>BSBN01000093.1:7200000-8400000 GCA_027924645.1 Cunninghamia lanceolata | reverse complement strand
AAACAAAACAATGCCTAGCCTAAACATTCCCATATGGACTCATTAGAACTATCAGTTTGGTCACATCAAGAGCAGGACACCAAAAATACATAACATGATGATGTAAAAATGTGTATATGTGTAAAAATGCAGCAGGAAATAAAAAAAAGATAAACCTTACAAATTAATGTGCATACTTACAACTCAATGTAACATGACTTTACAAAATCAATGTGAATACTTACAAATTAATCCAATGAACCATCCGGGTTTGCTCTACTCTTTATTGTGTCAAGTATTGCTTCATGGTCAGACTCACGCACCTTCCACAAGATTTTGTTCAAAGGTCTACCCGGGTACTTTATCAAATGAACATTGGATGCCATGACAAGGTTCAAGTAATGAAGAATCTTCCGATGCTTGTCAAAGTCCTAAAACAACCAAACATTAACACTCGTATGTGGGTACCTTCTAAGCCATGTTCTAGTAATAACCACTAAGCCTGTAGGGTATTTAATGTTTTCTCCATCTGTAACTGGGGCCTCCAATTTCTTTTTAGCCTCAACACAATGACATAAGTAATAATCTGTTCCCTCTTCATTATCTTCATCTGCAACAACTGCATATACGTGCCCTACATTGATATGTGTAGCAAATTAGATGAAATTAGTCAACATTACAAAAACACTACAAAGTAAGATGACATTACCTGGTTGAACTAGATGAAATTAGATGCATATACGTGCCCTATATTACCTGGTTGAACTAGATCTGATATGTGGTCAAAGTCAACTGATGATTCCATCTGTGTTAGTTCTAGTGCTGTCGGGGGTTGATACGTGTCAAGTGGGATAAGATAACTTAACTTCCATTTGTCAACCCACTCCTTTGACTCGCACTCATCCCAGGCTTGAATTGTACAGGAAGAACAAAAGCATGACATCTTTCGCATATGGATACTCCATGAATCTACAATTGAACTTCTGAAAGAGTGCATCTCATTTGATCCTGTCAGTGTAGAACAGTCCTCATATGGTACAATGTTAGTATCATCTATCAACCAAAAAAATCTATGAACTGAAGACATACCTTCATTACCTGGACCCATGGAAGCATTACACCACTCGTCAATTGATTTTGCATCTGTCAACTTTGCATTTTCTTTATACTTTAACTCTTCTCGTGCTATGGCTCTTTTGATACATGCTCCTGCACCATTATGCTCCCCATTTCCATGCCCAGCCTCACAAAAGTTCCACATATGCTGAATACCTATAAAATTATGCCTCCTACTCAGCCAATAGAAATTTTATGAGTTCTTGAATTGTGACACATAGTTATCCGACCATATGATATGCTTACTGAACGATATGCCCCTTCTAGCCAAATCATTGTAGAACACCTGAAAGCAACCTTGCATGAATTCCATAGAATGCGTTCGATCATCACTAATATATAAATTATACTCCCTTATGATCTTTCTATCATCCTCTGTACTATCATTCACATGAATGAATGCGATGTGCACAAACATAGAAACTTGTGTGGAGTTGTAATATTGTGATTGCACCTCACGTTGTGGCTGTAGACTATAGTTCTTTGCAAAGTTGATGACTAAAACAATGCTACCAACCAGAAATGTTTCCTTGCATAACTTGAATTACAAGTCCAACCATCGAGCTCTATGGGCATGTCTTGCATACTCATACACTATGTTGTCACGAAATATAAGCATAAACTGATACACTAGAATCTTTTCAATAACCAATTCACACCTCTTTGCTTCTTTACCATCTTTTGTATTGAATGCCACTATTTTATACTTGCCAAACTCTACTAGTTTGTTTCCAACTGCATGTGTTCTTTCCATATGTTCACATATTGGCAAATGTTGCAAGCCACCGCAACAATGACATGTGCCATCCAGGCATAATTTCTTGTAGAATCTTTGACCTTCCTCTCTTTCACATAAAATTCTTGATATGAAGTCTCTTGAAGATGTTGGTGGGGCACGTATGGCACAACCCTGCAAAACATTGTTAGTATGCATATCTAAACATATAGACCTATAAACATCAAGATGGTTAGAAAATTCAATATGTAATCTACAACAAGTAGTGCATGTGTGATTTATCTTGACATAGAAAGGTTTTAGCATTTCAAAATATCTTTGACAAATTTTAATTTGAGGATACTTCTCTAGAAATTTACCATAAAACTGTGTTTGAGACTCATCCAAAAAATGCTTTCGATGTGGCTCATGGTTCTGACTACCAATTCTCCTTCTTTCCACATCCCTTTGATTCAGAGATGCCCTTGTGTAATTCTTTCAAAAGTCTTCAATTAGTGATCTCAATTCTTCAACAATTGGTTTATCTTTACGTGGTAGTCTCCCTGATAATGCCCATAATTTATTGGCATTAGTGTCCTCAATTCTTTGGCATCTTCCAACGGCTCTTGATAAAGGTTTCCTATTAATTCTCAATTCTTAACTCATCTTTCTAATGAGACAAGCTTTCCTCGTTTGACTACTTAATATAGTCGATGTAATCACACGCCGTGTTGCATTACTATCTTTTGTGCGTGAGGTGTTACCCACACTCTCATACACACTCATTAGATTCTTGACAATAGATTTTTCACTTGAAGCCTCTGATGTTCTCAACCCAAGAATCTTCATGATGGACCTATACTTTATACTTCGCATCATTTCAATGAATAGTTGACATCTTGCAGTCTCATTTAACTTTCCAAAGAACAATCTCCAAATCTTATGAGCATATCTTCTACAAGTGCATTTTAGAATCTTACCTTCCATTGGCTGCAAAATATTCTCCTCAATATCAATCAAATACTTTGGGTTTCTATGTAAAATTCTAGGTGGTGTTAAGTTAGGTAAATTCATCTCAATATTAGGAATTTCATCAATATTTAAATGAGATGGGCTAGATGGCATACCTTCGATCAAAGATGGAATAGATCACATACCTTGAGGTTGAGGTGGGAATGATGGTGTACCTCCTTCATCACATGTGAGTGATGATGTACTCTCAACTTGAGATGTGGTAGATGGTGTCCCTACATGTTGACTTGCGGTAGAGGACGTGTCTCCAACTATGGTATTCAAATCTCTTGTAGCACAAAGTTTTTGCATTCATTCTCTTTATGCCACCAATACCATATCTCTTTGTGATGGTTGTGGTTCCTCTTCAATTGGCATGTCTTCATTTATCGTGTCCAATTTCCTCTTCTCACGAAGTTCCCTCATAGCCACTACTTTCTTTGCATTCTTAGCTTCTATCTCTTCCTGTGTTGGTTTAATTATTGATCGTTTCCTCCGCATGACAGAGAATTTGTCTATAGCATGATAAAGAGACCAATATTAGTTCCTAAGAAATGAATACAAGATAATAGTGGGATTGTATTTTTATTATGTTGTAAGGATTTATTCTTGTATAGTTTGACATCATGGTATGTTAAGGTCTGTTTATTACACATAATTATTAAAGAGCCCAAGTGTAGAAAATATACATGGCATCATGTGAGATTGTAGGCTGCTTTCTTGATTGGGAATGTGTCTATTTTAAACATGTATGATAAAGCATGATAAAGTAATTCAAATAGAATTAAGGAAAATGTAAAGAACATGCATGTAAAGACTTGACATACCTAAAAGATGAAGATTCAAATGGAGAGAGTACCCAATTATGTAGTGTTTTTTTCTTCTTGCATCAAACTCCTCAACAATTTAAGTTTTTCACCACTTGCTTCCTTTTCAATGATAAATTGGATAACAATCAAATATAATTACTAACAACAATACTATTAACCAATATATAATGTTAAATTCCTAAAATTGAATCACAATTAACATTGCAACACTACAAAAATTAAAACGTGAATAGATATATATCAAACTTGGTGTGAAAACTATGTTATTTCCTCCTTCTCAAGTTGCAAAGAAGAAAAGGTGGTGGAAAGATCATGCAAAGGTGGTAGAATGTGTAAAATGTGCATGTGAACTTCCCAACAACATGAAAGCACTTCTCTTTTGTCAGAGCACGCGCATAATCAGAATGAAAACAGACCATGTGGGCCTGGATCATGGGGGTCAACACTTTTTATCCATTTCTATAGCAGGAAAAAATGTGAGTGTGTTATAATGCACTCGTGTTTTGTCCTGCTATAGATTGATCCATAAATATTTGTACCTATCTCACCTTTGATCATACCTTTACAATATCTCACCTCTAGTTCCATTAGCTCATGTTCTATATCTCACTTATCTCTCCCCCTCAAATCTCTACCTCTCCCCTCTCTATGTCTCTTAGTCACTCCTTGTCTACCTTAACCCTAATCCCTCGACCGTCAACCCTATCCCTAAACCCTCGACCCTCAACCCTATCCCTAAACCCTCGACCCTCAAACCTCAACCCTCAATGTCAAAACCTAATCCCTCAACCTGTAACTCTAATCCCTCGACCCTCAACCCTATCCCTAAACCCTAAAGCCTAAAGACTCAACCCTCAACCCTCAACATCAAATCATAATCCCTCAACCTAAAACCCTATCCATAAGCCTTCAATACTATACCTTAAACCCTAATCCCTCAACCTTAAACCTTATCTCTAAACCCTATCCCTCAACCCTCAACCCTAATCCATCATCCCTCAACTCTAATCCCTCATCCCTAAACCCTAAATGCTATCCCTATTCCTAAACCCTCAACGGGCTCGATAATATACCTTAAACCCTAATCCCTTCTCCCTAAACCCTCCAACCCTATCCCTAATCCTTATACCCTCGACACTCTACTTTAACCCTAATCCCTCAACCCTCAACCCTATCCTGAAACTTTTAACCCTCAAACCTTAATGTACTCAACCCTCAATGTCAAACCCTAATCCCTCAACCCCTAACTTTGATCCCTCAACCCTCAACCCTATCCCTAAACCCTAAACCCTAAAGCCTCAACCCTCAACCCTCAACATCAAATCCTAATCCCTCAACCCTTCACTCTACTCCCTCAACCCTAAACCCTATTCCTAAACCCTCAACACCCCTAACTCTAATCCCTCGATCCTCAACCCTATCCCTAAACCCTAAAGCCTAAAGCCTCAACCCTCAACCCTCAACCCTTCACTCTAATCCCTCAACCCTTCACTCTAATCCATCAACCCTAAACCCTCAACACTATACCTTAAACCCTAATCCCTCAACCCTAAACCTTATCCCTAAACCCTAAACCCTAATCCCTCAACCCTCAACCCTAATCTATCATCCCTCAACTCTAATCCTTCATCCCTAAACCCTAAATGCTATCGCTATTCTTAGACCCTCAACGGGCTCGATACTATACCTTAAACCTTAATCCCTTATCCCCAAACCCTCCAACCCTATCCCTAATCCTTATACCCTTGACACTATACTTTAACCCTAATCCCTCGACCCTCAACCCTATCTCGAAACCCTTGACCCTCTAACCTTAATGTAATCAACCCTCAACATCAAACCCTAATCCCTCAACCCTTAACTCTGATCCCTTGACCCTTAACCCTTAAAACTTGAACCCTAAAACCTATACCTACATGCTCAACATTCGACACTATATCTTAAACCCTAATCCCTTAACCCTCATCCCTAAATCTTCAACCCTAAATCCTTAAACCTTCAACCCTAAACCCTATCCCTAATCCCTCTACGCTTGACACTCTTCATTAACCCTAATCCCTTGACTATTAACCCTATCCCTCAACCCTCAACCCCCAACCCTCAACTCTCAACATTAAACCCTAATTCATCAACCCTAAATCCTAATCCCTCAAACCTAAACCATATCCCTAAACCATCAACCCTCAACACTATACATTAAACCCTAATCCCTATCCCTCAACCCTTAACCCTTAAAACTTGAACCCTATCCCTATACCCTCAACACTTGACAATATATCTTAAGCCTTAAACCCTCATCCCTAAAGCCTCAACCCTTAATTCTTAAACCTTCAACCCTAAACATTATCCCTAATCCCTCTACCCTCAACACTCTAACCCTAACCTTGACATTAAATGCTAATCCGTCAACTCTAAACCCTAATCCATCAACCCTAAACCCTATCCCTAAACCCTCAACACTATACCTTAAACCCTAAATGCTATCCCTATTCCTAAACCCTCAACCCTTGACACTATACCTTAAACCCTAATCCATTATCCCTAAACCCTAAACCCTATCCTCAGCCCTTAACCCTTAAAAATTAAACCCTAAAACCTATCCATAAACCCTCGACGTTCAACACTGTATTTTAAACCCCAATCCCTTAACCCTTAGCCCTAAAGCCTCAACCCTCAATCATTAAACCTTCAACCGTAAACCCTATCCCTAATCCCTCTACCCTCAACACTCTACTTTAACCCTAATCCCTTGACCATCAACCCTATCCGTAAACCCTCAACCCTCAACCCTCAACTCTCAACATTAAACTGTAATCTTTCAACCCTAAACCCTAATCTGTCAACCCTAAACCCTAATCCCTCAACCCTAAACTCTCAACACTATACCTTAAACCATAATCCCTAAACCCTAAACCTGAATCCCTCAACCCTAAACCCTATGCCTAAACCCTCAACCCTCAACACTATACCTTAAACCATAATCCCTCAACCCTAAACCCAACAAAACTGCTTTGCCTTATGTTAAGTTGTTAAGCCCATCATTTTTGACACTCTTCTCTTAAAGATATTTGAGTTGCAAGAATATGTCAGAAAAATGGCTATGAACTTTTTAAATGTTAGTAATGTTATATGGCATGTTTTTCTGGCCCATTTGGGGTTCATTATGCCAATAGGTGTACACACTTTGAGAAAAGCTTTGCGTATGGTACATCCATAGTGAGTAATTAGCAGTTGAAATCAGAAGGATGATCATTATGAGAAAAGATTTGCATTGGGGTACATCTATGTTTCTTGCTGTCCACCCTGCACTTAGGGGAGGTATATTGTTATGAAATAGGCAAATAATCTCCCATTGTTTACTGGCTCTATCCACAAGAACTACTAAACTATACCTTAAACCCTAATCCCTCAACCCTAAACTTTCAATCCTAAACCCTATCCCTAATCCCTCTACCCTCAACACTCTACCTTAACCCTAAATGCTATCTCTGAAGCCTCAACCCTAAACCCTAATCCCTCAAGGTCCTAAACTCTAATCCCTTATCCCTAAACTCTAAATCCTATCCCTAAATGCTCAACCCTCTTCCTTAAACCTTAATCACTCAATCCTTATCCACCCCTCTCCTCCCCTATCTGGCTCACTCCCATCTCTACCCTCATCTACACTCGACACTATACATACATACATATAGGCATACATAGATACATACATAGATACATACATATAGGCATACAAAGATACATACATACATATAGGCATACATACATACGTACATACATACATACATACATACATACATACATACATACATACATATAGGCATACATACATACATACATGATTAATAACCTTGAAGATAAAAAATTCAAGGGGAACATAATGCGAGCACGTTATAATGCACTCGTGTTATTTCAAACATGACAAATAGCACAAACTTTTGCGGAAAAGGGAAAATGCAAAGAAAACAATAATGCAAGCACATTATAACATGCTTGCATTATGTTTTTCTTTGGGAATCCCAAGCCTTGGGCTTGGCATTTTTTTTGGATTTCCAACCCAAAGGCTTGGAGTGCCTTTTGAACATCCACAGATGTGTTTTTCCATATTCTTCAAGATTTCACATAATTTCGTTCGTGCTAACCCTTAGGTTTGCATGTGTTTCAAGGTCAAACAAATCGAACACCTAGGTAATGTTAGGCTTTCTCTTATCTATTTGACAATGTGATTTTTTTCACATTTTAACAAGGTTAAGCCTTTCATATTTAATTTCTTTTGTTTGTGTGTCTATTTTTGGGCAAAAACCACTGTTTGGTCTTTTTTTCATTGTAAATTAACTATTCATTGAAATTTCAAAAAAATTACATATTTAGAAACTAGACTCCATTCTACACATATTAAAAAAAGAAAAAAATGATTTACAATTAGTTTTCAAAATTTATAAGGGTAGCACGACCAAAATTTTATTTTTTAGGATGTGTCCACTTTAAAAATTAGTAAAAAATCAAATATTCATCAAAAAATTATCAGAAAAATTAGGCATAAACTACATCCTATTAGCTAATTTCTCACTAAAGAGATTTTAAAAATACCAAAAAAAAGTTGACCTTTGAGGGAGCCACAAAACATGCTATGTTATGTTTTTTTGATAGAAACAACACCAATTTCTGTGGCTCCCTCTTTTGAACCCCTTAATCTATGCCATTTTCAAAAAAATAATAGTAGTTTAGAAAGTAGACTCGGAGCACTACGAACATTGTTTTGGTTGTATCTCCAAATTTTGAGTGTACCTATGTTCAATTTCTCATCCAAGGCCAGCATTTCTTGATTTCAGAAAAAAAGTGGCCACTTAAGACCCCTTTTTGGCCCCCCATCTTCTTGCACTTACCCCATACCAATCCAAAATCAAAAAGAGGAAAAGGTAGTAAAATCTAAACCAATTAAGATTCTAAGTTGGTGTGGTGAACAGGAGCAAAAGGTTGTAGAGCCCAAGCCAATCAAAATTCCAAGTTTTAGGAACTCTCCTTTAGTCCAACAGCCCATTCATAGTCAAGAACAGTCCATAATACCTCAAAATGAGCTTCATAATGAGCATATTTATCCTACTTCAGTATCTAAAGGTTCTTGTAGTCCTTTTTGTGCCACCAAATCAGAAAAACCAGACGTGGAGCAAGAGGTTGTTGTTTGTGCTACATTCCTAGCTAAATATAAGCATAATACATGTGTAAAGGAGGTTGGTTCAAGCTTGACACTTAATCCTTTGCATTATGATTCATTTGAAGGATTTTCTAATGTTGTGCACAAGATAAATGAAAGTAGGATATAGAGGTTGGAAGGTAAAAATCTTCAGTTGCAAAGACAAATGGTACAAGTCCTAATGGAGAAGAAACCAGATGAAGAAGAAGATTCAATCTCCTTATTTGATCAGCTACCTAGTTTTAAATTGACAATGATGAAGTGAGTATACAAATGCTCACCTTACCAGCTGATTTGGAGCAGTAAGAAGACATTATAGAACATGAGGTGTTGCAGGTTTATGAAGAAGAGGATGAAGATCAGTTTAGACAGTAGAATATTGACATCCATTTTGAGGTATCAAACTGGCATAGTGATAGATAAAATGAAGAGGGTCTATTGGTAAAAGAAGAGAGCCACACTTGCAAATAAAGCTAGGTTCTACATGATTGTGAAACATCTGATTTATTTTCTAAACTCCCTTTGTACTACATTGAAGAGGCTAGCATGGATAAATTAAAGGTAGTTTTCCTTGAAGAGAAGTCAATTGAACTAACTAAAGAGGCTCAGCCTTTTCTGGACAACTCCACATTTGATTATCAAAATCCTAACTATTCAACTTGTAGAGAGCTTGCTACTTTGTTGAATTCTTGTGATGACCAAGACAATGGTGAGGGCAGAAAGGTAAAGCAAGTTTCTGATTTTTGTCCTTTTGCATTTGAACAAGATGAAGCTAATCAATTTGAAGACAATAAGGAAAGTATGTTGCATGAGCTTTTGGAAGAGGAGACAGTTTTGGAAGAGGAGCGAGAGTTAGAAAACAAAGATCAAACCAACACTAATTATTCACATGTCAATTTGTCAAGAGCATCTCCTATTCAACATCTAATCCAGTTGAAAATAAGCTGGGAGAAGCCACCTATTACACTTGTTACAAGGCATGAGGATGAGCAACAAGAAGAAGAGAACCAACTGATTTGCCCAACTCAAAACAATTATATTTTTAGTCAAAGCAAGTAGGTATGTTTTTTTGTCCTTTTTCTTGGGGAGGCATCACATAAATGTATTGGATACCCACCCTTTCCATGCCCCTTGTTCGCTACTGACAAACATGGAAGGCAAATTCAGCTGATCAGGAAAGGAAGATACTTTGTAGAGCCAGTTAATGGCTTTATTTAGCAATCCTGTTCTTTTGTTTGGGTAGGCCATTTATTTTAGTTTTATTTTCTAAGATGTGGTGACGCACATTTGGTTGGTCCTGTTTGGAGACAACATTTTTTTTTCAATTTTTATTTTTGTTGCTGTTATTTTCTCGTAGCCAGGTTTCAATAAATTTTTTGAGTTGCAAAGGCTAAGGAAGGACTCTATTGCCCAATGGATACACAAGGCAACTGGTCTTGGAGTTTTGGCAAGAAAAAATGGCATAGAGGTCGCCAAAAATGTTACCAAATAATGTGCTTTGCAGCCAATTAGGTTGGGCTGTAACAACAGTTTCTGTTGCTACTTTGAAGAAGCAGGGAGGTTCAAATGAAGGGGTAAAAGAAAGCTCAAGTTCATAAGCCATACTAGAATAACTATTGTACTTATGGAGGACTATTTCAATGATCATGTTACCAAGATCATGTAGCAACTCAATTAGAGCTGTTACATGAGCCAGATAAGATGAGGAGGGCCCCAACAAGGCAAGAGGTATTTAGGGACCAAAAGGTGAAATTGAGGCTAAACTAGTCATTGCAGATCATGTTTCAGTTGTATTCATTATAGTTTAGTCATTATAGTTTAATGTAGTTTAGAAAGGTACATATAACTTTGTCAAGTTTTCATGATTATAAACACTTATTGCATGCAATAATGTTTAGTTTATGTTATGCAATTGATTTACAAGAGAGAAATTATACACAAGTCATTGCATGAAATAACTGATTGTATACAAAGGAGAAGTGTTTCTATGGTCCCACACAAGCCGTGGGAGTAACTGTGATACAATGCACAACAACAAGTATACATGAACTAAAGGAAATCATATGGAAAAAAGGTGGGACCTGTCATTGCCTGAGTGAATGACGAATCCCATTGTCTGCATCAACATCTCTAGCTATCCTAGTAATAGCTCTAGGTGAATCTGCAGGGGGAAGTAAACATGATGTTAGAGCTTAGGGTTTCATCTCTACTTCTATGTGCAATAATTCAAAATGTACTTGTTACTTTACATTTGATCAACAAAATGGAACAGATAAATAAAAGATTAGATGCATAAGATGAAGCAGGAAGGAGAAAAATCAGATCAAATAATCAAAGGAGAGACTATCAGCCTATGTTTTATGTAACTAGTTTGTTGAATTTGTAGGTACAGGTCCATGAAAATCAATCATTAATGTCATGTGTGGACAACAGTAATAATCAAGGCAAGGATAGTCATTGCAAATGAAGATAATCCAAAAGCATTCATGTTCAATCGAATCTTCGTACCAGTGTATTGGAACAGTTCAAGCAGTATAAAGTCATGGAGATCATGTCCTTGAAAATTTAGTAAGGATAAGACAAAGTAAAGAAGGCAATGCTGATAGTGGCAAAACCAAAAAAGAGTACGGCAGACCTGTGATTAGATAAAACTAAGGATGCATGTTCTATTGTGACCTATGAAATGAAAGGCTCTCATTCATGAGGAATACTAATCTATGTTATGCAGAATAAATCAAGAGCTTGACATTCAACCAAGAGAGGCATAATGACAAACAATATAATGATTTTTTAAGAGAATTCAAAGCTGTCATAAAAGTCTACAGGAACAACAATATCAAGAATGATAGTATGTAAGAATACAAGTAGAGAAACCCATCAAGGAGCTATAGAAGCAATAAGCCTAATTTTTGCTAGAATAGAGGTCTCTTTCATCATTTCTCATAAGCCTAAAGGGATATAGAAACAGTCATCAATCTAGAATATCAGTCATCACTGTCATGCAAATGATAAAGTGCAATAAAGATATGTCCATAAATGGAAGGCATTGTAACATCAAATGAAGCATAATGTACACTATCCATAGAAACAATCATGATATGCAGGAGTAGCAGGCACAAATCCCTCAAAGGGAAAATAGTAATTAAATAGTGAAGATAGTCATTAGAATGACAAAAAACAATATAGAGTCCATATGACATTGAAAATTAGCATTCAAGCTAAAGGAGAATATAAGATAGTATTTTCTAATACACCAGTCACTTGTTAGGAAGGGTTAGTGTAGATAGGTGGGTACCTTCTGCTAGTTGGATTATGAAGGCATGGGGAGCATTAGAAGAGGCCATATTGGCATTTTCTAGCTTACATGTTATGATATTCATCAGAATTTTGTTGTCAGTATGCAAATATTTGGGATCTCCATTCTTCTACATGACCGCCAAAGAGGAAGGTTATACATTCACTCATGACTATTATAGCTTGGAATAACAGCTATGGTAACCAAATAAGCAGCCATCAAGAGCAATCTTCACAAAGAGCATTCAATAGCTATTTTGGATAGTAAAAGGTAAGAAAAATATTTACCACTTTTTATTGTGAATGAGGTGTAAAATTGCTAGGAAGTGTTTGACCCTTGAAATGGATGATATTTAAATAGAGGGGTTTCAAAATAATCTAAAATCAATCAACATAATGACTTTCCTAGCACAATAGAAGAGTAACATTGTAATCCAAAATAAATATTAATCATGACAATGGATAGCAAAGACAGTTAATGGAACAACAATAAAAAAAGGTGACTAATGGTCAATGACAGAAATAAGTGTACAATGAGTTTGTATGAAGAATACACAAAGGTTTGGAAGGTAATAGAGGTGCAATAATAAAAAATGAAAAGAAGACTATGAGCATGAGAGATACTATTCATACTCCATTCAACATCTACAAATTGAGCTAATTGAGGCAAGAGAGCAAAGTTAAATTTACAAGGATAATACCAGTCTGAAGATTGATTCAAAAGTAGAAAAGCGATCATATATAGGGACAACAAAATGTGAAAGCATATGCAAAGCACACGAACTATTTGATAAAATGCCTCAAAGAAATGTGGTATCATAAACTGTTACGACTCCAAGATGCACACAAAATGTATTTGTTGAGAAGAATTTAGAAGATTTTAAGCAAAAAAACCTGTTGGCATGAGGGCAGACCCACGGCCTACTAAATAGGTGATTTACAGTAGAGAGAAAAATTAGAAAAATCCAATTTTCTGATCATTTCTTTCACAGAGCCCACACCATTTTTTTGAGAGATATAGTTTTAAGATTTTGCTAAAGGGACCAACTATAAAGTAAGGGGTTTTAACTCTTTTTTCCTCTTTTCAGATGAATGGCACACCAGTATAAAAGAGCAGAGAAACAAGTAGCCATAGTTCTCAACCATTCCTCAAGTGGTAAAGGCATGTATAATAGTAGAAAGGTTTCTTTTTTACTGCATTTCCTAGCAAACAGGAATATACACAGTGAAAGGAGAAAGAAGCTTACCTTAGAAGAAGCAGAAGAAACCTTTCAAAACCTCTAGCCAAGTTCTTCAAACCCTCAACTCCTCTATGTCGGTGCATAGTAACAGGTTAGTGAGAATGAAGAGTAATAACAATGACCTCTTTTAGGGTTGATCAGACTTTTTGTGCCCTAGCTCGATGGGCTTTGTCATTTTATGACTTTTGAATAGATAAATCATCAAATAAAATCAATTATAGCTTGTGGTCAAACACTTGAAAGTGCTAAAAGGACTAGGCAGTCATCAAAATCCTATGAGGAGTAGGGGAGTCATAAGGTGTACATGAGGGTTTTTGACTTTTTGACATCAAAAGAGAATCAATCAATCAATATATATATATATGATTAAGGTTTAATTAATGAAAAAGCTATGATGACTGGTGGAGTTCATTTTTTGAATTAGACTTTTGTTTGCATCATGAAACATGTTTAGAGCCCTTTTTGTAAGCCAAGGCAGAAAAAATGCATTATTATTAAGCCTTGTAATATTTGACTATGGTTGAAGGTTTGTGAAGGCAATGAGGGTCTTTTTGACCTTATTTTGACTTAAGCCAATTTGAGAAGGATTGAGGCTTTTTGATAGTTCCAAGGACAGAATAGTATATTTATTTTTGCATGGACAAGACGAGGAGGTAATTTTTGCCTTAAGCGCTATTATGAGAAAATGTAAAACCCCTTTTTATTTTTGCACAATTTGAAGACAAAATAATTTTAATTAAATAATAATTATTAAGTGTAATAATGTTATAAATTACCTTAATACTTGTTATGTAATAACCTAGGCCTGAGAAATAAGCATTACACAACACTTATTAAAGCAATCACATTGGTTGCATTTAATAATTGTTAAAATATGTTATTTTTTCCTCTAATCATGCAAAAATAGGAGAGTAGTTGAACTGAAGTACAGATTCATGCACCAAGGGGATCTTTTTCTATTTTTGCCTTGGGGTCAAACTAGGCTAATTTTGGCTTTCTTTTTGGTCAACTATCATTGGAGCAGTTTTGAGCTATTTTTCTCATCTTGGAGCAATTTTGGAGCCTTAATTTTAGGCTTTTCTCTTGTGCTCACCCATCAACTTGGAGTTGCTTTTTTATACTCATTCATGCATATTTTGGAGTCCAGTTAAGCTAGAGTTGACTTCCCTTTGACTTTTTGGGACAAATTTTGTATTATAGGGAAAAAGCTCATGCTTTTTTTCAGTTCTTGCTTTTCCCCTAGTTTTTCACATTACAGAGAGAGATTGTCTTGTAACTCAGCCATTTTTACAATTTTATGCAATAGCAGTAGTTTATTTCAGTAGTTTGATTATTATTTTACAGAGTGTTCCTTCTATTATTCAACAAAATCAGGGGTTCTTCTATTCAGATTCAAGTGTCTTGTCTCATTTCGAGTGATTTGATAGGGATTTAATATGTGTTACTTCAAAACCTTTAAGTTTTCTATGTCATTCTATGAATGAAAGTATACAAAGGTGCACCTTTTTATTATAGGTTACAGATTGTGTGGGTGATTCCTTTACTTTTTAAGTTGTGAAAAACATTGGTTTTCCTTCATCAAAAGTGGATTGTTTTCATGCCTTCCTATGAAACATTTTTGTGATAAGATTGTTTAGTTTGAGTTGTAAGAACATATTTGTTGAAGAATGATTGTGAATCAATTGCAAATTAGGATTCAATCATTGGTGCATCACCCCTTCGAATAAATTTTAGTTTCAAGTTCAGTTTATTTAATCATTTCTCAATCTCTTTTCCAAGAAGTACATTAGATTTAAGGGGTATTTAAAGGGAGACAGCTCTTTTGGAAGTCCATTCTCATAACAGACAAACCCACAGTCTAAGAATGTTCCCATTATGCATGGGATTACCAAGCTTGTAAAGGCTTAGCATTCAGAGCACAATCCTTCATGACAATAGTTATATTTGATGTTTATGGATATGTTTGTGTTGGATCATAATCATCCCACATAGGTGGTGAGGATCCTATCTATTCTTTTGGCATGTGTCGATGTTGGTATCGAACATGCGTATCCTTTTGTATCATTTTTGTCCTTTTTGGCATGAGGACATTTCTGGTTGAAAACCTTAATGTTTTTGGTTAAAATGAATCCTCTTTGATGTTGATTAATGTTTTTAGGCACTATAGGTGTTTTGGTAGAATTTTGGGGCTTTATGGTAAATTTTGCCTTTTTTATACCTGGGTTCTAGAGGACCCAAGTACTAGGCATTGGTGTCCTAGGACCCAGACACTGGGCGTTAGTATCCCAGGATGATAGTGCTAGATGCTAGTGTCCTGGGTAGAGGCTTCCTCCTTGGGGCTCTATGCTATGCCAGGATGTCTTATTTTTCATGTTCAACCCTTTTGTGATGTTTGTTGTCGTAAGGTGCTTGTTTGACCACCTAAGTGTATCCATGGTGTCATTTCCATGATGTGATATGCACTCTTAAATTAATCCCTCTTTTTCTTTGGGAACCATACCTTTTCACGAGTTCGACTAGTGACCATTCTAGTTGGTTGATGAATTGTACCTCCTAGTTGGACCATCCCATGGGTGAGTGTCACCCTTGTTTGGGCTGTCTTGTGTAGTCATGGAATGGACTAAGGTGAATGTCACCCTCATCCTATTCCATGTGTTCACGAGGGAGTAAGGTCATGGATGTCTATCCGATCCTCTTTGTGGAGTGAGTTCCACCTCTCTCTTGGTCATCGTGGTGAGTTGTCACATGATGGGTGAAGTTTTCTACTTGTGCCACCTTGCTTTGTGCAATGGTGATGTCATTTTAGGTGTTTTTGTGCTTGTTGTGACACCTTGTGTGTGCATGAGTGCAATGCGACATGTAAATGTCACACTTGTAAATACAAAAAAAATGTTTGGTGTTTGTTCATCTAATGATTTGGGTGAAAACCTAGTGCATTAGATGACCTATCCATTATTGCTTGAATCTTTACAGAATAAACCACAATTCCATCCACAGAGATTACATGGCCTAAATATTGCACTTCTTTTTGCTAAAAGGTGGATTTAGACAACTTGCCAAAGAGTTTGTGCTCCCTCAAACGTTGCAGAACTAGAGTTAAATGATGAACATGTTCCTTCTCATTTATGGATAATATCAAGATATCATCTAAAAGATGAGTATAAATTTGTCTAGAAAATATTTGAATATGCTATTCATCATGTTCATAAATGTTGTTAGAGAATTGGTCAAACTAGAAGGTAACACATTGATCTTGTAGTGTCCATACCTTGTTCTGAATGCTATCATATGAATATCTTCATCCTTAATCCTTAATTGATACTAGCCATCCCTCAAATTGATTTTCAAAAATATTGTCACACCATGCATTTTATCAAATAGATCATTAATGTGAGGAAAGGGATATTTGTTCTTAATCATCGATTTATTTAATATGCACTAATCAATGCATAGACAAAATGTCCCATCTTTTCTTGATGAAGATCACCAGTGCTCCCCATAGAGACACATTGGGATGAATCAACCCTTTGGACAACAATTCTTGTAATTGATCCTTTAATTCTACTAATTCAATAGTGGTCATACAGTATGGCCCCTTAGAAATAAGTTCTACACCAGGAACTAGATCTATAGGGAAATCAAATTTCTATTTTGGAGGTAGACCTGGTAACTCATCTGGAAATACATCCTGAAACTCATAGAGGAATGGATAGTCTTGAATAGTAGGTTCCTTAGATTCCTCAACCTAATCTACTTTCATATTGAATAAATGGAAACCTTTTCTTCTTTCTCTTTTAAGTTGCATAGCCAAGACTTGCCTAAGTTTGACCTCTCACTTAATTCTCTAAATTTGAACTTGATTCCCTATGTCATCTAAACATTCAACTATTTGGGTATAATAGTCTACTTTTTCTCTATGATGCCATAACCAATTTATTCCTAAAATGATGTCTTAGGACCCCAATGGTGCTACATATAGGTTAACTTTGGTTGAACAAGTAAGTATTTTTACCTTCGCTTCAAAAAGACACTACTCCACCTAGACTCTTTCTTCGTTTACATATTGGACTATCCATGAGTTGGCCATATAACTAGCTCTTTTAGAAATATTATTTAATATACTAGGTGCTATAAAACACTCAGTGGCTCCAGTATCAATAAGAATAGAAATTAGGCAACCAAATAGAGTACCTAAAGTTTTGATAGGCACAATCTAATACTTTTCTTGTCAATTCTCCACTGTTGCATGAATCCTTTGTTGACAAATTGTTTGCTGGGATGGTAAGGGAGGATCCTTAGAATAATTCATTTGATGTTTGTTTGGGCAATTATTTGCATAGTGGTCATCTCCACATGTGAAGAAACCACCTAGAGGTCCCTTCTTCTCAGTCACTCGGTCATTTTTGTTACCATTTCTTCGCTTGAATCCATTGTCCCTCTTTTTAGTTTGCAATCCTTTTTTTATTTTTGGACCCCTTTCCATTGTATTTGTGCTTGGCATTCTGATTCCAATTTTTCTTTTTGAATGAAGGTGTAGATTTTGACCATCCAAACTTCTTTTAGGATTTACCTCTATAAGTTGATATGAAATTTATCTTTTGTTCTTGCTTAATGGATTTTTCAAATACCTAATCCATCGATGATGGTCCATATACATCTACATCACATCCAATCTGAGGGTTTTATACCATTATAAACTTTTGTATGTGAAATCATTCATCTCACTAGTATTGGGGTACATATTTCAAGACCCTTTTGAATTTTTCCCAATATCTAGTTACTGACATTTCTCCTTGTATCAGGTTTTGAAAATATATCAGATTCTATTCAAAATATAGTTGTGGTAACCATCTTTGCCTAAAAATGACCACAAATTTATCCCATGTTAAATTCATAGAATTAAACTCCATCTCTATCTTCTTATTTGCCCACCAGGTGGAGGTTGTTGCAAGTATGGGCCTAACCGGTGTTGTCATTGATGTCAACATACTCATGTTGCATTAATGAGAAGGATTAGATGAGTTGTGTGCTGAGGATATTGAGAAAATTAGTCTCAATCAGGAATAGTGAAGAACAGTGATGACAAGAAGGTAAAAGTCCTCAATAGGTTGAGGATCAGTGGATGTGGTTTAAAGGGTTTATAGATATAAGTCTTGAGATGCTCCAGTCAAGTTTTCAGAGGTCCGTATGAAGATCTGAAGAAGTTATGGTCACTCAAGTAGAACCAGTTCCAATAGGTGTTCAGAGGTGACAGAGTGTCACAGATAGGTCCGGTGAGATCCAGAATTTCATTATCCCATTCTACGGATTTGAGAGAGTGTTTAGGACATCCCTGTGAAGTATAAACTAGATTGGTTCATGGTTTGAAGGTTCGAAAGAGCCTATTCATTTGTGATAGTGATGACAGACTGTGTTCTTGAAGCTCCAGATGAAGGAGAGAAGAATTCCAGTAGGATGATGAAGTGCGGATGTTCTTGGTGATTCAGGGAAGGTTATGATGATCGTTGGATCATGTCCAGTCCATGTTGGTGGTCCGCATTGGAGTTAGAGTTTGCATTTGAAGAATAACCACTGAATATTGGTGTTCTTCTTGAGACTGGCCAACCAGATGTATTACATGTCTTGCAGATGTTCTTGTAGGTGTTTGCCGACTTAGATGATTGTCCCTAAGTTGATGCCTTGTATAAATAAGGGATTGTGAAGTCATTTTGAAGTGTCTTGTGGTGATGAGTGTGTGGTAGTGAGGAGAAGTGCGAAAGGCAGAGCAAAAGTATTGGGCTTAAATGGAACTAATTCAAGCATGGTGAAGATACTATTTTCCAGTTCATGAAGGTGATACTTATTTCTTTGTAGACAGTGTGTCTCTTGTAGGCAGTGAGCCTCTTGTGAGAAGTGTGCTTGAGCAGTGAGCCCTAATTGGCATGTGCCATTTTGTTCTTTCTATTCTTCTAATAGAGAATATATTCTTGGGTTAATCACCCCATGGTTTTTCCCTTAACCAGGTTTTCCACATCAAAATCTTGGTGTCTTATGTGTTGATATGTTTCTGCTTTTGATTTGAATGCATTATGGTTCATGATTAATATTTTGCTAATCACTAAAGAAGATTTAAGTGTTTAATTTGAGAAAGTTTCGCACAACTGATTCACCCCCCCTCTCAGTTGTGTGCCCTAAGTCTAACAATTGGTATCAAAGCTAAGTTCCTCTAAAAGGAGCTTAACTGCTTGAGGAGATCTAGGATGTTGTCATACAAGAAGGATAGTCCAAAGTTTGATGGAACCAACTTTGCTCTTTGGAAAGGTAGCATGAAATGTCACTTGCAGTTTATGGGAATGACGTATTGGTCCATGGTCACAAAAGCGTATGTACCTCCACAAGGTGGTCCGACAACCCTGAATAAAATCACAGATGCTGAAAATATTCTGCAGACCAAAGAGGCTCTTCTAAGCGTATTAACTGACTTAGAGCTCTCAAATGTTATTGACCTACCAACTGCCTATGAGATCGAGATTAAACTAGAACTTTTGCATGAAGGAGACGAGTATGTTAAATATGCAAGGTTATAGAGTCTAAAAGGGAAATTTTAAAAACTGAAGATGAGAGATGATGAAAATATTACCACTTTTATGCCAAAAGTGAATGAGCTGGTTTGTGGAATTAGAAATTCTGGTGGAGTCTTGGATGAAAATGAGATTGTTAGTAAAATTCTCAGATCCCTTCCTGCCTCTTACAAAATCAAGGTTGCTGCCATTGATGAATTCAGAGCCCATACAACTGTCACAAGAGACCAATTGGCTAGCAAACTGGCTGCTTTTGAAATGACCAAGTTTGGAGATGTTCCCCCCAAAACTGAATCTGCATTCAAAGCCAGTGCCTCTATGAAAGGTAAACAAGGATTTGATCCGGGAGAGAACTCATCAAGGAAACTGTCAGGGTATGAAAAAGCAAGAAAAGACCTGGAAGAAGAAGTAGAAACTACTCAACTTGAAGCCCTCATTGCAAAGAGACTGCCAAGAGGATCTGGTAAGTATGAAGGAAAATTGCCTTTTAAGTGTTTTAACTGTAATAAGATTGGTCATTTTACCTCAAGATGTCTAGAAAGATTTTCAAAGCCAAATCCTAACAGATCAAGGTTCCAAAAGAATTGTTACTATGTTCATGAAGAAGATGATAATGAAGGAGTAACAGATGATGAATCAGAGACATGAAACAAATCTGGAAGTGAATGGGTGTTTATTTCCATCAAGGAAGAAGAACCAATATCCTTTGTATCTATCAATCATAAAGTTGTAGAAAGAGCTCTGGTTGCCCAAGTTGAAGAAAAGAATGATTGGGTCATTGACAGTGGTTGCTCTCACCACATGACAGGTGACAAATATAAGTTCATAGACTTGGAAAGGTATGAAGGAGGAGTGGTGAAGTTTGGTGATAATTCTATTGGTAGAATCAGAGGAAGAGGAACTATTTCTTTTGATGGAAGAAACAAAAATGGTAATGTACTGTATGTTGAAGGTTTGAAGCACAATCTTCTCAGTGTTGGACAGTTGGTGGATAAAGGCTATGATCTCCGATTCAAGGATGGAAAATGCAATATCTTTGAAAGATCCAGAATAGAGATTGCATCTGGTGCTCAAACTAAAGGTAACATCTTCCACTTGGTTGGTACTGGTAAAAGCTGCTTATTTGTTCAAGTTGATCAGAGTTGGTTATGGCATAGAAGGATGTGTCATGTGAATTTTGATAATATCATCAAGATAAACAATACTCAGGCTGTAAGAGATCTTCCAAAATTGGTGAAACCTACTAACAGCTTGTGCAAGGAATGTTAGTTGGGTAAGCTGAGCAGAGTCACATTCAAAAGCAAGGAACTATCTTCTACTAGATTATTGGACTTAGTTCACACTGATCTTTGTGGTCTGGCAAGAACCATAAGTATTCAAGGTGATAGATACTTCATGCTGCTAATAGATGACTATTCCCAGATGATGTGGGTAACCTTTCTAAAGGAGAAATCAGAAGCTCTTGAGAAATTCAAAATATTCAAGGCTATGGTAGAGAATAAAATAGGAATAAAGTTGAAATGTCTGAGGTCTGATAGAGGTGGAGAATTCACATCCAGTGAGTTCATAGAATTCTGTGAGAAACATGGAATTAAGAGATAGTTGTCTACTATGAGGACTCCACAACATAATGGAGTAGTGGAGAGAAAGAACCGGACCATCCAGGAAGCATCTAGGACCATGATGATGGAAGCAAATATTCCTCACATCTATTAGAGAGAAGTTATCAGTACTACAGTCTATACTCTTAATCAAGTTCAAATCAGAAGCAATACCGGTAAGACCCCTTATGAACTCTGGTTTGGCATTACTCCTATTGTAAGATATTTCAGAGTCTTTGGTAGCAAATGTTACATCAAAAGAGATGAATATTTAGGCAAGTTTGATGCTAGAAGTGATGAAGGAATATTCTTGGGTTACTCTACTCAAAGCAAAGCATACCAGTGTTATAACAAGAGACTAAGAAAGATGATAGAAAGTACAAATGTGAAGGTTGATGAGGGAATAGAGAAACCCTCAAGGTTTTATGAATATGATGAAGATGATCAAAATGGTGTTCTGGTTCAAGGAGCTCAATCCTCTTTTGAAAGTTAGATTCAGACTGAACTGATAAATCAGGAAGAAGAGATAGGTCCGAATGAGCCTGATAAAGAAGCAGAAGTGTAAGAAACTCCCAAAGTTTCAAGGTATGTAAGAATGAACCACTCTGAAGATCAGATCATAGGTGACAAAAGCAAAGGTGTGCAAACTAGAACAAAAATTGCTCAAAATTTAGATGAATATTGTCTGATTTCAAAGATTGAACCTAAGATAATAAATGAAGCCTGCAATGATGAAAACTAGACCAAAGCAATGGAGGAAGAGTTGATGCAAATTGAGAAAAATCACACTTGGGATCTTGTTCCCAGACCTAGAAGCAAGAATGTGATTGGAACCAAATGGGTCTTATGGAACAAACTAAATGAAGTTGGTGAACTAATCAGAAATAAAGCTAGATTGGTCTGCAAAGGTTACTCTTAAATAGAAGGGATTGATTTTGAAGAAACCTTTGCTCCAGTGGCAAGAATTGAAGTAGTCAGATTATTTCTTGCATTTGCTACCTTCAAGGATTTCAAGGTGTATCAGATGGATGTCAAGTCTTCCTTCTTGAATGGTGACTTAGAAGAAGAAGTGTACATTGAACAACCGGATGGTTTTCAATTATCTGAGCATGGTGATATGGTCTGCAATTTGAAGAAGGCACTGTATGGACTAAAGTAAGCCCCAAGAGCCTGGTATGAAAGACTGGACAAACATCTTTTGAAGATTGGTTTCAACAAAGGTACTACTGACAGTAACCTATATTTCAAAATTGATCATGAAAACATCTTGATTGTTGAAGTATTTGTTGATGATATCATCTTTGGAGGAAGAGATAGTATGTGTAAAACCTTTGCAAATCAAATGAAAAGTGAGTTTGAGATGTCAATGCTTAGTGAAATAAATTTCTTCTTGGGTCTGCAAATTACTCAAACAAAGAAAGGAATCTTTATTTCTCAGACCAAATATGTGAAAGAATTGTTGAGAAAATTTGGAATGGAAGATTCAAAGCCAATGAATACTCCCATGGCAACCAGATGTAAGTTGAGCAAAGATGATGACTCTCCTAAGGCAGATCAGACAAAGTACAGATCAATGATTGGAGGATTATTGTATCTCACTCAAACTAGACCAGATATAATGCAGGTTGTTGGTCTTGTGGCGAGATTCCAGGCTGATCCCAGAGAATCTCATGTCATGGCAATCAAAAGGATTTTTAGGTACCTAAAAGGAATAGTTGAGTATGGTTTGTGGTATCCTAAAGATCATGATTTCTCTCTTCATTCTTATACAGATGTAGATTGGGCAGGAGATGTGGATGACAGGAAGAGTACCAGTGGTGGAGCATTCTTTTGCGAAAAAGATTGGTTTCTTGGCTAAGCAAGAAACAAGAGGCAAATCCCTATCTACAACTGAAGCAGAATACATTGCAGCAACAGGTAGTTGCACTCAAGTTTTGTGGATGAAGTAGACGCTAAGAGATATTAAAGTAGAATATAGGGAGCCTATCACAATTTTCTATGATAATTCAAGTGTAATAAATATTTCTACAAATCTAGTGTTGCATTCTAAGACTAAGCATATATCTATTAAGTTTCACTTTCTGAGAGAGCAAGTGAACAAGGATGAAGTCAGATTGGAGTATGTGCCCTCCAAGGATCAGTTTGTAAATATCTTTACTAAACCTCTTCCCAAGGACTCTTTTGAGTATCTTAGGGAGAAGTTAGGGGTTATTACCCCTCCGGTGATGAACTAGGATGCACTGATGTGCATCAATCTGGTGGATATCATAGTCATATCTTGTGATCCGGATTGATGATAGGGAGCTGCTACTTAAGGGGAGCAGCTGGTATGTTATGAAGTAATGGAGTTGCAAGTATGAGCCCTTTGCCATTGATGTCAAAGGGGGAGAGAAGACAGGTGAAAAACAAGTGGTTTCTGATCAAAGGGGGAGCAATAAAGGAAGAGAAGACATGTGAATAGTTGTTGTTGTTAGGTGGAGTTGTGACAGCAAGGAGAAGTTCTTGTCTTGATGGTTTTTCACATCATATGTTGCCATCAATGACAAAGGGGGAGATAGTTGCAAGTATGGGCCTAACCGGTATTGTCACTGATGTCAACATACTCATGTTGCATTAATGAGAAGGATTAGATGAGCTGTGTGCTAAGGATATTGAGAAAATTAGTCTCAATCAGGAACAGTGAAGAATATTGATGACAAGAAGGTAAAAGTCCTCAATAGGTTGAGGATCAGAGGATACGGTTTAAAGGGTTTGTAGATATAAGTCTTGAGATGCTCCAATCAAGTTTTCAAAGGTCCATATGAAGATCTGAAGAAGTTATGGTCGCTCAAGTAGAACCAATCCCGGCAGGTGTTCAGAGGTGATATAGTGTCACAGATAGGTCCGGTGAGATCCAGAATTTCATTATCCCGTTCTGTGGATTTGAGGGAGTGTTTAGGACATCCTTGTGAAGTATCAACTAGATTGGTTCATGGTTTGAAGGTCCGGAAGAGCCTATTCATTTGTGATAGTGATGACAGACTGTGTTCTTGAAGCTCTGAATGAAGGAGAGAAGAATTCCAATAGGATGATGAAGTGCGGATGTTCTTGGTGATTCAGGGAAGGTTATGATGATCGTTGGATCATGTCCAGTTCATGTTGGTGGTCCGCATTAGAGTTAGAGTTTGCATTTGAAGAATAACCACCAAATATTGGTGTTCTTCTTGAGACTGGCTGACCAGATGTATTACATGTCTTGCGGATGTTCTTGTAGGTGTTTTCTAACTTAGATGATTGTTCCTAAGTCGATGCGTTGTATAAATAAGGGATTGTGAAGTCATTTTGAAGTGTGTCTTGTGGTGATGAGTGTGTGGTAGTGAGGAGAAGTGCGAAAGGCAGAGCAGAAGTATTGGGCTTAAATGGAACTGATTCAAGCATGGTGAAGATGCTATTTTCTAGTTCATGAAGGTAATACTTATTTCTTTGTAGACAATGTGTCTCTTGTAGGCAGTGAGCCTCTTGTGAGAAGTGTGCTTGAGCAGTGAGCCCTAATTGGCATGTGCCATTTTGTTCTTTCTATTCTTCTAACAGAGAATACATTCTTGGGTTAATCACCCCGTGGTTTTTCTCTTAACCGGGTTTTCCACATCAAAATCTTGGTGTCTTATGTGTTGATATGTTTCTGCTTTTGATTTGAATGCATTATGGTTCATGATTAATATTCTGCTAATCACTAAAGAAGATTTAAGTGTTTAATTTGAGAAAGTTTCACACAACTGATTCACCCCCCCTCTTAGTTGTGTGCCCTAAGTCTAATAGAGGCTTCTCCTGATAGTTGATAAAATCCTCAGATGACCTTGGTTACTTTAGAATAGTTCTAGATTTTGAAATATTTCTCCATTTCATTGAGCCATGCTTCTCCTCCATCACCCAATATAGTTCCATCAAATTTGGGTGGATTGATCTTTTTCATGTCTCAGGCAAGTTCATTAGATAGTTAAGTCCTCACATCCATTTGCTACATTGGCTCACCTTAATTCACCTGATTTTCCTATGAGTGACTGAGTCCTTCATGCTCACTATGTCCTTGATTTTGCTCCTCTCTGTTGGCAAGAGACACATTGGAGCTTCATGATTGTTGTCATTGATGGCAACAAAGGTTAACCCACACATTCGTAGGACATGATGAGTCTCTACCGAAAGGCAGATTGCAGAGTATTGTGATCCGGTAAGCAAGAATAGAGCATGTGGTGAGGTCCGACAGTCAGCTCTGGATCTCTCAAAGGAAGTATCTTGGTGAAGTACAGATTTGGGGAAGTCAAGAGGACTACCTTGACTGATAGATTCCAAGGATTTAGCCTCTGGTGATAGATAAAGAAAAAGATATGAATACTTGAGTGTTGGGTTCCTGATTGGCAGTGTCGACAGCGGAAGAACTGACTGGCAGAACATCAGACATTATTCCAGATGTGTTACTGATGATGGTAAAGATTCTTAAGCCATAAGTTATGATTGGCCGACATGATTGATGACTTCTACAAGTATATCCTTGATTCGCATTACTTGGTAAGCAAGGATTCAGCCGACAGATCAGAGTTCGTGGAAAATATTGACTATTCCAGATGCCGACTAGAAAGGTGATGAAATCACTTGTGCGGATATATATACAAGATGGATTTAGTTGTGAGAGGTGTCGTGGTTTTGGTGAAGTGTGAAGAAAAGTAGTAGAGCAGAGTGAAAGCAGTAAGGCAGGTCCAGTATGTGAAAGGACAACAACACTAAGGAAGACAAAGGATGAAGTGTAGCAGATCAGTGTACTGAGTTTAACTGGAATTGAACTCCAGCATATGTAGATGCTCCTTATCAGTTCAAGTATTGTATTACACTCTTTATAAATTGTAGACAGTGAGTCTCTTGTAGGCAGTGGGCCTCTTGTGAGTAGTGTGCTCAGGCAGTGAGCCCTAATTGGCAAGTGCCATTTTGTATTTCTATTCTTCTAACAGAGAATACATTCTTGGGTTAATCACCCCGTGGTTTTCTCCCTTAACAAGGTTTCCACATCAAAAATATTGTGTCATGTGTATTTCCATTTCATGGTTATGTTTGCTTATTTGAATTAATGCTGCATTGATTAATAAGAAAGTTTAGAAAGCTGAAATAATTAAGATAACTAATTCACCCCCCCCCCCCCCTCTCAATTATCAACACTCTCCTCCTTGTTCATGAGGCCCTCTAATCTCTTGTTCTAAGGCATCCACTCTTTCTTTAGTTTCATTTAAGGTTGCCAAAATTTGGTCCAACTTAGCTATAGAATGACTTGTGCCTTGTTCTGACCCTCCTTGACTACCTCCTAGGTTCGTTCTGGTTTAGACCATGTTTAATCCTAGTATGTCAGACTAGGAAGTCATTAGTCAAAGGCTTGATGCAGGGTTAAAAAGTTTATAAGAGATAGTAAAGTTTATTAAGTAAAAGAATCTTAGTAAAAATACACAAAGATCCTAAATTATGAGATCATCAAAATGGGAAATCACACATCCGGAGGAATTTAAAAAAAAAAATTATTCATATAATATTGAACATTTGATGTTCTTATTTATATAGGGTTTATCCAAATTATAATGGTTTTAAAATACTAATTAGACAAAGGAACCTCGTTAGGTTCTTCTTCATCTGATTCCAATTTTACACTACTTGAGGTAGGATGTACATGGAGGTACTCCTGTATAACCTCCCTACTCATGCTAAGCACATTACGTCTACAACCAAAAGGTATGTCTTATACTGTCAAAGGTTTCCCTAGATTCCCACATCTTTGCGTTTAGAGAATGAAATTCAATAAGGTTAGCTACAACATCCATTTTTCTATTGTGCTTATTCAATCATACAAAAAGTAGGCTCATATAGGTCCTAGTATTTCAACTTTGCTTTGATACCACATGTGACAAACCTTAGTGCGCATATAAAAAATTCATCTAATTCTACATTTTTTAAAAACTAAAATATAAAAAAGTATAAATTCTTGATAATGATGCATGTGCAGTTTTCTAGATATATATCCTTTACATTAAAGTCAAAACACCATAGCACTGTTTAAAAACAAGAACTTTAATTTAATTTTTCCAAGTTAGTCAAATTCCTCTAAGCATGCCAAATTCATTGAATTTATAGATCCACATAAATACATAGTTTGTCATCTTCTAATTAGCTATACTACAAGTTTCAAGATAATTAATACAATGATATATGAGTATGTTTCATTTTTACATCAAAACTATCTCAAATCTTGAATTACGTGCATTATGCAATATAAATTACAAATCATAAATCCAATGTCTCAACATGTACAAAAGTGTCTCTGAGTACCAAGCTTGTGGCGTACTGTACTGATATGTGGAGGGAAAGTATTATCTGGGCACTTTACCTCCATCCACAAACTGATAGTCCCCCACACACCTTCCTACTAGAAGTGGTCCTACCCTTAACGAGAGTAGTAGATAGAGAGATTTATGAGTGTACCATGCCAACTGAGAACTAAGTGTGAAGTATTGACTCTGTCACATGCAACCTACAATGTATAACCATAGATGCCCTCTAGCTAAGTATGATGATTGATTGTCATGCAACCCTATCAAATACCATGGATCGATAATGCATGTAGTGAATGCATTACTTTGGCCAAAGAATTCAAATACAATATCATATTTTGAAGCATAAATATGGGTTGTTTGTCCACACACTCCTATCTCAGCTTGACTCGACACAAAACAAGTCAAAACTAACTTATCTTACAAAAAAATCAGATAACTAGACTGATGAGATAACATGACCATTCAGATAGGTTCAGCCAATTTAGGAAACCAAATATTTTATTTGAATTTACAACAATTATATCATGCAGACTTTAGGATGAATTGGAATCTAACTTACACTCTTATAAATTTTCTATCATTAAATTCAATCTCTTAGTTGAGAAAGTCTAGATGCAATATAGCTTAGATATTTAGTTTTTCTTTTTGCTGTCTTAATTGAGAATAAATCATAAATCTACCTATTGCTTTATATTTCCAAAAATCACTCATATATATCCAAAACCATTTAAATTGAAAAATACTATCAAATATTAAACCTGATTGTTTCTAATTTCTCACACTCAGACACACACATTGATAAAGTATCAAAATGTATTCTCAAAATGACTTACATATTATGCTTATTTAACTAGATTGAATCTACTCTAAATGTTTTAAGATCATACAAACTACACTCATAAACTTTGTAGTAATCTCTAGATATTCATCTATGATGCACTTACTTATGAGTATGTTTATGGGTTGTGAAGCTTTGGAGCTTTCAACTCATAACGATACCCATAAGTTATATACTCCATTTTGACCTAAACTATGGACATTTAAGCAACTATTTTTATTAAACTGATGATTGAATTTGCTTCATGCTTCCAAAAGTATGATGATGTTTATAAAGGATCATGTATCTAAATTCTATTAACATATTTCCGAAGCTAGCCTCCTGTTTGTATTATTTTTGTATTAAGAAAACTTCTAGTGCTTCTGCTTTGTTTCAACATCATGATTACTTCCAGTACTATAGTTTGTAATGCCATAACAACTAGTTATCTGGTTGTTTGATATAACAGAATATCTTATTTTCTGTTATGAAATGAACTTCAGAATTATATATTTCAATAATATTTTCACAACATATTTGTTGTTTAAAAGGGTTTTCTATTTACCCAAAAATGTTGCAACCAGTTTTACTTCCAAACCATTAACTCTTATGCAATCATTACCTATATACATTTAATCATATATATGTATATGTATAAATCCAAATGGTTTAGTATACATATACATATATATGAGTAAATGTATACTCAGATTTGTATAATGAAAACATTCCAAAATACATTGAAATTGTTTACTCAGTCAAATCGACCCTAAATAAAATTTTCCTTTGATGTTAATAGCCTCAACATAGTTTTGGTATATCAATGATTCGACCCAGTTTTGGGTATACATCAAATTTATTATGAAATAAGAAAAATAACATTTACTATGCTAAACTAAAACCCCCATTTCAGACTAAAAACCAAAGCATAGTTTCTTTATAGGTCTGGTACGATTGATTTTACTAGTTTATAAAGTAAAGATTGGAGAATGTTCCCCAAATGTTCATTTCATTGTATGAAACCAAACCAGTGGTGGCCATGAAGGAAAACACGTACCTGGTTGTGACTTCTCTCTTTTTCTTTGTTTCTAATCTATCTCTTTCCCCTGCACACCTTGGATCTTTTTCTCTCCCCACCTTTCTCTTCTTTTTCCTGCCAAAAACAACGCACTAAACTCCTTGCATTCTACTATTTTCTTCCCAGTTCAGTGCACCTAATTTTCTCTTATTTTCCTAGCAGACACATCATGCATTTCACTTCCATTACTATCTACTCTAGTTTTTTGGAGGACTCACTGCTATCTAGATAGAATGGGAGAGGAGTGGCGGCCATTATGGGCCAATACACTCAAGTTTTTAATTCTCACTTTCTAAAAAAAACCTCCCTCTTAATTTCCCACGCCATTCTCTTTTTTTGAAGAACAAAAAGAGTGAAATTTAATAAATTTTAATAATAATAAAACCAATCTTGCTCACACCAACATACCTAAAGTTTGTATTTTGAACATTGATCTAAACATCTGCATCAATCAAATATAACATGAAAATGATTCCATTAATATTTAAGCAGAGAGAGTTTAACTTCAAAATTTTTCATCAAAGACCACTTAAGGGATAATGCTATTCCAACATGACAACAAAGACAACTTGACACTAGCAATAATGCAATCACAAAACCAAAGAAGTGGAATACCTACAAATGTAATACGAAAAAGCGTGACCAAGTCCTAAAGTGTCAAGCATGACTAACCAACAAAAGATGTGACGTTCAAACTAGTGGTGTTTGCGTAAATAAGTTCTTGGATCATGGTATGAAATGATGATTCATCTCAATCTACGATCCTCTCCCTGATGATACTCTCCCTCCTCAATCGGTAGGGAGATGTACTTTAACCTACTTTCACCTCATTTCAATAGCAAGGTAGTTAGCCTGACATAATATATCAATAAATTTTAAATAATGATCTCCACAAAAAAGTTCATAACATTACTAAATAAATTTTAGCATCACAATAATTAATGAAACCTTATAATCCTTTAACATTTTCTAACATGTTATCAATTAGCGTTTTCAAAAGAGGTTATGATTCACACATACTTGTCAATCAAGCAAATCTTTTTTTAAATTTTTACAAACACATGGATGTTTAATTTATCAAAACTCCTTATCATAAAATCAAACTAGTGATGTTCATGATATAAGTGTTCTAGGTATTATCAAACATTATCTAATTATTAAAGTATCACCAAAATATTTAAACAAAAATTCAAAATTTGTTCAAACATACAAGAGATTCAAAAACGAGCTGTGACATTTTGGTTCCCCATTTCCATCCACATACCCCTCCATGCTTTCACTCTCTTCTTCATTACTTGGCTAGTAATGTTGTTAAACAATTCTTTATCTTTATTTTGATAATATTGCATCTTATTTTTACCATTTTCTTCTATTCCTTTATCCAATCTCTTGGTGTTTTCATTTTCCTATTTATCAAATATGCACACTAGGGTGTAGATCGTCGTAGACTAGGAATCGTACACTTATAGATTTAATTGTAACATTGTGGTCTTAGTGCTAGATGCACATAATATAAGCGTTCACACACACACACATACACACACTCTTCTCTCTATTTTTCCTAGTTTGATTTCCCATGGAAACTAAAAAGGTTAAAATAGGGGCTTGACCATTCTTAGCAAGCTCCGAAGAAGTCACAAACCCTTTTCTTATCCCTAGGTATAGGCTTTGTTGGAGTTATTCTCACAAAAAGGTTTGTGCTCTCTTCATGTTTCATCTTGTCATTTTATTTCATTGTTAAAATAAGTAATTCAACATTGATTTTAACATTTTTGGTATTTTACGATACTTCTTAGGTATTTGTTGTCCTTGTTATATTTGTCCCATATCGTGTAGAGAAGGTAGATCTTTTTTTTTTAAAACTTTTTTTACATGTTTTCTAGATGTTAGCACTTGAATCTTATGGTAGTGCATGGTGTAAATGTCAATGCATTGCAATAGCATCTTGGGCAGTGAGTTTCACACAATATCACTAGATTTTTATTTTTTTTATCATTTCTACTTCTGTATTTTTTTTCATTTTAGTAATTATATTTTCTATAATTGACAAATTCTGAAGCCAACTCATTATTTTATAAAAACATTATTTTGTGAGTTAAAACACTTTAGTATATTTTTGGTATGTTTTTATTCTTTGTGTAATAGAATAGAAACAAAAATTTTCTTCCAAAAACTAGTTATATTCTAGTGTAAAATTTGAAAATATTAACCTTGAAAATAAACAACATTCTTGATTATACATGTTTTATGCTTTACTCTATTTCCATTAAGGCTATGGATGACTAGCTAGTAGTGGAGCAATGCTTAGCATGTGTTAGGATTGGCTATTTTATTCCACTCAATTTCCTACTCCATGATGTTGATCTTAATAGGATTAGAATGAAGTAATTGAATTCATGTGTACAGACATTCTAACTAACTAAACCTAGTGTATACTTATTTATGTCTTGTCTAGTTTAAATGTGAATAACACAACCTATGTTATTATTATGTCTTGGTTAATTTTTCTCCCTTTATTAGTGATTCTAGATTCAAAACATTTTGCAATGTTGTCCCTTAATAGTCACTATTTTTTCCCCACTATGAAACACACCTGATTTCCTTTGAAATTGGGAGGCCCTTTGCTAGCACCTTGCCCAAAATTACATTTTGTGCCTTCATTATTGCATTGGTCCCTTGTTTGGCTCATCTCAAATAATTGACTCAAGATAGATCTTCTGCAATGAGCCCTCATTGGTATAATCATGCTTCATTTCATGTTTCACACCCTTCCTAGTCTTTTTTATTGCTTAAGAGTCAAAATTTTCATGTTTCAAGGTTTAAGGGGTTAGTTAGGAGTTCTAAGTAGAGTTGTAGAACTTCCATGCAGTTGAGGGGGCTTCTTTTTCTCTTATGTTCTATCATGTAATCTATTCTCCTACTTATGTGTCATGCTTCCCTAAACTTCCCTCATGCATGCATACTTCTCTCCTACACATGCAACTTGCATGTAGACCTTCAATTGTTTTTGTTTCACTTCATGAAACTCTAGATCTTCCCTACAACTTTGCTAGTTTTGTAATTTTGTATGCCTTCTTCCCACTTCTTCTATCCCACCATGTACTCTCCCTCATAGACTTTAGGTCCTTGAAAATTTCTCTCTTATGATCAACCTCTACTACTCAACTAGTTTATATTATAAACTTTCTAACTCTCTGTGTAGCTTGCAAATCCTAGTTGCATCATCACATCAAACTTTTCCTATCCTATCAAAATAATTCAACTACCTTCAAGCACATATAGAGATACTGTTAATACACTTGTTGGGATGTGATATGACATGTGAATATCCCCATATGATTCTAGATACTTGTGGGCCCCTCCAAGGCATGGATTTAGGCACTTTCTCAAGTAATTATCAATGCAAGGGATGTGGGATTCATGCACAAGGCTGTGTGAGCATGATGAAATTAGAATAGGTAACTAGTGAGATTGTAGAACACACCTTTGAATACACTCAAATTGTAAGAGAATGTAATGCAGTGCTATATAAACTTGTCAAAGGGGATGTAAAGGGATGCTTTTAGGAGTGATAGGAAGTTTTGTAAGTAGTGAGGGCATAGGAATTAGAATGCATAAATTTAAATGGAGTATGAGAAAGAGGGAAATTTAGTTCTACACTACATGTAACATGGTAAGAAGGTAATTGTATTAAGACTTGTTATCTGTTGTAACATCAAAAATTGCATACCCTTACCATTTCATGATATATATATTTTTAGCACTTTAGAGTTCATTCCCTTAACATGTTTTAGGCTCATTTGTAGCCCTTTCCTTGGCCTTTACCCACCCACAAGTGTTGTGTTTGTGTTATGTTGTGTTGTTTGTACTCATCTTTATGTAATTCTCTTTTAGTGTCTCATTTCTATTGTTGTCCTAAGGTGTTTTGAAGGTTTAGAAATTGAAGTCACTTGGATGTGAGAAAAATGCATAGATGTATGCATGATGTTCTAGTGTCTTGCACCCATCTACACCTAGTGACCATTTCTAAGCATTTCTCACCACCTTGTCCTAGACATACGTGATTTTGTGTAACACCTGTTTCATGTATGAATGGCTCATGTTGACCCATCCTTCCTCTTCTTCTCTCCAACTTGGCATTTAGAATGAATCTAGCTAATCTTGTGAATCTCTTGGTAACTCCAATGTTTTCTATTAGCATTTTATCTCACATTCTTGAACATCCTAAAACATTCTTTGCAATCCTTTCAAAATTATGTAGCATATAGTGACATTTTGTTGTTTTTACAACCTACAAAATTAAGAAACCTTGTGTGCAAGGAAGTTCATTCCACACCATATTCAGGTCATCTTGGAGTGACCGAACTCCTAATTGATGTGAAACCCATTTATTTCAAGAAAGGAATGAAGAATGACATTGCAAGATTTGTAGCAAGTTGCCTAGAGTGCCAGAGAGTCAAGGTTGAGCATTATCATCCAACATGACTTCTGTCTCTACACGATATTGCACAGTAGATGTGGCAAGTCATTAGTACGGACTTTGTGCAAGGTCTCCCAATGTCTCAAAATAGACATGATGATATTTTAGTGGTGGTGGAAAAACTCACCAAGGTAGCTCGTTTTATACCTAGGAATCTAACAGATGGAGCACAAGTTTTAGCTCGCAAGTTTGTGCAAGAAGTGTTTAGATTGGATGGAGTTTCTGAGAAAATTATCTCAAATAGAGATGCGTGCATGACATCAAGATTTTGGAAAACTTTGTTCTTAACAATAGGAACTCAACTCAATATAATCTCAGCTTATCACCCTGAGATAGATAGTCAGAGTGAGAGGGTAAATCAAGTTCTAGAAGATTTGTTTCAAATGTATTTCATGGATCAACAATACAAGTGGGAAGAATATCTACTGCTTGTGGAGTTTGGTCATAACAACTCCTACAATTCTACAATCAAGATTGATCCATTTGAAGCATTGTATGGAAGAAGATGATGAACTCCTATAAGATGGGATAAGCTAGAAGATAGGATTAGCATTGGTCAAGAAATGTTATCAGAAATGGAAGAACATATCAAGTTGATTAGAAATAGATTGGCAAAAGAAAATGATAGAGAAAAATGTTACGCTAATGCCAAGAGTACACCAAGGCAATTCTCAGTTGGAGAAAAAGTTTTTTTGAGAGTTAAACCTTAGAAGAGTTCCATAAAGTTTGGATAGTCTTCCAAACTAGCTCCTTGATATGTAGGACCCTTCGAAGTTCTCGAAGTGATCAATTTGGTTGCCTACATAATCACTCTACCACTAGCTCTTTCTAAGATGCATAATGCTTTCATTGTTTCATAGTTGAAAAAGTATATAATAGGTGATAATCATATTCTTGATTGGAATGCTTTACAACTACAAGACTCGGGAGTGGTCATGATCGAGTGATGAACGGGGTAAATCATAAAACACACAACAACAAAAATTGCACACAGAAAATAGAATTTTATTTATTAATTTGGACAACTTGTTACATTATAGAAGCTCAAATACAATCAGAGGAATCAATCCTCCACAAGCTGCAACACATTATAGCATCCTATCACCAGACTCTAGAATCACCTGCCTTTTGTCACCCCAAATCAGCTAGGGTTTCTATTTTCCCACCTATTCTTGACTCCACACTTACCCCCTTGACTCTACTACTGCCCATGGTTCCCAAAAATAGTTATTAATAGCCTTTTTGGTGGCCAACAACCTAATTTCGAAATTTGCATCTCCCTCCAAAAATAGGTCAACTTCCGGGAGCCATAACTTTTGATCCGGGTGTCTGATTAATGAACCATTTTATGCATCAGAAATATCACAGAGTTCTCTACGTGTTAAGAAATTTCTTTGCTAGTTTCATCCATTTTTGTGTTCGTACAGGGCCATTTAGTGCCTCAAACCTGAGTTTGAATAATTTTCAGGTATTTTTTTAGGAAATAGAAACTTTAATATCTTTCATCTCGCAAATGATCTTTGCGTGATTCCTTCGCCAAAGGTTTTATATTTTTGTTATGTAACTTCCTATAAATTTTCACTTCAATCCGTACCCAAATGCAAACTTTCTAAAAATAGCAGGTTGCTATTTTTAGCAGTTTGGAAAAACTGAAAGTTGTACATCATTATTCAAGTGATTATGGAACCAGAACCACAAATTTTGAAAAGAAATGGAAAGAACATCAACAATTTTGAAACACATCTTTTTTTAGGTGATGCAAGATTGCCCTTACACCACTGGATGCTCCTACCTCAGACACCCAGGGTAATTTGAGAAGTGACTTTGTCACATCTCAGGTGTTTGTATGAGGAAAACCCAAATGGTCAACCTCTGTTTTAGACAACCAAGAAGAATATGCAACAAGTCTTCCTTTCCATTTCACTAGATGTTCTTCATATTGCCTGTTCTGAGTACTTCTTCCCACACGGCTATCCAAGATCTCTTCTTTCTCCTCTGTTGAAGTAGATGCCAGAATACTCCACTATTCTTCTATTGTTCCATCCTCTGTGCCACCCTCATGATATTCTATTAAATCAACAATGTTGAATATAGGGGAAATATTAATCCCACTCAGCAGCTCTATGTCATATGCATTTCCTGAATCATGCTTCTTCAAGATTCTGCATGATCCAAATTTCTTCATTTTTAGCTTATTGTATGTTCCAATTGGAAACCTTTCTTTTCTCAAGTGAACCATGACTTCATCTCCTACTTGGAATTCATTATATCTCCTCTTCTGGTCTACCTTAGCCTTGTACTGAATATTCATCTTATTAATGTGCTTTTTCACCTTTTCATGCAAATTCTTCATGTGTTCTGAAAAGTCTTCAGCTTCAACACTTATTTTTTCTCCTTTGTCTAGATTCCTTAACTCTGAAGCATTTATTAGACTATTCCCATTTACAATCTAGAATGGTGATTTACCAGTACTCCTATTGATAGAATTGTTGTAAGGAAATTTTGCTTGTGGTAAAATCAAATCCCATCCCTTGGGCTTATCTCCTACTAAGCATCGTAGCAGGTTACCCAAACTCCTATTCACCACTTTTGTCTATCCATCAGTCTGTGGATGGTGTGTAGAACTAAACTTCAAATTTGTTTTCAACTTCTTCCACAATGTCCTCCATAAATAACCAACAAACTTGGTATCTCGATCTGAAACTATGCTCTTTGGTAGACCGTGTAATCTCACCACCTCCTTGAAAAACAATTTAGCAATATGAATAGAATCATTAGTCTTCTTGCAAGGAATTAAATGTGCCATCTTCAAGAATCTATCCACCACCACAAAAATGGAATCATGTCCTCTCTGTGTCCTTGGCAAACCAAGAACAAAATCCATACTAATATCATCCCATGGCTTCTCTGGTACAGGTAGTGGCTAATATAGACCTGTATTCTGACTTGCTCCTTTCGCCATCTGACATACTCTACAACTTTGTACAAATTTCCTCACATCCTACTGCAACTATGGCCAATAATAATTTTCACCAACAATAGCAATGGTCTTATCTTGACCAAAGTGTCTAGCCAATCCTCCACTATGCTTCTCCTTAACCAGGTTCTCTCTCATGGAACTCCTTGGAATGTACAACTAGCTTCCTCTAAACAACATGCCATCTTGGATTATGAAATCCAACCATTTTGTCCTGTCCAAAGTAATAGGTTCCAAATAATCTTTCTAGGCCTCTACAAAATCTAGATCTTCAGGATACAAACTTTTGAGCTCATCAAACCCAACAACCTCTATCTTCATTTCTGTCAACAATTTTTGCCTTCTGCTCAAGGCATCTGCAACTCTATTGGACTTCCCACTCCTATTCTTCAAAACAAAAGTATAGCTCTACAAAAACTCAACCCATTCTAAGTGCCTTTGGTTCAACTTTCCTTAACTATTAAGATACTGCAAAGCCTGATGATCAGTATATAAAACAAACTCCTTTGGCAACAAATAATGTCTCCATTTCTTCAAAGCCTGAACTATTGCATAAAACTCCTAATCATAAACATAATACTTTTTCTTGGCATCATTAAGCTTCTCACTAAAATAGGCAATGGGCTTACCTTCTTGGCTCAAAATAGCTCCTATACCACTACCATTAGCATCACAATCTACCTGAAATACCTTATTGAAATCTAGAAGTGCCAAAACAGGTTGTTCTATGACTTTTTTCTTTAATGTATCAAAGCTCTTGTTTGCTCCTTTAGTCCATCTAAACTCTTTTCTATCCCCTCTCATTATCTCATTTAGGGGTGCACAAATGCTACTAAAATTCCTGATAAACTTTCTATAAAAACTTGTCAAACCATGAAAAGATCTTACGTCGGAAGCACTCCTTAGCGTAGGCCATTCAATGGTAGCCCTTACCTTCTTTGGGTCCATCTTAAGACCTTCCTCTAAGACAACAAATCCCAGGTATACCAACTCCTTTGCAAAACTACATGTCTTCAGATTGATCAACAACTTATTCTCCCTCAGCTTCTCCAAAACTCTTCTGATATGCATCATATGCTCCTCCCAAGTCTTACTAAAAATCAAAATATCATCCAAAGAAACAATAACAAAACTTCCCAAAAATTATTTCAATACCTTGTTCATGCGCCACATGAATGTGCTCAGTGCATTAGTTATCCCAAATAGTATGACTAACCACTCATACAAACCTTCTTTGGTTTTGAAGGCTATCTTCCACTCATCTCCTTCTTTGATACGAATCTGGTGATACCCACTCTTCAGGTCACTCTTTGTGAAGTACTTGGTTCCAATCAAACAGTCCATTATGTCATCCATTCTGGGCAATGGAAATCTGTACTTGATCGTGATCTTATTGATGGATCGAGAGTCTATACACATTCTCCACTTTCTATCTTTCTTTGGTGCTAGTACTGCAGGTACCACACATGGACTTAGGCTCTTTCTGATTAGCTTCTTCCTTAATAGCTCTTGAACTTGTCTATTTATCTCTTCACTCTCTGCAGGGGTCATTCTGTGGGCTACCTTATTCGGCAAACTGGCTCCCGGTATCAAGTCCATTTGATGACTTATCTTCCTCACCAGTGGTAAACCTTCTGGTGCATTATCAGAGACAATGTCCTAAAATTCTTCTAACATATCTAAAACTTCTACTGGAACATCTTCACATTTCTCTTGACTAATCTTAGGAATCAATGCAAAGTAATGAAGCTCATGCTTCATACCTTCTAAAAATTTTCTACCATCTACCAAGAAAATTTTAGCAGTACTACATACCTTTTCTTCCACCTCCTTCAAGGGCTTCGACTTGTGACAAACTGCATCCTTTTTTAGGGAATATGTGTTTGCATGGCCATCATGGACAGTGCTCCTATCATACTACCATGGCCTCCCCTACAGCATATGACATGCATCCATTGGTATGATATCACACAGCACCTCATCATGGTAGTCCCCAATATTGAACTTCACTAAACATTGCTCATTGACCAAAGCTTTGTGGTCCTTTTGCAACCATGCAATATGATATGGATGGGGATGCTTTCTTCTTGTCAACTTCAACTTGTCAACCATCTCTTGTGAACCAAGATTGTCAATGCTTCCACTGTCAATAATAATATCACAACACTTACCTTCACATTTGCACCTTGTGCGGAATAAACTCTTCCTCAAATTTGGTTCTTTCTCCTCATTCAACAAGGTTCTTCTGACAACTAGGGTTTCTTGCCTTTCAGCATCTTCAGAATGCTTAGAATGTGCATCTTCATCTACATGTGCAACTTGTGCATTACCTTTAGGTATTCTATTTGTCCTTCCTTGATGTTGCAGACAATCGTATGTTGATGCCCTTCTTCTCCACATTGGACACAGGTTCCTCTGAAACCTCCTCTTCCAGGTCCTTACCCAGGTCTACCTCTTCCTCTTCCTCTTTGTTCACCATTGTTTTGGTCATGAGGGCGGTAGGTATTATCTCCTCTCTAATTTCGACTAGTGCCGACTTCTTCACTTTTCTTTGAATCTTCATTTCGCCCCCCATAGGGTCTTCCACCAATCCTTCCACCTTGACCTCTTCCCTTTGCTTGCTGTTAAATCTTTTATTCAGATTCTCTTCCACCTTTAGGGAAAACTAATATGCATCTTATATGGTGGTCCTTCTGACCAGGCTTAGCTCCTCTTGAATACTTGGTCTCAACCCATTAATGTAACGGGGTACCTTCTCCTTATTGGGCTCTGCATGGATTGTCCTAATAGTAATCTTATAAAACTCTTCTATATACTCCTTGACAGACTTGTTACCTTACTTCAATCCTTGTAGCTTCTTTAGTAACTCCATCTCATAGTCCACAGGAATGAACTGCTTCTTTAGTTTATCCACCATCTGATCCCATCTGGTGATCTTTCCTTTTCCTCTTTTGTTCCTCTCTAACTGGACCTCTTTCCACCAAATACTTGCATGGCCCTTCAACTTTGTTTTTGCAAACTTGACCCGATCTGGGTCTTCCACATCTTCATACTCGAAATACTCCTCCATGTCATTGATCTAATCAATGAGTTGTTCTAGATTCAAATCTCTAGAATATGTAGAAACTTCGATCCTGGGTCTCTTTCCAATCTTAGAAATGGCCCTCAACAGCCTAACTTTTGTAGGATCTCCTGTAGCTTCTTGTTCTTCCTTAGATAGCTCTTCTTTAGCTTCATCCTTGCTCTCTCCTCTTATTCTTGGCTCAAACCCTCTTCACAACTCCTCTTGCAATGCATCTATTTGCCTTTGCAAGGCTCTAAAACCCTCTTCCATCAAAGCATTCCTCCCAATATGATTTCTTCGTGGAGGCATCTTGATCTTTGTAGAAAACCCATAACCTCAGGTCCTGGTGCAAACTCCCTCACGGTCGGCGATCTGTATACACACTCAAGAACTGTTGCTCTGATACCACTTGATGAAGGGGGTAAATCATAAAACACACAACAATAGAAATTGTATATAGAAAATAGAACTTTCTTTATTGATTTGGACTACTTATACATTACAGAAGCTCAAATACAATTAGAGGAATCAACCCTCCATAGACTGCAACACATTACAGCTTCCTATCACCAGACTCTAGAATCACCTGCCTTATGTAACCCCAAATCAGCTAGGGTTTCTATTTTCCTACCTATTCTTGACTCCACACTTTCCTCCTTAACTCTACTACTACCCAAGGTTCCCAAAAATGGTTATTAATAGCCTTTTTGGTGACCAACAACCTAACTTCAAAATTTGCATCTCCCTCCAAAAATACGTCAACTTCCAGGAGCCATAACTTTTGATTTGGGTGTCTGATTGACGAATCACTGTATGTGTCGGAAAGCTCATAGAGTTCTCTACGCGCTAAGAACCCACTTTGCTAGTTCTAGCCATTTTCAGGCCCGTACGGGGCCATTTAGTGCCTCAAACCTAACTTTGAATAATTTTCAGGCATTTTTTGGGAAACAAAAACTTTAATATCTTTCAGCTTGTAAATTATCTTTGCATGATTCCTTCGCCAAAGGTCTTATACTTTTGTTATGTAACTTCATGTAAATTTTTACTTCAATTTGTGCCCAAATGCAAACTTTCTAAAATAGCAGGTTGCTATTTTTAGCAGTTTGGAAAAATTAAAAGTTCTACATCATTTTTCAAGCGATTATGAAACTAGAACCACAAATTTTGAAAAGAAATGGAAAGAACATCAATAATTTTGAAACACATCTTTTTTTGGGTGATGCAAGATTGCCCTTACACCACTGGATGCTCCTGCATCATCGAGCCTCTTAAAGTGCTTGAGGTTCGCAATCTTTACTTGCGTAATAGAGAGGTTACTCAATGCAAGGTCCAGTGGGACCAATATGCAAAGGATAGTGCCACATGGGAAGATTACCATGATTTTTATCAGAGATTTCCTCATTTGTTTTATGCTTTTCAAAGTTGAACAAAAACTCTATATTATTTCTTTGAATACATTGGATCATCGAGGATGATGAATCTTATGGCCCAGGGAGATATGTAACACCCCAAATTTTGACTATGTTTTACTTTTTACTTGCACATAATTAGTAGTTCATTATGCATGAATTAATGAGTCAACATTATGTAGGATAAATCAATGATATCATGAGCTCATGTTTATATGTTTAGAATTTAGACATGTGATTATATGATTATATGATTATTTATTCATAAGATTTATGGATTGACTAACGATACACTAATCCTACTTTGGTGATTTTTAGTTGTAACCAGGAAATAGGTTTTCCACCCTCCAAGAGAGGGAGAGCATCATGAGAGAGAAGAGAATAGATGTATGAATAGAATGGATTGGTTGCCATCTAAGTCTCATTCTTTCATAGTTTAGTGAACCTTCATCGAGTTTGCTAAGTTGTGTTTGACCAAATTGGTTTAAGTTGGTGTCGACTCAACAATCATCGATTTGTCAACTAGATGATCCATTAAGCTTGGTTTTTGTCCAAAAGTAAGTTAGGATATTATGTGACCATTGGAAATAAATGGTCGATATTTGATAAGTTATTTTATTATTAGTAATTCTTGATTAGATTTCTATCTTTTTCTTTTGTTTATTTTTTTGACATTTACACAAGATAGAGAGGGGAAGAATACCTCGACCCCATTATCGTATCTTGTTGAGTGTTAGAAACAACGTAAGTATACATTGTGTACACTTTCATTATGTTGTTATATATATATATATATATATATATATATATATATATGAGTTAGACGTATTGTGTTGTGCTTGATAAGCTTCTTGAGGAACGCAGTAAAGACTACAATTTAATGCAAACCACTTTTATGATTATGGTTTCTTGACTCCTTTACTCCATAACTATTTTGGAGAGTATGGAGGAGCTTTTCAACAAGTTCAGGAGTGGTCTTAATAACTAGATACTCTTCCTTCGACTTGCATGCCACTATAGAGAGTTTTTAGGCTTAAGTGAAGGAGGAATCTCTATGATTTAGGAGGGACTGTAGTGGAGACTAAAGCCTTAAAATGATGTACTAGTGAAGGATAGCGAGGAATGAGGATGGCAAGAGAGAAAGGAGGCTCTAAGTTCTCTCTCTAATTTGGAGATTATAGAAAAAGAAGGCTTGGTTTGAGTGAGTACGTGCCACTCCAAGAGCAAAGGAGGCAAGAGAGCTTTGTGTTCAGATAGTTTCGTGCACCAAAAGTTGTGTGAGCATTTAGAACCTCGTGGGAAACCATCAACATTAGAAGGTAGGGATATTTACCATAGGATAAATATTTCATTATTTAACAACATTTTTTTCTAATTTGTAAGCATACATAGAAATGAGATGAAACTGATGACTTTATAAGACGTATGTGGTATGGAATTTTGAGAGATAGTTTAGTATCTTAGCGTAGCAGTCTGATCTGCCATAGATAACAACATAATGTTTAGTTTAAATAGAGATACTATGGAGATAGTAAGAGTTCAATGTAGGAGAATAGAGGAGTTATTTTGTCTACTATTGAGACTGCACTCAGACTACTTGAGACATTAGAGACCAAACATATGAGAGAGTATATATCTTTGTATAGCAGTTTAAAACCAATAGTATAAACAATAGAAAATGTTGTAGTTTACAGAAGAATGCTATGAAGAGTTTATTCAAAGAATTTTAGATTGTAGGAAAATATCTCTTACCTATTTATACACTCAAGCTATCATAAGTTGTGTTTGTTGTCAAAAACACTACAAATCTTGTAGAAAACTATCTTATAAGTCACAGAGAATGAACCATTTGAGAACTCTATTTTAAATGTAGGATTTAGGGTGAGTAAGTTAGATAGAGATAGATTTATATCTCATAATGATTAATATGTATAGTTTTATTGTTTATGTAATCATAAGATTTTGTGATAGATACTCACTTGTTTAGAGATATATACATGATAATGACATCATTAGAGACACATGAGGATAGTGATATAATTTCTCATAAGTATTTATAACAATGATAAATATTATCATTACATTCAAAGGAAGTTATATGTGAGTTCAAAACCTATCCTTTATAGAGAGTCGGTGGACAAGAGAAGACCAAGAGATCGATAATATTAATATTGTAGACTCAAACTTATCTCTAGGTGAAATATTGAATAAGTCAAGAGATTAGTTATGAAAATGATAGTATTTTATATAAAGAAGGTATACCTCATGTGCGATGTTTTTACATGTTATGTGAAATGTGAATTCAAACAATTTACCCAAGTGGTCAAGAGTAGACTAGTGGTTATTATATTCATGTTATATTATTATAACTTATTATCTTTGGAAAATAAGGGTATTTGATAATTCAATGTATTGCGTTAGAGAATTTAAAACCCTAGAATGAAACCAGAATGGTTTAGAAAACTTTAACTCTTAAGTCGGTTATGATATTGTTTTAGTCTATTGTATATTGTGGTCGATAGTAAATAGTCGAGAAACTATAGATCAAGACAATATAATTTAGGAAGACTCTATGAAAGCACTTATGTTAAATAAATGATTTCTCCTTAAAGTCAGAAATTTGATATATTACATAAGAGTGCTCAATTTTTATTATGTTAAAGTCACTTAAACCTATATATTATGTTTATTCTAGATTAAGGATTAATTCTAAGTTAGATTGACTAGGATTTGAATTTAGTCAAGACAAATTATGTTTAGAGATACTAGTCAAGTAAGACAAACTATAGGATGAGGTAGTTTCCAAGTCAAGTTAGAGTTCTGTGAACACACAACTACGTTTATTGCAAATGTCTATTTATGTGGGAAATTTGGCCAAAGTGATGCATTTATCCCTACATGCATTAGTCATCTCACCGTGTCTAGATTACATAACCTGTTAGAATGATCATACTTAGTTAGAAGACTGTCTAGAGTTGTATGGTTGATTGAGTTACGTAGGACATATCACCAGAACTCAGTTGGCAACCTGTTGGTTCTTAATGTCTATACTCTTCGTGAAGGGTAGGGTCATTTCCAGGAAGGAAGGTGTGCGGGGACCACTAGTCTGTGGTTGGAGGTAAAGCACTTAGATGATGCTCTCCCTCTGTAGAAAAAGACTCGTCGCGACTTGTGAAACAGACACCAAGGTTCTAGATGTAGTATACTTCATGATTGACTTTTTTTTTTGTAAAAACTATTCTTTTTGCCAAGTGTAGAATGTTTATAAATGTAAAGTGAAATGTTTTCACTATGATATTATCTTTGAATATATTGTAATTTCAAGGTTGAAAAATATTCAAAAAAGATGTCCTTTTATTTCTTGAGAATATGCAAATGATAAAAAAAACTTTTCTTTCATGTTTAACATGTTCATTTACTTAGTAAAATTTGTGAGTAAATCCAAGTAATATGAGATGGTATGTTGCACAAATAATAAGAACTCTTACAGCTAAAAATTAGTCATTTTTAATAAACCACTAGCAATAATTAATCTTACATAATTGTTCCTAAAAAATATTGTATTATACAAGTAAAATAAATAAATATATAAACATTTGAAGAAAAAGATAGAGTTTAGAGCTTCAAATAAACATTTAAAATAATAAATAAAAAAGAATAAAAACTCATTAATATATATATATATATATATATATATATATATATATATATATATATATATATATATATATATATATATATATATATATGATACCATTTTTGGGTCCCATAATTAGAAATCCTAATGATTAAAAATAAGAAAGTTCATTATAAACAATCAAAGAAAGACCATTAAAAATAACATTCTAATAACACAAATTATAGAACTTTAAAGCATCCATAGCTTTATTGTAAACTTATATATTTTATAATTAAATTAGAATAAATATAAATTTAGTTAATATTTTCATATGTCCACATTTAATGAAGATTCTTAATTGTTTAGATAAAATGTTGAAGATCAATTGTGTTAAATTATGTATTTTATGTTGATAGATGTTCTTTCAGTGGAATTATTTAGAGAAATACATCTATAACTATGTTTGAATGGACACGATTGAAAGGATTACTACCAAATCAATCTTTTTTAAAATTTTATAAAACAATATTGGTCATTGGACATTGATTTTTACATGTATCATTATTTAGAGTAGATGTATTTTCTCCTTGAATTCAGGTAACTATATCTCTTTACTATTTTGCATTTATTATAATAAGTTTTGAAAAGATGATTGACTTCAAATGACAAACTTTACTTTTCCATTTGCTTTTAGCCTTTACCTAGACATCTTTTTTTTAAAAATTGTTACAACATTTTTTTTAGAATTCTTTTAGCACCCCTATGATATTTTATTTCATATTTCTTTTGTGGTTATGTATCAATGATAATAGATAGAGATTGATTACTCTAAAATATCAAATAAGAGAATAACATATAAATGTGTTATGGTCATGTGATTTAATAATAAGAAAAATAGAAGGTTAACTTATACCTAACTTGAGTGAAAGGTAATATATTTTTTTTCCTATGGGCAATGGAAATCTTACTTTAATAAGCTTACTATTTGTAAGACACAAATCTCTGCTGTTCATTTGCTTTAGCTTAATAAAAAACCTTGCTCTATATAAAAGTTTAAAAAAATATATATGAAATTTAAAACAAACCTTCTCAATTGTAAATTGCTGAATTTGATATGTGAATAGCTAAAGCCTAGTCATTAAAACAACTATATCTATCCCTTATTTGTGCATTCATGAAATTGGTTCACCCATGAGAGGGAAACTGTAATTGTATGATTAAACAACACAAGTCATCCTTCTTTTGTAGTTTTGTGTATTAATGGTTCAATTAAAATTTTAAAGCATGTATTAATGATAAAGTTAAATTTTGAAAGGATAATATTAGGAAGGCAACTGCAAATTTAGACAATATTCACTTTTTTCCCAAGCTCCTGTACTTCGCCAATACTTCAAATTCAAATAAAGACCTTCACAATCCTGCCATATCCTTTTACAATTTTTACAATTTCTTTTTAAAATTATCAACATGCTCATTAAACCTTTAAATATAACTGCTAGTTCAACAACATATGAGAGTATGGTATATCGCACCCTCTATAAATGAACATCTATATTTGTAAATAGAGACTTCCAAGAAAGATATATCATCCACATCAAGAGTCGACCGTCAATTTTGACGAATAAAAATAGAACAAATATTTACTACTTTTTGTTGTGAGTGAGGTGTAAAATTATTATTGACTATTTAAACACTGAATTTTGATATAAATCCCGTCGAAATTTGGTGTACTTATTAATGAAGAACCACTCCATCCCAAAACCATGGCCCAAACAATGGTTTCTTTTCCTCTTCTTTACAGAGGCAAGTGATAAGGTTCCTGAATTCCATGCGGTTGCCAGAAATTCGGATCAAATTTTACTGAAGATATTGTACCGATTATCGCTGTAAATTCGACCTGCGGACCTCGTCTGAACATGAGAATCTAGACAGACCTGCCGACCTCGTCTGAAATTCGCGTGGTCTAATTTACACGTGACAGATAGATAAGCTCTTCTAGCCTGTCACGTCTATTCAAGCGTCAGCTTTTTTGTATTATTCATATTCCGTCCACTTTACTTAACTAGCACTTGCACCCATAGAAGGTTCAGGGGTGATTTTTTTATGGTGTGAGACAATTCTGAACACTATAATGTTTACATATAAACGCCTATCCGCTAATTAGTAGGTACACATATGTATAGGCCTATCACTAAATAATATACATTTATATTTTTATTCCAAAGTTATTATGTGTAGTATTTGGTGGATGAGGCTATAAATACTATAACTATTTGTTTCATTGTAAATCTTTATTAAGTGCTTTGCAATAGGCAAAAAAATGTCTATAAAGAGATAATCCATAAAAAAACATTTGAAGTTAAATTCAAAAATCACTAAAAAAATTATTAATCCTAATTTTAATTTTAATAGAGAAATTCAATTATTTTTTTAGAAATGAAATTAATGGAATAAGTATTAAATGAATAACCACATGAACTAAATCATGGACAAACCATCAGAGAACCATGACCTCTCATTTAGCCAAGACAAGTGGCATATCTATTGATGCCCCAAAGTCATCCCCTAGATACATTCTAAGCAATCAAGACATTAAGTGAACCACATTACCTAATTAATGTAGGATCATAGAAAATCCAAGTTATTAAATTCCCTCATGAAACCATCCTAAATAGTTTGCATCTCACTTTCCAAAGAAAATAACAAGAATGTTAGATTAAATAATAGAGTCTATAGTTCCAAGGATTATCAAATGTGACTACCCTTTAATTTATAATTGTTGCTGAATTTGACATGTTTATGTGATTACCCTTTAATTCATAATTGTTGTTGAATTTGACATGTTTTGTTTTCCTAAAAGACCTACCCAACAAAATGCCACATAATTAGCATTTATCACATGTCATTTTGCCCACAAACATGGGGCCCTAAAGAAAATAAAAAGAAGCAAGTCCAATTCCACACTTCACTGCCCAAAAAAATTAACAAAACAATAAAATATATTATGTCAAGAGTGCTAAAACTCATATAGATGAAAGTAAACATACATAATTAATGTAAAGTACTCATAAAATATCCATTGTTAACCAAAGCAAATAAATAAAATTCAAATACATCAAAGTGAGAGAAAAAGGGCTTTGATTCTTCTTAAGTTATTTTCTTTTTATTTTAAAATTTAATGAACATTTCTCTATCATTTATTTTTTGTTGGTTTTTAGCCTCGTTATTTTATTTAAGTTGTTTTTAATATAAGTATGTATTTTTTGTAATTTAATAGGTTAACTCATGTTATATATTGTAACAATTTTATTGTATTTAAAAATTATAATTTAATTGATGAGAATGATGGTATGTTTTTGTTCCTTTCATCTTAGATAGAAAAATAGGACCGAAGAATGATCATGTTGGATTTGTAGAAACTACATCATTAACTATTGTTGTAATGTTGTTCTTATGATGTAAAATTGTGTAGCTTATACAATTGATTATGAAATGTGGGGTGCTAGATACAGACTATATATGAAAAGTCTAGTTCAAAGTAGAAATTTGCTAAGCCAAATGGATAATACATAGCAATAGAGATGTCACATGAAGTGTTGGGTAAATAAATAATTTTTGATAGAAGCAACCATTGTATAGAAAAGAAACAACAAAAGGAAATAAAACATTGAGGGAACTTGCAGAGAGTGAAGAATTTACCATTCTATAAAGAGCAATACACCATGATTGTAAATCTCAAAAGTAAGCTATGTAGTTATTAGTTCATTTGGGAATAAATTAGTTGCATGTATTGTGTCATGTTGAAACACCATCAAATCTATGCACACTAAATCCCTAAAGAAAGGATCAAATTGTTTCATTGACGGTCCTAAAAATTGCACATAACTGATCAACCTAAATCCCTAAGAACAAAACAAATGTAAAAAATGAGTATATTTGGAACTTTAGATGCGTCAACTTATTTCAAATTTTTTTAAAAATTAACCATTGAAGGATTTGATAGTTAAAATAAACCCTTGTCAGACCCTTCACATCCACACAAACAAATCTTAAAATATGATTATTGCAAGGTACTATAAGAATCAAAAAATACAGTGAAATATAATAGGTTTGAATTTAACAATATAAAAATAAAGAACTATCTAAGTTGACAGTTATATCACTAGGGGAGTGGCCCAATCAAAGCATAACAAAAGGTTGAGTATATTTAGATGTTGTAGTTGAAAATGCCCTAGTAGACATGTATGTAAAAATGTAAACTCCGAGTCGATCACCATAGCCGTAAAATACATTGGTGCACTTACAAACTCTTTTTGAGCATTGGCGGGTGACTTGTGAGATGCATGGTTTTTGTTATTTGGTTGTGGTCAAACATAGTGCAATGGCCAAACGCCAGTCATCTAGTTTCAAATTAAGCGCTAAGTACCCATCATTGGATCTTAGGTCAAATTACAACATACAGTTTTGACCATGCATATAGCCATAACAGTAGATAGTCTTTACTAGTGGCTAAAGTTTATTAGCCATCTAGCCCAAAGCTCACCCTACATTGCAATTTGCCTAGCCACTAAAAAATTACTATAGCGAATCAAATATGCTCAACGATTAACCCCTAGGGCATAATCATGGGATTCCTCAATGTTTAACACTATTTGAATTTTTTTTAAGAATATACAATTGGAAAGTGTACTTACAACTATCCTGGTAGACAAACATTGGTGCAGGAGCACCAAGGGCTTAGAGCCCATGTGTATATAGTTTGCATTTTGTTGTGATGTTTTGAATTTTCAAAATAGGGTAGAGTGGGAAGAAGTTTATACATGTGCAAAGTAAACCCATCGGAGTGAGCAAGCTCATCAGTGCAACGTTTTCAAGCTTTATCGATAGTTAAAGTCATACCGACAAAGGTATACCGACAAAGGCACATCGGCGTGAATAGACATATCGGGAGACAGCGAGAATGTCTGACCGATGTAGGGAGTCACACTGACGAAAGCACATCGGCATGACAATAAGCAGTGGAAGAAGAGTGGAAAGTTATGTCGATAGTATCGGCTGGCCGATGGTGCTAACCATCAGGGAGAGGTGACATATCGGCGAAGGGAGTTACGAATTGGCCGATGTTGAATGTCAAGCCGATGGGTTAGAATGGTCGGTGAGACATTGTTCTTCGGCGTAGGTATTGTTTGCTTCACCGATGGTTGTGGTCATTCCGATGAAGGCATTCTGTAGGCGTCAGTGAGACAAGGGCCGTCGGAATAAGTATCGAAGGTTTGTCCGATGCTGAGTAGTCACCCCGATGACATTGGCGGGAGTCTGAGGTTCGGTGTGACTTTTGAGGTCTTGTCCGATATGGGCTGTTACACCGATGGTGCTTTAGGACATTGGCGGGAGGACTTCTGTCAGCGTAGCTTAAAGATTTGAGGCCGATGCATAGTGGTCACGCCGACGGAGGATGAAGACTTGGTATCGGTGAGACAAGGGACTATCAGAGTTCATGGTTGAATGTTGGCCGATAGTTTGGGTTGTGCCGATGGGGGTAGACAGGGGTCGTCGGCGGCAAAAGTGCCGACAATAGTTTACTAAGTCATCAGATATATAAACTGCAGTGTCCGACTTGAACAGGTGCATGTGGGACTAAAAGTTCTCATGAATGCGAACTATCAAGTGGTAGTTGGACAGAGCGTAACCGAATTGCTGGACAATTGGAATATCAACTGGTATGGAAGTTGAACCGTCCTATAATGGACATGAGCAAATACATAAGATGTAGCATTCTTTCTGTAAGGAGTTCAGAAGGAGAATCGAAGAAGTAAATTTTGATGTGTGAAGCATTTTGATGTAATCAGAATTTTTGAACAGAAATAAAATACAGCAGTTTGATCATTAGTATTTTCTGTTCTATTTTCACTTTATCATTCTGAAGTAGATTAGTCTTTTCTCTTTCTGCTATTTTGTTTTCTTTTGCCAGCCATGACTCTGTTTTGATGATTCTTCAAATCCCATTGTACAGTATGGAGGTCATCAAACAGAGCCATGCTCTTTGTTTGTTTTTCTTTTGTGGGGTGGTCAGATCGCCGGTTAGAGGCAATGCATGCTTGTTCTAGGCGAGCTCAGTGAGGAGTCCAGCTAGATAAACAAGTAGGAAAAATAGATTTGCAGGGGTGGAAAAATAGAGGGAAGGAAAGTGAGCACCAAGCAGTCCAGACCCTTGAATAGAGTGAGAAGGGTGGGCAACGGGCTCAGAAATTTATGTGCCATTTAGGCAGTATCTTGGAAGCAGTGAGGACAAGGTATGTGTCCCACACCAAGCAAAAAAGTAGAGTTTTCCATCTCTGCAAAGAGTGTGTCTTTTAGCACTTTGAATTGGTAGGAAGGCTAGTGTTGTCAAACAGTCTTGTACACCTACAAGATGCAGAGCAGGTAGCCTAGAGTCCTCCCTATCAAATTGGTATCAGAGCAGTAAGATTTGAGTTATTCCTAGATAGGAATAGAAGAGTTGTATGTCATCACCGAGTTCAAGTGAGTCTGTTAGTTCATCCAAGAAAATGGTGACTAATGCAAAGTTAGCGAAGAAAGTTGAAGATCAAGAGGAGGAGAATAAACTCCTACAAGAAAGACTAGCAGAAATTGAGAGTAAGCTAGGCTTAATGTTGCAAAAGACTGAAGAAGTCAACCAGAGAGTTAAATATTCTGAGGATAAGGGAAAAGGTGTATTTGTAGAAGATGAAGAGCCCACACCTGATCCTAAGTTGGAAGAAGAACCATTCTTGAAAGCTTTGAAAGCAATGAGTGGTAAAACATTGGAAGGAGTACCACTTTTCAGTGGGAAAATGGACCCAGATTTGGTCATGGAGTGGATAGAAGGACTTGAAAATCACTTTGAATGCGATGGTGTAAGCGAGGCACAGAAAGTAAAGGTGGCCAAATTTAGGCTCAGGGGAGCTGCCTTAACCTGGTGGAAATTTGTGCAGACTGAAAGAGCAAAAGAAGATAAGAAGCCCATAGCTACTTGGAAGGGAATGGTAGCTAAAATTAAAGAAGCATATATGCCAGAAGATTATGAAATACAGTTGCACAGGAAGAGACAAAATCTGAGACAAAAGGAATTAGATGTCAGTGCATACACTGAAGAATTCCAAAAGCTATGCTTAAGGTCCAAAGTAATGGAGGATGAAAGCATAAAGGTAGCAAGGTACCTTAACGGTCTGAAGTGGAATATACAAGAAGAAATCAGTTTGTTGTGTCCTACAACAGTGCAAAAATGCTATCAGCTGGCACTAAAAGTGGAGAAAAAGAATAAGAGGAAACAAGACTCAAATAGCAGAGGAAGAGGAAGAGGTAGAGATAACAGAGGACACAGAGGAGGTTTTGGTGGAAGGAATGCTGACAATAGATCCCAAGCAGAATCCAAACTCACAGAGTAGGGTGGGGAGTCAAGTGGTAAAGGAAACCACAGAGGAAGGTCAAGAGGATCAGGCAGAGGATCCTATTTCACCAACATGAAGTGTTACAACTGTGGCAATCTAGGTCATCCAGCATATAGGTGCCCAGAAAAGGCCACATCCTCTTCTCAAGGAGGTGATAAGAGGAATCACTATGTCCAAGATAATGCATCCAGCAGCCAGTTACTTGAGGTCAATCTAAACTCAGAAGATGGAGAGAACCTGATGATAAGGAGAACCTTGATGAAGGAACCAGTAAAGTCTGAACCAAGCCAGAGGAAAGCACTATTTAGAATCAAGTGCAAGATTTTGAATAAGGTATGTAAAATTATCATAGACTCAGGATCTACTGATAATATTATTTCTGATGAAGTAGTTAAGAAACTAAATTTGAAAAGAATTACTCATGCAAACCCATATAGAGTCACATGGTTGAATATAGGTCAACATGTGGTAGTGAATGAACAAAGTTGGGTAGAGTTTAGTATAGGTGGCTATAAGGATAAGGTATTATGTGATATACTTCCCATGGATGCATGCCATCTCTTATTGGGCAGACCATGGCAGTATGACTGAAAAGCAGTACATGATGGTGAGAAGAATGCCTATTCTTTTCAGAAGGATGGTGTCACCTATAAAATTCAGTCATTAGAAGATGAAGATGCAGTTTAGACAAAGAGTCCTAATATCTTGGTTGTGAGTGGAAAAGAGTTTCTGAATACTCTTAAGGAGGATGGTATTGGTTATGCCATCATAGTAAAACCAAAAGAAGGATAGCAGGATAAGAAGACAGAGATTCCCAAAGAAATGCAGCCTATACTGGAGAAGTATAAAGGCATAATTAGTGATGGTACACCAGCTACATTACCTCCACAGAGAGCAATAAGCCATCAGATAGACCTAATTCTAGGGGCATCTTTGCCAAACAAGGCACCTTACAAGATGACTCCAGATCAGCACAAAGAGATTTCCAGGCAAGTGCAGGAGTTGCTAGATCAAGGATTGATCAGGAAGAGTATTAGTCCTTGTCCTGTGCCCATAGTATTGGCACCCAAGAAAGGAGGATCATGGAGATTATGCATAGATGCCAGAGCCATAAACAAGATAACTATAAGGTATAGATTCCCAATTCCCAGAATTGAAGATCTCATGGACTGTATTGGAAAAGCAAAGTATTTCACCAAGATAGACCTGAAGAGTGGTTACCACCAAATAAGAATCAAGGAAGGAGACGAGTGGAAGACAGCCTTCAAGACCACAGAAGGGCTGTATGAATGGCTTGTTATGCCATTTGGTCTATCAAATGCAGCCAGTACCTTTATGAGACTCATGAATGAAGTCCTAAAGGATTACATTGGTAAATTTGTTGTTGTTTTTCTAGATGATATTCTAATTTTTAGTCAGACCAAGGAAGAACATCTAGAACATGTAAATACTATTTTGCAAAAATTACATGATGAACAACTAACCATAAATCTGGAGAAGTGTGAATTCATGAAGCAGGAATTGGTATACCTTGGTTTTGTGGTGTCCCAGGGAGAGTTGAAGATGGACAAGTCCAAAGTAGAAGCCATATTGAGCTGGCCTACTCCCAGAGCAGCCACAGAGGTGAGAAGTTTTCATGGCTTAGCCCAGTTTTATAGAAAGTTTATCAGAAATTTTAGTGGAATATGTGTAGCCATGTTGGATACAATTAAGGGTGGAATGAAAGCAAAATTCAGATGGACACCAACTGCAGATAGAAGTTTTGAAAGGTTGAAGAAAGAGGTAGCAACACAACCTATTTTGTTGTTGCCTAGTTTTGATAAGCTATTTACTATTGAATGTGATGCAAGTAATATAGCTGTAGGAGCAGTGCTAAATCAGGAAAACAGACCTGTAGCCTTTTTCAGTGAGAGGCTGAATGAAGCAAAGAGTAAGTACTCTTCGTATGACTTAGAGTTGTATGCTCTAGTCCAAGCATTGAGGAAGTGGAGACATTATCTCCTGCCTAAAGAATTTGTTGTCTACATAGATAACCAAGCTCTGAGTTTTCTAAACTCACAAGATAAGTTAAGCAGCAGGCATATCAAATGGATGGAGCACCTGCAATCTTATACCTTTACAATTAAGCATAAGAAGGGGCAGCTGAATAGAGTTGCAGATGCTTTGAGCAGAAGATTGCTCACAGTGTAGGAAGTGTAGTTGAAGAGCATTGGAATTGAAGATTTCAAGAATCTTTACCAAGATGATGAAGATTTTGCTAAGGCATACAAGGTATGTCAAGATTTTGAGAATCACTTTCATAGTGAGTTTGCAGATTTCACCCTACAGCAGGGATTGCTATTCAAAGGTGGACAATTATGTGTACCAAGAGGATCTATGAGAGAAAATCTCATACAGGAGAAGCACAATGGTAGTCTGAGTGGCCATTTTGGTCTGAATAAGACACTGGAGCTAGTCCAAAGGTTCTATTTTTGGCCAAGGATGCACAGAGACATCAGAAGGTATGTAGAGCAGTGTATCGTATGTCAGAAGGCCAAGGGAACCACTTCAAATGTAGGACTGTACCAACCCTTACCCATTCCTTCCAGGCCATGGGAATGTGTAAGTATGGATTTTGTAGTTGGTTTGCCTAAGACTAAGACTGGTCATGACAGCATATATGTAGTTGTGGATAGGTTTAGCAAGATGAGTCATTTCATTCCCTGCAAAGTGACTCATGATGCCAGTCATATAGCATAATTGTTTTTCAGAGAAGTGATTAGAATTCATGGACTTCTAGTAAGCATTGTGTCTGACAGAGATGCTAAATTCACGAGGCATTTCTGGAAAACATTGTGGCAGAGATTGGGGACAAATTTGTCATTCAGTTCAGCATATCACCCATAGATAGATGGTCAGACAGAGGTGGTAAACAGGACATTGGGCAACCTATTAAGGTGTATAACCAAAGAATATGGACAGAGTTGGGATCTTGTCATTCATCAAGCAGAATTTGCCTATAATGACAGTGTGAATAGGACTACTGGTAAGAGTCCATTCAGAATAGTCTATGGAACGCATCCCAGAGGTATATGTGAGCTTAGAAATATGGGAAACATGGAGAACAGAAGTGGACATGCAGAGGATTTTGCACAATCCATGAAAGAAGTGCATGAGCAGGTGAAGAAAACCTTGACAGAGAACACACAAAAGATCAAAGACAGAGTAGATGCCCACAGAAGGGATATTCAGTTTGAGGTTGGTGATCTGGTTATGGTACACTTGAACAAAGCCAGAATGCAGAAAGGCACGCCAACCAAACTACAGATGAGGAGAATTAGTCCTTGCAAAATCCTGAACAAGTATGGTAACAATGCATACAGAATTGAATTACCAGAAGATTTGGCAATCTCACCAGTGTTTAATGTCCAAGACCTACTGCAATACAGAGGTCCTCAATTAGCAGCAAATGGATCCATTTTAGAGAAGGAACAGACAGCAAAAGATGTGACTTTGCCACTAAAACCCAAACTGCAGACAGAGAGAATACTGGATTCAAGAGTACAAAAGCAGACCAGACATGGCGTCTACATGGAGCATTTGGTCAAATGGAAACAGTTGCCTGAAGCAGAAGCTACCTGGATTGCAGAGTCAGAATTCAAAAAGAGGGGCATTGATTTTGCCTCATTGTCACCCGAGGTGACATAGCTTCTTTCCGCACAGGGGAGTATGGTGCAGGAGCACCAAGGGCTTAGAGCCCATGTGTATATATTTTGCATTTTGTTGTGATGTTTTGAATTTTCAAAATAGGGTAGAGCGGGAAGAAGTTTATACATGTGCAAAGTAAACCCATCGGAGTGAGCAAGCTCATCAGTGCAACGTTTTCAAGCTTTATCGATAGTTAAAGTCATACCGACAAAGGTATACTGACAAAGGCACATCGGCGTGAATAGACATATCGGGAGATAGCGAGAATGTCTGACCGATGTAGGGAGTCACACTGACGAAAGCACATCGGCATGACAATAGGCAGCGGAAGAAGAGTGGAAAGTTATATCGATAGTATTGGCTAGCTGATGGTGCTAACCATCGGGGAGAGGTGACATATCGGTGAAGGGAGTTACGAATTGGCCGATGTTGAATGTCAAGCCGATGGGTTAGAAAGGTCGGTGAGACATTGGTCTTCGGCATTGGTATTGTTTGCTTCACCGATGGTTGTGGTCATTCCGATGAAGGCGTTCTGTAGGTGTCGATGAGACAAGGGCCGCCAGAATAAGTATTAAAGGTTTGTCTGATGCTGAGTAGTCCCCCCGATGACATCGGCGGGAGTCTGAGGTTTGGTGTGACTTTTGAGGTCTTGTCCGATATGGGCTGTTACACCAATGGTGCTTTAGGACATCGGCGGGAGGACTTCTATCGGCGTAGCTTAAAGATTTGAGGCTGATGCACAGTGGTCACGCCGACGGAGGATGAAGACTTGGTATCGGTGAGACAAGGGACTATTAGAGTTCATGGTTGAATGTTGGCCGATAGTTTGGGTTGTGCCGATGGGGGTAGACAGGGGTCATCGGCGGCAAAAGTGCCGACAATAGTTTACTAAGCCGTCAGATATATAAACTACAGTGTCTGACTTGAACGGGTGCATGTGGGACTAAAAGTTCTCATGAATGCGAACTGTCAAGTGGTAGTTGGACAGAGCGTAACCGAATTGCTGGACAGTTGGAATACCAACTGGTATGGAAGTTGAACCGTCCTGTAATGGACATGAGCAAATACATAAGATGTAGCATTCTTTCTGTAAGGAGTTCAGAAGGAGAATCGAAGAAGTAAATTCTGATGTGTGAAGCATTTTGATGTAATCAGAATTTTTGAACAGAAATAAAATACAGCAGTTCGATCATTAGTATTTTCTGTTCTGTTTTCACTTTATCATTCTGAAGTAGATTAGTCTTTTCTGTTTCTACTATTTTGTTTTCTTTTGCCAGCCATGACTCTGTTTTGATGATTCTTCAAATCCCATTGTACAGTATGGAGGTCATCAAACAGAGCCATGCTCTTTATTTGTTTTTCTTTTGTGGGGTGGTCGGATCGCCGGTTAGAGGCAATGCATGCTTGTTCTAGGTGAGCTCAGTGAGGAGTCCGGCTAGATAAACAAGTAGGAAAAATAGATTTGCAGGGGTGGAAAAATAGAGGGAAGGAAAGTGAGCACCAAGCAATCCAGACCCTTGAACAGAGTGAGAAGGGTGGGCAACGGGCTCAGAAAGTTATGTGCCATTTAGGCAGTATCTTGGAAGTAGTGAGGACAAGGTATGTGTCCCACACCAAGCAGAAAAGTAGAGTTTTCCATCTCTGCAAAGAGTGTGTCTTTTAGCACTTTGAATTGGTAGGAAGGCTAGTGTTGTCAAACAGTTTTGTACACCTACAGGATGCAGAGCAGGCAGCCTAGAGTCCTCCCTATCAAACATGGACAATGCACTTGATTTGTTTGACAAAGTTCATCTTAAAAATCTAGTTTCATGGACTGCAATGATTGTAGGGTATGCAAAAAATGAATTTGTTGAAAAGTCTTCTAGAAATTTTGAAGAAAAAAATAATTGGTAGGTGTAAAGCCAAATTTCACAATGAATGTGAATTTTATGACATAATGCCTTGAAATGCAATGAACACGTGACTGTACAAAATCAATCTTTTGACATTTTAAAACTCTGAATCCTTGAAAATGAATCTATCATAGTTGGGTCAAAAGAAATTTAATTTCTAGTCTCTGTCACATCAAACATAGGCATAAAAAATACTAAAGAAAGAAAGAGAGAGAACTTAAATGATAAACATGATAGATATAAAGCCAATAATAATTGTAACTTGTGAATTTGAAAAGGTAGATGGTGTACTAGTTGAGATATTCTCAAAACATAGAGTGAATAAGAATTAAAGGTCCACCCAATTCCTTGCAATGACAAACAAATTATTTTTTCTTAATTAAATGCATATTGATAAACACCAAAGAATGCTTAACTAGATTGTCCATTTTAGGTTTCTGAACACAACAAAAATGTGGTAGGTAATCCCACATTTGTAAGATTGACATTGTAGAAACCAATTTGAATTGTATAAATCACAAATGTTTTGTACAAAAATTGAAAAGCAAGTTACGTAATGGACTAACAAAACTTTAAAACTTTGGTATTGAACATATATTTCTTGAAGAAACATGTAGGTTTCAAAGAATTTAAGAAGAAAGGATGGCCAAGATTGAGGATTAAATAACATATTGAATATTTCAAAATAAGTTACAACATCAGGTCTTAGTTATTGCTTGTTTACAAAGAGTTTGTCAAGGAATTCTTGCCAAAGCCTAACACTATAAGTGATAAAGCCATATTTATGTCCTAACTGAATTAGATATAATGGAAACCCCTTAGTTCTTGGTGCTAAGCTAAATGAGGTCAATGATTTATAAGCCTATCACCAATTAATATATAATTATATTTTTACTGGAAATTCATTACATGTAGTAGTTGGTGGCATGCTACTCATCAACCATTTTGATATGTACAGTGTAATTGTTCTTTGTAGTGTATCATCATGATTTGATTAGCTTGAATGAGTAGTTGAAGTTAGATTGACTTCAATGAATATAATATGTAATATGTAAACTAATTTATGGTTTAATACAAATGATTTTTATTTGGAAAGGGTTGAGTTGGTCTGTTTCCTAAGGCTGTGAAGAATGGCGTTTGTCCATAAACTTTGTCTATGTTCATTCTTTTCTAGTTTTTATATTATTATTTTTTTGCATATAGTTTGACATCTTTCTTTTTTAGTTTTTAGTTTTTTTAATTTCATATTTGTTTGTGTTTGTTCTTTCTGAGTTTTAATATTATATCTTTCTTTTTTATATTTTTATTATTATTATTTTTTCTATTTCACCATGTTTAATGACATGAATTTTAAATGGTTCACTATGATTATCAAGTATCACAATATTCCTTAACCACAATGCAATCAATTAATATTGTCATAATTAGTGTTGTACAATTAGTAAGTTGTAAATTAAACATGTTTATTTAATGTATTTCACTTTGGAATCTATTTATTGTATGATTGGCACACAACTTTGACATTCACTTTAAATTGATATACTTATTGTTTGTGTGGAGTGTGGGTTTGAGCCTTGGTATTGACTTACATTTGTTTTTCAATTAACTTTCTCACTCTAATTCAATATACTTATTGTTTGTGTGAAATGTGGGTTTGAACTTTGACATTGACTTATATTTGTTTCACTTTGTATGTTTAAAATTGAATTCACTTTGTCACCGTAATTTGATATACTTATTGTTTATGTGAAGTATGGGTTTGAACTTTGGCATTGACATATATGTGTTTCACTTTATATGTTTAAAATTGAATTCACTTTGTTTGTGTAGAAACCTAAAATTGACTTGCTTTGCAAACCAATTTATCCCTCCTATTAATTGAATAAATTCAATTAATCCCTAACCATCTATCTATCCCTTGTGATCAATTAATTTATCAGTAGACTTTACAACTCTATCCTGATCTATTAAATAAATATTTCTAATATTTATTTGGGTATTTTGTTCATCTCCCTAATCCCTATTAATTAGATAAATCATTCTTATCTAATTAATCTAGCCTACTAATTGACCTACCCTACCCTGCCCTAGCCTACCTCATCCTAGCCCTAGGATTAATTAAACAAAACCTATGTTAATTAATCTTAACCTCTCATTTGGGTGGTCAAACCTAGTTTAACACCATTCCCCACATCCTCCAAATAAACAATTGAAACATATCACACATCACATTTACTTCTCTTACAAACCCCTTACCACCCCCATACCTCATTTATCACCTCTTATCCCCAAATGAATTTTTAATTCATTTTCCATTCCCCATATGAATCTTTAATTTATAAATATTTCTTCACACCCATGCTCATTTAATCACCCCTTTCCCCAAAACGAATAAAAGATTTACTTTTTTTCCTAACCCTTGATCTCATCTTTCAATCCTCACCCTCCATCCTCATTTCAGAAACTCTATAAATGAGACCCCTCTTTAAGCCATTGGGAGGAACTTCTTCATGCATCAAACCTCTGTCAAAATTTCTGCACACTCTCTCTCATCCTAACATCATAATGCCAAAATCACATTGGCACGCCCGGTCTTGGATCTAATCGTAAGTTTGTGCAGGTTTTGTTATCAGAATCTTCATTTTCTAATAGTTATTGTGAAGTTTTGGGGCTTAAGTGTTGCAGGTTGCATCCTGGGTAGAAATGAACTGCATTGTTGTGATCAAAACACTTTTCTTGAGTTTTTTGATAGTAAACTTGGCTATATTGTGTGACAAAATTTTTTTGAGAATTTTTGAATTTTTTTAAGGGTGCAGTTCATACTGTACGGATCTGTACCGTACGGCCTGTCCATACCATCCATGTTGTGTTGTCTCTGGTTTTCATTACAAATCATTTACAGGGCATACTAATTTCCAATATTTGTCTGCAAGTTTAATGTTTATTATTGCAGGAAATCTCTTATGGTAGGTTTTAATCGATCTCCATTTTTTTGATTACAAACGCCCTATTGATATGCTGAAAGGCTTAATCGACCATTCCTTTCATCTTTTCCTCTACTCATGAAAACCCTAACAGATGATTTACTAAACCCTTATTCCTCTCGTCGCTCTCTGCTCATGGTTGAAGTCTGATGTATGTCACCACTATTTTCTTTACCCCCACTTCGCTCAAAAAGAAACTCCCTCCGCCATTCCTACGCCACCGCTCGAGCTCTTAGCCGCCTACACACAAATGCTTACTCTCTCCCCTAACTGTCACTGCTCACCATTGCTCCTTCGCCACCCTATCTCCGCTAGCACCACTCCCCTGAATCCCCTTGCCGCCCAACCACCACCAACACTCCTCCTCCACTGCTTCCTCGTAGTCTCCCGCCACCTCTCAACCTTCACAACCACTACACTCCCAGCTGACCTCTGCCCTCGCATCCCTCAAATCATACCTTTCACTTTGAATTGGGCTTTTAGCCCTAAGCATTTGTTTTTATTTTTTCTTGCTCTTTCGCCCCTGGTCACATGGGTGACCAGGGGGCTTAGAACTACTAACTGCCAGCAAACCTTAACCACCGGAGATAACTGCTAGGGCTAAATAGTTACATGTAACCGCTTCCAGGCTGACTGCCAGCAATTAACACTAACTGCCAGTGTGACCCCTATTTGCCTCCACATGCTGAAATAGGCTATTTTTTTCAAACTCACACAACTTTCGCATACGGAGTCAAAAATTCACAAAAAGGACTTGCCGGAAAACTGACGAGGTGAACTACATAGTTGTGAGAAAATTTTTAGGTGACTGTACCTTTATCAAGCCTTTTTTTGCAGTCAAAGTCAAATCTCTTTTAAAACTTCAAACACTCATATCTTTTGCAATTTTGATCCTTTTTCAGCGATTTTTTTTTCAAATCACATAGAATTTCGCAAAGAATCTGTTTATGTAGTCATTTTTCTGTATCAGTTCATTTTTCATCAGATTTTGTCAGATTCTCAATTTTCACATAACAATCTCCTATGCTAGTCTACTTGCTTCATTTTCAATTTTGTGACTTGCAGGTGATCATTCGAGGCTGGAAAAACATCAAGAACAACATATACAACAACTTGGACAGTGAAATAATTAGGTGCACTCATTCTATTTCTCATTTCTTCATAGTCTTGTTTGCAAACACACTTCAATTTGGGACATAAAATGAATCATTGTTTGCATACACACTTCGATTTGGGCTTCTAAAATGTACATTGATTGATCACACATCATTGAAATTGGACTTAAAATCAACAAGTGTCTTCAATCATATCTTGAAATTGGGCTAAAAAGAATCATTGATTGACGTGTCTTTCTCACATTTCAATTTTCTAAGGGTCAATTAACCAAGTGCGAGTGTGAATCAAGTGTGCATGTGTATGCTCTCTCCTCGCACCGCAAGGTGACCTTGGAGATCAAAAACACCTCACTTGATTCACTTTTGTTTACCCTTTCCTAGGAGGCCTGCTAGGGGATTTCATCACCCCTAGGGATGACCTCATTCGAGGCTAAATCGAAAGACACCCTCATTGAAATCAGAATCTTGTCACTATTGGCTAAGCCCCAAAGAACTTTCTACCTTTGGGAAGTGAAGGTGAAGGGTGGGTTACCCTCTTCTCCCAGCTATGTGACAAGATTTCACTTTCAATTCCTAGTCAACCTCGTGTAAACATTGTCCAAAACCTAATTGGCCATACCCCATCAAACTAGACATTAGGGCATGTTGATGTGTTTTCCACATGTGCTTGTTTAATCATCATCATATTCTTCAAATTCAAAATTCAAAATTACTTGTGTCTTGTGTGAGTGATTCATGATTGTACATGTGTGATCATTTCATTGAACATTGCCAAAACAAGCTAAACATCAAACACATAAAGACAAGTCATTCAACACATTCAAATCCAATCACATTCATCGTAATCACTCATTTTTTGCCACTTCATTCCTAATCACATCCAAGTCATCCTAAATCAATCCTAATCACATCCTTGTCACTCTACATCATCAAATCATCATCATTCTATCCAAATCATTATCCAATCAACATCATTATTCCATTTTTATCAAATCAACCTTAATCCCAATCATCCCTAAGTACATCCTAGTCACATCTCCATCCTTCATCCTCATCCTATCAACATCATCCTAATCATTATCCTAATCATCCCTAATCATTCCATATCAAACCCTATCCTATCCAAGTCATCATCACATCACATCAACATCGATCCCAATCAACATCCAAGTCTCCCAACATCATTATCAAACTCCAAATCCAATCAACCCAATCAAAAATCAAGACCTTAATTGATCATCCAATCAAATCAACCAAATCAACTCTATCACTTAAGTGTCATTAGTCCACCTTAAGTATAGAGAATCATCCTTTGAAGAAAATCAAATCATCCTAAAATTTGACTCCCAACATCACAATCATCCATCATCCCCCATCATCCCATACCATCTCCAACAACATGGATCCTTATGAAGAAATGCAACACTTACAAAGACTTAGAAAAGTCTATGAAAACATGGATCCTAATGCTAAGGAAAAATGACATTATAGATATGCTCTTAGCACACCTCATCATTGGAGAATCCCAAGCTCCTAACCAACCTTCATCATATCAACAAACATCCTACATATCATCCCCATCCACATCATATCAATCTTCATTCTTACAAACTTCATACCAACCTACATCTTACATATCCACTCCATCAACCTCATATCAACCTTCAACCTCATATCAACCTCCAAACGCATACCAAATTCCATCATATCAATCACTATCCCCTTACACATCCATGCCATCATACTTATCCATCCCCCAACCTTTGTCATACTTACTTTGAACAAGGGAACACCAATCTATCACACCTTATCTCTGAAATCCAAACCTTATATCAACAACCATTTCCCCTAGCAAATCCCCAATCCCCCAATCCCCATCCTCTAACCCTCCCATCACAATATCCCCCCAACCTTATCAACCTTAATCCATCATCCTACCTACCTTACAATCCATCAATCCCAACCCCCCCAACACAATGTTCCTCCAATCTTAATCCATCACCCTATGTATCTCCCAATTCACCAACCCCTATCACACATACACCTTCTAATCCACCATCAAACAAAGTAAAGGAATCCCCCAAATCCCCCACTCCTCCAACACCACCATCTAATCCCCCACCTATCCTTGAACCCATCCAAGAACCATCATTACCTAATCCCATCACCCACCTATCCAATCCCAATCCTAATCCCACACCAACCACCATCATTATCCATCCATTACATTGTTCTTCAACCCATAAACTCATGAAGGATACCATCCATTGGCTATTAGGAAGGAATCAAACACCCTCGTGCAATCCAACACCCACCAAATCTCTTGAACAATCCCCTATCATAAGTCAAGAACCATCATGTAGCCACGTTCAAGAACCCATAAATCAAACACCTATCACATCCATCCAAGCATCCACCACATCTATCTAAATCACTTCCACTTCTATCCAAGCACATGAGCTATGTCAAGAATCAAATCCAAAGCATGTTGAAACATCCACCCCTTCTCCTAATCAAGATCTAACCATTCCATCTAATCCCATCCCCGATCCCCTCCCATCTATGGATCACCTTATTGATCCCACATCAACCTCTACCACCCCTTTACCATCCCCCATTAATCCTTTACCTCCATCTACCAATTTCATTCCAAATCCATCCCCTTATCCACTTGGCACAAGCACTTTCATCCGTGGTGACTCCCTTGTAGGAGGTGAACAACTTCCATCCACCACCTATCTTTCTCCAACAAATAATGGACTTGCATCTTGTTTCCAAAGAACCAAACATCCCATTGCATGTCGCATGCTCCAACATATGAACTATCAAGGCAAAGGATTAGGCCTACACAAACAAGGCATCTTGGAGCCCATCCACACCACATTCCATCCATCTTCGCATGGCCTTGGCTATACACCCCAAGAAAAATAATCTAAACATGTTGGTACCACCCACACACCTTCTAAAATCTATTCATCCAATCCCAAACATGGTGCATCTCATTGCACTCCCAAAACATAAGTCGCCATCCCTCCTCCATCATCCTATCATTTGCAAAAGAATGTGACCATCCATCTTCCTCCATCAAATTTACCTCCACTTCTTCCAACTCCAAATATTCCTATTATGTCCACTTTACCTCCTATCCTACCAACTCCTAATATCCCCATTCTCAAATCTCCTCATCCATTTATCCATAAATCCACTTTTAATTTCTCCACCCATAAACCCCCTAAAATTCCCAATCAAGACCAACAAAAGTACACATCTGTCAAACATGAAGCTTCCCCCAAATCCATGGGATTCAAAAATTTGAATGCCTCAATGCATAAAGCACAAAATTCTAAAGATGTTATCCCTTCCAAGAAAAATCAAAAATCCAAAAGGCTATCAAAGCCCACACCATCAAAAGAAAAAGAAAAAACAAAAATGGTGTGGGTCCCTAAGCAAAGATCAATCAAAACAAATGAGGCATCTATCTCCCAATCCACTCCACAATTCCAAACATCCCACTCCCCATCTAAAAATCCCATAATTCCTAAGTCTATTTGGGTCCCTGAAACTCCAAATCCACTTGAATTGCTTGACAAAGTTCATCTTAAATATCTAGTTTCATGGAGTACAATGATTGTAGGGTATGCAAAAAATGAATTTGTTGAAAAGTCTTTTAGAAATTTTGAAGAAAAAACTAATTGGTAGGTGTAAATCCAAATTTCACAATGAATGTGATTTTTATGACATAATGCCTTGAAATGTAATGAACACATGACTATACAAAATTAATCTTTTGACATTTTAAAACTCCAAATCCTTGGAAATGAATCTAGCATAGTTGGGTCAAAAGAAATTTAATTTCTAGTCTCTATCACATCAAACATAGGCATCAACAATACTAAAGAAAGAAAGAGAGAGAACCTAAATCATAAACATGATAGATATAAAGCCAATAATAATTGTAACTTGTGAATTTGAAAAGGAAGATGGTGTACTAGTAGAGATATTCTCAAAACATAGAGTGAATAAGAATTAAAGGTCCACCCAATTCCTTGCAATGACAAACAAATTATTTTTTCTTAATTAAATGCATACTAATAAACACCAAAGAATGCTTAACTAGATGGTCCATGTTAGGTTTCTGAACACAACAAAAATGTGGTAGGTAATCCCACATTTGTAAGATTGACATTGTAGAAACCAATTTGAATTGTATAAATCACAAATGTTTTGTACAAAAATTGAAAAGCAAGTTACATAATGGACTGATAAAACTTTAAAACTTTGGTATTGAACATATATTTCTTGAAGAAACATGTAGGTTTCAAAGAATTTAAGAAGAAAGGATGGCCAAGATTGAGGATTAAATAACATATTGAATATATCAAAATAAGTTACAATATCAGGTCTTAGTTATTGCTTGTTTACAAAGAGTCTGTCAAGGAATTCTTGCCAAAGCCTAACACTATAAGTGATAAAGCCATATTTATGTCCTAAGTGAATTTGGCATAATGGAAACCGCTCAATTCTTGGTGCTAAGCTAAATGAGGTCAATGATTTATAAGCCTATCACTAATTAATATATAATTATATTTTTACTAGAAATTCATTACATGTAGTAGTTGGTGGCATGTTACTCATGTTACTCATCAACCATTTTGATATGTATAGTGTAATTGTTCTTTGTAGCATATCATCATGATTTGATTAGCTTGAATCAGTAGTTGAAGTTAGATTGACTTCAATGAATATAATATGTAATATGTAAACTAATTTATTGTGTAATACAAATAATTTTTATTTGGAAAGGGTTGAGTTGGTCTATTTCCTAAGGCCGTGAAGAATGGCCATTGTCCATAAATTTTGTCCTTGTTCATTTTTTTCTAGTTTTTATATTATTTTTTATTGCATATAGTTTGACATCTTTCTTTTTTAGTTTTTAGTTTTTTTAATTTCATATTTGTTTGTGTTTGTCCTTTTTGAGTTTTAATATTATATCTTTCTTTTTTATATTTTTATTATTTTTATTTTTATTTCTATTTCACCATGTTTAATGACATGAATTTTAAATGGTGCACTATGATTATCAAGTATCACAATATTCCTTAACAATAATGCAATCAATTAATATTGTCATAATTAGTGTTGTACAATTAGTAAGTTGTAATTTAAACATGTTTATTTAGTGTATTTCACTTTGGAATCTATTTATTGTATGATTGGAGCTCAATTTTGACATTCACATTAAATTGATATACTTATTTTTTTTGTGGAGTGTGGGTTTGAGCCTTGGTATTGACTTATATTTGTTTTTCAACTAACTTTCTCACTCTAATTCAATATACTTATTGTTTGTGTGAAATGTGGGTTTGAACTTTGACATTGAATTATATTTGTTTCACTTTGTATGTTTAAAATTGAATTCACTTTGTCACCGTAATTTGATATACTTATTGTTTATGTGAAGTATGGGTTTGAACTTTGGCATTGACATATATGTGTTTCACTTTATATGTTTAAAATTGAATTCACTTTGTTTGCATTTATTGTTTGTATGAAGTGTGTGTTTGTGCTTTGGCATTTACTTTGTGTGTGTGTTTAAATTTTAACATCCATTGAAATTGTTTGTTTGAAGTGTTTGTGAACTTTGTCTATTTAATGTGTTTCACTTTGGCATCAACTAATTGTTTGTTTGAAGTGTGTTTGAACTTTAGGCATTACTTTGTGTACAATTATTGTTTGAAATTTTTGCATTCACTTTCTATGTGTGTTTGAACTTTGGCATCCACTTATGTATTTGAACTTTGGAGTTCACTTTTTTGAATGTGTACACTTTGGAATCCACTTATTGTTTGTGTGAACTATATGTTTGAACTTTGACATCCCTTTATTAATTGAGTGAACTTTTGTTAATCAATTTTTGTGTGTGAAAAATGTATGAACTAACTTTCACATTCACTTTGTGTGTGTTAAGTGAACTTTCACATTCACTTGGATTTGAACCATTTATTTTTTTGTGTCGCATCCACTTTCCTTATGTGAAGTATATGTTTGAACCTTGGTATTCACTGGGATTTGAGCCACTTAATTTATTTGACTTAATTGTGGATTCATTATTTTTTGTGAAGTGTGAGAAAAATACCTTTTTCATTCACTTATTTGATATATTTACTATTTGTATGTTTAGGTAAGTTTGAACTTTCACATTCACTTAGAGTAAATTGAAAATTGGCATGTTGAATTATGTTTACTTTTGTGTGTGTGTGAAGTGAGTGTTTGGACTTTAGCATTCACTTTTTTGTGTGTGAGACTATTTGGACTAACTTTGGTATTCACTGTGTGTGTGTGCATGTGTGTGCGTGCACGTGCATGTGCATGGGTGTATATGTGTGTGTGAACTTTCACATTCACTGTGTAAAAAGTGTACTAACTTTGGCATTCACTTTATGCTTGAACTTCATTATGTTTGAACTTTGGTATACATGTTTGTACTAACCTTGGATATCATTTTGTGTGGAGTGTATAATGAACTTTGATGCTCACTTTATGTGGAATGTGCTTGAAATAACTAAGATTCTTTTTTTTTGTGTGTATACATGAATGAACTTTGGCAATCATTTTGTGTGGTGTATGAATGAACATTGATTTTCACCTTGTGTGGAATGTGTGTACAGATAAACATTAATGATGTTAATTGTGTGTCTTTGTGTGTTTGTATGAACTTTGGATTTCATTGTGTGTGTGTGTGTGTTTGAAATAACTTTGGCACTTACAATGTGCCTTAATAATTAAAGAGTAAATTTATAGCTTTTTCCTCATAATATATTGAGGGCATTAATAAATAACAATATGAACAATTATAGGAATATTCAGAAACCCTGGACTGTGGCTCAAAAAAATTAATATAATTAGCATGTATGTGAAATAAAGTCTCATAGTATTTTCTGTGAATAGGCTATCAGTGGCACTTCCCTAGCAAGTCTGAACCAAGCTATATCTACATATCAGTACACTAAATTCTTTCATTATTTTAATTCATATGGGAATTATACAATCCTCAACCTTTGAAAGAAAACATAGTAATTGGTGTCATAATACACCAAATCCGACTAATGTGAAATTTTTTTCCATATTGTTTGTTTTGATTTTGTGCCAAGGAAAAAAAATGCTTAATACCTTTAGTCCATATCTACTATTATTTCTCACTGTTGCATTCAAACTCTATTAGAGCAATTTTAAGACCAAAATGGAATCTCTATTCTCCCTCTAATAAGTCTCTACCTAGACAAGCAAGGACATCACTACAAACATCATAGACAATATCTAGCAATATGTTTAACAAGTGGGTGCAAGATTTATAAAGCTGTTGATCAAATATAAAAATGAAAATTTTCCTTATGTAGAACTACCTGGGGTCAAAATACAGCAAATAAAATTGAACAAAAGGTTTCCTTACTCTTTTTCTGTAAGGAAGCTAAGGGAGTGGAACAACTTCCAACACTAATCTTGAGGGGAGGGATATGAAGAACTTTTCAAATCTTTACAATACTTATAGAAATAAATACAAATAGAAATCATACCACAACATAGTAATTACATGGGGAAACCCTTTCGGAAGAAAACCCCCACACTTCAAAGCCGACCAATATATAAGTCAAGAATCAAGAAGATTACAATATACTTTCAGAGGAAGTTTTCACAGGAGTATAACCTGTTAGAGTTGGCTATGGTTGGAGCCACCCAGGATCTAGGACTTCATGAAAGCACAAGAGAGATCAACTGAGAGAATAATGGTATTATATCAATGAATGTAAATGATTGATCTTACAATGTACATGATATGCCTTGCTTATAAAGGCAAGGTGAGAGCTAGAAAGGTGGAGTGGAAAGAGGAGTGGAAAGTGGAGATATTCCTACAACATGTGTCAATTAGAGGATGATAACTAATTACACGTGGAGGATAAGACAACTCACTCCAACTATCAACAACTCAACACACAACTAGACATCTAGTAGACTCACTAAGTGAACTTAACATGTGTGATTAATGTGTGATGTGTGAATATTATTTAACTAGTAAATAGTTAAATAAGATGAATTGCCCACACTAGGGTAAACCGGTTATGTGATAACCCTATTCACACCAACACCCCCCCTTAAGTGCAACTTAGGGAGTAGCTGACTAAAGAAAGATGCAATGATGGATGGGTCCCAGCTACTAGGCCATGTTAGGTACCCATGTACAACAAATCTCAAGTGGAGAAAAGGAGAAAACCTCATGGCAATGACTCCTCTCTAAAAGTGAGAATGCATGAAACAAATGAAAGTGGAAGAAGTGATAGTAGGGAGGACTCAACATGACCCCCCAAGGACAACTTCTGTCACATATGTACAATCAAATACTCCCCCATAGGAGAGCAAGTGTGAGACTGTAGGTCCCCCCCCACAATGAAGTAGCTCTTGTGCCGATGGTGAATGCTTGAAGATGAATGCTAGAAAGTGTCCTGCACCTGTAAACAACATTTCTCCCCTTAGGAAGAAACAAGTCTAAAGGTTGATGTCGAAGAAACTCAATCTCAAGGAATGATGAAAGAAGTCTCATGATGAATGTCATTGAAGACTGTTGAAATGTCCACATGTCAAAATCAAGGCATGGCACAATGCAATGAAGTGTGACCAATCCAAAATCCTAGGTAGACTGATGAAGAACAACCTCCAAAGACAAAGTAGATGGGATAACGGTTGTACTGTAATTGTCATCAAAGAGGAGAGATAACCCCTCAAGTGTGTCCTCCAAATCTACAATATGAGACTCACAAACAAGTCTAATAGACCTGCCAAGAAAGTATCTCACAAAGCTGTGTCTGAAAGACCTGTATGATCCTACTCAATTGATGTAGATGAAACCATGTCGATGTTAATCTCTAAAGAAGTAGGAGGTTGAGGTGATGGGAGCTCAACACTAGTCTTATGAACCAAAGTGGGTGAAAGAACACCAAGGTTCAAGTGACCAAACTTCTCCTCAGAAATATGATTCACACTTGATGCATGATTGTGAATATGAATAAATGGATCTGCATCATCAGAAGAAACAAAATGGAAGAAGGTATACAAGCAAGATGCATGATCAACCATCCCAACAACAATGATATCTCTTCTCTCCAAGTCCTGAATGATCACTGAATCAAGAGTGAACTCAACTGTCTTTCCTACACCACAATGAGTAATCTGGTAGATGGAAAGGAGATTGTTGATAAGGAAGGTACACACAACACATTATTGAATGTATTCTCTCCAATATCAATATTTCCTCTACCAGATGCATGCATGTATGTATTGTTACCCATCAAAATAGGTGGCGAAGTACATGACTCAAATGAAGAGAACATTCCCTATGAAGAAGCCATATGCTGAGAAGCCCCTAAATCAAGAAACCATCTCTCTGACTGAAGACTTGTAGAAGCAAAGAGTGCTTGTCCTTTTCCTTTGATTGTCCCATTGGCAATGCCTGCTATCCCTATATGTGTAGATGATGATGATGTTGAAAAAGAGGATGTACTAGGTGATGATGATGGCATTTTGATATTGTGCTTTTGAATAATGTGAATCAACTCATCAATTTTCTTCTGATAACACTTATGCTCATCATGTCCTAGTTTCTTGCAATGTGCACACTTTGGTCTCTCCTTCTTAGATGATTCCTCCTTGGGAGAGGACGAGGACTTAGGTGATTTGGTTGATTCCTTTTCTTGCTCATTGTTCTTGAAATCCTTATTTTTCTATTTCTTGACTTTGCTAGTTGAAGCCTTTTGATCCTTAGAACCTTGACTAGCAAGAAGTGCTTGAGTTCTAGAAGACTTCAATGTGCCCATGTGTACTAACTTAGCTTGCTCCCTTGTGAGTGATGTAGCAAACTCATCAAGTGAAGGCATTGTGAAAGTTTTTCCAAGTACATCCATAGTAGCATAAAAGGTAGAAACAAAAACTGAATAGTCAGGACCAAGCTTGGCAAGGATTGAAAGAATCAATTGAGTGTCCTCTTTCTCAATTCCACATTATTTGAGCTGCAATCGAAGTGATTTTAGTTTTGTGAAGAAGTCATGGATGCTTGTAAAATTGGTTGGATTCAAACCAATTAGTTCATTCTCCAATTTGAAACCTCTCATAGTATCTTGTTTACCAAAGAGATTCTCTACGATAGTCCACACTTGATTAGGTGTTGTACAAGATTCAATATGAAAAAGAAGGTCAGGAGAAATAGACAAGCATAGTGTTCCATAGGCTTGATCACATCTATTATACCACTTTCTCTTTTCTGCAGCTGCTGCTAGTTCAATTTTTGTACCATTGTTACTCTATGAATTTTCAAACTTCTTAAATGAATCTCCATTTTAGTTTTCCACTCATGATAGTTATATGGTGTGAGTAGAGGAAATTTGTGTGAATCCATGAGGCAAGAGTACAAAAAAGAACACAAGTACACCCCCCTATTACTCAATCAAAGAGATTACCCCCCAAAAAAGAATGATTGTGGCACTTTGTACTTAGTGCGATTTACATTTGTCCTCAAGGGACCAAAAAAGCGAAAGCATCAAAATCTCTTAAAACTAAGCTACAAAGGAGATTACAATTATTCACAATGATTAACCACAGCAAACAGATCCCTTCAAAACAAGTTTCACTTTCTTAGGTGTCCAAATGCCCAAGTTATCACCCAAAAGCCAAAAAACTGGCAAATGGAATAAAATGAACTTGGTAGAAAAAACTTAATAACCAACGAATGAAAATTTATTACCTGACGGACAATTCACAGATTCTGATTTGACTATGTGTGCAAGTGTGGATGTAGTCAAAGATTCTACAGAATATGCTTTACGTGTAGAGATTCTGTATGGCCAAGGGTAGAGGCAAAAATTTTTTTCCTTTTGCAACAATAACAGATTTTGGCATTTGGACAGTCAATCCTTACTGATTTGGCCACTCTGGATGTGATGGCAATGTTTGATTTGGACCAAATTGCTCTGGAATTGCTAGTATCTCCCAGGTCACATCAAAGAGCCCCAAATTGAAACCCTCGTCAATTTTGCCTCTAATGTCTGATTTGGATGAAACAAAAGGTAATCTTGACTATTTCAGTTGCTCCAGACGTAATGGTGAAGTCTTATTTGTAACAACACCCACCGAAATGCACCTGCAATATAAGGGCAAGAAAGGGAAACCCTCACAAAACTGGTATTTCTATCACATTTTTTTTTATTCTCTAGGTCATCATTCGATGCAAGAGAAGAGCATACTCAACTATCAAGATCCACAATGAATTACACTCAAGATCTCTCAAAAAATGACTAACAGAAAGTGATTCTTCCTAGAGCTCTTATACCATGTTAGAGTTGGCTATGATTGGAGCCACCTAGGATCTAGGACTTCATGAAAGCACAAGAGAGATCAGCTGAGAGAATAATGCTATTCTATCAATGAATGCAAAAGATTGATCTCATAATGTACACGATATGCCTTGCTTATAAAGGCAAGGTGAGAGCTAAATAGGTGGAGTGGAAAGATGAGTGGAAAGTGGAGATATTCCTACAACATGTGTCAATTAGAGGATGATAACTAATTACACATGTGGAGGATAAGACAACTCACTCCAACTATCAACAACTCAACACACAACTAGACTTAACTAGACACAACTAGACATCTAGTAGACTCACTAAGTCAACTTAACATGTGTGATTAATGTGCGATGTGTGAATATTATTTAACTAGTAAATAGTTAAATAAAATGAATTATCCACACTAGGGTAAACTGGTTAGGTGATAACCCTATTCACACCAACATAACCAACCAGAGATCCAAAGGAAACTCAACATATATATGACTCTTACACACAACCTCCATCTTAAGCTCTTGATATATAGGAGATATAATACAGTAAACCGTCAACAGTAATTACAAATCCGTGAGCCAAAACCATCTAAAAGTGGCACCCAGATTATCTCCAATCAAGGATGCCTTGTGATGTGCCAAATCACACATTAACATGTGTAACTCTCCCCTTTATAGCTCTTTAAAGTGTCCAACATATTTTCACATTTCCCAAAATAGGAGGTCCAACTTCTGAAGTCCATAACTTTTGATTCAGGTGTCTGATTGATGAATTGTATGATGCATTGGCAAGCTCATGAAAAGATATATATACATATATATATATATTTATATATATATACATACACACATAAATATACATACACATACATACACACACACACCACATATATGCATACACACACACACCACATATATATACACACACACACACATACATATACATATACATATACATATACATGCATATATATAAATGTACATATGTATATGTATATGTATATATACATATATATATGCATATGTATATGTATATGTATATATATATATCTATATATATGTATATACATGTGTGTGTGTGTGTGTGTGTGTGTGTGTGTGTGTGTGTGTGTCATAACTAATGAAGTGGGTTATAGCTTGATATATATATATATATATATATATATATATATATATATATATATCAAGCTGTAAACCACTTCATTAGTTATGACATATTTTAGGGATTTTATGGACCTCTAAGTGCCTCAAATATGAGTTTGGAACTTTTCCAGGAGTTTGAATAAATGAAAACTTTAATAACTTGCAATACAGGTATGATGTTGAATTGAAATGCACTAAAGATGTTTACTTGGCAGTTCCACACCTTTTGGGAAAATTCTAGATCCATCCATGCTCAAATTTGGAGTTACTAAAAGTAGTAAGCCCTACCATTTTTATCCCCTTTTGGAAACTTTGAATGTTCTAAACCATTCTTCAAGATAAAGGGTATTTGAAAAGACCAAATTGGGAAGAATCCAAACCTTTTGTAGTTGCAAGGATGAAACACCTTTGCTAACATTCATCCACTTGTCGAAGACCTTGCAAGAGAAAAGGGAGTATCAACACCATTATTTAATTGCTAGGGGCTGAGAGGTCCATATAATCTGAACACCATCTGAACTTCTCAATTCTCACAGGCTTAGTTAATGAATCTACAACATTCATAAAAGTCTCTACCTTAGCTAGCTTCACCTTGCCATCCTTGACCATGTCTCTAACAAAATGATAGTATGCATCAATGTGCTTGGTCCTAGCATGAAATGTTGGGCTCTTAGCTTGGCAGATCGCACTCTAATTGTCACAATAAATTGTCACCGCACCTTGTTTTATTCCAATATCTAAACATAATCTCTTAAACTAAATGGATTCTTTACAAGCATGACTAGCTACCATATAATCATCTTTAGTAGTGGACAAAGAACCATAGCCTATTGCTTACTCATCTAGCTAATTTCACCACCAAATAAAGTAAATACATAAGCATTGGTGGATTGTCTTCTATCAACATCACCTGCCCAGTCTGAATCCACATAACCATGAATATCAAGATAATGCATGTCTCCTATCAAATTACCATGATAACACAAGGAATAATCTAAGGGATCCCAAAGATATCTAAGGACTCTTTTAACTGCATCCCAATGAACTCTATAAGGATTAACCATATATCTGGAAAGAACTCCCATTGCATGGCAATGTCTTGTCTAGCATAGACCATAGCATACATCAAACATCTGACTCCACTCTGGTAAGGAACTCTGCTCATGTATTCCATCTTTGATGGGGATGTTGGACATTGTGAAACAGATAACTTTGTTCCAACTATAAAAGGAACACATAATGGTCTACAATCCTCCATGTTAAATCTATGTAAAACTGAATTGACATAAATACTTTGGCCAAGCCATAGTTTTCTGTTCACTCTATCTCTTCATATTTCCATCTCAAGAATGTGTTTATTTGTACCAAGATCTTTCATTTAAAATATAGTTGCAAGTTGAGACTTTAGTTCTAAAATAATTCCTTTCCCTTTACCAATAAATAACATATCATCAACAAATAATGTAGTAAATAAAAAATGATCACCATCAGATTCATAATAAACACAATGATAAGATTTAGAATGCTCAAATATCAAACTCAACACATGTATCAAATTTTTGCTACCACATCCTAGGACTTTGTTTGAGGCCATACACAAATTTCTTCAATTTACAAACCAAATTACTTTTACCTTTCACCATGTAGTGCTTTGGTTGTGTCATATAAATATCCTCCTCCAAATCACCATGAAGGAAAGTCATTTTCACATCCATTTTCTCAACCTCTGGATCATAAACAACAATAATAGAAAGCAAGAATCTAGTGGATGTCATTTTTGTAACATGAGAAAATATCTCATCGTAATCAACACCCTTAACCTGAGTATAATCTTTCACAACCAACTGTGCTTTGTACTTCTCAATACTTCCATCTAAACCAATATTTTTCTTAAACACCCATTTACAATCAACATGTTTTCCTCCTTGAAGCAATGGCACTAGGTCCCATGTGTCATTCTTTTTCAAAGTTGCCATTTCTTCGTCCATAGCAATCTTGTAAGACTCTGCATCATTCATACATAATGCCTCTTCTATAAATCTAGGTTCATCTATGTTAGTATTCAAAGAAAAAATACATCTCTAGTCATCAGGTGAATACTTTTCAAGTGGTTGTCTATGTCTTGTAGACCTTTGAACAAGTTGAGTTGGAGGTTTTTCCTCCTCTTCTGAAAATTCAGAGCTAGATGAGCTCTCCTCAACTTCGTGTCTATCTAGGGGCCTCGATTCAACTTTATCAAGTGTAGAAGGGATTTGAATCACATATTTTTGTTCACTTTGTTCTAGCTGCAATGTAATAGAAGAAGGCTTAGTTTCTCTAAAAATAACAATTTTCTACTATATATTAGCTTCTATGCAATAGGGTCCCAAAGATTGTATCCTTTCATACCATAACTATACCAAATGAAGATACATTTCATAGTCATGTTCTCCAACTTTGTTGACTTCTCCTTTGGCACATGTGCATATGCCTCATGACTAAAAATTCTAAGATGTCTTAGTGAAGGCTTGTGCCCCAACCACACCTCCATAGGCATTTTATCAACAAGAGCTGATGTTGGAGACTTGTTAATCAGGTAGCAAGTAGTAGAAATAGCTTCAGCCCAAAACCTTTGTTCTAGACAAGCACCACTAAGGACACACCTAGCCTTCTCCATCAGTGTCATGTTCATTCTTTCTATAACTCCATTCTATTGTGGAGAATACAAAGTTGTCTTTTGTCTCTGGATGCCACAATCTTTACAGAATCTATCGAAATCATAAGTGAAAAATTCATTACCATTGTCAATCCTCAAACATTTTATTTTCTTTCTAGCCTGCAACTCAACCATTGCTTTAAATTCTTTAAATCAACTGAAAACTTCAGATTTATTCTTTAGAAAATATATCCATGTCCTACTATAATCACCAATAAATGAAACATAAGATGTGGATTTTACAATGGAAGGAACATCTATAGGATCAAACACATCAGAATTAATAAGATCCAATACACTAGAAGATTTATGAGAACTCAAGTAAAATTAAATGTGACCTAATCTTAAGTGCCATAAAACAGTATTCTCTGTAGGAAATTTTAATTTAGATAAAATATCTCACCCTTAGGTACCCAGAAGCCACGACCATCCACTGAAAATGAAATCCTCTCCTTTTCCAATGAAGTAGTCACAAATTTTCTTTTTGTAAACGTGTTATTGGACTCAACAATGCATGTATCAAGCTTATACGTTGTTCCAAATCTGACACCTCTAGTAATCACCATAGCACCTCTTACCAACTTGCATCCTGAATCAGAAAAGACTACCCACACACCTACATCTATTAGTTTGCTCATAGCTAATAAATTTCATGCTAATCCAGGGATATGCAACACACAATTAATCCTTTTTATTCTACCATTAGGAAATTTGATTTTAACTTTACCGCGCCCAACAATATTTCAATGATCTTGAATCATCATCTAAGTACACCATACCTCCATCAAATTATTCATATTTAGAAAACTAGTCTCTATTAGGGGTCATATGGAAAGATGCACCTGAGTCAATTAACCATGCATCATTACTTGCACGAGTGGCCAAAGGTCCAATGAATGCATCACCATCTTCCTTCTTATACTCATAATTAGAATCAAAATTCTTCTTTTTCTTCTTCTTTTCTTCTTTACACTCCTTACAGAAGTGTTTAGGCTTGCCACAATTCCAAAAAATAACTTTGGACTTTCTAGGAGATTTTGATCTCCCTTTAGACTTGGATTTGTCATGCTTCTCACTCTTCTTGCCTTTTTATTTGGGTCTTCCATGAACACGTAGGGTTTCTTTAGCACTAATACATACCTTCCTCCTCATTTCTTCAAAAAGTAAAGAACCCACAGCATCTTCAACTTTCAAGACAATAGAAGTACACCCAATTTCCATAATAAGAGAATCCCATGAATCAGGCAAAGAACAAAGCAGGATATGACATCTCTCCTCCTCATCCATTTTAGACCAACTGATACCAATTGATCCACCAACATATTTAACACTTCTAGGTGGTCTCTGATTCATCCACCGTCTTCCATTCTCAAGGAATACAATTTCTTCCTCAAGAAAATCTTGTTCACTAAAGATTTGTCTTGACATATCTCACCAAGTTTCTTCCATTGTTTCTTTACAGAGGGCTCTTTATGGACATAGATTAAAACAGATTTTGTCAGGGACAATCTAATTAGACCCTTGGCTTTACGGTCCATACCATCATATTCAGCAGCCGAAGTAGCATCTGTGGGCCTTGAAACATCCTCATCAATAGCATTCGATAGATCTCGATCAATTAATAAATCATCCATCTTCAGCTTCCACATCTCAAAATTGTTACCAAAAATTTTTCTACCTCTATTCTCCCTGATGTGCTCATCATCTGAAAATCCCTACCACAAGATCACAAAATATCTTCTGCATAATCTCCCACTCAAAATTGGATTAGTTCAAAAAACATAGGCTCTGACACCACTTGTAAGGAAGCTAAGTAGCAGAACGACTTCTGACACTAAACATAAGTTGAGGGATATGCAGAACTTTTTAGATCTTTACAATAGTTACAAAAGTAAACACAAATAGCAATCATACCACAACATAGTAATTATGTAGGGAAACCCTTTGGGAGAAAAAACCCACACTCCAAAGTCACCCAATACATTATTTAGGAATCAAGAATATTACAATATACTTGCAGAGCAAGATTTCATAGGAGTATAACCAACCATAGATCTAGAGGCAGCTCACCATCTATATGACTCTTACACACAACCTCCATCTCAACCTCCTGATATATAGGAGATATAATAAAGTAAACCGTCAATGATAATTACAAAACCATGAGCCAAAACCACTATAAACTAGTGCCCAAATTATATTCAATAAAATATACCTTGTGATATTTCAAATTACACACCAACATGTGTAATTATCCCCTTTACAACTCTTTTAAGTGTCCAACACATTTTCACATTTCGCAAAATAGGAGGTCCAACTTCTGGAGGCCTTAAATTTTGATCCATGTGTTCGATTGATGAACCGTTTGATGTGTTGGAAAGATCATGAAAAGATCTATCAAACTATAACCTAGTTCATCAGTTAAGATAAATCTTAGGTCATTTAGGGACTGCTAAGTGCCTCAAATCTGAGTTTCAAACTTTTCCAGGACTTTTGAGAAATGAAAACTTTAATATCTTGCAATCTAGGTATGATCTTTAGTTGAAACTGACCCAAGATGTTTACTTGGTACTTCTACACCTTTTGAGAAAATTTTGGGTCCATCCATGCTCAAATGTAGAGTTACTAAAATAGTAAGCTCTATCATTTTTATCCCTTTTTGGAAACTTTGAAAGTTCTAAACCATTCTTCAAGATAAAGGGTATTCAAAAATTCTAAAATTGGGAAGAATAGAAACCTTTTGTATTGCAAGGTTGAGACACCTTTCCTAATATTTTTTTTTTCTGATTCATTATCCTTTGGAACTAATTCTCCACTAAATTAAGATAATGGACTCGATCCCTTTGTTGGGAATTAAGGTGTCTCAACCTTGTTAATTCCTAAGTTTATATTTCGTTTAATATTTTTCCATAGTATTTAATATGTGTGCTCCATCAAAAATGGTCATTTGTTTTCTAGTTGGCACTTTTTCCACATGTCAGTGCCTTGAAAATTGGTATATTAGTTGTCAAAAGATGCCTACTTGGTGGTATATTATGGAAAGGTTATTTTTAAACATATTATGATGGATTCTATGACAACTATAAAGGTGAAAAATAGGGGAGTTTAATTTGGACGTAAGAGCCTAATTTTGGATTGGAATCTTGCCTATCTTGGGTACTACACCTCATGGGAGGTTCAGAACATGGTTTTGGTAAACCACAAATAGTTTCCTATTTTCCATAAGTCTATAAATTGGAGGCTTGAGGAGTAATTTGTATGGTTGAGTTTGTTATGCTACCAGAATCACCCCAGAAACAATATTTTGAAGACTCTTGGAAGAACTTACATTGCAATTGTATTGTAAACACATCATTGTTTTGATAATACATTGTGCAAGTTTTTGAGTGGGAATTTTTTACCTGAAAAGGTTTTCCCCATGATATATCTTGTGTCACTCTCTCTATGTGTTGTGTTGCTGCTATAATATTTATGTTATGTGTTTGACATTGCTGCAACTATAAGGATTAAAAAGAATTTGCATACTATTCCCCTCATTAGGTTGGTGTAGGAAGTGTGTTCTGTGTACCTTTCTTCCTTTCATTTGGTATCAGATCTTGATCACCTTTGATCCTAGTTGTTGGGTAGGGGTTTTTTGAGATAATCTTCAATTGAGTGGGAGTCTATGCAGAGTATTCTATAATCTTTTTGCAAGAAAAAGATGGCAGCCACATCTAGAAGAATAGAATTGAAAAAGTTTAATGGCAGCAATTTTGAGTTGTGGAAACTCAAAATGGAAGACATACTTTTTGACAAAGATCTATGGGAAATAATTTCCAGCACAAAACCAATGGCAATGCCTCAAGATGAATGGGATCTCAAAGATCATAAAGCTAAGGTTCATGTGAGACTCTATTTAGCTGATTTTGTCATGTTGAATGTTGATGAAGAGAAGACCGTGAAAGACCTATGGAAGAAACTTGGTAATGTTTACTAGGCCAAATCCCTGGTAAATAAGTTATTCTTGAGGAAGAAGTTGTATTCTCTGATGATGGAAGATGGAGGATCAGTTGCAGATCAACTGAATGCTTTTAACAAGCTAGTTGCATAGTTGACATCCGTCAGTGTAAAGATGGAGGAGGAGGATCATTGCATGACCTTTGTTTGTTCTTTTCCAAAATCATGGGACCACCTTGTCATGGCCATTGGGATTACTACAACCACCTTCAAGATGGATGAAGTGGTGTCTCTGCTGTTATCTGAAGAGATACAGAGAAAGTCTTCTGAATCAGAAAAGGAGGCTCTTGCAGTTCATGGTTGACCTAAAGAGAAAGGGAAAAAGAAAGACAAGAAAGATAAAAAAAGGCAAATCCAAATCCCATGGGAGATCAAAATCTCCTGGAAAGTCCAAAAAACTATGTTGGAACTGTGAAAAAACTAGGTACCTTCAAAAAGGAGTGCAAGGAGGAGAAAACAAAAAAGAAAAAGAACACCTATGATTCAAATTCTGACAAATCTCAAGATGATGGTGATGCTTTTATTGTTTCCTTGGCCACCCATGCATCAGAAAATGTGTGGCTGATTGACTCTGGTGCTTCCTTCCACATGACCTCACATCAAGGTTGGTTCACAAAGTATGAAGAGTTCGATGGTGGGAAGTTGTACCTAGGTGATGACTCTCACCTAAAGATAGTTCAAATGGTATGGAAGAGTCTTGATTTAATTCTCTGATGGACGAGTGAAGGGGATCAATGGGGTGATGCACATCCGTGCTTTAGCATGAAACATGATCTCTATAAGTAAATTGAATGATCTAGATGTGTAGGTTGTTTTCTCAGGTGGAGGATGCAAGATGACAAGAGGAGCTATGGTTCTTGCTAAGGGTACTCAGAGAGGTACTCTATTTCAGCTAGATGCATGCACTACTCAGTGCAATAGTTCTTCTATTTCGAAGGAAAGAGCTTTAGATTCTTCATCCTCACCATTGGAACCCACAGCGAAAAAGTGAGTTGCTTCAACTTCTGATGGTACTGCTTTCTGGGTACCTAAGGGTGCTCATCCTTTGGAAATGAAACTTCCTACTGAGAAGACAATGTTGCGGCATAAGAGACTTGGTCACATTGGTGAGAAGGGTCTTAGAGCCCTGAAAAATAAAAACCTCATTGAGGGGTTAAATGATTGTAATCTTGAGTTCAACTTTTGTGAACATTGTATATATGGAAAGCAAAACTATGTTTAGTTTTACTCTAGTTCTCACAAGTCTTCTGGTGTTTTGGATCTCATTCATTCTGATATGTTTGTTCCTGTGAATGTTCCTTTGATTTCTAAATCATTATATTTTGTATTTAATTCATTGATGATTATAGTAGAAGGAGATGGGTTTCTTTTCTCATAAGAAAATCTAAAGTCTTTAGTTGGTTCAAAGAGTTTAAAGGTTTTGTAGAGAATCAGATTGGTAAAAAGATTAAGTGTTTGAGAACTGATAATGGTGGTGAGTTTTGTTCTGCAGAATTCGATAAGTTCTATAAAGAACATAGGAATGAAAGACATAATACAACTCCTTATACCCCGCAGCAAAATGGAGTTGCAGAAAGGATGAACAAAACATTAATGGAGAGGGATAGGAGTATGCTTAGTGGTGCTAGCTTCAAACAAAAATTTTGGGCTGAAGTTGTAGCCACTACTTGCTACCTGGTTAATAGGTCTCCTACCTCAGCACTCATTGATAAGACACCCATGGATGTGTGGTTTGGTAAGAAGCTCTTGTTGAGATATCTTCATGTTTTTAGTTGTGAGGCATATGCACATGTGCCTAAGGAGAAGAGGTCAAAATTGGAGAAAAATGCAGTTAAGTGTATCTTCATTGGCTATGGTGTCAGTGTGAAATGGTACGAGCTTTGGGATCCTATGGCTGAAAAAGTGTTGTATAGCAGAAGTGTTATTTTTAAAGAGCTAACACCTTCTCTTGTTATTCTACAACCAGAAGAGAAAGAAAAAAAGAGGAAGTGGTTTAGATTCCTTGTACCCCTGAGAAGACTAAACTAAAATATTCTATTGGACCTGATGATGAGGAGAGTTCTAGTATCTTTGAAAGTTTAGAAGAAGAAGTAGAACCTCCACCTCAGCCTTTGAGGAGGTCCACTTAAATTAGGAAGCAACCTGAAAGGTTTGGTTTTAAATTTCTATATTCTAGTTGTACTTGTGCCTTGATTACTAACACTGATGAGCCTAGAACTGTGACAGAGGCTATGGACATGAAAGATGCATGTTTCTGGAAGGAGGCTATGGAGGATGAGATGGCTTCTTTGGAAAAGAATAAAACTTGGGACTTGGTACCTTTACCTGATGGATGGAAACCTATTAGGCGCAAATGGGTGTTCAAGAAGAAATTCAGAGAAGATGGCAGTTTGAGAAGTACAAGGCTAGATTGGTTGCGAAAGGGTATTCACAAGTGGAGGGAACTGATTATGGTGAATTTTTCTCTCCCGTTACAAAGCTAGCATCTATTCAGTTCTTGTTATCTCTTGCAGCAACTTATGACTTAGAAGTGGAACAAATGGATGTGAAGACAACTTTCCTTCATGGTGACTTGGAGGAATAAATTTATGTCACAACCTGAGAACTATGTGGTGAAAGGTAAAGAAAATTTGATTTGTAAGTTAAAGAAGTCTTTGTATGGTTTGAAGCAATCTCCTAGGATGTGGTACTTGATGTTTGATGCCTTTGTGTTGTCCATTGGATTTATGAGATTGAAATCAGATCATTGTGTGTATAACAAGTTTAACAATGATCGTATTCTCATTATTGCACTGTATGTTGATGATATGTTGGTGATTGGGAATGGTAAGAATATGATTTCAGATTTGAAGTCTCAATTATCAATACAGTTTGAAATGCAAAACTTAGGGGCATCCAGGTATATTCTAGGGATGGAGACCAGAAGAGACAAAGCAAATAAAAAACTTTGGTTAAGCCAGAGTATGTGAAGACCATGTTGGAGAGATTCAGCATGGAAGATTGCAGACCATTGACTATTCATGTTTCATTGGGGACAAAGTTATATGTTAATGATTGTCCAAAGTCTCCTTTTGAGATGAAGGATATGAGTAGAGTACCTTATGCTAGTGTAGTTGGTAGCTTGATGTATGCTATGGTCTATACAAGACCAGACATTGCCCAAATAGTGGGAGTCCTTAGTCGGTTTATGGCTAATCCTGGATAGGTACATTGGGATGCAGTGAAGAGAGTGCTTAGATATTTGAGGGGTACTTCTAAATATTCCTTATGTTATGATGGTTATCCTATTGGACCTCATCATTCAATGAGTATTCATGGATTCATGGATTCTAATTAGGCAGGTGACATTGATAGTAGGAGATCCACTAGTGCTTATGTGTTTACTATGTTTGGTGGTACTATTAGTTGGATGAGTAAGTGATAACTTGTGGTTGCTTTGTCCATGATAGAAGCTAAGTACATGGCAGTAACTCATGCTTGTAAAGAATCCATTTGGCTTAAGAGGTTGTGTTCAGATATTGGTTTTGATGTAGGATATATTACCATCTTTTGTGACAGTCAGAGTGTGATTTGCTTAGCAAATAATCCTACTTTCCATGTCAGAACAAAGCATATTGATGTTTAGTACCATTTTGTTCGTGATATAGTAGAAGATGGGAAGGTGATATTGGAGAAGGTTGACACTTTGAATAATGTTACAGATGCACTGACTAAACCTTTGGGCATAGATAAGTTTAGATGGTGTTCGGAGTCTATGGGCCTCTTGGCCCCTAGAATTTAAATCTTGTCTTTCTATTGGCTCTTGCAAGGTGTTCGACAAGTGGGAGAATGTTTGGAATTAAGGTGTCTCAACCTTGCAATTCCTAGCATTGATTATTTATTTATTTATTTGCCTATGATGTAATTTATGTTGCACATCCTATTTTGTCATTTAGTGTGAAGTGGCATGGTGAGTTGTCACTCAACTTGGAAGGTGACTAGAATGGTCAACTCATCCCATGTGGATATAGGTGTCCCGCTTGAGGTGGCGCTATTATGCTATGTGTCAGCATTTTGTGGTATGACAGAGGTGTTATTATGTATGACAGAATCTATGACGCATAAGAGCCAAGTATAGAGATTCCTATGACAAGTGAAAACAAGTGTCCTAATACATCTTTGCATGTGGAGAAGGCATCTTTGAGCGCCCAAGTTGGGCTATGACATGCTGTAAGAGGAATATGCTATTTTTAGTTATGTATGATAGATTCTCTTACAACATTAAGTGTTGTCATGTTGTAGACTTTTATGATAGCTGTAAGATGTGTAAGCGCATCTGTCATTGCCTATTTTTAGGCTTGGAGCACTCTACGTTGGGAAGTCAAATTTGCCATATTATGATAGATATAATAAAGTTGAAAATAAGTTAGAAAAGTGTCCTTTGACTAGGTAAATGGTCATGTGGCCAAGATGGATGCCTATCTCTAGAGGCTTCTCAATTTTTCCTTGTAACTCTATATAATGTAGTGTTTGAAGTTGTAGTTTTCATAGTGTTTGTACAGGTACTATTATGCTACCAGAATCACTCCAGAAATAACATTTTGAAGACTCCTAGAAGAACATGCATTGCAAGTATATTGTAAACACATCATTATTTTGATAATACATTGTGCAAGTTTTGGAGTGTGGGGTTTTTTATCTAAAAATGTTTTCCCCATGATATATCTTGTGTCACTCTCTTTATGTGTTATGTTACTGCTGTAATATTTATGTTATGTGTTAAGTATTGCTGCAATTGTAAGGATTAAAAAGAATTTGCATATTATTCCCCTCATTAGGTTGGTGTAGGAAGTGTGTTCCACGTACCTTGCTTCCTTTCAGTTATGAGGTCAGAATTGCTCTAGAGATTAAGCGTTATTGTACTCCTGTAAGAAACTTGCTCTACAAGTGTATGCAATCTTGTTTTGGATTTGTAATACATTGAGTAGGCTTTTGGAGTGTGGGGGTTTTCTCCCAAAAGGGTTTTCCCTGGGACATATATCTGGTGTTATGGTATTATCTATTTATTATTGATTTTATGTTTTATGTTGTGTATCTTCTTCTTTGTTATTGTAAGGATTAAAATTTGTACAATTCTCTCCTCATTAGATTGGTGTAGGAAGCATTTGTCCACACCTTGCTTCCTTTCAGTTGGTATTAGAGCCTGGCCAGTTTTGGTTCTAGTTGTGAGTTAGAGGGTATTTTGTATTGATATTCATTTGAGTGGGAGCTTGTGCAAAGAATTTTGTGATCTTATATTGCAGGAAGGAAATGGCTAGCACATTTGGAAGAATAGAGATGGAGAAGTTTAATGGTGGCAACTTTGAATTATAGAAACTTAAAATGGATGATATGGTTGTAGATAGAGATCTATGGGCCACAATATCTAGTACTAAACCTCCGAGCATGAAACAAGAAGATTGGGATCTCATGGATCAGAAAGCTAAGGGTCTTGTGAGACTCTAGTTGGCTAACTCTATTTTGTTATATGTTCATGAACAGACTACAACAACAAGTCTATGGAAGAATCTTGGTGAAATTTATTAGCTTAAATCCCTATCTTAAGTAAGTTATTCCTAAGAAATAAACTATATTATCTAAGAATTGAATATGGAGGATCCATATCTGATCACTTGAATGTATTTAATATGCTTGTTTCCCAGGGACTGAAAATGGACGAGGAGGATTGTTGCATGAATTTTCATTTTTCTTTGTAAGATTCATCAGACCATCTTGTGATGGCCATTGGGAGTACCACCACCAAGTTCAAGATGGATGAGGTGGTTGCATCATTACTTTTAGAAGAGATGCAAAGAAAGTCTTTAGAAATGGCTAAGGAGGCTCTTGCAGATTGCGGTAGATCAAAAGAAAAAGGAAAGGAAAAGGACAAGAAGCAAGAGAAGTCAAGATCCAAATGGTATAGGAGATCTAAGTCTCCTGGAATGTCCAAGGTGATATGTTGGAATTGCAAAAAACCTAGACATTTTCAAAAGAATGTAAAGAGGAAAATAAAAAGAAGAAGAAGAAGAATGATTCAAATTCAAACTCTGATAAATCCTCTCAGGATGATGGTGATGCTTTTGTCATAGCCTTGGAAACTCATACATCTAAGGATGTGTGTCTTATTGAATCTGGAGCATCTTTACACATGGCCTCACATCGGGGTTGGTTCATAAAATATGAAGAGTTTGATAGTGGGAAGGTGTACTTGGAATATGGCTCTCACATGAAGATTGTTGGCCATGGAAGAGTCTTAATTAGATTCCTTGATGGACAAGTAAATGGGATCGATAGTGTTCTACATATCCCTAGTTTGGTACGGAACCTTTTATCTATAAGTAAGCTGAATGATGTGGGTGTGCAAGTTGTTTTTCAAATGGAGGATGCAAGATGACAAGAGGAGCTATGGTGCTTGCTAAGGGTGGTTGGGTTTGCACTTTGTTTTATATGAATGCATGCATAGTTCAGTGCAATAGTTCTTCTATTACAAAGAAGAGAACTTCAGAGTCTTCATCCTCACCATTAGAACTAGTAGCAAAGAGGTGTGTTACATCTACTTTTGATGGATGTGCTTTTTGGGTAACCAAGGGTGATCATTCTTTGGAAATGAAACTTTCTGCAATGGCAACAAAAACTTTGTCATATAGGTGAGAAGGGTCTTAGAGCCCTGAAAAATAAAAATCTTGTTGAGGGGATGAATGATTGCAATCTTGAGTTTCATTATTGAGAACATTGCATATATGGAAAGCAAAACCATGTTCTATTTTATTGTAGTTCTCAAAAAATTTCTGGGGTGTTGGACTTGATACATTCTGATGCTTTTGGTCATGTTAATGTTCCTTCAATTTCAAAGTCTATCTACTTTGTATCTTTTATTGATGAATATAGTAGAAGGACATGGGTATATTTCCTTTGAAGTAAATCTAATGTCTTTAGTCATTTCAAAGAGTTTAAATCATTTGTAGAGAATTAGATTGGTAAAAAGATTAAGTGTTTGAGGATTGACAATGGTGGTGAGTTTTGTTCAGCATATTTTGATAGGTTCTATACAGAACATGGGATTGAGAGGCACAAGACAACTCATATACCCCTCACCAGAATGGAGTTGTAAAGAGGATGAACAAGACATTGATGTAGAGGGCTAGGAGTATGCGTAGTGGACCTAGTCTAGAACAAAAATATTGCATTGAAGTTGTTGCCACTACTTGCTACCTGGTTAACAGGTCTCCTACATCAACTCTTATTGATAAGACACCTTTGGAGGTGTGATCGGGTAAAAATCCCTCATTGAGACATCTTCAAGTATTTAGTTGCAAGGCATGTGCACATGTCCCTAGGGAGAAGAGGTCAAAGTTGGAGAATGAGGTAGTTAAGTGTATCATCATCAGTTATGGTGTCAATGTGAAAGGGTAAAAGCTTCAAGATCCTGTGGTTGAAAGAGTTTTGTATAGTAGAATTGTTATTTTTAGAGAGATAAAATCTTCTTCTGTCGTTCTGTAGCCAAAAAAGAAGAGAAGAATGAGGATGTGGTTCAACTTCCTTCTACCCCTAAGAAAGTTGAACTGAAAACACCTATTGGACCTAATGATGAGGAGAAATCTAGTAGTTCAAAGAGTTCAGAAGAAGAAGAACCTCAACCTCAGTTACTACAAAGGTCCACATGAACAAGGCGACAACCTAAAAGGCATGGGTATTCACCTGATGATTGGAATTGTATTTTTTCTTTGATTACTAACACTAATGAGCATAGAACTGTGAAAGAGGCTATGGGTATGAAAGATGCAAATTCTAGAAGGAGGCCATGGAGGAAGAAATGGATACATTGAAGAAAAATAATACTTGGGATCTGGTACCTTTGCCTAATGGACAAAAACCCATTGGATGTAAATGGGTGTTCTAAAAGAAATTTTTTTAAGATGGAAGTGTTGAAAAGTATAAGGCAAGGTTTGTCATGAAAGGGTATTCCCAAGTTGAGGGAATAGATTATGGTGAGATTTTCTCCCCTGTTACAAAGCTGATATCCATTAGATTCTTATTATCACTTGTTGCAACGCATGATCTTGAACTTGAGAAAATGAATGAGAAGATAACTTTCCTTCATGGTGACTTAGAGGAGGAGATCTATATGTCATAGCCTAAGAACTACATTGAAAGAGGTAAATAAAATATAGTTTTCAAGTTGAAAAAGTCTTTGTATGGTTTGACACAGTCTCCTAAGATGTGGTATGAAAATTTTTATGCCTTTGTGTTGAGTTTGTGATTTTTTAGATTGAAATCAGATCATTGTGTTTATTATAAGATGGATACTGATCTCGTTCTCATTATTGCATTGTATGTTGATGATATGTTGTTCTTTAGGAATGGTAAAAAAATGATTTCTAATTTGAAGTCTCAGTTGTTAGCAAAGTTTGAGATGAAAGATTTAGGGGTGGCTAGGTACATTTTAGGAATGGAAATTAGAAGAGACAAAGAAAACATAAAGCTTTGGGTGAGCCAGAGTAAGTGTGTGAATATCGTGTTGGAGAGATTCAACATGGAATCTTGTAGATTGTACTATGTTCCTATTATGCAAGGGACATAATTATCTGTTGAGGATTGTCTAAAGTCTCCTGCTAAGATGGAGGACATGACTAGAGTTCCTTATGCTAGTGTTGTTTTTAGTTTGATGTATGCTATGGTCTGCAAAAGACTAGATATTGCCCAAGCAGTCAAAGTCCTTAGTCACTTTATGAATAATCTTGGATAGGTACATTGGGATGTAGTGAAGAGTGTTCAGATATTTGTGGGGTACTTATGAGTATTCCCTATGTTATCATGGTTATCCTAAAGGACCTCAACATTCAGTTTGTATCTATGGATATATGGATTTTGATTGGGCTGGTGATATTGGCAGTAGAAGATCCACTAGTGGTTATGTATTCACTATGTTTGGTGATTCTATTAGTTGGATGAGTAAGTGGTAAGTTGTCATCACTTTGTCCACTACAGAAGCATAGTACATTGTAGCAACTCATTCTTGTAAGGAAGCCATTTGTCTTGAGAGATTGTGTTCAGATGTTGGGCTTGATGCAGGGATGATTTCTAATTGTTGTGATAGTGAGAGGGATATATGTTTAACAAAACATTCTACTTTCCATGCAAGGATGAAGCACTTTGATGTCTAATACAATTTTGTTCATGACATGGTATAAAATGGGAAGGTGAAATTGGAGGAATAGCAATGTTATAGAATATGATGCTCTAATTCATGGCTTATTGTATGCTTAGAATAAATGATTTAAATTTCTACACGTCTATGAATATTTCAAGTTGGTTGTAAAATAGGTAATATGTACATGCATTAAAAAATTCTTTGATGAAAGCATATAAACACTACATTTGTGACTTGCTAGAATATTTTAATGTGATGAACTTATTGGTAGTCCCTAGAAAAGAAAATATAAAAGTAGACATTTAATGGCTTTGATAGGTTTTCAATTTGACCTAGTAAGAGACCTATTGTAGAACAAAGATTGAATCAAGGTTATTGTGGACACCTAAACTTGACTACATCCTAGCAGTACATCTAATATCATAATTCCACTTTTGACACTATCTCAATCAATCGTAACCACATTTGAATCATCTATCATCAAATTAATTAAATCAATTATATTTATTTAATTAACCTGATTTCCCATATCCCTCTCCACTAATTAGTTAAATAATTTCATTATTTAATTAATTAGTCTAAAGTCCTAAATCCTAGTCTAATCCCCCAATTATCCTAATCAAATCCCATACTTATTCATTAACCCCAAATAAATGAATCAAAATTTTAAAAAGCCACATGAATAGCTAAAAGTTGTCTAGAATCAATGAACTTAGATACTCTCACAAAAGTCAAACTAACTTTATATATCCAACATCTAATTCCATACTACATCTTTTAATACTATCAATTCACATAACGATATAAGTCATAGAAGATTCCATATTTTCCCTAATTCTTCTCATTCAATTTTAGCCATCCATTCATCTTTAATCTCAAGCATTTGTCATTTTAGCTTTCCCTAGAAGCTTCTAACCTTACCCTAATTTATCTCATTCAATCCTAGCCATCCATTCTAATCAAATCTCAGCCCTCCATCCTATCATCCAAATATTTATAAATTAACCTTCATCCTCAACCAAGAGAGGAGGAGTAAGGGAAGGGAATATACAAGTACATACTACAGAAACCTTACACAACCTTGGAGCAACTACATCAATCAAACATCAAAGAGTACATCCCTACAAAAAATAAGGTATAATGTTCCATTTGTATTGATCATTTTTTATATGTTTTATTCCTTCTTTATGCTATATTTGAGATATTCTTAGGTTTGGAATAGGGATGTAGATTTGCATTAGTTTTCAATTTTCTTGATTCCAAATCTAGGTATACATTCTAGCATACCTGTTGGGACCTTTTCCCTCATCTAACCCTTGTTTGAAGGTTTTTCCTAGCTTGATCTTATAGATTTGTACTCTTTTTTGGAGAGATTTGGGGATTAATTTTGCTAGATGCATCCTACAGTGAAAAAGAACTTAGTTTTCCATGTTTAATTTTAATTTTATCTAGCATGGAGTCTCATTATTGGTGACATAGAGTTTGTTTAATTTTTGGTTTTTGATTTTGGCATTTTTGGGGTATGAGTTTCACACAAAATGGAAAATACAAAGAAAACACAACAACAACCTATATTTATTCAAGTGGGTGTTTTTGGCTTATGAGCTGACAAATATACCTCAAGGGTACATAGTGAGTAACTTCTTAGGGATAACTACCAATGCATCACAAGTTACAAATGACCAATAGTTCTTTAATTTATGCTTAAAATAAGTTATCTAGGGTAGTCCTTGATATAGTTTGAGGTACATGATGCCCAAATAAATTATTCAAGGGTTTTGTCTAGGGCTAGGGTATTGGTGGATAAACCCACCTCACTTCATGGTGTGTTTAAAACACACAATTGCTTAGCTAAGAGTGACAATTCCAAGGAATTTATATAGCTCATTGAAACATGGGCTTTGATGAATGCTTGGTGGTGAAATCTAATTCATTAAACCCCTAAGAAATTAAAAAAAAAAGGAATAATTTCTTTTGATCCTTTTTGGACCATACAAAGTGCAAGAGGAGAGCATACATGAACTACCCTTGGAATATACAAGTGAAAAGACTACTTTTGATCCTCAATATCACAACAAGGTGCAAGAGGAGATAATACTGATCATCATTAAAACACACACAAACTAATGAGAAGGTCATTTTTTATTCTTAAGATCACACTAAGGTGCATGAGGAGAGCATATATGACATTACCCATGCAAACATAGCAGACTAGATTAATTTATTCCTTAAGATTTAAACAAGTAAGATTGGTTTTAAATCAAACCTTGGACATATAAAATTGCACAACAAATGTTAGTAGTTTGTAAGATCTAGGTCTTGGACAAATGAACTTACACAAAAAGGGTTAGAAAATTAAAAAATTAGACGTATAGACCTTGTAAGATATATGTTAGAAAATGAAAAATGAATTAAATAAAGATGAAAAGCCTATAGAAGACTATATGTTAAAACACAATCAAATAAGTTAGTGAATAGTCAAACACATCAAAATACATGTCAAATGCATCAAAATCTATAGAAAATAGATAGAAATCAAATACACTATATCATAGGGAAAATACACCAATGATTAAGTAAATACACTAAACATTAATTAGATACATCAAACCTATATAAAATAGTTATAACGAAAATACACTAAAACATGGATAAAATATTATATTTTTTTAATTTAATATTTTTTTTGATGAAAATGTGATATTATCTATTAATCAAAAGATAAGTAAAACACTTCCACAAAAAATGGGTTGGGTGGTATAAAGGCACACCCCAAAATAACTGTCATATGGGTAGAGCCCAGAAAGTTCTAGAAAGTCTAAGGGTACTCACTCGAAATTACATAACAGAAATGAAAATCATGCAGCTAATGCAACCCCAGTAGAAGGGGGATCCTTATCATCTGGGATGACATTAGGTGGAGCCCATCCATCATCATTTTGTTCATTCTCATTCCCTACATTAGTTTCCTTACACTGAGGTGAAATGGCCAGATTGAGGCATAAAAAATATTTGCTACTATCCCAACCAGTGTTGGTTGGATTGAAAGCACCACCACAAGCCAACCTATATTGTCACCAGCGGGCCCACCTACATTTTCACTAGAGGGCCAACCTCCATTATCACTTGGACCACCCATAGGATGACCAGAAGTCCATCCTGGATTGCGTGGAGAGGACGATCGCCTATGATGGTGAGATCCATGATGAGGAGGAGGTTGAGAATGAGGTTGGGAGTCATTGGTAGACCCACTCCTTCACCCTTAGCCATGAGAAGGTGAGTGTGCTCTAACAGAGGAAGGAGAGGGAGGTACTCATGCCATTGTGCAAGGTGCATTACCACAGTGATCCAAAAATTCCTGTAAGTGAGAAACCTCAAGTGCCACCTTGTTTACTTGAACTTGAATCTACAGTAGAACATTAGAACATATAATAGCTTTAACATAAAGAGAAACAGATGTTCCAATGTGGTTTTTAGAAAATATACAAGAATTACGATCCTTCAAAATTGTAAAGAGAATTTCCACCCTGAAAAATATGCAAAATCTAAGTAAATATTACAGGGAACCAGAGAGAATCACCTAGAAGTATTATCTACCATGATAGAGGCTCTAGTCTAAAAGGCTTTAAGAAATCATGAATCCAGAGCCACATATGCTGAGCCCTAGTGCAAAACTAGAAGAGATGCTAAAAAGTCTCAACTTGTCTACAAAAAGGGCAATGGGGGTCCTAAACCCTGAGATGAAAAAGCCTTGCCCCAACTAGTAAACCTTAAAAAAGAAGACACCAAGAAAAATGGGCTAGCTTTGGCTCAAGAATGGCTGACCATATAGTGGAAAATCTATTGTGCTAAGTAAACACTAAAGAGTGAAGCAACCATCGCTTATTGAGAGTGTCTAGCATTGGTAAATGAGGTGAGAACTAACTGTAACCAAGCCTAGGATTATAATTTTGCATTGGAGTGTCTAGATACCACTTCCAGTCTTTCCACCAAGGCTTGATGGAATGGATTCCCACTTTGTGAATCATGTCTACTAGAATGGCATTCACATTGCCATCATAGGTCACCTGATCATGCCTTTGAAGACCAAATCAAACTTAAAGAGTTTCCCATGCCATAAGACTCATGGTGGGTCTATGAAAAATGTCTTGAAGAGTCTGGATACCCTTTTTATGAAATCTAAGAGCTTTTAAGTAGGATAACTTGGCTAATGACTGGCCTGCACTAGTTAAGATGGGTGACCACCAAATGTTCTATTGGCTAAATGAGAAGCCATCACGAAACCTAGCTCCAGTCCAACAGAGCCAGGGTTTAACTTTCTCCCAGGACTTCCAAATGTCATTAGCCACAAAGGTCCCTGAGATTTCCATGGGCTCCCTCGTGACAAGGATGGTTAAAAAACCAATTCCTTTCTAAGCAAGTTTGTGAACAGGATGTCCCATTTCTATATTGTGTCTGAGCATGATTTTCCATGCATCACTACCTGTGAGAGCACGAATGATTCATTTTACACACAAAGTAGTGCCTTAGTGTTTTGTACAAAGAAGACCAAGGCCACCTGAATCTCTGGGTAAGAAACAAAACTCCCATGCAACATGGTGAAAACCACGATGAGTTTTAGAAGAGGTCCAAAGGAAATCTCTCAAAAAAATTTCCAGTTTGGCATATGAGGGTTTTGAAGGACCCCAACAAGAAGAGTAGTAAACATGAATTGCTGCTAAAACCTTAGAACATACTTGGAATTTCCCAGCCAGAGAAAGTGGCGTAGTTATCCAGAAGGCAAGTTTTTGTTCCACTTAAGAAATAACTATCTACCAAAGATCTACAGAGGTGGCTTGGAAGGAAAAAAGGGATGCCAAGAAATCATAAGATTTCACCATGACCAACCCAGCGCCAGCTATACTGTTGGATCTAATGTGGAATGGGAAGAATTGATTTCCTATAACATAGGGTTTTGTGTCACTGGATGGAAGAACCTGTGGCTAAATAGAAGGTTTTGAGGTAGCCAAGAGTATTTTTCACTACAGTTTCCTCTTCCAGTAATGTTAAAAAGCATTCATCAACAAAATGACCTTTAACCAATTGGCAGGAATAATCATGTAGAGAAATTCCATGAATAAGACCTTATGATGCAGAATGAGCAAGAAGGTATCCAAAACCTTCTACGTCTAGTACATATAGAGTAGGCGCAAGAGGACATCCTTGACATATGGAACGAAATAGGCCAAAGGTTGGAGATTGCTGGCCATTTATAGTGATATAGGCAGATGCATCTGAAAACAACATTTTGACAGATTGTATGAAGGATGCACCAAACCCTAATGTTGCAAGCATGGCAAGAATAAAATGCTATTCAATGCGATCATAGGCCTTAGAAAAATCTATTTTGAGGAAAATGGCTTTTTGATCAGAGTTTCTTGACTAATCTATGTCTTCCCAGATTGCTATTATATTATCTAAAATATACCTAGATTTAATAAATCCAGTTTGTTTAGGGCAGACAATCAAAGGTAATAGATTGTGGAGCTTCAGCGAAAGGGCTTTGGCAATGATCTTATAGGAAATATTGAGGAGTGTAATGGGTCACTAGTTGCAAATGTCCTCAAGATCTCCAGCCTTAGGTATGAACTTTATATTGTATTGATTGATAAGCTTGCCTAAAGAGTTTGAATGAAAAGCTTCAAGGTAAACATTATGCAAATCTTTTCCTAAGCAATCCCAAAGGGATTTGTAAAATTCATTGGGAAAACCATCAATTCCTAGAGCTTTGTCATCAGCCATAGAATAGATGGCTTCCTTGAGGTCTTCAATGGTCAATAATTGATCATAGAAGCATGTCTAGGCTGGAGAAAGCCTAGTTGGAACCACTACAAGGCAATCTTATAATGAAATTTATTTCTTAGGAGTGTATTCTTGAGCTATGAAAACTTTTTCATAATGCCTTACAAATGCTTGGAGAATGCTAGGTAGTTCTGAAAGAACACTATTATCCTCCTTGGTTTGCTTAATGTTGTGCAAGGAATGTCTGGCTCGGAGAGCTAGAAAGAATTCCTTTGAGGCATAGTCACCTATTTTTAGCCAGTGCAACCTGGCTTTTAGCTATGCTCCTTTGGAGACATGGTTATCACCTATTTTCTTATGATGCCTTAAGTCTATGATACTGATTTGCAGAGTAGGCAAAAATGGGTCAGCTACCAATGCCTCAGTGGTTGCTTTCAAAGCAGTAATTGCAGCCTCATAAGACTGTCTTATGAAAATGGATAGCTGACAGCCATAGATGTGAAGAAACCTTGCAGTCTAGGTGATGGTATCATTCTACCACTATATCTAGCCAGTATTATGTGGTGTGTGAAATTCTAAATTCTATATAGTAGCTATATGTGCTAGCGTGAGTTGGTGAGACAACAAAGAGGTGTTAAGAAAAAACTGAGACTTACTGGCGCATGGTTGAGTGGCATGCCACTCAATGTAAAACTGAATTGGAAAGTGGTTAGATAACGTCACATCCACTAACAGGTTAACTAGTAGGGAGTCTAACATGGCAAAAGAAAAGAAAGATTAGGCTGTGATCATGGCATGATCAAGGTGTTTAAAAATCCTGTCAGACCTAGCTTGAAAATTACACCAAGTATGCCAAAAAGGATGGGAATGGCATTAGCCAGTATTGGGATAAAAAACACACAAATTATTGCGCATGTGGAACCATGCCTCTCTCTCACTAGCTAGCCACTAAAAAGGTAGAATGCCATCTTTATCATGCATTGTCTCAACCATATTGAAATCCCCACAAATAAGCCAGGTGGCAACTGGTAAGGAGTCTGCAATCCACTGTCTGAGAAGGGATCTTTCCATCACATCATTTGATGCATAAACATTAATAATCTCAAAGGAATGATTATCAATATTGATTAGTGTCCAGACTAAATAGTTGGTGGGGTCCACCCCATGAGACACCATTGAATCTTCCCATAGAGTGGACAAAAGTGTAGCAACACCACCTTTTCTCGCCTCATGACTGGTGCAAAATAATTTACTAGCTGGCCAAATAGAATGGCAAGCTAAAGAAAGCAAAAAACCTACAATTTTAACCTCTTGTAGACACAGAACATCAATTGCAACATATTGTTGTAAAGTAGCTCTAACAGAGTACTTCCTAGTGAGGTCAGTTAGACCTCGAACATTCCAAGAGAGGAATTTCATAGTAGATCCTCCACCATTTCCTTAGAATCCAGATTTTCAAAAGAAGAAAAATGATTATTTAGGAATTTAGTGGGGCATGTGCCAAATTGAATGGGAGGAGATGGATGCTTCTTACCCTCCTAAGAAATTTCTCCCTCCTCAAGAGGTCAAGAACAGATACAAGAGAATCACTTTGGCGACACAGATTTATTTGAACTTGGTTGTGACATGGTCAACGACCTTTTCTGTAATGGCAGAACATTAGAACCTTTGAGGTTGTCTTTCCCTTTTGCAGAAGGGTTTGAAACATCCTGAGCTGATTCACTAGCTTTCAGATCCTTTGTAGGAGCCTTAGTCTTGTGCTTGCAGTTGGTAATCGTAGCCCAAGTTTCCACAGGCCTGGACATAAGTTCCTTGGAAACAACTTCTATTGGACATGGTTGAGCAACCTCCTTGGGTGGAGCCCAGGTACGAGGTGCAGTAAGAAGACAATCTGTAATTTTATGTCCAACTGACTGACATCAGTAACAAGTGGTTGGAAAATTAAAGTAGGTAACTTTTTGAGTATGTCAAAGGGGACCAATTTGAATATCAACGAATTCCTTGAGATCCTACAAAAGATCCACCTCTACGCAGACTCACTTTTGTGGGTGAGCTTGAAAGAACCTATCTGGTTCGACGCAAATTACTCTTCCTTGAGAGGAAGCAATATCATGCAAGAAATGCAAGCAAGGCAAAGGCAAACTAGGGAATTCAATCCACATAGGGACTCGCAAATTGGTATCAACTGAACCCACAAAGTCATGGGTCCACTATTGGAAAACAAGTAAGGAAGACTTGACATACCATGAGCCATGATTTAAGATTGCTTGAACATGACTAACCTCCGTAAAGTGGAAAAGGAAAAATCCTTTGGTCAAATTTTGAACCATATCAAGGCAAACCCCATGAGGGACCCAAGACTTTTGAACCCAGTCTCTTAGCATAGTTTCAAGGGGAGAGCTCCCAATAAAGTATCCAATAAGAGTATGTTGTTCTAGCCATAAACATGCAGAATCAAACTCCTGCGTGGGCAAAATCACATTAGCAGGAGAATCAGAGGGCTTACCTCGTGAAAGAGCTTCATAACAAACTTCTAGGGATGCTTGGTCAGTGGAGGAGCCATTGTGCAAAGTTGTCGAATTACCAACACCAGCAAAAATTGCTGGGTCAGAGCTGGTAGGAGGAATTTAAAAGGCCAAAAAATTGTAATAAATGCAGATGTACAAAAGGAAAGGCTATAATTCCTGCACCTAGAGTGTTGTATGAATAGGATGGAAATAATGGAGACTACCTACAGATGTAACCCTGGCAGAGCCATGAACTACTCTCCTTTTCAAAACCAATACACATGAATTCACTATCATCTCATTGTAAAAAATAAATAATAGGGGAGCAATCATGAGGATGTCATCAATTTGACAGTCAAATTTAATAATTAATGTAGGTTCATTATGAAAAAGAATGATCTCTATTCAAGCCACTAGAAAAAATAACATTGTTAGAAAAATCTCAAAATATGCATTTAACTCCATATAGATGGCCTTGTTTCAATGAAAAAGGAATTTTTTTTTTGATAGATATGCTAAGATAAATGTGTTATGAAATAATATAGGTCTAAATTTTTTGTTAGTACTAATTCAAAAATTAATAATAAATAAAAGATCTAATAAAAAATAAACTAAAAATATCTATACACTAGATATTTGAGTTAATGATCTAATTCCAAGAAATCATCAGAAAAAATATTTGTATTGAAAGTTATGCTTTATGGAATAGTGCCACTCAATAAAAAATAATAGAAAAAATAAAAATTGATTGAAAAATACAAATAAAAATGATAGATGTAATTATTTAATTTTATTTTAAAATTACATCATCTACATAGAAAATGTCAAAACTCATTAGTTTACATCATACTTAAAGTTTTGACCATTTGTTCCCTATAATTGACACAAATTGAAAATTGCTAAAAAATGCTACTTTTGAGCATCCTACTTAAGCCAAATTATGGGACAGACTATTATGGGATCACCCTTGTAGCTAAATTAACTCTTCTACCCTCCCTTCTCTATGAAGCCTTTCAAGAATGGACTTGTCTCACATGTATGTAATTGAATGCAATCTATTCTCCTATTTTTGTGCCTTTCATCCCTATGCTTCCCTTGTGTGTGTAGACTTCTCTCCTAGGCATGCAACTTCCATGCATGTCTTCGAATTCTGTAATTTTGCTTCATGAAACTCTAGATCTTCCTTGTAACGTTGCAGGTTTGACAATTTGTGTGCCTACTTCCCACTTCTACTATCCTACCATGTACTAGATCCCTCATAGACTTTAGGTCCTTCCTTGCAAACTACTCTCCTACAATGAAGCTCTATTTCTCAACCGGTTTATAATGTGGACTTTCCAACACTTAGTGTAGCTTGCAAACCATAGTTTCATCACTACATCAAACTTTTCCATCTCCACATAAAAGCTCCACCTACTATTAGGCATTTATAGGTATGACATTAATTAACTTCTTGTGATGTGATAAATGTGAAATTTTTGATATGCTTCTAGATACCTAAGGGCTCTTCTATGGCATAGATTTAGGTACATACCCATGTGATTGTAGATGCACTTGAGGTATGTGAATCATACAAAAGGTATAGGTGGCTAGCAAGCTTGTAGGGAACACCTTTCATCACACCTAGATTGTAAGAGAATGTAATGTAATGCAATATAAACTTGTAAAGGGGGATGTAAAGGGATTCTTTTAGGAGTATAGTAAGATTTATTAGTAGTTAGGACATAGGAGTTAGAATATAGAAAATTTTGAATATGAGAAAGAGGGAAATTATCTTCTACAATGCATGTAACATGGTGGGAAGGTAATTGTATTAGGACCTACTACCTATTAGCACAAACATTGTATCTTATATTCATATTATTTATAGACACATCTATATTTGAGCTTAATGAATACTTGTGTATGGATTCATGGTGATCATATGTGCAAGAAATTTGGTGATGTTCACCTTTTTGTTTCTATTTACAAATAAGAAAATGAAATGCGTGCTTCCCTTAGACTCTTTCACAATTTATATCATATGTTGAGGTAAAGCTAGCAATGGTATAAGTTATTAATCTTATGTTTGTAGGTAATATTAATATTTGTCAATGAATTTTCTTGCAAATGGCAGACTCACCCTCCCTCTCTTACTCCCTCTTTTCCATTTCTCCTTTCTTCTCTTTCTTCCCCCTTAACATTTTTATTTTATTTGTGAGCTAGTTAGAGTAAGATTAAATTAGTTATATCTCATCAATCTAAGCTTCCTTGACATTGTGCCATCCTCTACCCTACAAAGTCCAAACAAGCCCCTTGATAAAATAGCTCTCATTTGCCACTATGTTATGTATGCACAACCAAGATTTGGCAACCTTGAGACCTTAAGGAGATCATCAAATCTCCTTTCAAGAGAGGATTTGCCTCCTTGACTCCTATCTATTAGTTGTGTAGTTTTGGCAACTAACACGTCCATCTATTACTTTATTTTTTAGCATTGATCTTTATGATAATTGGGCATGACAATGCCAATTCATGTGGACAATGAAATTTATCACATCAAAATATTATTTATTTAGTATCGTGTGGGGTCCTCAAGAAATTTTTTATAAATTTTCATGTTTTAAAAAATCTCTCTTAAAATTTAATGCTCTTGATTTTATTGTTTTCTTTGGTTTTGAAGCTTAAACTATTAGATTTAAGTACTTTTTAAAGATTGATTTATTTTTTATATTCAATTAGAGAGACATGTTTATCCTAGTTTAAATGATAATGATAATTAAGGGGCTTTTGTCATGTTAGTGCCCTTCAAAATATAATTTCTATTAGCTAGAAAATAATTTGACAACAATATTGATGTAACATCCCGTCCCGCAACCCCGAAGGGTAATGGCCAAAAGAGGGCATTTTTTTTTTGACTTAAGGTGATCACATACACATAAGATGATTGCCGACTCAAAATGTCAACACCTTCATGGCCAAGTATGGCCGAATGTATAACCCAAAGGAGAGGACTAATTCACTCTCTAGAGGAAACATTGCTAAAACTACATTCATTTTAAACACCAATTCAAATGTTCCTAAATCCCATCCACTTATAAACATAGAGCCATAATGATCATCAAAGAACATGTGGGTCTGATACCAACACTAGAAATCGTAAGCCAAACATAATACAACATCTCATTTTTTCTCATTAATATAATTTACATCATCTCTCCCAAGAGAGTACAAATTACATAAGAGCATATATAAGTACAATGGCATAGTCACAAATATGATACAATAACTGATCAAATGAATACAATAGAGAACATCTCTACCTGGTGCTCCAATAACCTGTACACCGGTCCCCAATGACGGTGGCAATGCGTCCCAACATTGTGGACTCATAAGAGACCACCCCACCATGCTCAGAGGTATTCACAAGGCCCAAACAAAAGGATAAAGGCAAGGGATACGATGACCAACACTCACATTAGTTACAGAGCAGACACGACACACAATGCATAAAGCCAATGTCAAAACATAGAGATTCCCATCAAATATAATGTCAGGTTATGCCAATAACTATTCAGGTGAAAATACTTGAACATGGAAACACATAGATATTGCACAAAACATGAATATAAATTCATTTATCATAGTAGCGTACAATACTATGGTATAGAAGATATATGAATCTATGAAGTCTCCCCTACCCTAACCAACATCTTGGTAAATTTATTGGTGTTGGCCAACAGGTGTGTCAGTTAAACCACAATTGTCTCATACCAACCAATGCTAACCAAAAAAATGATAGTTAAGTACACTAATCAACCAATTATGCAATAAGACAGCCATAGTCATTTCCAATAATAAGACACAATTATAATTATTAATATGTTGTCTACAAGGCAAAGGTCAAAACTGCTAGCAGATAAGCTTTCCTGGTTTGTATTAAGAATCACTGGTATTATCATTACCAGTTGTACTACAAGGAAAGTGGTTTCAACAACCTAAAGAAGTTTATGTAAATAAATACTTATAAGCATGGGTTTGTTTTCTTGGTTCTTGTAGATCACCTATGAATATAGGCTTAGGAGTAGTTAGAATGATGCTTCTTTTTTTATTGGGATCCTAAAAACGATGCAAGACTTATGTTCTTCTCTCAAACATCTCTAAAGAAGTGGGTAGGTGAATATATTTGTTTTAAAAACATTCCAGCAACCACAGATGGTTGGTGTAAATCCAAATCCACAACCATTACCATTATGTTTCTGGTCATCCCAACAGGGGGAGCTTTTGGAACAGGATATTGACATCCATCGAAACATAATGGAAGGGGAATCTTTGTCAGATGTTATATAAGAAATTGCCACGACTGGCATGTATGCAAGATGTGGAAGCAAAGACAAGGAATGTGAACTGCTAGGTAGAATGCCTCAAGGTGACGTCCCCCTCATGGAGTGTGCGGAATGTAGGACTCACACAAAATGGATTTGTTAAAAAGGCTTAAGAAACTTTTTGAGCAAATGCCACTAGCTGGTGAAAGGCTGAATTCTACAACCTTTGCATAGTTTATAAGGAAAATTAAACAGTTTTGAGAAAAAAAAGCTAATGAATAGTTTCCAAAAAAACTAACAAAAACCTAAATATCCCTACCACACACTGCGACTAAAAAAATTCAAACCCTTTTTTATATAAACGATTCATCAAATTTTATAACCGACATCTATGCAAATCCTCCTTTTAAATTTATCACTTATTTGTACATTTTGTGTTAAATATAACTAAGCATGCATGGTTTAGATTTATTTCATACCCAAGAGGGTGAACATGCACTCCAAGCTTTGGCAATCAAATCTACACATTACTTTGGTTGCTTGTTTGAACTCCCTTACTGAAAACCTTCATACTCCAGATTTGATTTTAATTTTCAGAAGCTTTGTTTCCCATCAAATGATCTTATTTATTTTTCTTTAGGATCGCATGGCCTCATTGATAATCTGATCATTCAAAGGGTATTATGCTGGTTTTCTATTATTTCTCATATGATAGAGTTGGATCCTAACCAAAATCTTGTTCCTCTCAATAAAAGATTACAATTGCGTTGTATATCTATGGAAGAAATTTGGGGATATTCTAGAGGAATGAATCCATTAATTACTTGTTGTGCTCAAAAGATATATCAAACCTTTTGGAGGTGGCTAGAATTTACATATGACAATGTGAATGCATCCATTCTATAGTCAAAAACATTTGTCTACACTTTGTTTTTCCATGACCTTCCTTAGAAATGATTCATAGCCTTCTGGAAAAATGATACACATCACCCCTTTCATTATTTATTTATCCTTAATGCTTTGATGAATGTCCATACCCTATGGCCTATCCTGTGTGCTAGAGTTGTAGCAGTTGGACCCCATCTTTCCTACCAGTGCGCCCATACTAGGGCCATTAATTTTCCTCCTCCCCCAAAGACATACATTCTCTCACCTACCCAACATAGATATTTCTTGCTTCCTTTGAAAGTTTTACCTACCTCCAAGATATTTTCCTTCTAGCATTCATCCACCTCATTATCTTGGGCGGCCTGCTAAGCACCAAGCTCCTCCCCATATGACCAAGTCTCCACAAGAAAATTTCTACTCAAATGAGCAGTTCCCGTTAGGTTTTCAAATCTAATTTTTTTTATGTAGTTCCAAGGAAGGGTAGGTGAGCTAATAGAGGTAGAGGAATATTGTGTAAGAGATTTATAATGGAATTAACTTCATTTTGATGACACCTCAAGTATACACCAAATTTCTAATCAAGAGTGAAATGCAACTTAAAATTAAAATATCAAAGATCTCATACCCCATGAATATAATAACACAAAGTGACATTCTCCACCAAGTAAAAATACACATAAAATACCAACAATCAAAATAACTCAAACTTACTATTTTACTCCACCCCCAAGGTCAACGGGGGAGACATGAATATTTCTCGGGATTAGTTTAAGAGGCCAATTAATATGCCCAAACTAACCCATTGCCGGAGATCATGCGGAAATACAACACCATGACCACATAATGAACACATAACACCATGAAATAGAAAATACACAAATATACACCCAAACAACCACATGGAACCGACTCCAAAACTACACCTTCTCACTATGGTCTCAATAAGGACAAGGGATTTAGATGACAACTAGGTGGTGTCTGAGGGAAAAACACACGTCAAGAACTCATCCACAAATGGTGATGATGATGAGGATCAGGTGGTTTAGGCCAGTGTGACTATCTCTAGTAACCAACATCGGAGAATAAGAGTACGCTCAGGCATGTGAGTCTAGGTAGAGTTGATACCTAATACCTGCATCACTCCGATCACACATCAAAATACATGTGCATATAACATACATCATAGCCGAAGAAATAGTAATCATGTATTCCAGCATGATAACCAATCATGTCAACATGATAATAATATTAGAATCCATCAAGGAAAAGAAACAACAAAACTGTGAACATGGGGGTCATTACATCCTATCCCCTAGGACTAGGCTTACTCCTAGGAGCTTGCAATATGCTAAGATGCAGCCATAGCACACATTAGTCCATGAAATTCAATATAAGTATAAAATCAGGTTATCACATGCACAATTACAGCAGCATAAACCACATGATTTTATCATAAATTACAGCAAAATGCACTTTTCAATATACAAAATTTCCAGTTCTCTAACTTTTCATATGCAACTATCTATAAAATGGAGCATACAAACACACATATACATAATTTTAACCTCTGATTTCATAGCATGCATCACATCTCTATGCATTAAAAGCAAAAATTCATCACTTTACCAGGTATGATGATGTAGATTTCACTTCTAGTATGCAACCGCAAACATGACAAATTGTACAACCTACATATACATACATACTCACTCGCATCAGAAGGCTACATTAGGGGTTCATGTGGATGTCATAGTACCATCCATACCCAACATATCCATGAGTCCATAACCGATAACCATGTCCAATGTCCATAACCTTGTGTCTTGATGGCATTGACCCACCTAGTGAGCCCTTCCATACAAGTCACAATGACATATCTCTTGTTTGTGTAAGGGTTTTAGCCTCCAAGAGATAGTCAGACAATAGGAAGCTAGTGAATTAGGCCATAGCACACATTAGTCCATGAAATTCAATATAAATATAAAATCAGGTTCACATGCACAATTACACCAGTATAAACCACACGATTTTCTCATAAATTACAGCGAAATGCACTTTTCAATATACAAAATTTCTAGTTCTCTAACTTTTCATATGTAGATATCTATAAAATGGAGCACACAAACACACATATACATAATTTCAACCTCTAATTTCATAGCATGCATGACATCTCTATGCATTAAAAGTACAAATTCATCACTTTACCAGGTATGATGATGTAGATTTCACTTCTAGTATGCAACTACAAACATGACAAATTGTACAACCTACATAAACATACATACTCAATCACATCACAAGGCTGCATTAGGGGTTCACATGGATGTTGTAGTACCATCCATATCCAACATATCCATGAGTCCAGAACCATGTGTCTCAATGGCATTGACCCAACTAGTGAGCCCTTCCATACAAGCCACAATGACATATCTCTTGTTTGTGTAAGGGTTTTAGCCTCCAAGAGATAGTCAGACAATAGGAAGGTAGTGAATTAGAGCTTATAATAGCTCACACATAGCCCATCCTTAAGGGTTTCCTTGTGTCTACTTCCTCGTATACTCTCAAACAAATGGATCTCACCATGCCCGATGAGGAATCACATCACAACACAGGACCAACATTCGAAAATAGAAAGGTTAATGAGTTTAGCCACAATATATATATATATATATATATGTACATGTATATTTACATGTATATATATACATGGATATATACATGTACATATATATATACATGTACATATATATATATATATACATGTATATATATCTATGTGTGTATATATATGAGGAAGAGTAAATCTAAATTCCAACAATAAAATAAGAAAAATGTGCATGGTTTAAACAATAAATCAAATGTAACCACAAGAGTTACATGCCAAGAAAATCATCCGTGGCTAAACCAATACAACAAGATAAACCAAAGTGCTGGTCCACACAAGTAAAGTAAAAGTCACCAATAACAGAAAGGAAGATTCACAATCTTTGAAATATACACATCACAACACTAGGTGACTATCGCTAGTCACCACACGAGGAAGGAGGAAAACAAACGTGATTGTCTCCATAGTCCTTCATGTGGGTGCGGCCAACTCACGCAACCCTCGCATGGAAAGGTATTATGCTAGAACTCCTAGGTCACATACCTCATGCGGCACGACTGTGCATGGTATACGCCAAGCGGAGAAAGCACGCAATGGCCGAATACCACATGGCAATGTCCTACTCATAGGAACATCCCGCATAGTGTGTACCCACAAAGAAAGCATGTGTGGCTACACACTAAGCTAGAGGTGTACATGGCTAGATTCCACTTGCATGCCAATCGATTGGAATCGATACAATCTTGAGAGAACCCTCTACTCTATACTAGCACTCACTCCACATTGCGTAAGTAGGAACATAACATGTATATATATTATTCCTTCATGCATCTATGTGTGTGGCATCATTTCCTTGATCTCGGCTCGCTACCATCAGCAACACGGCATCCTCACCAGCACTATGTCGGAACACCAGTGGGGGGTGGCATTATATCTAAAACAATCACATCAGGGTAAGATGATAGCTATCACAGGTGCACATGCCACAACTAATATCATCCTCAAGAACTGAGGGGATTAGGCTAACACTATATGAACCAAGTATCTGGTCCATTAATAAGGGGAAGTAGTGAGTACTTTCTTGGGAGCTTGAAACTATTACTGTCATTTCATGCCATCATTATACATACGTCATGCATTTTCCTCCCAAGGAGCTTTTTTGCTGCTACTACCCCTCCACATATTGACTTATCAACAACCCTCAGGTTGGTAGTCAATAGGGTGATGACACAAAACACATAGTTGGTATGGTTTTCCCCCATACACATAATCCATACATATCCTCCATGGATGGGTATGTAGTATCACCATCCCATGGGCACACATCTCAAGAACTGGTTAATCACAACACTCAACAGGAATTCATCAATGGATGTTCACATAATGGGGGATACAATCACAATTTCTCTTACCCAGGCATAACCATAGCCCACATATGACTATGCAACATGAAGTAAAATATACTTTACCCAAAAATAAGTATTCCCAAACATCCATACCAATTTTCTCTTTCCACAAGGCCAACTCATTCACCCATAACATCATAGATTCACTTGCAATAATTTTGATATAACACAATGGTGCATGAACATGTATAGCATCATCACTACCATCTTCACATTAGTGCATAAACATAAGTAACATCTTCACAATCATCATTACATTCACTTCTATATTCACATAATGATATACATCTCATTTTACACCCATTACACTGTTCATCTCATAATAATACATAATGCGACATCATATCACAAGTCACAATAATACCATTCCTTCATAAGAAATTGAGAACTAGAAACATAATTAAATGAGTTTGGTAGGGGAACCCTAGTCATTTCTCAACATTCACATCCATACATATAAGCATAAGTAATCATGGTCATGTCAATGGCATGCAATTGCTCATCAAGCAAGATATGCAACATTCCTATTACCCTACATTAAGTATTTTTAGTTGCATTAAAATTCAAACATTCAGCTATAAAGTCTCATTGAAAACCAAAATGCAATTGAGAAGATCAGTTTTCATCAACAAGATATATCCACAAACAATTACCATTCTCATGTCAACTCATTAAGTAAGGAGGCACTAATAAACATGTAACCACTTTCAATACATAACCATAACAAGCATAAGGTCTTCTTCACTCCTATCTCTCTAAATCTTTTACTTATTGCAATTTTAGCATACTAATTAAATCCATATGCCATTATTCTAACATCTTGTCAACTATTGACAACTACGAAGAGGAGAGAATGATATATTACAAAATATACATCAGATTTCCATAGTCCATAATATTGTGCATGAGTGCTTTAGGATTAAATTGTGTGTAAGTTTTTCTCTCATGCACTCATGCACAATATATTTCATCTTGGTCAAGACATTACATGCCATCCAATATTCATCATACAAACATGCCAATTCTACTAAAGGGAAGTTTAAGGCATCATTAGTATTCCAATGACTTCAATATGTTATCAAGGATGATACATTGTAGCAATTCAAGCATATTAAGAGGTTAGAAGAAATATCAGCAATCATCCAACAATTACAAGAGAGCATGAAGCAATCAAATTAATATGTCCACATTTGCAAAAAACTACACACTTTCATCCTTTACATCTATAATATGAGAAAGAATTACAAGGACAATTCATGAAGAATTAGGGTCATTTCATTAACTAGCAACATAAAGGAGGACACAATAAGAGCATATCCAAGTAAGGGTAATTAGGCAACCCAAGTTACCTTCAACCCACAAACACACAAGGCAGAACATTCCTACCCTCGTCTTATAACATGGGAGAGTGATCATTCTTAACCATGGGAGACTCGCAACCAAGGTCAACACTCAATTCCCATTGAGTAAAGTAAGGCCAAGGAGGCTATTTCATCTACGATTTCTACGAATGGGGTTATAACTTAACCCACTAATGCCATGCTAAGGCATGAAAGCAATCAAGACTATAAAAAAACAATATAACAAGGTCACGCCACACACGCCAAACACAACGAAACATAGAAGACTCAAGTATGCTAGAGCTCCTAGTGTGTGAACATGATTTCTAATACCAAATGGCCCTGAAGGGTAAGGGCCAAAAGAGGGCAAGAATACTTTTTTCTTTGACTTAAGGTGATCACATACACATAAGATGATTTCTAATTTGCAATGTTGACATATTCATGGCCAAGTATGGCTGAATGTACAACCCAAAGGAGAGGACTAATTCACTCTCTAGAGGAAACATTGCTAAAACTACGTTCATTTTAAACACCAATTCAAATGTTCCTAAATCCCATCCACTTATAAACATAGAGCCATAATGATCATCAAAGACCATGCGGGTCCAATACCAACACTAGAAACCGTAAGCCAAACATAAAACAACATCTCATTTTTTCTCATTAATATAATTTACATCATCTCTTTCAAGAGAGTACAAATTACATAAGAGCATATATAAGTACAATGGCATAGTCACGAATATGATACAATAATTGATCAAATGAATATAGTAGAGAACATCTCCAGCTAATGCTCCAATAACCTATACATCGATCCCCAATGGCAGTGGCAACACCTCCCAACCATGTGGACTCATAAGAGACCACCCCACCGTGCTCAGAGGTAGTCACAAGAAAAAAAAACATAAGGATAAAGGAAAGGGATATGATGGCCAACACTCACATCAGTCATAGAGCAAAGATGACACACAGTGCATAAATCCAATGTCACAACATCAAGATTCCCATCAAATATAATGTCAGGTTATGCCAATAACTATTCAGCAAAAAATACATGAATATGGAAACACACAGAAATTGCACAAAACATGAATATAAATTTATTTATCAGAGTAGCATACAATACTATGGTATAGAAGATATAGGAATCTGTGAAGTCTCCCCTACCCTAACCAACATCTAGGTAAATTTATTGGTGTCGGCCAACAAGTGTGTCAGTTAAACCACAACTATCTTATACCAACCAATGCTAACCAAAAAAATGATAGTTAAGTATGCTAATCAACCAATCGTGTAATAAGATAGCCATAGTTGTTTCCAATAATAAAACACTTTATAATTAGTAATATGTTGTCTACATGTTAAATGTCAAAACTCCTAGCAGATAAGATTTCCTAGTTCATATTAAGCATCACTGGTGTTATCATTACCAACTGTACTACAAGGAAAGTGGTTTCAACAACCTGAAGAATTTTGTGTAAATAAATACTTATAAGCATGGGTGTGTTTTCTTGGTGCATGTAGATTGCCTATGAATTTAGGCTTAGGAGTATTTACAGCGATGCTACTTTTTTGATTGGGATCCAAAAAATGCCACAAGACTTATGTTCTTCTCTCAAACATCTATGTAGAAGTGGGTAGGTGAATATATTTGTGTTAATAACTTTCCAGCAACCACATATGGTTGTCATAAAGCCAAGTCCACAACCATTTCTAGCATGTTCGTGCCCATGCCAACAGGGGGAGCTTTTGGAATAGGATATTGACATCCATCGAAACATAATGGAAGGGGAATCTTTGTTAGATGTTATACAAGAAATTGCCATGGCTGGCATGTATGCAAGATGTGGAAGCAAAGACAAAGAATGTGAAGTGCTAGGTAGAATGCCTCAAGGCAACATTCCCCTCATGCAGTGCATTGAATGTAGGATTTGCACAAAATAGATTTGTTAAAAAGGCTTAAGAAACTTTTAAGCAAATGTCATTGGTAGGTGAAAGGCCAAATTCTACAATCTTTGCAAAGTTTATAAGGAAAATTAAACAATTTTGAGAAAGAAACCTAATGAACAGTTTCTAGAAAAACTAACGAAAACTTAAATATCCCTGCCACATGCTGCGACTAAAAAAAATTGAACCCTTTTTTATATAAACCATGCATCAAATTTTATAACCGAAATCTATGCAAATCCTCCTTTTAAATTTATCTCTTATTTGTGGATTTTGTATAAAGTACAACTGAGCACGCATTCTTTAGATTTATTTCATACTCGAGAGGTTGAACATGCACTCCAAGCTTTGGCGATTGAATCTGCACATTACTTTGATTTCTTGTTTGAACTCCCTTGGTGAAAGCCTTCATACTCCAGATTTGATTTTAATTTTTAGAAGCTCCGTTTCCCACCAAATGATTTTATTCATTTTGCTTTAGGATCCCATGGCCTCATTGATAATTTGATCATTCAAAGGGTCGCGATGCTAGTTTTCTATTATTCCTCATATGAAAAAGTTGGATCCTAACTAAAATCTTGTTCCTCTCAATAAAAGATTACAATTCCGTTATATATCTATGGAAGAAATTTGGGGATATTCTAGAGGAATGAAGCCATTAATTACTTGTTGTACTCAAAAGATATATCAAAACTTTGGGAGGTGCCTGGAATTTACATATAACAATATGAATGCATCCATTCTATAGGTAGGAAGATTTCTCTACACTTTGTTTTTCCATGACCTTGCTTAGAAATGATTCACAGCCTTATGGATAAATGATACACATCACCCCTTTCATTATTTCTTTATCCTTAATGCTTTGATGGATGTCCATACCCTATGGCATGTTCTCTCTTCTAGAGTCGTAGCAGTTGGACCCCATCTTTCATACTAGGGCACCCATAATAGGGCCATTAATTTGCCTCCTCCCCCAAAGGCATAAATTCGCTCACCTACCCAACCCAGATATTTCTTGCTACCTTTGAAATTTTTACCCACCTTTGAGATATTTTCCTTTTAGCATTCATCCACCTCATTGTCTTGGGTGGCCTGCTAAGCACCAAGCTCCTCCCTGTATGACCAAGTCTCCAAAAGAAAATGTTTACTCAGACCAGCGGTTCCCGTTAGGTTTTCAAATCTGATTTTTTTTATGCAATTGCAGGGAAGGGTAGATGGGCTAATAGAGGCAGAGGAATATTGTGTAAGAGATTCATAATGGAATTAACTTTGTTTTGATGACACCTCAAGCATACACCAGATTTTTGATCGAGAATGAAATGCAACTTAAAATTAAAATATGAAAGCTCTCATATCCCATGAATATAATAATGCAAAGTGACATTCTCCACCAAGTAAAAATACACATAAAATACCAACAATCAAAATAACTCAAACTTACTATTTTATTCCACCCCCAAGGTCAATGAGGGAGACATGAATATTGCCCGAGATTAGTTTAAGAGGCCAATTAATATGCCCAAACTAACCCGTCACTGGAGATCATGTGGAAATACAACACCATGACCACATCATGAACACATAGCACCATGAAATAGAAAATACACAAATATACACCCAAACAACCACAAGTGACTCCAAAACTACACCCACTCGTTGTGGTCTCAATAAGGACAAGGCATTCAGATGGCAACTAGGTGGCATTTGGATGGCAACTAGGTGGCATTCGAGGGAAAAACACACGTCAAGAACTCATCCCCAAATGGAGATGATGATGAGGATTAGGTGGTTTAGGCCAATGTGACTATCTGCGGTAACCACCATCAGGGAATAAGAGTATGCTCAGGCCTATGAGTCTAGGTGGAGTCGATACCCAATACCTGCATCACTTCAATCACACATCAAAACACATGTGCATATAACATACATCATAGCCGAAGAAACATTAAGCATGTAATCTAGAATGATAACCAATCATGTCAACATCATAATAATATCGAAATCCATCAAGGAAAAGCAACAACAAAAATATGAACATGGGGGTCGTTACAATTGAAATTAGTGCAACTAAAAAAATAATATTTAATTACTAAAAGATAAAATAAAAATTATTAAAGTCTAGGGGTTCCTTATGTAAGGTTCAAAAATATTAATGTTTCAAACATTTATTTTTTTTCAATGTGTCAACATTACTCTCAATTATATGAACAAAATGTTAAAAAAATAAAATCAAAATTTCAAGCTATTATTTATATTGGTTAACTGTGTTACAATAAAAAAAACTAATAACCTACACACTTAGGGCATGTCCCCATGTGACTCCTTAGCTTATTTTGGTAGCAACCACAGATTAATTTTTTTAGGTGATATTTGTGGAGCTAGCGACCCCATGAATATTTTATTTTTGTGCTTATTTTAAGTAGTTATCTTGATTTATAGTTTTTACTATATAAAAAATTAAAAACAAATTATCTTAATTTAGAAGATTTTTTTTTTAAGAGGGAAGGAAATATATGCAACCACGTGGCATATATTTCATTATGCAGTGGTTGTTTATTTCTAGCTCCCTTTTTTCTACAACTTATTTGCAATTTGTAAATTTTCATGGGGTCACTCCATGCATGCCTAGAATTTGATGGTCACCCCTGCCTGTCATATAATTTTTTTATGATGGTTTGGTCATTTAACTACCTTTCAATTGATGTTTTAATAAAACTATAACTTGTCAAAAAAAATTGAGTGATTTTTTTTTATATAGTAAAAACTATAGTCTAAAGATTGTGAAAAAGAGCAACAATCAACAACACAGTCACATACAAAACTACAAAAAACAATACCTCTTCCTTTGGAGAAACTTCATGGTGATCATCTCAAATCAATTATTTCATGTGGTTCACCTTGACATTCACAACTGTACTAATCTTCCCTTGGCTACAGAGGATTGTTGAAGCTAATCACTAAAATTTGATGTTGTCACGCTAAAATAAAGAATAGACAATGGACTATACCAGAAACAGGTCATCTCACCAAACCAAGACAAAAATAGACCATAAAGATGGAAACAAATGGTTTAGTTTTATCTATTTTAAAATAAGAAGAATTTTTTATCACTTTCACTTTTGCTTTTGCTTCTGAGTGAGATGATTGTTGAATGGTAAGCTTTGAAAACAACTGTTTGTTCATTCAAACCATCATTTCTACCAATCAAAAAATTAGAACTTAAATTTCCTACAGTAGATTAATATGAGATTCTATCATATATTTTTGTATTTGCATAGCATGTATATATAATTGCCTTGATCCTATGGTTTCAAACACTGCAATAGTTTGTTCATTCTAATTGTTGGTTTTTGGTGATATTGGATGACAATAAATGGAATGTTACATAAGAAATGCAATATGTTCATAATCTAAAACACAAACATTTTAATTTCTAAATTAGACTTCCCATATCTTGTTAATTAGAAAGTGTGACAAAAGATATTAATAAATGGCCTTCCATCTCTTATTATCTGAGCATGATGACAACATACAACCAACAAATGAATAATAGTGATCAACATCCAAAAATTAGAAAGAAAAGAGTGGTTGCATAGATTAGCATTGTCAAAGAGCAATGCAATTTACAATGCCTTTGTAAAACTCACTAAGCAGGGAATCAAAAAGGATGTGACCAACACTGTTATGGATGCTAATGAAGCCCATGAGTAGGTGGCTTTCACAAGTGGTAATTTGCAAATTTTTACTTATTCCATATATATAGTAAATAATGAATACACAAAGAAAATATTTGTTTCTAAATTGATTTTTAAAATTTATTGAACGGGTAAGTGAAAAAAGATGGGGGGCCAAAAGTGGCCAAATTTTTTTCAAAAAAAAATAATGCATAACACGAGTGCATTATGACCTATTATAAATTTTTTTAAAAAAGCTTGTTATCTCATTTCATTTCTTTTTTTTTCCTCTATACCTATGGCCTGCAAACCCTAGGAATCACGCTCACATTTTGTAAAAGTCAATTCAAGACCAAAATCTTTGCAATTCATTGCCAAAATGCCGCCATGACATCGAGCATGCAAAAGGAGTGAGTTTTATTTGTTTCTTTGTTTGAATTTCTTTCTAAATAGGTAGGTTTGAGTTGATTTTTGATGTAAATTTCGTTAATTGTCAGGAAATGTTAATGCACCTCCTCCTCCTCCTCTTCAAAATCCACAAAATCCTGCAAAACAACAACCTCCTCCATCCATTCCTCGACATGCCCCTGGAACACAAGAAAATATAATGGGGCAAATTAAAAATAACAAAAAATAAATTGAAGATATAATTGCAAGGTTGAAAGATCCTTCCACTTCAACCTTGCATAGGTCCACGCTTGCTGAATCTCTTGAATATATGTTATCAAATGTAGATTCAATTAGCAAAAAAATATCCAGTTGGACAAATAAGAGGAGAGAGTTTAGAGACTATTATGCAGACAAGCTGTCATACCAAGATGCAAAAAAATTACAAATTACAAAATTAGACTTGTGTTCAATTTTCACAAACCCACAAACAAATCAACCTCCACCCATTACATGCAAGAGGTTCCCTATCCATTGGTGCAACAACCAACCGATAAGGGACAATTTTGGGCAGAGGTGGTGGATGGTTTTTGACCATCCTCCATGCAATAATAATGAGGTCCCACGATACTTTTTAAGGAAACTCTATTGAGAGTTTGTCCTCAATAAAGTGCCAAACTATTTTGATATACAGGACTTCCAAGGTAGAGGTGGGGCGTCAGCACAAGATAGACTAGGGGCACGTGTTCACCCACAGTGGGCAGTGAGACAAGTAATTAGCAGACCAGCCCATGAGCATGTTTCTATCCCTTCCATTGTGAAGGAGAGTGTTGAGGTCAATACACTTCAGTCCATTAGTGCCTTGACCCAGAGCATCATAGAGCATGTCAGTCCTGCAGCATAGAGTGGGTTGGGAGATAGTGCGAGGAGTAGGGTCCCACCCCATGCTTGTTAGACTTGTGGGTCAGCCTGTGGTTATGACCCCATGGATAGTCAGGATGTAGGTGCACAGGCTACATCTGCAGCTGAGAAAATGGTGATGACATATACCCTCCTGAGTGAGACTTTCGGCCTTGATACTCAGGTAAATATTAGCAAGTTTATTGAATTTAATTTATTAAATTTCATTTTTGAAATGCAAGATTAACTAATTTAGTTTGATGATTTTAATAAAATTTCAGGGTCATAGCATTGATGTAGTTTTTAGTGGTTCTCCACTTGCATATTACACTAGATCATCTATTGTCGGGGTATGTAACTAGTAAACAATTATAAATATTACATGTGAATAGCATCGTTATATGAATGGTATTCTAATATATGATTTTGGATGTTGAATAGGTTAATATTGGAGATTTCACGGTAACCCCTGCCAGCGGTGGTGGACTTCGAATCTTCACGGAGGTAATAAAATAAATAGTTTAATGAATGAATTGTACTTACTAGATTTTTGTATGTGACTTGTGTGCTTTATTGTGTGTACTTCCATGTTTAGATGAATGTGTGTGTATGTTAGGAGCCATGATTTGCAACACTATTATAGTTTTTGTAATTGAATAATGTTGTTTTATTTCCAGATGATGCAGGTTGTGGAGACACCTCCCAATGTTCATAGGGAAATGGAGCATGGTGTGACCTCTGCGATTCATAGCTCCATGGCATTGACAGGGGTATGAGGCAGATTAGTAAACTTCAATTTACATTCATTGTTATAGTTGTTTATTTTTGAAAAATCAAAAGATTATTGATTTGAAGTTCAATTTCTATCTGGATGGTTTTTATAGGACATGACATCACCACGGCCTATTCCTGCTACTGAGGCAAGTGAGGAGATAGATTATATGGTAGCAGTAAATGATTATTTTGTTAAATGTTTCATTTTTTATAACATGTAATTTCTATATATTAATGTCTATACTTTTTATTGTAACAGCTAAAAATGTAGGAAGAACTAAATAGGAGGAGCATCCCTCGAGTTCATAGTAGACCACCCACATGTGCGTCTTCATCCCCTAGAAGATCAAAGGCTACCTGTGATCTATTCTCTTCACCAGCCAGAAGGGAATGACTTTTTATTGTGTTCCTTTGTTGTATGCCTATATGGCATTTGTGGACATATATTTTGTATTGCATATTGTTGACATTGTATGCCTATATGGCATTCTTATAAGCCTATATGGTTGTTTTGTATATATGTTATACTTATATCGACAGATATGATGTATGCCTATATGGATATTTGGTTAATACAAATCTTTTTTATTGATGGCGTCCATACTTGCATTATAAATCCATGTTTGAATGGATATTTGTAGATGGCTACTTCAAATATTTAAAGTCCAATTGTATTACATAGGATGTTTGTTGATCCAATAAGCTAGCTATTGTTATTCAAGTATCACCTAAACCTCATTTTGGAACTAAAAGATAAAAGTTGTATTTAAAAAAAAAAATGAATCATCATGTTGAACAAAAAATATTAATATTCTTTATGAGTTGCTCAATTGAAAATATTCAAATGAGTATGTTGATCCATATTCTTTATGAGTTGGTCAATTGAAAATATTTCTTAATTTCTTGTTATTATACCATAGTGGGATGCAAAGAATATGTTTGTTGTTTTGAATAAGATAGTCAAAATCATATGCTTATGAGCACCTGATGACCATTGTGGTTATTAAATGTAATTCCTCTTGCATATAAGGCGAGGTTATGAGATTGCATTGAGTCTTACCTAATTTTAGTATGCAACATAACATTGGGGCTATAGGCCTCCATAAGTCATACCTTAGGGATTTTCAGTTTTAGGCACAAATTTACTTTAAGACCTTAGGCACATTTCTCTACTTGCACAACCTCAAAACTCCGCCTGGAACTCAAGGTGCCTTTCATCATCCAAACAACCTAACAATTGTGCCTTGAAATTGAAAGGATGTTTCAAAGTATAAAGGAGGGCACCTTATGGGAGGTAATTCATCTTGATTATCAAAGTTGATCAAACACATCAAACTAAGCATCATACCTCTAGGTGCATTTTTGCCTCTCTCTAATTATCCATTTTGGTGCCTTGATGTAAAGTGAAGTCTAAACTTAGTGAAGATTGCGCCTAGAAAGATATCACCTTGGATATGCGCCTAGAGTCATCCTAGATCATCCATTTGTGCCTAAGGGTCAATATAACATAATATAACTTAGGAAGACTTTGAAAGTCGTCAAAAGAAGCCTAGGTGCCTTTTCTTGTCTCCACCATCCATTTTGGGTGCCTAGAGGAAAATGAACTTCAAATCACTTCCAACTATAGCCCCTAGTGTTAGAACCTTCAAAATGACTAAATCTTACCAAAGGAAGTCTAGGTGCCTATTGTCATTTGGATCATCATGAATGAGCGCCTAAGTGGAAGGAGAATAAGCATCTTGTATGGAGGCACACTTTTGTGTCTAAATAACCTCATTTTGGTGCCTTGAAGGAAGATGTTCTAAATCCTAAGATCTAGTGCCTAAGTGTAACAAGGTCTCCTATAGGTTTGAACAAGTGATTGAAGCCATCAAATTGCCAAGAAATGAGCTAAGTATACTAAGGCACCTTTTCTTGTCTAAACTATCCATTTTGGTGCCTAGGAGGAAGGAGATTCAACATCATGAATCAAGGTACCCTTTGCCATCAAAACAACCTCACATTGGCACCTAGACATGTTGGAACTATCATTTTGGCCTCACAAGGAGAAGAATGAAAGTTACACCATTTTGCAACTTTACACTGCCTCCTACTGACGATTTTTGGGGCAGCAGAAAACCTTTCACCACGGGCAGACACCTCAGAGATATAAAAAACTAAGAGAGGTAATTGTACAGGCACTCTATATGATCATGTTTCCTTAGACAAAATATTTCTAAGTGACACAGTTTTTGAGTAACATCTTGTCAAAGATTGCTTCCTTTTTGCACTTTGGACTCTTCAGGGATATCATCGGTACAATGTAGCTCAGACTGTTTCAACATGTTTGGGTGAAAAAAAGGACCATGCCTAGTTTAAATGTACCCATCTGGATGCGTTGGAATAGTCAGTTTGGTCACATCAGGAGCAGGACAAAAGTTACACCACTTTGCAACTTTACACTGCCTCCTTCTAACGATTTTTGGGGCAGTACAAAACCTTTCACCACGGGCAAATGCCTCAAAGATATAAAAAACTGAGAGAGGTTCTTGTACAGGCACTCTATTTGATCATGTTACCTTAGACAAAATATTTCTAAGTGACATTATTTTTGAGTAACATCTCATCAAAGATTGCTACCTTTTTGCACTTTGGACTCTTTAGGGATACCGTCGGTACAATCTAGCTCGGACTGTTTCGATATGTTTGGGTTAAAAAAAGACCATGGCTAGCATAAATGTACCCATCTGGACGTGTTGGAATAGTCAGTTTGGTCACATTAGGAGCAGAATGAAAGTTACACCCCTTTGCAACTTTACACTGCCTCCTAACAATTTTTGGGGCAGCAGAAAACCTTTCACCATGGGCAAATGTCTTAGAGATATAAAAAACTAAGAGAGGTTATTGTAGAGGCACTCTACATGATCACATTTCCTTAGACAAAATATTTCTAAGTGACACAGTTTTTGAGTAACATCTCGTCAAATATTACTACATTTTTGCACTTTGGACTCTTCAGGGATATCGTCGGTACAATGTAGCTCGGACTGTTTCGACATGTTTGGCTGAAAAATAGGACCATGCCTAGCATAAATGTACCCATCAAGGCATGTTGAAATAATCAATTTGGTCACATCAGGAGCAAGATGAAAGTTACACCCCTTTGCAACTTTACACTGCCTCTTGACGATTTTTGGGGTAGCAAAAAACTTTTCACCACGGGCAAATGCCTCAGAGATATAAAAAATTGAGAGAGGTTATTGTAGAGGCACTCTACATGATCATGTTGCCTCAGATGGAATGTTTCTAAGTGACACCGTTTTCAATTAACATCTCGTTAAATATTGCTGCCTTTTTGCACTTTGGACTCTTCAGAGATATCGTCGGTACAATGTAGCTCGGATTGTTTTGACATGTTTGGGTGAAAAATAGGACCATGCCTAGCATAAATATACCCATCTAGATGCGTTGGAACTATCAGTTTGGCCACATGAGGAGAAGAACAAAAAGTTACACCCCTTTGCAACTTTACACTGCCTCCTTCTGACGATTTTTGGGGTAGCAGAAAACCTTCCACCATGGACAAATACCTCAGAGATATAAAAAACTGAGAGAGGTTATTGTAGAGGCACTCTATGCAATCATGTTTCCTTAGACACAATGTTTCTAAGTGACACATTTTTTGAGTAACATCTCGTCAAAGATTGCTGCCTTTTTGCACTTTGGACTCTTCAAGGATATCGTCGGTACAATGTAGCTTGAACTATTTCGACATGTTTAGGTGAAAAATAGAACAATACCTAGCCTAAACATACCCATCTAGATGCGTTAGAACAATCAGTTTGGTCGTATCAGGAGCAGGACACCAAAAATGCATAACATGATGATGTAAAAATGTGTATGTGTAAAAATGCAGTGGGAAATAAAAAAAGACAAACCTTACAAATTAATGTGCATACTTACAACTCAATGTAACATGATTTTACAAAATCAATGTGAATACTTACAAATTAATCCAATGAACCATCCAAGTCTTCTCTACTCTTTCTTGTGTCAAGTATTGCTTCATGGTCAGACTCACGCACCTTCCACAAGATTTTGTTCGAAGGTCTACCCTGATACTTTATCAAATGAACATTGGATACCACAACAAGGTTCGAGTAATGAAGAATATTCTGATGCGTGTCAAAGTCCTTAAATAGACAAACATTAACACTCTTATGTGGGTACCTTCTAAGCCATGTTCCAGTAATAACCACTGAGCCTGTAGGGTATTCAATGTTTCTCCATCTATAACTGGGGCCTCCAATTTTCTTTTGGCCTCAACACAATGACATAAGTAATAATCTGTTCCCTCTTCATTATCTTCATCTACAATAACTGCATATACATGGCCTACATTGATATGTGTAGCAAATTAGATGAAATTAGTCAACATTACAAAAACACTACAAAGTAAGATGACATTACCTGGTTGAACTAGATTAAAAGTAGATGCATATACATGCCCTATATTACCTGGTTGAACTAGATCTGATATGTGGTCAAAGTCAACTGATGATTCCATCTGTGTTAATTCCAGTGCCGTCGGGGGTCGATACGTGTCAAGTGGGCTAAGATAACTTAACTGCCATTCGTCAACCCACTCCTTTGATTCACACTCATCCCAGGCTTGAATTGTATAGGAAGAACAAAAGCATGACATCTTTCACGTATGGATACTCCATGAACCTACAATTAAACTTTTGAAAGAGTGTATTTCATTTGATCCTATCAGTGTAGAATAGTCCTCATATGGTGCAATGTTAGTATCATCTATCAACCAAAAAAATCTATGAACTGAAGACTTACCTTCATTACCTGGACCCATGGAAGGATTACACCACTCGACAATCAATTTTGCATATGTCAACTTTGCATTGTCTTTATACTTTAACTCTTCTCGTGCTATGGCTCTTTTGATACATGCTCATGCACCATCATGCTCCCCCTTTCCATGCCCAACCTCACAAAAGTTCCACATATGCTGAATACCTGTAAAATTATGCCTCCTACTCAACCAATAGAAATTCTACAAGTTCTTGAATTGTGACGCACAGTTATTCAACCATATGATAGGCTGACTGAACGATATGCCCCTTCTAGCCAAATCATTGTAGAACACCTGAAAGCAACCTTGCACGAACTCTGTAGAATGCCTACGACCATCACTAATGTAGAAATTATACTCCCTTATGATCTTTCTATCATCCTCTATACTATCATTCACATGAATGAATGCGATGTGCACAAATATAGAAACCTATGTGGAGTTGTAATATTATGATTGCACCTCACGCTGTGGCTGTAGATTGTAGTTCTCTGCAAAGTCAATGACTGAAACAATGCTACCAACCAGAAATGTGTCCTTGCATAACTTGAATTGCAAGTCCAACCATCGAGCTCTATGGGCATGTCTTGCATACTCATACACTATGCTGTCACAAAATATAGGCATAAACTGATACACTAGAATCTTTTCAATAACCAATTCACACCTCTTTGCTTCTTTACCATCTTTTGTATTATATGCCACTATTTTGTACTTGCCAAACTCTACTAGTTCGTTTCCAACCGCATGTTTTCTTTCCATATGTTCACATATTGGCAAATGTTGCAAGCCACCGCAATGGTGACATGTGCCATCCAAGCATAATTTATTGTAGAATATTTGACCTTCCTCTCTTTCACATAAAATTCTTGATATGAAGTCTCTTGAAGATGTTGGTGGGGCACGTATGGCAGAACCCTACAAAACATTGTTAGTATGCATATCTAAACATATAGACCTATAAACATCAAAATGGTTAGAAAATTCAATATGTAATCTACAACAAGTAGTGCATGTGTGATTTATCTTGACATAAAAATGTTTTAGCATTTCAAAATATCTTTGACAAATTTTAATTTGAGGATACTTCTCTAGAAATTTACCATAAAACTGTGTTTGAGTCTCATCCAAAAAATGCTTTGGATGTGGCTCATGGTTTTGACTACCGATTCTCCTTCTTACCACATCCCTTTGATTTGAAGATACCCTTGTGTAATTCTTCCAAAAGTCTTTAATTAGTGATCTCAATGCTTCAACAATTGGTTTATCTTTTCGTGGTAGTCTCCCTGAGAATGCCTATAATTCATTGGCATCTTCCAATGGCTCTTGATAAAGTTTTCCTATTAATTCTCAATTCTTGACTCGTCTTTCTAATGAGACGAGCTTTCCTCGTTTGACTACTAACTATAGTCGATGTAATCACACACTGTGTTGCATTACTATCTTTTATACGTGACGTGTTACCCACACTCTCATACCCACTCATTAAATTCTTGATAATAGATTTTTCACTTGAAGCCTTTGATGTTCTCAACCCAAGAATATTCATGATGGACCTATACTTTATACTTCGCATCATTTCAATGAATAGTTGACATCTTGCAGTCTCATTTAACTTTTCAACGAACAATCCCCAAATCTTATGAGCATTTCTTCTACAAGTGTGTTTTAGAATCTTACCTTCCATTGGGTGCAAAATATTCTCAGCAATATCAATCAAATACTTTGGCTTTCTATGAAAAAATTCTAGGTGGTGTTAAGTTAGGTAAATTCATCTCAACATTAGGAATTTCATCAATATTTAAATGAGATGGGCTAGATGGCATACCTTCAATCGAAGATGGAATAGATGACATACATTGAGGTTGAGGTGGGAATGATGGCATACCTCCTTCATCACATATGAGTGATGATGCACTCTCAACTTGAGATGTGGTAGATGGTGTCCCTACATGTTGACTTGCGGTAGAGGACGTGTCTCCAACTATGGTATTCAAATCTCTCATAGCATGAAGTTTTTGCATTCGTTCTCTTTGTGATGGTTGTGTTTCCTCTTCAATTGGCATGTCTTCATTTATCGTGTCCAATTTCCTCTTCTCACAAAGTTCCCTCATAGCCACTACTTTCTTTGCATTCTTAGCTTCTATCTCTTCCTGTGTTGGTTTAATTCTTGATAATTTCCTCAGCATGATAGAGAATTTGTCTGTAGCATGATAAAGAGACCAATATTAGTACCTAAGAAATAAATACAAGATAATAGTGGGATTGTATTTTTATTATGTTGTAAGGATTTATTCTTGTATAGTTTGACATCATGGTATGTTAAGGTCTATTTATTACACATAATTATTAAAGAGCCCAAGTGTAGAAAATATACATGGCATCATGTGAGATTGTAGGCTGCTTTCTTTATTGGGAATGTGTCTATTTTAAACATGTATGATAAAGCATGATAAAGTAATTCAAATAGAATTAAGAAAAATGTAAAGAACATGCATGTAAAGACTTAACATACCTAAAAAATGAAGATTCAAATGGAGAGAGTACCCAATTATGTAGTGTTTTTTTCTTCTTGCATCAAACTCCTCAACAATTTGAGTTTTTCACCACTTGCTTCCTTTTCAATGTTAAATTGAATAACACTCAAATATAATTACAAAAAACTATACTATTAACCAATCTATAATATTAAATTCCTAAAATTGAATCACAATTAAAATTGCAACACTACAAAAAATTGAAACTTGAATTGATATATATCAAACTTGGTGTGAAAACTATGTTATTTTCTCCTCAAGTTGGCACATCAGAAAAGGTGGTGGAAAGATCATGCAAAGGTGGTAGAATGTAAAATGTGCATGTGAACTTCCCAACAACATGAAAGCACTTCTTTTTTGTCAGAGCACGTGTATGATCAGTATGAAAATAGAGCATGTGGGCCTGGATCACAGGGGTCAACACTTTTTTACTGTTTCTATAGCTGGACAAAATGCGAGTGCGTTATAATGCGCTCACATTTTGTCCTGCTATAGATTGATCCATAAATATTTGTACCTATCTCACCTTTAATAGCACCTTTACAATATCTCACCTCTAGTTCCATTAGCTCATGTTCTATATCTCACTTATTTCTCCCCCTCACCTCTCTACCTCACTACCTCTCCCCTCTCTATGTCTCTCAGTCACTCCTTGTCTACCTTAACCCTAATCCCTCAACCCTATCCCTAAACCCTTGACCCTCAAACCTCAACTATCAATGTCAAAACCTAATCCCTCAACCCTTAACTCTGATCCCTCGACCCTCAACCCTATCCCTAAACCCTAAACCCTAAAGCCTCAACCCTCAACCCTCAACGTCAAATCCTAATCCCTCAACCCTTCACTCTAATCTCTCAACCCTAAACCCTATCCCTAAACCTTCAACACTATACCTTAAGCCCTAATCCCTCAACCCTCAACCCTAAACCTTATCCCTGAACCCTAATCCCTCAACCCTCAACCCTAATCCATCATCCCTCAACTCTAATCCCTCATCCCTAAACCCTAAATGATATCCCTATTCCTAAACCCTCAATAGGCTCGATACTATTCCTTAAACCCTAATCCCTTATCCCTAAACCCTCCAACCCTATCCCTAATCCTTATACCCTCAACACTCTACTTTAACCCTAATCCCTTGACCCTCAACCCTATCCTGAAACCCTTAACCCTCAAATCTCAATGTACTCAACCCTCAACGTCAAACCCTAATCCCTCAACCCTTAACTCTAATCCCTCGACCCTCAACCCTCTCCCTAAACCCTAAACCCTAAACCCTAAAGCCTCAACCCTCAACCCTCAACATCAAATCCTAATCCCTTAACCCTTCACTCTAATCCCTCAACCCGAAACCCTATCCCTAAACCCTCAACACTATACCTTAAACCCTAATCCCTCAACCCTAAACCTTATCCCTAAACCCTAATCCCTTAACCCTCAACCCTAATCTTTCATCCTTCAACTCTAATTCCTCATCCCTAAACCCTAAATGCTATCCCTATTCCTAAACCCTCAACGAGCTCGATACTATACCTTAAACCCTAATCCCTTATGCCTAAACCCTCATCCTATCCATAATCCTTATACCCTCGACACTCTACTTTAACCCTAATCCCTTGACCCTCAACCCTATCTCGAAACCCTTAACCCTCGAACCTCAATGTACTCAACCCTCAATGTCAAACCTTAATCCCTCAACCCTTAACTCTGATCCCTCGACCCCCAACCCTATCCCTAAACCCTAAACCCTAAAGCCTCAACCCTCAACCCTCAATGTCAAATCCTAATCCCTCAACCCTTCACTCTAATCCATCAACCCTAAACCCTATCCCAAAACCCTCAACAATATACCTTAAACCCTAATCCCTCAACCCTCAACCCTAAACCTTATCCCTAAACCTTAATCCCTCAACCCTCAACCCTAATCCATCATCCCTCAACTCTAATCCCTCATCCCTAAACCCTAAATGCTATCCCTATTCCTAGACCCTCAATGGGCTCGATACTATACCTTAAACCCTAATCCTTTATCCCTAAACCCTCCAACCCTATCCCTAATCCTTATACCCTCGACACTTTTCGACACTCTACTTTAACCCTAATCCCTCGACCCTCAACCCTATCCCGAAACCCTTAACCCTCGAACCTCAATGTACTCAACCCTCAACGTCAAACCCTAATCCCTCAACCCTTAACCCTTAAAACTTGAACCCTAAAAACTATCCCTACATGCTCGACACTCGACACTATATCTTAAACCCTAATCCCTTAACCCTCATCCCTAAAGCCTCAACCCTAAATCTTTAAACCTCCAACCCTAAACCATATTCCTAATCCCTCTACCCTCGACACTCTTATTTAACCCTATCCCTCAACCCTCAACCCTCAACATTTAACCCTAAACCCTAATCCCTCAAACCTAAACCCTATCCCTAAACCATCAACCATCAACACTATACCTTAAACCCTAATCCATATTCCTCAACCCTTAACCCTTAAAACTTAAACCCTATCCCTACACCCTCAACACTTGACACTATATCTTAAGCCTTAAACCCTCATCCCTAAGCCTCAACCCTTAATCCTTAAACCTTCAACCCTAAACCCTATCCCTAATCCCTCTACCCTCGACACTCTAACCCTAAACCCTATCCCTAAAGCCTCAACCCTAAACCCTAAACCCTTATCCCTAAACTCTAAATCCTATCCCTAAATGCTCAACCCTCAACCTTAAACCTTAATCACTCAATCCTTATCCACCCCTCTCCTCCCCTATCTAGCTCACTCCCATCTCTACCCTCCTCTACCCTCGACACTATACATACATATAGGCATACATAGATACATACATACATATAGGCATACATACATACATACATACATACATACATGATTAATAGCCTTGAACATAAAAATATTTAAGGGGAACATAATGTGCTCGTGTTATTTCAAACATGACAAACAACATAAACTTTTGCGGAAAAGGAAAAATGCAAAACAAAAAATAACGTGAGCACGTTATAACATGCTCGTGTTATGTTTTGCTTTGGGAATCCCAAGTCTTGGGCTTGGGATATGCTTTAGATTTCTAACCCAAAGGCTTGGAGTGCCTTTTCAACATCCACGGACGTGTTTTTCCATATTCTTCAAGATTTCACATAATTTCGTTCGTGCTAACCCTTAGATTTGCACGTGTTTCAAGGTCGAACAAATCAAACACCTGGGTAATGTTAGGCTTTCTCTTAGCTATTTGACGATGTGATTTTTTTCACATTTTAACAATGTTAAGCCTTTCATCTTTAATTTATTTTGTTTGTGTCCGTTTTTGGGCAAAAATGATTGTTTGGTCTTTTTTTCATTGTAAATTAACTATTCATTGAAATTTTAAAAAAAATTACATATTTAGAAACTAGACTCCATTCTACACATATTAAAAAAAGAAAAAAATAATTTTTAATTAGTTTTCAAAATTTATAGGGGTAGCACGGCTAAAATTCTATTTTTTAGGATGTGTCCATTTTGAAAATTAGTAAAAAAAAAAATATTCATCAAAAAATTATCAAAAAAATTGGGAATAAACTACATGCTATTAGCTAATTTCTCACCAAAGCGATTTTTAAAATACCAAAAAAAAAGTTGACCTTTTGAGGGAGCCACAAAACATGCTATGTTATGTTATTTTGACAGAAACAACACCAATTTATGTGGCTCCCTCTTTTGAACCCCTTAATCTATGCCATTTAAAAAAAAATCGTACTTTATAAAGTAGATTTGGAGCACTATGAACATTGTTTTGGTTGCATCTCCAAATTTTGAGTGTAACTATGCTCAATTTCTCATCCAAGGCCAGCATTTCCTGATTTCAGACAAAAAGTGGCCACTTAAGACCCCTTTTTGGCACCCCATCTTCTTGCACTTACCCGAACATTCTAAATATCATTTATAATTATCTTTGAAAATATTCTAATTACGCTAAGAGGCATTCTTCAGTCACATAGGGGTGGGGATGAGAGCACTCATTTTTTCTGCGTAAATTTATAAGAAAAAAATTAAAATATGAAAAAGGAAATAAAAAATAAAACTTAAGAAAATCAAAGAAAAAATATTAAAAATAATTGAAGTAGAAAAAGATAAATTACAAAAACTATGGAACCAAAAACAAAACTGGAAAAAATAAAAAAATAAAAACTAAAAAAGAAATTGGAAAAAATAAAAAATAAAAACCAAAAAAGAAATTAGAAACTGTTGGAAGAAGAAAAAGCTGGAGAAAATCACGAAAACTATGGAATTTTGCAACGTAAAATTAATGAAACTATGGAAAAAAATATACCTCGGTGTATTTTAGATATATATTTTTATATCAATTTAAAAAAATTCAAGATAAACATTGTAAAACAAAACATAATTATATATGGAATAATAAAAATATTATATTATTTAGGCTATAATAAAATTTTAGGGTTTACAAATAATTTAGAGTATATACGGTTATTAAAAATTTAACAAGTCGAGTTATACAGTATAATAATTTTGAAGTTGTATAATACGATCTAAAATGACAATAGCGGCATGAGGACACGTGGTTACTATATTCGTTTTCTACTTATAATTTATATGTTACTATCTTACTTTTTCTCGTTTCACCGAACCAGAAAGTGACCGTGTCAGGATAAAGCGTGACGAGAGGAATATGTGTGTGGGGCTGTGGGCGGAGGGAGCGTGGGGCCCGCTGCAATCTGAAACTTCTGATCAATGACGACCCATATCAAGACAAACATATACATAGAGAGAACAAAGGACAAAACAATATAACCCCAGAAAATATCTGGAGAGGGAGAAGGAAAGTAATTTATTTTTATTTTCGTTTTTAATGTGTTGTTATATTATAAGTTCATTTTATTTGAGTAGATTTTATTTGAGTGTAAGTTGGTAATTTGGTCTTATGTTTTGATGTTTTTTTTTGTATTGTTAATATTTTATTTTTAAAGTTGGTTCAATTTAATTATTAAGATTTATCATTTCAAATAAATTGTAGGTGTAATTATATTTTTTAAATTTAATTGTGTATATGTTTTTAAATTTAGTTTACATGTCAAAACATTCAAATTGAACATCTAATATTTTGTATTTAAAAATAAGTTTAAATGAATGGGTATTTGAAAGATTAATGAATCATTATTACTTACTTGCATTGCTATTGCATGAACAAATACAACAACAAAACCTCATTCTAGCCACCTTGTATCCTTGTCTTACGTATTTTCAATATTGTAGTAACAACAAGATCTAAATAAGATGTAAGGAAGTTTGAAATTTTATCCCTTACTTAGCCAATTCCTAAAGGAAGTTTGAAATTTTATCCTCTATATAGCCAATTTCTAAAAGTATTCCTCAACACAATATTAAGTGTATTTAGATACGAGGAGAAGGCAAAGGGATTTCTCCAAAGCAATGTAATTATGGCGAGCAATTAAAATGGGAGATAAATTTTATCTAAAATTACATGATACCAAAACTCAATATGTCATAACAATTTATACACCTTCACAATCTCATAGTAATATTGAATAAACATCAATCAAACACATTAATCAGTTAAAATACATACATAAAGAATAAACAAACTCCTATCATTCTTTTTATTTATAATTTTAATATCATATACGCAACTATTTATATGTATCTAAATCTAATTTATAAATTAAAATATTATTTACCAATTAAACACATCAGATTTTCACAGTCCATAATAATATGTAATAAAGTTTTTAGATTCAATTGTGTAAGATTTTTGTTATCAAACCTAAATTTGTAAGTGGGACTTTTAATGTTTCTTAAGGTTTACTTTATTTTCCCTAATCAAATGTATGGTTACAAAACATTTAACTTTCTTGGATTTCATTTGTGTTCACCTGTCAGATGTACCTCATCTTTCGGCGTCACATGGCGGAGAGTAAAATGTTCAATTGACACCCATTGACCGTTGAACGCTATACAATCTATTTATAGCTATACAATCTATTTATAGCTCATCTCCTACACGCCACCGTCTTCCAGAAATCTATCTCATCTCCTACATTCCCAGGTTCGATAAGCGTTCATAAATTACATTTTTAGATAGTAACTTAGTTTATATGATTCTTAGATAGTAACTTAGTTTATATGATTCTGATTGTAGGTTTGCCCTTACGTTGTGTCTTCATCTAGATTCAGAGTGACGATAAGTCTATATGATCAATTCTTAAAAGTGTAACGGTTAATCCAACACTGATCTGCTATCTTTACTCTTCAAACTTACATACTCTTCAAAGTTGCATAGAATTTTTATCTGCTGCTTGTTCCATCTCTGATCTGCTACCTTTACTCTTGAAACTTACATAGAATTTTGTTCTGCTGCTTGTTACAGATGGAACAGAATGGGCGAGAGATGTCTGGGATTGTTTATCCTTGCGGAGCCTGCAAGATTCAACGAAGAAAATGTGGAGATAAATGCGAGCTTGCTCCCTATTTCCCACCAAATGATCCTCATAAGTTTTTAGTAGCACAAAAATTATTTGGGACAAGCAACATGGTCAAACTGCTTAAGGTATGAACAATTGTTTTTTAAAGATTTTGTTAAAAGACCGCCATTCATATTATTCCTTTTCTCAATTTTAACAAATATAGGAGTACTTTGGCCAAAAAAAAAAAAAAAAAAAAATTAATTGAAGTTTAATTAGTATATTTATAATTAAAAAATATATCTAAAGTAAGCTGAGAGATATCTTTCTAGAAGAGCCTATTTTTTAAGTTTGTCACGAAGCAATTGAAACGTCCATTGGCTTCACCTTCTCCATTGATGTAGATCCCACCAATGCAATGTAAATATACTGGAATCCGAATCTTTCAACTCTTTTCTCTGACTGTAGAATTTTCAATTAATTTTTAGATTTTTGGATTTTTGTTTACTGTAGAATTTTAAATTAATTTTTAGATTTTTGGATTTTTGTTTATTGGAATTTTTTAGATTTTCCATACTGGAATCTGAATCTTTCAGCTTTTTTCTGTGACTGTAGAAATGACTCTTGACGTCAATATGGTAAGAGTAAAACGTAAGAACCTTGACTGAAACTGTTGCCTTTTTCTGTGTTGTTTTGTAATTGCAGGACATTCTGGGTGAGAAGAGAGCAGATGCTGTAAGCAGCATGGTATATGAAGCAAGTATGAGAGTGCAAGATCCAATCTATGGCTGCGCTGGGGCAGTTTGTCGACTGCAGAATGAGGTATTACACAAGCAGAGCTTCTCAATGCACGGGCCAATCTTGTGTCTCTTGCGACTGGATTTTATAATGCCAGTGAAGGTGGAAGTACATTGGGTATCACCCACGATATGATACAACATAATGATGACATAATAATTCTGCAAGATGATGAGGATCTGCTTGGATACGAAGAACCTACCATTTCGCCGATCTGGAATGATGTGTAATAGTGGTAGATAGTCGCCTTAATTTAGATCAATTGAAGCTATACCTTATTTCTGTGATCCGAATTTTTTTTATATATTTATTAATTTATTAGTTAAGTATTGTATTTAATTAGTTTGGTTGAACTGTTAAAAGACATGGACAATGGCCACATATTTGAAACCAAATTTACCTGTTGTATAAAGGCTAGCTCATTAGTCTAATTAATTAAGAAAAAAAAAACAAAGCATTCGTCACTTGTACTTGTTGATATAGCTACTATATCGACAATGAGATCCCTCTCCACCACTAGTACATGCTTTTGGTGTGACAGAAAAATTCTACATGGTATCGGAGCGCAGGTCATCTACTACATTTACAACTGCTGAAATATTCTACTAATTGAACCGTAATATGGTTCTAGAGGCTCCACTCATGTCACCTGCATGTTATACTTGATCATTAAATTATTTTAAGATTATTTTTCTTTTCTTTAAAAAAAAAAACAATAAGGAACCATCTTCCTCATTAGTGGTAGTATCCATGGGGCTTGCCCTAAATCAAATAGATTGATGGAGAAATTTTGTAGTCCAAAAATACATATAAAAAGTTTACAATCCATTGTTATTCGAATGTCCATTAAATAATTATAAAAGATTATTTAATTAAACAACTAAATTTGTTGTTTTTAAAAATAAAACAATTATTTATAAAAATTGTAAACCATAAAATGTTTCTTCAAATTTAGTATATCAGAATTTAAATGATCCAAAGACTTCATATATTTTGTAATGGTTACAACCTTTCTTCATAATGCATGGATAAATTATTTTCTTCTTTTCTTTTTTAAATGAAAAGAGCTATATTACTTAAAGAGATATTACAAATTAGTCACAAACATGTAAGTGGTATGAGAGCATGCTACAAAACCCATATGATAGGTTAAATAAAGAAAATAAAAGTTAACAATTAGAGATAAGTTAAAGGGCTACAATTTTGGCTGATCAAAACATCAAACCCAAAAAGTCATTGTTTTATGAAACAATGAGTGATTTACATGTCTTCATCCTTAGTCCTCTCCATGAATTGTTGATTTTTAAAAAATGAATCATCAAACCGCTTGTCTTCATCCTTAATCTTCTCTTTGAATTGTTGATTTTAATAAAATGAATGAACAATACCCAAAACTGAGAGATAAGCCTAGATTTTGAATGGTGTAACACCCTCAACATTCCTTGAAGCTACACACACCAAACAAGTCAAAGGCCTAACCACTTCATTCATTGTTTGAGGTAATCTATATTTCTTTTAAATTAATTGTTTTTAACTCTCCCACCTCATTCTACTTCTCTTTCAAACTAACTTTAGCTTGAAATTTTATTCCCTCTCCCTCCCAAGGGCTTTGTTGTATTACCCCCTCTCTCTTTGTGCATTATGTGTGTGAGTGACTAAGGGAGGAATGGAGGAAGGAGGAGGGGGAGATGGGAGGAGCAGCAAGGGGTGTGAGGTAGAGGGGGAGGGGATGGTTTCCATAGTCCATTAAGCTTCCAAAAAAAGGAATGTATGAATGTATTTTTTATTTCAAGAAAGAATAATGTATGAATGCATTCTTATTTCATTAATATTTTTTTTTGACAAATACGACTAGGTTATGTATATAAATCAACATCATCAATGTTTTAGAATTAATTCTTTATTTAAATTGATTGGTTTTTGTGACTAGAATAATTATTTTGTTATTTATTTAATCCATCTCACCACACAATTACATAGTTGTTAAGATAAATAGTCTATTCATTATATTAATAAAAGTTAGAAACTATGGAATGGGTATGCATGAATAGCTAAATTACTATTTGGTCAACTATCAATCCAAATGGATAATAGAAAATATATTTACCTCTCCAATAGATCAAAGGTAACCCCATCCTAATCAAACAATTGTTTAAAAAATATTTCTAACCTTCAAAGACATTACAAACTATATTAATTTGCATTTAAGACAAGAATATGGATATGTACTAGCCCTATCATGAGGCAATATCACTACCCTTTCACTTAACCTCAACCCAAATTATCAGTAAACAAAGAAACTATTGATGTCTAATATGTCCATGAAGGTTAATATATTTTGAATTGTCTGTCTTTTTCATAAATGGGCACATTTATTTGTAAGTGAGCTAGTCCTTATGTGCCCACAATAAATCCTACCTAGGTTATTTGTATTCACCTCCACTTTCTCACTCTAAGATTTCTTGGAGGTAAATCTTGAAAGAAAACCATTCCCTTTGAGATTTAAAGAGCCAAATATGCTACGTTCTTGACATTTGGATAGTCATGCATTATAGTGAACTTGTAGTTGTGAGTTCACAATGTTACATGTTTGAGTCCATCAAAGAGATGAATCATGGATGTTCCATTTTTTCCTTGCCACCAACCAAATGTAGCATGCTATATTTTTTCTATTCTTAAATAAAAAAAAATTTTGTAAGGTGAAGTTTATGATAGTTATAAATAAAATTCATTAACCATTAGACTAATGAGCTAAATTAAATAAAGGTCTCATTTAAAATAATGTCTCCAATTAAATCTTCTTAGTTGTAGTAATTCTACATTGTATATTATCAACTTCTCCACCTTCTTAATTTTTTTAAGGATAGAAATTTATTTTTTATTGTAAGAATTTTTATGTGGTTATATGTAGCCATTAAATTATTTTTAGCTTATATGTTATTTGAATTTGGTTATTTTTGAGTTGTTTACATGTTTTGTGTACCTTTATATTTAACTTTGTTTTTTATTTTTATCAAAAAATTGTTGTATCTTAACATTTTCATTTTTTAAAATAGGAATAAATTATTTTTTATATTTATAATATTTAATGTTTGTATTAAATTGGTTTATGAGATGAAGTTTTTCATTTTTCCTACTCACTTCCATGTTGATGCTTTTGTTTAGATTTTTCTCTTCCAATCACCAACTATTTTAAGTTATAATTTAAAATATTTTTTAGTATTATTTCATATTTTTTAATTTTGAATATTTTTAAAGCTATCACCCCATTTAAATTTTTTAAAAGATTTAATTAGAATTTCCATTTTCTACAAAATGACCATTCTTCTTTAATTAATATCACCTCAACTAATTACAATTATATATTTTTTAGAACACCAATTATAATACTAATTTGCATAGAAAATACAAAGACTTAATTTCTAAAAAATAAATAAAATAATTTATACTATTAAATACAATTTAAAAAAATTATTACAAAACTTCATTTCATTTATTTGATGGATAGAAAATTTCCATTACCACAATCCACTTTACTAATTTATATTTGATAAAATTTAGTGATATCTTTATATATTGGCATTCAACATAGACACATTAACATTTATAAATTTTATCTTTTTTTATATAGATAAGAACTACTATAGGGGGTAGCTCCGTTACTATTATATTCATCAAAAAAAGGAAAATAGATACAACATCAGCTCTACTAAGCATGTGCATTCATATAATTTTCATTCACTAGGCATCCATAGATGCCACAAAAAATGTAGATCTTCCAAGAGCTCAAATGCACGATCAGTCTGGGATGGGGACAACAAGTCTTCATACTGGATAAGATGGAAGTTAAACACTTCCATATTGTTTCGGTGAATTCCATCTTGAAATAGATTAAGGTCCTACATAGTAATTTTATTTTTCTTAGTAGTAGGTACATCAAACAACCCACCTAATAGACCTGATTTGGGCCTCTTATCAAATGAAGAGATTGCCACATATGCCCTTTCTCTCATTGCCTTCTTCATGAATGCATAAGCCATCAATTTCCCACTTTGCTTCCTATCCATAATTAGAACGACTCTCATTAGAAATTCCTCGTAAAGCTTATCATCACGGTTGTGTTCCCCTACAAAAATGTGAGTACCAATGACTTGTGTGATTGTTACCACATGTTCCTTATGTGAGTTGAAGATTCTTTTGATCTATGTCTCCTCCATCTCCTTCTTCTCTTCATTGCAAGCACACTCACATTCAAAGATCATCTGTTGCACCATTTTAATTCTGAACATCAAAGATTTTGGGTCTTATAACCAACATGATAAGTGCTTCACACAGAGCCCATGAGGCACTCTACCTTCCAATGTCTGATTGCTTGTGATCCATATCTCTACACCTTGATTCATAAGATGTTTCTCCTACAGCCTCTACCTATCCATCTCTAAGATCACAACCAATCCATTCCATTCTGATTATGAGTTGGATATTAGTAGATCTCAGTCTACTCTATTCCTTGGTTCGCAAGAACATTTGTAGCCTTGTTTGCTTCCCTATAGTTATGGTTAATAGTGAAACTTTTTAATTTATTTAGTGAGTACTAGATCACCTTTACCCATATTCAAATTTTCCAATTCATTACTTCCTTCCTTTTAATTGGGTTTATGGATATCAATGAATCACCTTCAATATTAATTTCCTTTATGTTTTTCTGTAAACATATTCTCAACCCTTCATTTAATTCTTCCATTTCCACCTCATTGTTAGTACTAAATCTGAGCTTCTTTGAGGAAGCACAGATGAGGACTCCCACCTCATCTCTGATAATGTACCCAACACCAGAAGCCCCAAAATTACCTCTAGAGGCCCAATCAAAGTTCATTTTGGATTCCCTGCTTCTTTCTATTCCTTTCATCAATGGAATTTTGAGACCTAATCAACTCTTCATTAGTTTGTGATCCTAGTCGATGAAGGAAGCATTACCTATTTCCCTCATTTTCACATTTAGGAGTTCACATATTGTTGCCTCAATCTTCCTACATATCTGCTCCACTTGCCATTCTTTCTCATTAAAGATTCTCCTATTCCATTCTCTCCAGATGTGCTAGATGAGCATTGATGGGATTCCTATCCAAATTCCAATCCACAAGGATCCATTGTTTAATCTTGGCTAGCACTTAAACACTTTTTTAAGTCTTCTTGTTGCACATTTCTCTAGTCTAATTTGTTTCTTAGCCAATCCTAGCAGTCACTCGCAAATGGACATGTTAACAATAGATGATTAATAGTTTCATTATTGCACTTACACAATGGACATCTGCTAGGACTAGAAATCCCAATGGTATGCAATCAATCCCCAATTAAGATTCTTTTCTACAAATCTATCCATTTGAATGCACTAGCTTTTTGTAGAACCATATGATTCCATCACAGACTAGTTAGTCACTTCTCCCTGTGGCTACATATTTTGAATCTAATATCCAATCGTTACTGTATATGAGCCTGATTTGGAACCACACCAGATAATCTTGTCTTTTCTAGGACTTAAAACAATCTTTTGTTTATTTGACTCCACGCCATCCTATCTTTAGCCTCTCATCCGTTGGGACATTGCTAAGACCTTCCACTCCCAATGTATACCAAACTCATCCTCCTTCCTGACCACATAATCTACCACCTTGTCACCCCAAATATCCTCCATAATCTCTTTACAGTCCTTTAGCTCATTGATTTCACTTAAAGGGATCAGTGCATTCCATGAGTCTGACAAGAAATTGGCAAACTTGTCATAATTGAACACCTACATCAAATGCTCTATCATGATAGAGTGGAAATCCATCATAAACTTCCATAAATGTGACTCACTTGGTGTATTAGTTATCATAAAAATTCTTTCCAGATCATTCGAATCCAAGTATTTTTTTTGTAATATTCTACACCATTTAGCTCATTTGAAGAAGAATACATTCTCCAAATAAGCTTAGCACTGAGAGCTTTGTTGTGCTAAGTGAGGTCTCTAATTTTGGGTCCACCATCTTCTTTACTTCTCCTTACAATGTCCTAATGCACTAATGGAATCTTTGATGCGACACCTCTAGTTAGTTGGATGTAGGACATTAGGTATATTGGAATCACTAACAAGACTAATTCCACCATTAGTACATGGCCAACCAAAGTCAACCATTTACATATCCATGATTCTGCTTTTGATTTACATTTTTCAATTGTGTTTTCCCATAAACTTGACCTTACAACACTTTATAATAGAGGTACACCTAAATATTTGCAAGAGATGTGATCTATTCCAAAGATCAAAAAGTTTGCTATTCTTCTATGAGTTGGATTCTTTGTATTAAAAAAGAAAATTTTTAATTTATCCTGATTGATCAATTGACCTGAGGCATTGATGTATTTATTCAAGATCTCCTTTATCTCTCTAGCTTCCTCCACATTAGATTCTCTGTAAAGTATTGTATCATCTACAAATTATTGGTGTGAAAGAGGTTCAACATTTTGATCCACCTACACTCCTTTCCATCTCCCTATTGATCAACTATGTTTTATGGTTCTACCTAGTGCTTTCAACATCATAACAAATAGGAAGGGGGAGATGGGATCTCCCTACCACAGTCTATTTGTACTAGCAAACTAACCACATGGAGATCCATTCACTAGGATTGAAAACCTAATTGAAGAAATGCATTGAAAAATGTATTGCATCCAATCCATCCCAAAGCTAAATTTTCCTAGAATCAACATGAGAAATCTCTGACTACCCCTATCATATGCCTTTCTTATGTCAAAATTAATCATCATACTTCTCTACTTCAAAATTCTATTCAATTTATTGTTTCATTTTTTATTGTAATCCAATCCATAATATCTATCCCAGGTGTGAATCCACTATGTTCTTGAGATACGATCCTAGGGAGAGCAAATTTTAGTCTGTTCACTTTTAACAAAATCTAGTTTCTTAACAAATCAAAACATTCTTGTTCCTTTACTTTTTGGGGTGTCTTTCCATAAAACACTCAATCAGATCAATCAGATCCCCTCTATCAAACCACATCTTTTCAAATTTGAAGCTACATCTCTTTGGTGCTTGATCTTCCCAAATCGCAAGATCAATAAGTAGATGATTAGATCCAGAGACTGTCATGATATTGGATTCCATTATATTGTTGGAATTTAACTAGTTGGTCATGATTAGAATTTTTTCCAACCTCTCAGCCACTTGTGCAATGCCTTCTCTCCTATTTGTCCATGTGTATACACCACTCTTATGGACTACATCTATTAGATCAACTATATTAACAAATTGGATAAAATCTCTTTGATTTTGAGATTCATTTCCTAGAACTCCTTTTTTTCTTTTTTGCATTCAAAATTGTGTTAAAGTCCCCTCCCAAAAATATTTTCTCATTTATATGCATCCTAAGATTCTCATGTATCTTGTCCCACAATTTAGCTTTATCTTTAGGCTTAACAAGTCCATAAACATTGCATAATGAAGTTTAAATTTGAAGTATAACTCCATACCTTACAGATCATCAAATTGTTGTATGATTGTAGGAGATCAATTTTAATTTTGTTTGGGTTACATATAATCCCCAAACCACCAGCCACTCCAACCACTTCTACCCACAAGACAACCCATCTGCAATAGTGGTTAGTGAAAGTACTAGCTTCTTACAAATTCAATTTGGTTTCTTGTAGTAAGATAATGTTGATCAACATGATATCTAATTATCACTTAGTAGGCATTGTTTGTTAGGGGTATTTAAGCCCCTAACATTCCATGTGACTATCTTCTCTAAGGGAGGTGTTTCCTCCCTTAGATCTCAAAAGATATTCCTTCATATTCGATTGATTCTTTTCCTAAGCCATCTCTTCCCTCTTTTGCCTATTGGTTTTCCTCCCCTTATTTTCAACTCCAATATTCATGCTTAGTATCTAAGAAGTAGATTGACTAATTCATCTAGAGTCAGTGATGCCAAGATCTTCTACATAAAATCCTCATTATCATTCCATTGATTGAAATCTAAAATTTCTTTCTCCTCCCATACATTGTTGTCTCGATCCGCTTCCTGATTGTTTGGTTCTTCAATCGGGATTATTGCCAGTGCTAAGGGATTATTTTATTCTCTTGGAGGATCCAGCTTCTCCCTTTCATTCGGTATCTTTTTCTTTTCTACCCACCTCATAGGAGGCCTCTTCTTAGGGAATCTTCCTCCATGTGATCTCAGCTTTTCTAGGATAAGTAAAAGAATTTTTCCATTTCAATTTCCATAGATTGTCGCCAATAACCTGACTGGGAATTTAATGTAATTTCTCTAGGCATAGGGAAGATATATGCAATCTGAATTCTTGCATAAATAAATGAATTTCCATTCAAAATGTCTTCATCAACTTCCATCATCCTCCATAAACTGTCTCTGATCTTCTTTAAAAACTCCTTTGACTAGTACTCAATAGGAAGGTTATACAACCAAATCCAAATGGGCTCTGAGGGCGGGCTGCATTCAAGTGGGTTGAAATGTGGTTTCAATTTCTAAACAAAGAGGGTGGCATTGTGAATTTTCCAGGGACATTCAGATAGAATATTATTTTGTGCCTCTTTGTTTTAACAAATAATACTAAAAAATGTTTTGCTAAAAAGGATACTTGCAAACCAGCCGAATAATGATCCACGATCCAATCCTCAATTTGTGTGTGTTAATCCTTTTCTGCATGCTCTGGCAATGCTTTCCATTTCTGCCAAGTTATTCCCCATTGCATCAACTCCGAGTTCAACCGAAATCTTCCTGTTCTACCTCTCTTCCGATTTCATGAAATTCTACACTTTCAGTTTTTCGGTTGTGAGTCATTTTCATGCGGTGCTTATTATTGTTATATAAATTTTATCTTTACAAATATAACTTTGTATTTTTAATTTGATGGAAAAGTTATAACTTATTTACTATAGCAGAAGTTTTGATTAAGATAAGTTGATTTTAAACTGACCATAAACCATATGCTTGTTACCAAACAAAACACATCATCACTCCTATAAGAAGTACCCCATAACAAGTAGCCAAATAGAAAGACAAAGAAAACAAAACTAACAACAGAGAGAAGAAAAGCAAAACCAATAGAGGCCCAAGGCCTACAAATTTTGTAGCATTTTAGCTACGTTGAATCATTGAGCTCATCTCCTTCTCAGCCTCTAGCTTTAGCACTGTACCAGGTAGGTGTTATAATATTTAGACTATTGAACATCAGGCTCTGTGCTTTTACTCCCCTATAAAATTTTGTATATAATTTTCTACATTAAGCATTTATTAATGGACACATTTTAAAGTTTGAGTTTTCACCATAAATATTGATAGAATATTTGGTCTTTTATTCACCACTATACATGTATATATTAATTTTTAAATCACTATACATAATATATAAATTACTTTAAAAAAATTATTAATTTTTAAATTAATTTTTTTTTTTGAAAAATAGTTATTCTTGTTAAACTTTGATGTTTAATATGAGAAAAATATATATTAAATATTATATATTTGTAATAAATTTATTAAGATTTTGGTAAAAATTTGATAATGTATTATAAAAAAGAAATATTGATTCAATATACAATATAATATTAACTTAACTTGAAGTATTCCAAATTTACATATTTATTTTAAATTTTAAAATGATATAAATTATTGAAAATTTAGATTATTATTATAGTTTATAATTTTTTTTAAAAAATATAAAAATATCTAAAATATTTTTTTTAAAAAAAATTTATTACTTTAGAAATTTAAATTTTTACACACATATATATTTATATTTATAGTAACCTTTAATTTTTTATATTATGAAATTTGAATTTTAAGAAAAATATTAATTTTGATAAGTTTTTAATTTATTTTTAAAGTTATGTGTGCTATTAGGTGGCAAATTTCTTAATAATTATATATCCAAAATTTTAAAAACTATATAAGCTCAACAAGGATTTTATAGTTTAGTGTCATATCTACGAAATGTCATGACGAGATGTTCTATGGTCAAACTTCTAGAAACACAAGTTCTATGGTTAAACTTCTAGAAACACAACCAATTTATTTTCGTCAGTATTATGTATTTAGAGATTGTTTAGTTTTAAAGAAAGCATTATGTAATATCCCTAGTTGTCAACCTATTTGGTTGGCGGTGTTCTCTCGGCCTTAGGTGGATTTGGACTTGGGTACATTGCTTGATGGTTGGTTAATACTAGATGTGCTTGATATTATGGGCATTTGTATGCTTATACTAAGTCAGTGTGTTTGAAGGTATTTATTATTTCAAGGCATATTGGAATTTGTGATGTTTCAAGTATAGGTTTGTGGGGTGGTTAGACTAGGCTTGAATTATGAAGTGGTAAACATCTAGTCCTAATTCATGAAATAATATCTCTAACTCTTTAAATTAAATTAAATTAAATTACAATAAATATGCTTTACTATATCAAATACTAAAATTTAGAATAAAATGTTATGTTGGAATATTAAAATAAATAATAAAATAGAATAAAAAAAACATAATAAATAAAAAACAATTTTATTTATAGGAATTTGAAAGAATATTAATCAATAGATAAATCAATTATAATTAAAAGAAATCTTTTTTTCAAGGGGTAAGAGATAAGCACTTAGGGAACTTGCAAGATATTGGTAGAAAGAACAACTTAGTTGAGGCTCGAGAGAAATGGTCCCCTCGATTGGTTCTTTTTCTTACAACTGCCTCATTCCTAAGGTAGTTCACCACAATGTCTAGATCCAGGGAAAATGTAGACAATGAGGAAGCAACCTATGCTAAGACCAAGGGAGAGAAAAATCCAACTTGATAGGAGGGTGGATAAGGCATCCTCTTCTTCGTTGAGCTTTTCCAACCTCGAAAGGGTATTTCCTAGATATTTGAATTGGTAAACAACAGTTAACTAATTAGAAAGATCACTAAATAGGCAGTTAGGATAAATGATGTGACAATAAATAAAATAATAGTTAATATTATTTGTAGATGTTTGCATTTGGTTTCTCACATCATTCACCTATTAATCCTCATCATACACAAATCCTATTAAGATACACAATAGCAACAATTTCTCCAAGGATTCAACAAATTTATAATAGTAAATTTGCATATAATGGAAAGGCACCTAAATTACTAAAGTACAACTCCAAAGTGTAAATTTTTATTTTTAAATAATTTGAACATCTGCAATAGGGATGCTAAAATAGATCGGTGCCTATCCTTGGGTATATAAAGTCTAAAAGTGGTCACAACATAATATTTTAACAAGATTTAATTTGTGAGGTTTACCAACAATACATCATTTCCTTACAATGAATTAAACCCACATAAACAATTTGATGAAATTTGATTCTACTTACTAATATTTTATAATCACTATCCCACTTGTTGTTCAGAAAGATTTTTGATTCTCCTTGAAAATGGACTAACTCAACATGCAAATTTCATAGCAAATGTGTAAGAAAACAATTTATATTTTCTTTGAAAATATACTTCTTCTCAAGAACATATAGTGCAACAAAAGAGACAATCAACTCACAAATTCTCACTCATATCTTTGTTGTAGAGAAAATTTCATTACAATAAACATGTTAGACACAAATTTCAAATCTCCATTATTTTTTAGAAAAAAGGTTGCATCAAATTATTCAAACAAAAAAAATCCTTACAAGCTTCTTCTCCACCTTCAACAAATTCTGCAACTTCTTCCAATAATTACCCTCCCTCAGAATAGAAAAAAATACATTATATATTAGAGCCCCATAAAAATGGGCATCCAAATTACATTCCAATTAATTTAAATTCAAAAATCTAATGCCTCTCTAAATTGAGACATTTTCCTCCATCACTATGATGAACTCCATTCACTTGATTCTTTCTATTGCTTAAGCTCATGGTCAGGTTGTACATCGAATGTATGTGAAGAGTGCATTTCTTCATGGGGATCTATAAGAGGATATTTATCTTGAATAACTATAGGGATTTGCTTCGGACTCTTCATTGGTTTATCAGTATAGGAAGTCTCTATGTGGACTCAACTAGGCCCCATGGGTTTAGTATGCCAAGATAGACTCCTTTATTCTCTCAGTTGGCTTCTCCAAATGCCACTTAGATCTAAATATTTATATCTTGATATAGGAGGATGCTCTTCTCTTCTTGGTTCTCTATGTTGATGATTTTATTGTCATAGGGAGCACCACATCTACCATTGTAAGTGTCAAGACTATGTTGCATGATAGATTTTCCATGATGGAACTGGGTCTCTTGCACTACTTTGTCAAGATTGAGATCACTTAGACCTATTTCAAAATCTCTCTTATGTAGTCCAAGTATGCTCTTGATCTTCTAGCTCATTTTTGCATGACTGATTATAAGCCTGCATCGACTCCCTTTCTATCTAGAGTCAAACTTGAGGTGAAGTGTTCCACTTCACTCTTTGATGCCACTTTGTATCATCAAATCACTGGTAGCCTCATTTATTTGACTCATACACACCCAAATATTTCATTTACAATTGGAATTATTTGATGCTTCATTATGGAGCCACATGAGATTCACTATAAGATTACCTAACACATTTTTCACTACACTTAGGGCACTCATACATATGAGATTCACTATACAATAGGCACAAGTTCACAATTGATTGGATACACAGACTTTGATTGGGTTGATGATCTTAATGATCACAAGTCCACATCTGTCTATACTTTTTACCTTAGTTCTAGTTCTATTTATTGGTAGAGAAAGAAGGACCATGCCATTTCTCTTTCATCGACTGAGGATAAATATTAAGGAGATGTTAATGTAGGCACTGCAGATATTTGGCTTTAGAATCTCCTCATTGAGCTTGGCATCACTTTTCAGAAGCCATTAGTCATCTACTATGAAAACCAAAATGCCATCTAGATCTCAAAGAATCTAGTCCATAATCAACAAACCAAACACATTGAGATCCACATACACTTTCTTCAGGAGCTAATATAGGAGTAGGTCATTGATTTTCACTATTATCTGATAGTAGAGTAGGTTATAAATATCTTCACTAAACCCTTCATTGAGGGAAAGTGTGTCCATCTTTGGTCTCTCTTGGGGGTGTGAAATATTTGTTTAGGGGGGTCACTTAGCCCTTCTTACTTTATCCTCTTATGGGGAGAGTTTTGTCCCACTAGGATTTCTTCTTCTTTTCTATTTTGAGGGGATCTTTGTGTTGAACACAATTAGATGCTGAGAGCAGGGGGGTGAATCAACATATACTAAAATTTAATTAGTTGTTTACCAAACCAAACTGAATAACTAAGAGAATAGAAAGGAAATCATCCAACACACATAACACCAGTATTTTTACATGGAAAACCTAAAATCAGGGAAAAATCATGGTGAGGATTAGCTCACAATATATTATGCTCAATGCAAAAGTATTACAACTTTGTTTTAGGGCTACAACCCAAGGAAGCTACAACTCCCTATATTTGTGCCTACAACAATTACAAATTTGATTTATGTCTACAACCCAAGGAAGCTACTACTCCATAGATACTCTTCTCATTGCAATGGATTTACAAAGATGGTAACTACATGGACTATTGTAAAGAGAACATCTGATTTATGCAAATAATGCAACTTCTTCTATTTCTTGCACCACACATGTCCTCAAACTGATTCTGCACACTACATATCTTTCATTTTGCTCTTCTTATCTTCAAACTCCCCCTTTTTTTTACAAATGAACTTGATCTTCTATAAATATACTCCACAACACTTCAAAACACTGATTAGGTCGGCATCACAATCAACACTGAATGAAACATGTAGCTCTTCACAAGTCAGCATCCATACATACAATGTGATAAGAAAAACTTGTTGTAGACCTTAGAAGTTCATAATAAAGATCAAAACATATCTTTCCATACCTTTTAGTGTTAAGGAAACTAATTAGGATCCTCCACACATATTATAAACTTAACAAGTCAGCTCAAGCTACTTAGGACTACTCATTGTTTATCTTCATACTACCAGGGAGAAGCCAAAAACTCTATGCGGACTAAGAATTCAATCATACATGATCTCAACAACATTCATAAACCTTATTGAAGAAGTAACATATCAGACTATATATTTGTAAAACAGGAAACATGACTATTTGCAAGAAACAAGACGTTTCGAACCACATGTCATACTTCACATCTCAAGACATGATGTTGCGGTGCAATACAAGGCTTGAAACTTTTTAGGGATGAGATAAAACATCATCATATGTTCCTCATTAGATCCACACACATTTATCTAATGATTCCAGAGGAATTCAAGAATTTGACATGGACAATCAGGAGTCTAGAGGACAATTATACTCAAACCTTTACTTGTAGACATAACTACTGGATGCGGTACTGAAAAATGAAATTTGTCTGCATGCAAATCATACCTGATATACCTTGGAGCATATAATACCTATGTACAAGCTCTAATGGTTGATCTATACATGTTTCATCCTCCTCAAAACTCAACCTTGTGCAAATGGGATCTAGAACAGTCTACATTGCTTCTGTCTAAGTGATGGTCAATACTTTGTCCCTTTTAACTTTTTATGCAGATGATGTGAGGAATTTAAAACTTGGATTTGTCATTTCAATAACTAAATAAAGATATCTTCACAATTGCAAGATCAAATCTTACATTGCGGAGGAATGCAGACTAGAGCAAGATGAATATGCCTTAGGATGTGCATTGTGAATGCCTTTGTCATATTTGTGCTTCTTGTCATTAAGTGTGGTACACCTGACTGATTAGATATGCATGTGAGGATATTGGAATCATGCAAAAACTTAAGTTATTACCAATGCATCATGCACACACATCAATCTAATCATCTTACCATACTTAGACTATTTTCTTTTCTCCTAGACTAGTTTGCCTTGACCATACTGACTCTTCCTCTGTGCAAGTCTATCTATACATTTCCATATACTATGTTGACATTAATATATACTATGATGACATCAATGACAATACATATTCTCAACAATATCACCCTTTGTCATTGATGGCATTATATACTCTCCCTTAGACACATGTTTCTCTCTCCCCCTTTGACATCAAGGACAAAGGTATTGATATCCTTTGCGTGTGTCAATTCAAAAGCTATATAGAATCCCCCTTACAAAATGATTTCTATATTGCACTCCCTTGAGATGAATATTTATCCAAAAAGATGCTCTGTACATGGTGTAACACTACTATTTTCCACAATACTATGTATACCAAAATTTGTTTTATTTACATTACTGTTACAACTCTCTTGGATGGTATGATAGCTTTGTAAATTACCTTGAGTTGTTGAAGAGTTGAAGTCCATTTGACACATTATGAGGCTAGCATGTGATTTTGACATTCACACTCCATGCATATCTCCTCATCTTCCTCTATGCTAGTTACAGATTTCATCTTTTGATCTACCTTTTTTGCTTCCCCTAGTAGACCAGACAGTGAGGCAAGTCTTAGGTTTACTGCCTCTCTCAACTGACCAAATTGTTTCTTAAGGTTTTCTCTTTGGTCCTGTAGTTGAGATAATTGTGCATGAATGTTCTCAACTTGTGCCCTAGTTTCACCAATCTTATCCCTTGACAAGTGACCATAAACTTTAGCCAACATAGATATTTGTGACTCAATGGATTACATTTGACCTTTGATGTTCTTTGTGGAACTTGGCCATTTCAGGAAGAACATATATAATGTTTTGGCCTCATCAATGCAAACTTTGAATTTCTTCAAATTTTCTTTAAGTTTGTTATGTACCCTAGCACATTTGTCAATCATCTCAATGATTCTCTTGTCATTCATTCTTCTTACTGCCTCTTTTTCTTCCTTTTTCTCTATTTGCGTGGAGTGACCCTTAAAGGAGTTCATTAGCAACTTGAGCTTTTACTTTAGAGGCAGTGAGGGGTTAATGGTTACCTCTGGTAATCCTTCTTGTACCAATTTTACATCATCCTCTATTGCACCGGATTTCTTCAGATTTTCTTGTAAAAATTCTTTCCTTGCTGAGGCATGTAGTATATCACCTAGCTGCAATTTGTGTAAAGGAGAGATTCTTGTTAGGTTAATTTGTCCTTCATTGGTTGGAACCTGTAGCAGTTGAGGAGTGATAACTAGTTGAAATTGTAGTTGCATATCTAATAGGTCTTTGAGTGATTCTATCTCTGATGCACTTTGACCTATGTCATCCATTCCTTCTGATTACTCTCCTTTAGTTTCTCCCTTATCCTTTTCATCCTTTTTTTCCTCATCATTCTTTTTCTTTTCTTCTTGACCCTTCTTGGAATTATCTTCTTTCCTCTCTTCCACTTTCCCTATATTCTCTGGAGGGGGAGAATCATGTCTTGTATCAGGGTTGATTGTAGGAGAACCACTTTGTTCTGCAAAGGTGTCTGGAGGACCTAGATTTGTTTTGTATTGACCTTCTATAATTGGTTCTCCAGTATCCTCAAGAAGAGAAATCTCCTCATTCTTTTCAGGCTTGACACTACCTTCCCCATTGCATTCAGAGGTAGATTGATTAGATATATCTTCAATGATTACACTGTTAAGTTTTATTCCTTGAGAACTTCATTAGTTTTCTTCAGTGTCTCCTTTTTCCAATTTCCTTATCTCTTTCTTCTTCCTTGACGTAAGAGTATTTAATCTTCTTTTAGTTCTGAATTCCATTGTTATAACTTTAGAAACTTTGGCTCTGTCTTCCTTGGAGATGGTGGGACAAGACTTTTCAATTGCTCTATTCTTTATCTCAGCTTCTTTATTCAAAGCATCATTTCTCCTTCTAGTAAAGATATCACTAAGGCTTTTAGGTAGTTGGTCTATGATTTGAATTTAGAGTAAATTATGAGCTGCCATATATCTAACTATAGCTTCTTCAAAGGTAGCTTTATCATTGGAAGACCTTTCATCAATAATACTTGCAACGTCCTTTAGGGCACCATACTCTATAATTGCATTCACAATTGCCTCAAGTTGTAAAGGAGCATACTCAGGGTTCTTACTCCTTTTTTCTTTTTCTTTTCCTTTCTCCTTTGAAGTCTCTTCTTTTTTAATTTCTTCTCAGGTTCTTTTCTTCCTTGTTAGAGACTCAACCTCTTCTTCCTTTTCTTCTTCTTTTTCAATGTCTTCAACATTAACTAGATTTATCTTGCCTCTTCTGACCTGACTCTTTTGTCTAGGCATTTTCTTCTTCCTAGTCTAGGATTACTCAAGGATCTCTATGGTACCTCTCTTGGCAGGCAGTGAAGATCTGGAGAGGTCAGAGCTAGAGGCTATGCCTAAAGTTGATCTACTTGTTCTCCTTGGTAGTTGTGCAGAGGAAATGGCTTGTGCTTCCTCTACAGATCCTTTTGGGTAATTAAGTATCTTTTCCAAATCAGCATTCATCTTCTTTGCTTTGGATTTTATCTTATCTTCTTTCTCCTCTGTATCCTTCTTCATAGATTTGTTGATGATTTCATCATATGTCCCAAATCTTTTAGTGGAGGGATCTTTAGGTTTGTTGAGAAACATATCAACATATCGTTCCAAGTGAAACTGTAAAACCTCATAAGGTAGAGTTGTAATCTAGAAGGTCCTAGGCTCAACAACCTCCATGTAATAGTTATCTTTATCTACCGTAAACATTCTGTCATTTTTGTATTTTTCTGCCACCTTGGTTGGAATTCTTTCTCTTGATTGCATCTCTTCCTAAAATGTTTTGAAGAATCCCTAGAATGCAGTACTACAAAGTTTATGATCTGGAAAGCTTCTCATGAAGCCTTTGATTTGATGAGCAATAGGGGTGTTTGATTTCCATGCCATTCCTTTCATTGCATGTAACTCATTCAAAAAGTAAAACATGAGGCATATAATGAGAGATCCATATCCTAACTTGTATTTGGATTCCTTTGTTCTCTTTAAATTTTCCATTGACTGTTTCCATAGAAGCTCACAAAGATCAAAGAATTCTCCCTCTTTAACCATTTGATATGCAACATGTATTGCAATTGATGTGACTGAGTTCTCTCTGTTGGTGTGGTATATCTTGTAGGCAATATTCATGGTTTCATACTGAACCCCCAAGTCCTTAATGTCATTCATAGTCAATGTCCTTTTGTCAAATTTGGCTCCAGTGAGTCTCATCACTTCTTCATTCTTGATAGATTTCAGGATAGGCACTAGTCTAGAGGAGCATAAACCAGTTATTGCCTTTATAGCTTTCTTGATGATCATGTGTGGTCAATCCAAATAGAAGAAATCCTTTTGAGTTTAACTTAGGGCTATTCTCACCCAAGCATCATCATATTAAAAGTTCAAAAAACCCTTCTAGATGTCAAGATTCTTGGTAGCAATGTTTACAAATTCTTCTTTTAACTTAAAATCATCTCCCAACAAGTTATCATTCCTAAATTGTTCAAGTTTGAGATGATCATATTCATATATTGGTGAATGAATATAGATGCGAACATCTTTAGTATGTATCACATTAGTTGGAACATGTGAGAAAACACCACTATCATCTGTTACAGTGGACTTGAAAGGATGTTTCTTAAACTTTGGCCTTGACCTCTCAACCACATCTATTACAACCAGTGTTGCCATCATAATAGCTTCAAGAACTAGGGTTTTAACTAGAGAAACTAAAAAATACCTAAGAATGTGGTGATAGGGTTTGCTTACTCGAAATGCTGGTGTCTTCAGTTCTCCTTTAGCTCTTCAATTTATGTAGCTTCGATCAAATGAGATCAAAAGTGATCAGGCATCACCTATATAGTCATTTCACCAACCAAATTTATTTTGCATTAATTGCATTCTTGATTTAACCTAATTTCTCCTTTTCATATCCAGAACCTTATGAAAATTCAACAATCATTCACAAATCAGCCAATTGCTCTAGAAATTTGATCAATCACATTTGTGTGTTGAATGTTTCTAGCACCTTGAAGGGGAGGTGAAGGATTTGCAATAACAACTCCCCTTGATTCCATGTTTCCTTTTGGTAGATGCTCTTAACCCTAAAAAACCAAAAAAAAAAAAATCCCCAATTTGCCGCATTGAGAGATTTTCCTTCAGAGTTTTGACCAACCTTATTTAACTCATTAACTTAACATGCACATACCAAAACTAGCCAAAATGCTAAGAAATTCAGCATCCTACTTATTTGGGGGTTTGAATAATTTTGCAATTGTAACACCCCCTGAATCAATACTTCATCTTTTAGTTATCAGAGGATTCACTTGAACTAGGCAAAGGTCTAGAAATGTCACATTCCTCTTTTTGCTTCCATACTTTTTTCATTTCAGGTTCTTTTACTAAGTAATATCAACTTTCTTTTGTGGAGTAGGCCCTACATTCCTTCCAGAGTGCCTTGTTTGATTGCACTTGTCATAGGTGAACTTTTATTGGTGAGAATTTCCATTCCTCCTTGCCTTAGATCTGCAATTCACTGCCTTGTGGCCAGACTTGTTAAAAGTGTAACAATATCTATGAAAGGGCTGAGAATTGTCCCTATTATTCCTTGGCATTTTGCTTCTACATTCATAAGCCTTGTGACCTATCTTGTTGTAGGCATAATACTTAACTGAATTCTGATTTATCTTACTTCTACATTCAGTAGCTTTATGACTAATTTTATTGTGAGAATAACATCTTAGAGAATTATGATTTATTTTTCTTCTATAATCAACCTCTTTGTGACTAAAATTATTGCAAGTAACACAATTTCCATTGAAACTTTGAGAATACCTGATGTGAGTTTGTTGCCTTAAAAGTTGAGGATTTTTGAAATTCTTCATCACATTCTTCCTTTGTCTTCAGACATGAGTGAATTCATCTTCTTTTGTAACTATATAAGCTTTATTCTTAGGATCTTTAGTGTAGGTCTCTTCCTTCTTAATTTCAGACTTTCCTCGTGAATGAAAGTTATCATATAAATTTGTAGAGGCACTGATCATAGGACTCTTTCCCTTTTCAAAACCAAGACCTGATTTTTTCTTTGCTAGATTTTGAGAGTTAATTATTTCATCAAGGATTTTAGATCCTCTAGTTTTAGTCCTTTGTCAATCTTCTCTTTTGCCTTTTCAAGTTCTTTTCTTAGAGTGACCACTTCTTCCTCAAGTTTTGAACATTTAGTTGATTTCTCAATGAGCTTGGTGTTTAAGCAATCTTCAATCCTCTTTTCTTCTTCAACCATGACTTTCAAATTTGAAATCATTTCTTTTGCTTCTTTGAGCTTCATGTCACCTCCTTTATCTCCTTCTATTAGAGATTTTAGTTTACCAATTTCTTCTTTTGATTTTTTGGCCTTTGTCTTCAATTTGTTAATTGTCTCTTTTGCCAATTCAAGTATGTCTTCATATTATTCCTTAAGGTCTACTTCACTCCCATCAAGATCCCAACCTTCAGGTTCCATTGCTTCTAGACCTAGTTCCACTACAAATACATCATTGTCCATAGTTTCATATTCAATGTGTTCAAGTGTTGGATCTCCCTCAGATGTTAGGCTTCTCAAAGGAACTTGGCTCGGATACCAATTGTTGAATACAATGAGATGTTGAGAGGGGGGGGGGTGAATTAACGTATACTAAAATTTAATTAGTTGTTTACCAAACCAAATTAAATAACTTAAAGAAGAGAAAGGAAATCATACCAAAAAAATAACACCAATATTTTTACGTGGAAAACCATAAAACAAGGAAAAACCATCGTGAGGATTAGCTCATAATATATTATGCTCACTACAAAAGTATTACAACTTTGTTTTAGGGCTACCACTCCCTATATTTGTGCCTACAACAATTACAACTTTGATTTAGGGCTACAACCCAAGGAAGCTACTACTCCCTAAGTACTCTGCTCACTCCAGTGGGTTTACAAAGATGGTAACTACATGGACTATTTTAAAGAGAACATCTAATTTATGTAGATAATGCAGTCTTCTATTTCTTGCTCCATACATGTCTTCAGACTGATTTTGCACACAAGTCATAACTTTCATCCTGCTCTGCTTATCTTTGCACACCCCTTTTTCAACAAATCTTCTATAAATATACTCTGCAACACTTCAAAACACTAATTAGGTTAGCATCACAATCAACATTGAATGAAACATGTAGCTCTTCACAAGTTGACATCCATACATACAATATGATAAGAAAAACTTGTTGCGAACCTTAAAAGTTCATAATGGAGATCAGAACAGATCTTTCCATACCTTTTAATGTTAACAAAACTAATTAGGATCCTTGACACATATCATAAACTAAACTAGTCGGCTCAAGCTACTCAAGACTGCTCATTGTTTATCTTCATACTACCGGGGAGAAGCCAAAAATCTATGCGGACCAAGCAATCAATCATACATGATCTCAACAACATTCATACACCTTACTAAAGAAGTAACATATTAGATTATACATCCAGAAAATAGGAAACATGACTATCTGTAGGAAACAAAGCATTTCAGACCACATGTGATACTTCACATTTCAAGACATGATGTTGCAGTGCAATACAAGGCATGAAACCTTTTAGGGATGAGGTAAAACATCATCATATGTTCCTCATTAGATCTATACACTTTTATCTAATGATTTTAAAGGAATTCAAGAGTTTGACATGGATAATTAGGAGTTTGGAGGACAATTATACTCAAACCTTTACTTGTAGACATAACTACTAGATGCGGTACTAAAAAATGAAATTTGTCTACATGTGGATCATACCTAATATACCTTGGACCATATAATAAATTTTCACAATCTCTAATGGTTGATCTATACATGTTTCATCCACTGTAAAACTCAACCCTTTGCAAATGGGCTCCAGAACAGTCTGTATTGCTTCTGTCTAAGTTATGGTTGATACTTTGTCCCTTGTAACATTTTATGTTGATGATGTGAGGACTTGAAAACTTGGATTTATCATTTCAATACCTAAATAAATCTATCTTTAGAATCACAAGATCAAATTTTACAATGTGGAGGAATACAAACTAGAACAAGATGACTTTGGCTTAGGATGTGCATTGTGAATGCCTTAGTCAGATTTATATTTCTTGTCATTAGGTGTGGTACACCCAACTGATTAGATATGCAGTTGGGGATATTAGAATCATTCAAGGACATAAGTGATTACTACCGCGTCATGCTTACACACCAATCTGATCATCTTACCATATTTAGACTATTTTCTCTTCTCTCGGATTGGTTTGCCTTGACCATACTGACTCTTCCTCTATACAAGTCTATCTATACTTTTCCATATACTATGCTAACATTTGTTAGTGTAGGTTTTTTATTTTCCTTTTGTAAGGGAATATTTATTTTTCCTACACATTTATTAATCTTGCTTAGGTTATATAAGACATGGTTAATATGAGGACACATGGCATAATCCATCAGATACATGTGTCACTCTTACCCACCTTTGGCTAGTTGAGCCCCACACCCTCTTTTGGACTTATTTTCCACCTCTCATAACCATTTTTTATCTTTACCTGAGTAGGTATAACCATGTAATTCAACATTTAGCAAGTAGGTATAACTCCCACCTATTTTGGGTTGTTGGGAGTTATTATTTCTCTTGGCCTTATTTGCCCTTATTTAGCTATATAAACAACACTCACCTCTCCCTTTTTTAATGAGCTAATTGAAGAAGTTCAGTGCAAGGGAGTGTTGATTAATTCATATCTAGGTTTCTTTCTTGCTTTCCTTCAGTCATTTTGATCTTGGCTGGCTTCATAGCCAAATCTAACAACATTAATGTATACTGTGTTGACATCAATGACAATACATATTCCCAACAATTTGTACATGGGTACCTTATCATGCCTTATAGTCAGGGACCATCTTTTCTTTTCCATTGAAGTTACACTTAAGAGGAGGTGTTAGGGTGAATGGGGTATATTTCCTAACTAGTTCATTCTCTAGCTAGTTCTCCACTTTCTTTTCACACTAGGTTATGTTTACTTAGAGTTTTTTTACACATTATCCCACATTGCTTGTGTATTTAGTCTCTTGGGTGATATATTGTATATATAATCACCTATAGTTCCTTTCTAATCACACATTCTAAATTACTTTGCATCTCTTGTTGAATAGAATATAGTTTATTCTTTCAATTCTAGATTTTTATTCTTGTATTCCTTCAATCATTTGCATTCTAGGTGGCTTCATAGCGAAATCTTACAAAAATGCTCCACCTAACTTCAAGAAGATATAGAGATAAAAATTTTAATGCACTTATTGGGGTGTGATATGACATGTAAAGATCCCCATATTCTTCTAGATACTTGTGGGCCCCTCCAAGGAATGTATTTAGGTACTTTCCCATGGGATTGCTTATTCAAGAAGTGTGGGATTCATACGAAAGGCTATGTGATCATAATGAAACTAACATGGATGACTAGAAAGATTGTAGAAGACACCTTTGACCACACATAAATTGTAAGAAAATGACTTGTAGTGTTATATAAACAAGTTAAAGGTAATGTAAAGGGGTGCTTTTAGGAGTGATAGGAAGTTTTGTAAGTAGTTAGGGTATAGGAGTTAGAATGCAAGAATTATGGAGCATGAGAAAGAGGGAAATTTTATTCTACACCACATGTAACATGATGGGAAGGCAATTGCATTAAGACTTGTTTCTTAAATAAGCACAAACATTGTTTTTTATATTCATATTATTTATACAAACATTTATATTTGACCTTAATGGATACTTGTGTATGTATTCATGGTGATCATCTATGCAAGATCTTTGGTGATGTTTACCTCTTTGTTTCCCTTTACAAATAAGATTATGAAAAGTGTGCTTCCCTTAGATTCTTGCCCAATTTATATCATGTGTTGAGGTAAAACTAACAATTGTATAAGTTGTTAATCTTATGTTTGCAAGGAATATTAGTAGTTGTCAATGGCTTTTCTTGCAAATGGTAGACTCACCCTCCATCTCTTACTCCCTTTTCCTATTTCTCCCTTCTCTTTCTCCTCTTTTAAAATATATAAAATTTCTTTTTGAGCTAGTTAGACTAGGATTAGATTAGTTATATCCCCTCAATCCAAACTTCCTTGACATTGTGGCATCTTCTACCATATGAATTTCAAACAAGACCCTTGTTAAAACAACTTTTATTTGCCACTATGTTATGCATGCACAATCAATATTTGGCAACCTTGATACCTTAGGGTGATCATCAAATCTCCTTTGAAGAGAGGGGTGAGCTCCTTAAATTTTGATTGTTGGTTGTGTAGTTTCACCAACCAAGACTATCTATCTATTAGTTTCTGGGGGGCATTGATCTTTATGATAAGTAGGCATGGCAATGTCAAATAATGTGGACAACAACATTTATCACATCAAAAGTATTATTTATTTAGGATTCTATGGGCTGCTTGAGAAATAATTTATAAATTGTCATGTTTTAGAAAATCTCTCTTAACATTTAATGCTTGTGATTCTATTGTTTTCTTAGGGTTGGAAGCTTAAACTATTGGCTTTAAGTAATGTTTAAAGATTGATTGATTGTTGATATTCAATTATAGAAATTTGTTTATCCTAGCTTAAATGATAACTAATGAGCTTTTGTCATGTTAATGCCCTTCGAAATATGATTTCTATTAGCTAGAAAATAATTTGACAAAAATATTGAAGTCAACACAACTAAAAATAAATTAATATTTTAATTGGAAAAAGATAAAATGCAAGTTCTTAAAATCTAGAGGTTGTTTAAAAACATTAATCATTCAAACATTTGTTTTGTTCCAATGTGTCAACATTATCCTCAATTATATAAACATAGTGTATGTTAAGAAACAAAAAACATAATTACTCAAGCTACCATTTATATTGATTAAACGTCTTAAGATAACCAACACTAGTCACCACATGACACTTACTATATTCATTTTCTACTTGATTTGGCAATTATTAGATTAGATTTTCTCCGATATGTTATATGTTTGACACTTCACCAATTGCATCATAAATAAAACCAAGAAATAAAAAATATTTTTTTGAATAAAATAAATAGATTTTTTCTTTTTAATAACATTTAGGAACTGAATAATCTATTGAACCCAAAAATATAACATTTAAAAACAGAATAATCTGTGGGACCCAATAAAATAACATTTAAAGACCAAATAATCTATAAGAATCAAATGTAGCTTGACATTATGTCAAACTCCTAATAGACCTAACTCGGGGGGTCCTCATCATTGTAGAGTTTACAGCCGTCCTCCATTGAGCTTGAACTCTTCCTCCATTGCATTTTCTACAATTTGGTTTCACCTACCAGAAATGTTGTCGGGAAAACGTCCAAGGATTGGAAAGCTGCAGATTTGCTCCAAGAAAACGTGGGTGAATTTTTTTTTGGTGGTCCTATGCAATCTGATATTTTTCATAGATCGTAGCAAAGTATATTTTTGTTCTGTCATTGCCTATGTCAGACACAAACGTATATAGAGAGAGAACACGGGCCATAAAAATGAAGAGCGAGAAAATATCTAAAGAGAGAGGAGGAAAATGGATTTGTTTTTATTTTAGTTTTATTATTATGTTCTTTTAGTTGATTTTATTTGTGTAAACTGGTTTTAACTTTAATGTTTATTTTTGTATTGTTAATATTTTTTTTTTAATTTAGGTTGATTTATTTTTCAAGAATTATTTTATATTTAAAAATGATTGTGGGTGTGATTATATTTTTTGGATTTATTTGTGTATATAATCTTATTTCTTTATTTTTTAGAGTTGATAATTCTAAAATTTAACTATTGTATTTTAGTGTATTTACATGAAAGAGGTATTGAAAAGATTAAAGAATCATTATTATTTATATGATGTTGCATGAACAAATACAACTTGACGAAACATCATTCTAGCCACCTTACATCTTTATCTTAGGTGTTTTCAATATTGTTGAAAACAACAAAGTCTAATAAGATACGATGAAGTTTGAAACTTTAACCCTTATATAGCCAACTTCTAAAGTAGTTTTTAAGACAATATTGAATGTATTCAGATGAAGAGAAGGCAAACCAATTTCTGGAAGCAATGTAATTGTGGTAAGCAATTAAAATTGCAGATATAATTTTGTCTAAAATCACATGATACCAAAACTCAATATGTTATAACAATTTATAAAGCTTGCTTGGACTAGGCTTCATCCTGGAATGTTGTTATGTATTTTTTGGGCCTAAATGGCCAGTTTGTACCTAACTAGGGATCAACCCTATGAGAGATATACTTTCCCAGTGTTTAAGTTTTATTTTAGTATAATAGTATGGGTGTCTAGCACCTTTTTATTTAAAAAAACAAAGAAAAAAACAAAACAATTTATAAACTTTCACAATCTCATATTAATATTCAATAAACATCTCAAACACATTATTCAATCAAAATACATGAAAAATAATAATCTTCTATCTCTTTTTCCATCTATAAATATTTAGATACTCAACTATTTTTCAAATTGAAATATTATTTACTAATCCTAAATTTATATGTATGGGACTGTATAAAACCTAGGGTTTTCTTTATTTTCTCTATACTTGTAAAAAAAATTCAAGAAATTTCAAAAAATTCAATTTCTATAAATTGTTTTATTTTTATTTTATTATTATTTTAAATTCTATTATATTATTTCTATTATATTAATTTCAATTTTTTTTGTTAAAACAATATATTTTATTTTAAATTTTATATTTGATGGGTAAATTTTATATTTGATATTTCTGCGCGTACTTTAGATATATTTTTAAAAATATAAATATGCTAGTTATATAGATTTCCCAGGTTCAAAAGCCCTTCACAAATTACATTTTTAGATACTAGAAATGATGGTAAACTATTAAAATGGTGGGTAAAAGTAGTGCATACTTTGTGTCAACCATTAAACTTGGTTATTCTTAAATATCATCTAATTCAATGATTCAAAGGTAAATTTTGACTAATAAAAGTACAACCAAAACAATTATTTACCACTTTCTGGTGAGAATGACATACAAGATTATTATTGACTATTTGTTCATTGAAGAGTGAAATATGTCAGTATATAAAGTCATTAAGCTTTTGAATGTCAGTGTAAGTTTTATTGAAATGAACATTGTTTTGAAAGCTAATAAACTCAAAAATTGGACAACAGACCGAAAATATTGAAAAGGGGCCACAGTTTAAAAGCGATAAAGTTTAATCGGTTCCGCCTCTCTCGAGTTTTTTGTCGCTCTGTAAATCAACTTATACATGTCACTTACAAAAGCTCTTAAATCTGCGGCTGAAAATCCTTCCCGTTTGACAGCTTTCCAATCAATAGTAATCAATAGCTCTCAAATATCCTGAAGATCGTTTTCATTTGAAAACGTTATATAACAATTAATAGTAATTTTACGTCTCATCTACAACAGAAGTGGTAAATATTTATCCTTTTTTTATTGGTCAAAATTGCCCACCATGAACAGCGGTAGTGTCGGCTGTTTACAACTTTTTTACTCCCAAACGATTGACTTATCCGTTCGACAGATTCCACTGATCATGATCAACGGCTTTAATCCTTTTGTTTTTGCATATAGTCCATTTATATCCACCAGTGGATGAAATTTTGACCAGCCATCATTAATGCACTGGCTGATTAAGCTTTACCAACCTTAACGTTTTGCTGTTGAAATAGATGACATTTTACTGTTGAAATGAATGATATTTAAGAATAATCCGTTTGTACTCATCTCCAATTTCTATGCTCGCTCTCTCATCTCTTCTCGTTTGTGTCCAATCAGAGCCATTGTGACAGCCTCCTTTACTCTTCCCTCGTTTGGAATCCCATCTCTGTGTTGGCAGAACTGAATTCCTACTCCTAATTCTGCAAAAAGCTTTGAATTGAAGTGCTGATCTGCAAACATTCCCAGGTTCAAAGCCGTTCATAAATTACAGTTTTAGATAGTAACTTATTTTATAAGATCCTGATCTGCTAGCTTTACTCTTTAAACTTATAAAACTTTTGTTCTGCTGCTTATTTCAGAAGGAACGGAAAACGCGAGAGATGTCTGGGATTGTTTATCCTTGTGGAGCCTGCAAGATTCAACGAAGAAAATATGGAGATAAATGCGAGCTTGCTCCCTATTTCCCACCAAACGATCCTCACAAGTTTTTAGTAGTACAGAAATTATTTGGGAGAAGCAACATAGTCAAAATCCTTAAGGTATGGAACAAATGCTTTTCACAGATTTCGTTAACAGACCGCCATTGGAGTATTATTTCTTTTCCTAGTTTTAGCAAACATACTGTAACAAAGCGAGCACTAATTTAATTGAAGTTTAAATATATGACAGAAACCCTTGACAAGTGAGGGTAAAACTCAAGAACCTTGACTGAAACCCGTTGGCCTTTTCCATGTTGTTTTGCAATTGCAGGATATTCCGGCTGAGAATAGAGCAGATGCTGTAAGCAGCATGGTATATGAAGCAAGTGCGAGAGTGAAAGATCCAATCTACGGCTGCACCGGTGTAGTTTGTCTACTGCAGAAGGAAGTATCACACCTGCAATCACAACTGGCAACCACACAAGCAGAGCTCCTGAATGAACAGGCTAATCTTGTGTCTCTACCGACTGGATTTTATAATGCCAGTGAAGCAGGAAGCACATTGGGTGTGACCCAGAATATAGCACAACATAGGGATGACATAATAGTTACGCAAGATGATAAGGATCTGTTTGGATGGGAAGACATGACCTGGTGTTTTCAAGAAGAAGAGCTTATCATTTAACCGACCTGTAATAGTTGTAAATAGTCTCCTTAATTTAGATTATTTGAAGCCATGCCTAGTGTCAGTGAACTCGTTATATAGCTTTCCAAGCTTTCTGTAATCCGAAATTATATATATTTTACACTTATTCATCTATTAGACAAGCATAGCATTTAATATTATATTAATCTTATGCTAATCCAAACAATATCGTCACTTGTGCTCCCACACAATTAGAAAGAGTGGTCCATGAAATGTTGTGGATACATTACATTTACAACTGTTGAAATGTTCTACCAACTGAGCCATAGTCTGCTTCCACAAGCTCTACCCATGTCAGCTGCATGTTATACTTGATCATTAAATAAAACTTATAAACAACCATCTTTTCATCAGCAATAGTAGAAGTTGGTATCTTTCATATCCCTAAGTTATCTCATGGATCAGATAGAACCATCTTTTCATTAGTAGTAGTGAAAGGTGGGATCTTTCATATCCGTAAGTTATGTCATGGATCAGATAGAACCATCTTTTCATCAGTAGTAGTAAAAGTTGGGATCTTTCATATCCCTAAGTTAGGTCATGGATCAGATGGAACCATCTTTGCATCAGTAGTAGTAAAAGTTGCGATCTTTCATATCCATAAGTTATGTCCTAGATCAGATAGAGTGATTGGGAATTTTTGCAGGCCCAAAAAATTTTTTTACAATTTTTTGTCATTTGAAAATTAAATTTCTTGTTTTAAAAAACTAAAACAATTTTTTATAAAAATTGTAAACCATAAAATGTTTAAAAAAACATTTAAAATATATAACATTTTATGCATTCCTCTCTTATTTAGAACATTTCTTTTAAATTTGGTATGTTGGAATTTAAAAGAATCAACTAAATTTATATATTTTGTACTGGTTACACCTTTCCATCATAATAGATTGGCTAAGATGAATTATTTTATTTATTTATTAATGAAAAGAGTTATCTTATTTTGAAGAAATATCACAAATTACTTATAAAAAACTAAGTGGTATGAGAGCCCGGCACAAAGCCAATGCACTAGGCTAAGTCTAGAAAACAAAAGAAAAATAATTAGAGACAAGCCAAAAGACTACAACTTGGGCTAAGCAAAACATCAAAGCCCAAAAATCATGTTTTCTCAAAGAATGGGTGGTTTCCATGTCTTCAACGTTAGTCTTCTCCTTGAATGGTTGATTTTTAGATAATGAATCATCAAGGTACTTGTCTTAATCCTTAGTCTTCTCTTTGAACTATTGGTTTAAAAAAAATGAATCATCAAGACCCCAAACTGAGAGACAAGCTCAAGTTTTGAATGAAATAACACTCTCAACATTGCATAGAACTACACATACTAGAGAAGTCACAAGTCTAACCACTTCCTTCATCCTTTGAGGGACTTTTTTTTTTAATTTATTTTTTTTAGTTACTTGTATTCAACTATCCTACATCATTTTGCTTTTCTCTCAAACCATCTTTAGCTTGAATTTTTATTCCCTCTCCCTCTAAAGGGCTTTGTTGTTCTATCTCCCTCTACACTTCTCTTGAATTGACTTTTTTTATGATAAAATTTGGGAACCCCTAAGTGTTTGTCTTCTTTAGCCTTTTAATTTTATGAATTCATACTAGTTTGAGGACCCTTAGGCTACTTTTGGTTCCTTTCTCGATCTTTCTTTCCTTTCATGGGGATCATGTTGATATCTAATCTAAGACCAACCTTTTATGGATCCCCTTATTGTTTCATAACTTGTTGATTGTGTTTTCCTCCCTTTGGGCCCATTTTGTGTTACCTTAGTGTTTAAATCTCATCCTTTGAAGGGTGTTGGTAAAATGTGGTCAAACTAAAAAATATAGGTGGAAGACCAAATTTTACATCATCTATGTGTTGGGCTTCCTTATTGTGATCTTTCATATAAAAGTTTGAATAAAATCTAAGTAAAATGCATCAAGTTATGCTTTTGTCAAACTTTAGAACCTTCATGGACTTGGGTACTTTTTTTCTTTCATAGCCACCCTTTTCTTTTTTTGTCTTTGCAATCTTTGCAAAAATATAGAACTCCCATGGATGTCTTGACTTTCTTTGGTTCCTTGTATTCCCACATCCTCCTAGTCTTTGAAGACTTGTGGACCTTGCATGCACTTAAGAACTTCCTTCCAATTCCTCATTTCCCTTCATCTCCCGCTTTTATGCCTTTCTCCAAGTTTGTCCATGTGACTACATCTTTCACATGAACCTATGATTCAGATATGATAAATTTAATGATGAAGTGAACATGTAAAGATTGACACTTTGTTTTATTTTGCAAGTTGAGCTGATGCTTGAGAAACGCTGGACTCTGCATAGGCTTTCACAATTTTCTGGCCTTCCTTTCCTTGCCTTTCTACTTTCCCACAAGATTTCTTAACCTTTGTATAGATGAGGAACTCTCATGGATGTCAACACTTCACTTCCAAACAACTCCACAAGTCCACTTCACACTTTGTTCCACTTGTAGAAATGTGGAACTCCTGTGCACCTTGGTATTTCCAAGAAATTCCTCTCCTCCCTCCATGACTCACATCCCCACAACATTCCAAAAAAATTTCTTTGGAGGCACGTAGACCCTTCATAGATCATAGAAAATGGTCCAATTTACTTCTTTCTCTTGCCTTCTACATTCCTACACACTTAGGCTTGTCGAATTTCAACGCTTCCATTGAACTCAAATTCAAAGTCCAACTTTGTAAGTACCAAAATCATGTTAGGCCTACATAGTAGACTGATGATGATAAAGAGGTTCTAATCATATCCATGTATGTATGAATTACACTCCTCTTAGTAGTTTCACTCTTGGTGACATGTCCCTTGTGTTTTCCCCTCCTTGCCCGTCTTCTTGAACCCCCAAATTGACTTTCCAAACCTTTTGTATTTCCTAGTGGACCCTTTCTAAACTCTTCTTCAAGGTCACCCCTTAGAACCTTTTGAGTCACTTAGGTGACTATTTTTCAAGTTGTAGGGTTACCCGAGTGACCATAATTTACAAAAGGGAAAATCTTGTCATTTTTCAAAGTCTAAAATAACTCTTTGTTTTGTCTTTTCCTCCTTATTTTTTTAGCTCATTTTAACTTGCATTTTTTTGTTCCATCTCATTGTCCTCTCACTTTCATTCCATTGTGAATTCATGATCAAATCTTACCTCTTCTAAATCATTTCCCAAATCTCTTCAAGTTCTCTCTTGTTTTCTTTTGGTTTTCTCTAGTTTTCTTGTTGTTTTCTTCTTATCTCTTTGTCTATTCTTGGCAAAGTTTCTATTTCTTCATTAGTTGACTTTTTTTTCAATCTTATTTCTCCATCTCTTCCCTCTCATTTCTACCTATAAATGCCCCACACTTCTTCATTGTTCAACACATTTCTCAAACATGCTTATTCACATTCCTTTGAGCCTCTTGGTTTATTTCCTTTAGTTTTAATTTTAGTTTTGAAAAGAATCAAATCTTCCCCTTTAGGAGGTTGATTTCATGTATTCTTGCCTTAGTCAAGATTATACATAGCATCACCTCTAGCTTTACTTGCTCAGATAAGGTGTTAGATTTAGGATAGACAACTGAGAGGGGGGGGGGGGGGGGTGAATCAGTTATCCAAAAGTTTCTTCCAATTAATCACTTAAATCCTTTTCTTAATTCAACATCATAATAATAAATCAATCATGGAAACATAATACAACAATATAAGAGCAGAAACATATTAACGCATATGACACCAAGTTTTTTGACGTGGAAAATCCGGATAAGGGAAAAACCACGGGGTGACTAACCCAAGATTGTATTCTCTGTTAAAAGAATAGAAAGAACAAAATGGTACATTCCAATTAGGGCTCACTGCCTAAGCACACTGCTTACAAAAGGCCCAAGTGTGCCTACAGGAGACACACTATCTACAAAAAAATAAGTATTACAGACTTGAACTGAAGAATAGCATCTTCACCATGCTTGAGTTAGTTCCATTTAAGCTCAATACTTCTGCTCTACCTTTCACTCTACTCCTCTCTACCACACTCTCATCTCCACAAGATACTTTTGAAATGACTTTACAACTCCTTATTTATACAAGACATCGACTTAGGGATAATCATCCAAGTCGGCATACATTACAGAGAAAATACATAAATACAACATGATTAATTACAAAAAGACTTCATACAGATCAACACACTATTGGCCACATAGATCTAAGACTTCAATCTTCCCTAGGAGCACGCCATTTTTCACAGAACATCTGCAAGATCATCTGCAGGATGTGTAACTCATCTAGTCAGCTAGACTTAGGAAGAACATCATCATACGGAAGTAATTCTTCAATTACGAGCTTAATCTTTAATGCGGACCACCAACATGAATTGGAAATAATCCAAAGACTTCCACAAGCTTGCCTGAATCACCAAGAACATCCACACTACTTCTGCTTACTAAAATCATTCTCTCCTTCATCTGGAACATCAAGAACACAGTCTGTCATTGTCATATTGGAATAGATGCTTTCAGACCTCCAGACCATGAACCAATTGAGGTGTCAATTAACATTGACTTCCTAAATGCTCCACCAAATCTGCAAAATAAGATGTTGGATTTCTGGATCTCACCGGACCTATCTGTGTCACTCTGTCACTTCTGAACATCTGCCAAAACCGGTTTGACTTAAGTGGTCATAACCTCTTAAGATCTTCATACAGACCTCTGAAATCTTTATTGGATCATCTTAAGACACATATCTACAAACCCTTTGATGCGCATCCTCTGATCTTCATCTTAGCTAGGATCTTTACCTCACTGTCTTCACTATTTTTCTTTGTTCCTAATAGGACTAATTTTCTCAATATCCTTAGCATATAGCTCATCCAATCCTTATCATCAATGCAACAGGAGTATGTTGACATCAATGACAACACCGGTTAGGCCTATACTTGCAACAATCTCCCTCTTTGTCATTGATGGCAACATATGATGTGAAAAACTATTTTATCCATCAAGACAAGAACTTCTCCTTACTGACACAACTCCCCCTATCAACAACAACCATTCACATGTCTTCTCTTCCTTTACTACTCCCCCTTTGATCAGCAACCACTTTTTTTTCACATGTCTTCTCTCCCCCTTTGACCTCAATGGCAAAGGGCACATACTTGCATTAATTCAAAAGCATACTAGCTACTCCCCCTGAGTAGCAAATTCCCATCATCAATCTGGACCACAAGAAATGACTATGAGATCTACCAGACTGATGCACATTAGTGTACCTTAATTCAGAACTGGAGGGGTAATAACCCCTAACTTCTCCCTGAGATACTCAAAAGAGTCCTTAGGTAGAGGTTTAGTAAAAATATCTGCAATTTGATCCTTGGAAGGCACAAACTCCAATCTGACTTCATTCTTGTTCACTTGCTCTCTCAAAAAAGTGAAACTTGATGGATATATGTTTAGTCTTTAAATGCAACACCAGATTCTTTGATATATTTATTGCACTTGAATTATCATAGAAGATTGTGATAGGTTCTTCATACTCCACTCTGATATCTCTTAGCATTTTCTTCATCCACAATACTTGAGTGCAACTACTTGCTACTACAATATATTCTGCTTCTGTAGTAGATAGAGATATGGCCTCTTGGTTCTTGCTCAGCCAAGAAACCGATCTCTTCCCCAAAAAGAATACTCCACCACTGGTACTCTTTCGGTCATCCACATCTCCTGCCCAATCCACATCTGTATATGCATGAAGAGAGAAATCATGATCTATAGGATACCACAAACCATAATCAACTGTCCCTTTTAGATATCTAAAAATCCTCTTGATTTCCATAACATGAGATACTCTAGGATCAGCTTGGAATCTAGTAACAAGACCAACAACATTCATAATGTCAAGTCTAGTTTGAGTGAGATACAATAATCCTCCAATCATTGATCTATACTTTTTCTGACCAGCCTTGGGAGAGTCATCATCTTTGCTCAATTTACATCCGGTTGCCATGGGAGTACTCATTGGTTTTGAGTCTTCCATCCCAAATTTCTTCAACAATTCTTTCACATATTTGGTCTAAGAAATGAAGATTCCTTTCTTTGTTTGAGTGATTTGTAGACCCAATAAATAATTCATTTCCCTAAACATGGACATCTCAAATTCACTTTTCATTTGATTTGTAAAATTTTTGTACATACTAGCTCTTCCTCAAAAAATGATATCATCAACAAACACTTCAACAATCAAGATATTTTCATGATCAATTTTGAAGTACAAGTTACTCTCAGCAGTACCTTTGTTGAAACCAATCTTCAAAAGATGCTTATCTAGTCTTTCATACCAGGCTCTTGGGGCTTGTTTAAGTCCATACAGTGCTTTCTTCAACTTATAGACCATATCACCATGATCAGACAATTGAAATTCATCCGGTTGCTCAATGTAAACTTCTTCTTCCAAGTCACCATTCAGAAAGGCTAACTTGACATCCATCTGATATACTTTGAAATCCTTGAAGGCAGCAAAGGCAAGAAATAATTTGACTGCTTCAATTCTTGCCACCAGAGCAAAAGTTTCTTCAAAATCAACTCCTTCTACTTGGGAGTAACCCTTGCAGACCAATCTGGCTTTGTTTCTGACTACTTCACCATCTTCATTTAGTTTATTCTAGAAGACCCATTTGGTTCTAATCACATTCTTGTTTTTTGGTCTGAGAACAAGATCCCAAGTGTGATTTTTCTCAATTTGCATTAGCTGTTCCTCCATTGCTTTAGTCTAGTTTTCATCATTGCATGCTTCATTTACTGTCTTAGGAATACTCTTCTGAATCTTGAGCAATCCTTCTTCTTGTTTGAACACCTTTGCTTTTATCATCTATGATCTGGTCTTCAGAGTGATATAGCTTTACATACTTGGGAATTTTGGGACTTACTTGCACTTCTATTTCTTGCACAAGTTCATTCAAACTTATCTCTTCTTCTTGATTCACCGGATCAGTTTGAATTTGAATTTCAGAAGGGACTTGGACTCCTTGGATCAAAACAGCATTCTGATCATCTTCATCATATTCATAAAACCTTGAGGGTTTTTTAATACCTTCATCAACCTTTACATTTGTATTTTCTACAATCTTCCTCAATCTCTTGCTATAACATTGATATGCTTTTCTTTGAGTAGAATAACCCAAGAATATTCCTTCATCACTTCTAGCATCAAATTTTCCTAGATCTTCATCTCTTTTAATATAACATTTTCTACCAAAGACTCTGAAATACTTCACAGTGGGAGTGATGCCAAACCAAAGTTCATAAGGAGTTTTACCGGTATTGCTTCTGATTTGTACTCGATTGAGAGTATAGACTGCAGTGCTCACAGCTTCTCTCCAATAGATCTGAGGAATATTTGCTTCCATCATCATGGTTCTAGATGCTTCCTGGATGGTCCGGTTCTTTCTCTCCACTACTCCATTCTGCTGTGGTGTCCTTGGAGTAGACAACTGTCTTTTTATCCCATGTTTCTCACAGAATTCTATGAACTCACCAGATGTGAATTCTCCACCTCTGTTAGACCTCAGACATTTTATGTTTAATTTGGTTTCATTTTCTACCATAGCCTTGAATATTTTGAATTTCTCAAGGGCCTCAGATTTCTCTTTTAGAAAAGTTACCCACATCATCTGGGAGTGATCATCAATTAATAACATGAAGTATCTATCACCTTGCACACTCCTGATTCTTGCCGGACCACATAGATCAGTATGAATTAAGTCCAATAATCTGGTAGAAGATTGTTCTTTACTTTTGAATGTGATTCTGCTCTACTTACCCAACTGACATTCTTTTCACAAACTATTGGTAGGTTTCACCAATCTTGGAAGATCTCTTACAGCTTGAGTGTTGCTTATCTTGATGATATTATCAAACTTCACATGACACATTCTCTTATGCCACAACCAACTTTGATCAATTTGAACAAATAAGCAACTTTTACCAGTACCAACCAAGTAGAAGATATTACCTTTAGTTTGAGTACCAGATGCAATCTCTATTCCAGAACTTTCAAAGATCTTGCATTTTCCATTTTTGAATCAAAGATCATAGCCTTTGTCCACCAACTGGCCAACACTGAGAAGATTGTGCTTCAGGCCTTCAACATACAGTACATTACTAGTTTTGTTCTTTCCATCAAAATAAATAGTTCCTCTACCTCTGATTCTGCTTGCATAATTATCACCAAATTTTACTACTCCTCCTTCATACCTTTCTAAATCTATGAACTTATTTTTGTCACCTGTCATATGGTGGGAGCATCCACTGTCAATGACCCAATCATCTTATTCTTCAACTTGGGCAGCCAGAGCTCTTTCTACAATTTTATGATTGACAGATTCAGAGGGCATTGGATCTTCTTCCTTGATGGCAATAAACACCCAGTCACTTCTAGATTTGTTTCTTGTCTCCGATTCATCATCTGTTACTCCTTCATCATCATCATCTTCATGAACATAGGAACATTTCTTTTGGAACCTTGATCTATTAGGATTTGGTCTTGAAAATCTTTTTAGACACCTTGAGGCAAAATGACCAATCTTATTGCAGTTAAAACATTTAAAAGACAATTTGCCCTCATACTTACCGGATCCTCTTGGCAGTCTTTTTGTAATAAGGGATTCAAGTTGAGCAGCTTCTGCTGCATCTTCTTCCAGGTCTTTTCTTTCTTTTTCATACCATAATAGTTTCTTTGAAGAGATCTCTCCTGGATCAAACTTTTGTTTTCCTTTTACAGAGGCACTAGCTTTGAATGTAGATTCATTCTTGGGGGGCATCTCCAAACTCAGTCAATTCAAATGCAGCCAGTTTACCAACCAATTGATCTCTTGAGATACCTAAAAAGGATCTGAATTCTTCAATAGCAACAACCTTATATTTGTAAGAATCAGGAAGGGATCTAAGAACTTTGGCAACAATCTCATATTCATCCAAGATTCCACCAGTACATCTAATGCCACAAACAAGCTCATTTACTCTTGGCATAAATGTAGTGATATTTTCATCTTCTCTCATCTTTAGGATTTCAAATTTTCCTTTCAGACTCTATAGCTTGGCACATTTAACATACTTGTCTCCTTCATGTAGAAGTTCTAGTTTTTACCAAATCTCATATGCAGTTTTTAGATCAATAACATTTGTCATCTCTGAATCAGATAAGGCACTTAGAAGAGCTTCTTTAGTCCACAGATTATTTTTAGCATCTCTAATTTCATCTACGGTATGCAGACCTGTTATGCCCTTACTTCTATAGTGTATATGGTTATGAATAGTCGGCTTGTGGCTATCTTAACTCTTAATTAAGTCATATTATCATTATTATATTGTTATTTAGTTGTTTAGGTCGGCCTAAGGCTTCTATAGGGCTATCTAAGTCGGCCTGGGTGATATCCTAGGCATAAATAGGTATATATAGGGGTAGTGAGTCTTATTAGATCATCATATTCAGTATTGTGTTCTCATTGAAGACTGTTGGAGGTATCCCCCTCGAAGTGGATTAGGAGGTTGCCCCCTCGAAGTGGCATATTATTATCAAATATTTTCAGTATATTTACTATTATATTCAGATATTGTGCAAGTTGTTTCATTACAAGTGGTATCAGAGCTAGATTCATCACCATCAAGAGCTAGATGCAAAGGGAAGACACATCTTGGAGCTGAAGTTAATTTTCCAGACACACATGAACAAGCTGAGGACATCAAGGACATATCTTCTAGTTGAAGTTGCCACATGGGATGATGAAGATTATATGAAGAAACTACCAGAATTGATCAGCGTTGAGGACAACGCTTTTGTAAAGGTGGGGGGCATGTTATGCCCTTACTTCTATAGTGTATATGGTTATGAATAGTCGGCTTGTGGCTATCTTAACTCTTAATTAAGTCATATTATCATTATTATATTGTTATTTAGTTGTTTAGGTCGGCCTAAGGCTTCTATAGGGCTATCTAAGTCGGCCTGGGTGATATCCTAGGCATAAATAGGTATATATAGGGGTAGTGAGTCTTATTAGATCATCATATTGTGTATTGTGTTCTCATTGGAGACTATTGGAGGTATCCCCCTCGAAGTGGATTAGGAGGTTGCCCCCTCGAAGTGGCATATTATTATCAAGTATTTGTAGCATATTTACTATTATATTTAGATATTGTGCAATTTGTTTCATTACAAGTGGTATCAGAGCATGATCTTGGCACCGTAGAGGCAAGATTTTTTCTCAACATTGGAGGCGATTTTGGGAAGAGCATAACTTTCATATTTTAGCGAATTTTTTAAAAATATTTAAAGGGTTTTTGAAGACAATATTAAATAAGATACAATCCAAATTTCAGAGGAATTGGAGCAAAAATAGGCGAGTTATTGCAAAATTAGGGTTTCCAACAAATTCACTCTCAAGGCAGAAAATTTGCTAATTTTTTGGATTTTTTTCTGGGTAAGTGGTATCTTGGCATTAGTAAGTTACAGTAAAAATTTTGGAGAATTTACATTTCATTTGTATGATTTATTTCAAAAATATTGGTTTCCATCATGACGAGCCTTGTGACAAGAGGCAAAAAGAATGCTATCACACTGGGGAAATCCTCTGATAAGGATGAGGAAATAAGTAAGTACAAGAGGGATATGTGTGACCTAAGAGAAGATATATCATATATACGAAGCATGTTAAGTGCCTTAATGAAGGAACCAAGAAAGGAGGTCTCAAGCAACAAAGAAGAAGAAGAAGAAGCAGTAGCAGTAGACAAAGAAGAAGAAGAACCAGAAGAAGAAGAAAAAGAAGAAGAACCAAAAGAAGAAGAAAAAGAAGAACCAGAAGAAGAAGAAGAAGAAGAAGAAGAACCAGAAGAAGAAGAAGAAGAAGAAGTGGAAGAAGAAGCGAAAGAAGAGGAAGAAGCGGAAGAAGAAGCGGAAGAAGCAGAAGAAGCAGAAGAAGAAGCGGAAGAAGCAGCAAAAGAAGCGGAAGAAGAGGAAGAAGCGAAAGAAGAGGAAGAAGTGGAAGAAGAAGTGGAAGAAGCAGAAGAAGTGGAAGAAGCAAAAGAAGCAGAAGAAGTAGAAGAAGAAGCGGAAGACGCAGCGGAAGAAGCGAAAGAAGAAGCAGAAGAAGCGAAAGAAGCGGCAGAAGCAACGGAAGAAGAAACAAAAGAAGCGGAAGAAGCGGAAGAAGAAGAAGAAGAAGAAGATGATGATGATGATGAAGAAGCAGAAGAAGAGACAGAAGAAGAAGAAGAAGAAGAAGAAGAAGAAGAAGAAGAAGAAGAAGAAACAAAAGAAAAAGAAAAAGATGATGAAGAAGAAGTGAAAGAAGAAGAAGTTCCTAATCAAGCTATTCAACCAATGCAAGGGTACCATGTACTATTCCTCACCTCTTCCTCTATGGCACATCAAAAGGTTCAAGTAAAGGAAGAACACATTCATCACCATCAAGAGCTAGATGCAAAGGGAAGACACATCTTGGAGCTGAAGTTAATTTTCCAGACACACATGAACAAGCTAAGGACATCAAGGACATATCTTCTAGTTGAAGTTGCCACATGGGATGATGAAGATTATATGAAGAAACTACCAGAATTGATCAGCGTTGAGGACAACGCTTTTGTAAAGGTGGGGGGCATGTTATGCCCTTACTTCTATAGTGTATATGGTTATGAATAGTCGGCTTGTGGCTATCTTAACTCTTAATTAAGTCATATTATCATTATTATATTGTTATTTAGTTGTTTAGGTCGGCCTAAGGCTTCTATAGGGCTATCTAAGTCGGCCTGGGTGATATCCTAGGCATGAATAGGTATATATAGGGGTAGTGAGTCTTATTAGATCATCATATTGTGTATTGTGTTCTCATTGGAGACTATTGGAGGTATCCCCCTCGAAGTGGATTAGGAGGTTGCCCCCTCGAAGTGGCATATTATTATCAAGTATTTGCAACATATTTACTATTATATTTAGATATTGTGCAATTTGTTTCATTACAAGACCATTCTATGGAGGATCATATTTCTTTGAAGCCATGATCCAATACTGCATTCCCATACATTGCAAGTGGCATTCCATGTGACTTTTCCAAAGAGTGAAATTGGTTCCATCAAATCTTGGACTATCCTTCTTATAGGATGACATCCTGGATCTCCTCAAGCGGTTAATCTTCATTTAGAGGAACTTGGCTCTGATACCAATTCTTAGATTTAGGACAGACAACTGAGAGGGGGGATGAATCAATTGTTTGAAAATTTGTTCCAATTAATCACTTAAATCCTTTTCTTAATTCAATAGCATAATAATAAATCAATCGTGGAAACATAATACAACAATTCAAGAGTAGAAACACATTAACACATATGACACCAAGATTTTTGATGTGGAAAACCCAGTTAAGGGAAAAACCACGGGGTGACTAACCCAAGATTGGATTCTTTATTAAAAGAATAGAAATAACAAAATGGCACATGCCAATTAGGGCTCACTGCCTAAGCACACTGCTCATAAGAGGCCCACTGCCTACAAGAGACACACTGTCTACAGAAAAATAAGTATTACATAATTAAACTAAAGAATAGCATCTTCACCATGCTTGAGTCAATTCCATTTAAGCTCAATAGTTATGCTCTGCCTTTCGCTCTGCTCCTCTCTACCACACTCTCATCTCCACAAGATACTTTTGAAATGTCTTTACAACTCCTCATTTATACAAGACATCGACTTAGGGATAATCATCCAAGTCGTCATACATTATAGAGTAAATTAATAAATACAACATGATTAATTACAAAAAGACTTCACGCAGATTGACACACTATTAGCCACACAGATTTGAGACTTCAATCTTCCTTAGGAACACGCCATTCTTAATAGAACATCTCCAAGATCATCCGCAGGATGTGTAACTCATCTGGTCGGCTAGACTTTGGAAGAACATCATCATCCAGAAGTAATTCTTCAATTACGAGTTCAATCTTCAATGCAGACCACCAACACGAACTGGAAATAATCCAAAGACTTCCACAAGCTTGCCTGAATCACCAAGAACATCCACACTACTTCTGCTTACTAAAATCATTCTCTCCTTCATCCGGAACCTCAAGAACATAGTCCATCATCATTGTCATATTGGAATGGATGCTTTGAGACCTCTAGACCATGAACCAATTGAGTTGTCAATTAACATTGACTTCCTAAATGCTCCACCAAATCCACAGAACAAGATGTTAGATTTCTAGATTTCACCGGACCTATCTCTGTCACTCTGTCACTTGTAAACATCTGCCAAAACCAGTTTCACTTAAGTGGTAATAACCTCTTGAGATCTTCATCCAGAGCTCTGAAATCTTTACTGGATCATCTTAAGACACATATCTACAAACCCTTTGATGCGCATTCTTTGATCTTCATCTTAGCTGGGATCTTTACCTCATTGTTCTTCTCTGTTCTTGATAGGACTAATTTTCTCAATATCCTCAGCATACAGTTCATCCAATCCTTATCATCAATGCAACAGGAATATGTTGACATCAATGACAACACTAGTTAGGCCTATACTTGCAACATAAGGATCATGCCTCCCTTCTTCATTCAAACTTGTTATTTCTTGTAAGCAACTTTTTCATTCCCTTACATCCCCATTTTTATCCTTGTCACCAAGAGGAGGACTCCATTACTATAGAGGAGGAGATAGTTGCCACAGGAGCTCTGATGACATATCGTAGCACTAGTGCCCACTATCAAAAGTTCGTTATTGCTTTATCAGTATTTAGCGAGCACATTTTTGATTTGTCTTTCTCTTAATAGGATTTATAGTTAAAATAGAGTTACTTTCTTCTATTAGCATAAATTTCTTTCTTTGCTTAGAGTAGTCACAAATTAACTAAATTAGGAACTTCACAACTTGAAAAATATAAAAACATAGTTACATTGCATTAGGAAAAGACATATAGTTTGTATTCATATTTCCCTTTCATTATAATTAACTCATTGTAAAAGATTACAAAAAGAAACAAAAGTGCATGCATTCACTTAGGATTAATTACACTAAAAATTTGTTTTAAACATTCAAATGTTTCAAACATTGAAGCCCTCAATTTCACCATGAGGCATACAATGAAGAATCCCTCACTTTCTTCATGAGGCATAGAAATATAACAACATTTTGACATTCAAATCAAACATAGGAAAACATCAAGGAAACCCTTAATCTCATCATGAGGTACACAAATTTAATAGTTCAAATTCAAATAGACAAACTATAATTCTGCTATTTCTCATGACACTCTTCTTCCACACAAAGAGAGTAATCAATCCTATTCACTCATACCTAGTTTGCTTTCCCTAGATAGGTATGGGTGATTATATTGATGTTTTCAGCAATGGTGTAGTGAATGTGATATTTAGAGTCTAACTGACCTATGTTTTGTCTCAATCACATTTTGGTTATCACATATTTTGGTGAACACAACATAAATAACAAAAACTTCTGATAGAGTCTCTTTGTGTTTTTTATACTTCAACAAATCCTTTTGGGATGGGGTCTTTCACATTTGTGCACATTTCTCCCATTCCAATTTCATCTTTCACTTCCATGTTGATCTCATTTATTTTGAAATTCTTTTTGCACCCCCAAACTAGGACAATATCACATAGAGTTTAGGGGAACTTCCCATCTAATGAAATTAGCACACCTTCAAATCCAAATTCTCAAATCTCAAACCAATTATACTCTTAAGACTCAAATTCAAAGGGCATCTAACAAGAGCCCCACAACTTCTTGATATTTAATAACCCAACATATGAAGACATAGTAATTCAACCTAACAAAATCAAAACATTCCAAGTAAGCACTTAGTCCAAAATCTATCAACAAGAGTGACTCATAACAAGCTATAGGAAAATGTCCACCCAAATAGACAATGAAGTGCACTATCTAGAGAAGAACTTATAAGAATCTTGGGAGGCATGAGAAGCCCTCCACATAGCATATCAAACTAAAATATCTAGGGCATGCCAATTGTTGTTAAAAGGAACATATGTGGCCACTAAACCCCCAATGAAAAAAATCCACTGCAAGGTGGAAAAAATAAGGAATAGAGGAATCCACACCTGTAGACCTTATGGAAACCTTTGTCAACTAGATCAAGATGATTGAGGCTAGAGGTATTGGATGAACCTTGACAAAATCTAGAATTAAGGTAAGAATTAGGATGTAGGTGTTGAACACACCAAGATAGTGAGAGGGGGGGTGAATCAGTATCTAAACAATCTTAAATTTTAACAACTTCAATTTATCTAGAGTAGATTAAAACTTAAGCATCCTAGTATTAACATAATCATGAAAGATTAATACAATACACATCAATACATAACACCATATGTACTTGGAAAACCCAAGAAGGGAAAAACCACGGTGAGGATTAACTCACAATATATGAAGCTCAAATAATAACTTTGTTTTAGGGTTACAACCCATGGAAGCTACTACTCCCTGCAAACTTTGATTTAGGGTCACTCCCAAGGAAGATTCTACTCCCTGAAGACTTTGTTTTAGGGTCACTTCCAACGAAGCTACTACTCCCTGAATTGAGAACACACTTACAAAATATTATAGCATGATAGTCCTTCTACTATCTGGAAACTAACATTGAAATTCTGATGAAGGGGGTAAATCATAAAACACACAACAACAGAAATGGCACATAGAAAATAGAATATTTATTTATTGATTTGGACAACTTATTACATTATAGAAGCTCAATTACAATTAGAGGAATCAATCCTCCACAGGCTGTAATACTCTACAGCTACACATCACTAGGCTCTGGAATCTTCTTCCTTCTGTAACCCCAAATCAGTTAGGGTTTCTATTTTCCCACCTATTCTTGACTCTACACTTTCTCCCTTAACTCTAATACTGCCTAGGGTTCCCAAAAGAATGGTTATTAATAGCTTTTTTGGTGGCCAACAACATAATTTTGAAATTTGCATCTCCCTCCAAAAATAGGTCAACTTCTGGGAGCCATAACTTTTGATCCGGGTGTCCGATTGATGAACCATTTTATGTGTTAGAAATCTCGTGGAGTAAACTACGTGCTAAGAATGTGCTCTACTAGTTTTAACCATTTTTGGGCCCGTATGGGACTGTTTAGTGCCTCAAACTTAAGTTTAAATAATTTTTAGGCATTTTCTGGGAAACAAAAACTTTAATATCTTTCAGCTCGCAAATGATCTTTGCATGATTCCTTCGCCAAAGGTCTTATTTTTCAGTTACAAAGATTCCTATAAATGTTCACTTCAATCCATGCCCAAATGCAAACTTTCCTAAAACAGCAAGTTGCTATTTTTAGCAGTTTGGAAAAACTAAAAGTTCTACATCATTAGTAAGCAATTATGGAACTAGAACCACAAATTTTGAAAAGAAATGGAAAGAACATCAACGATTTTGAAACACGTCTTTTTTTGGGTGATACAAGATTGCCCTTAGACCACTAGATGCTCCTGCATCAGACACCTAGGGTAATTTGAGAAGTCACCCTTTCACGTCTCAGGTGTTTGTTTAAGGAAAACCTAAACGGTCAACCTCTGCCTTAGATTACCAAGAAGAATCTTCAACAAGACTTTCTTTCCATTTCACCAGATATTCTTCATATTGCTTGTTCCGAGTACTTCTTCCCACATGGCTATCCAAGATCTCTTCTATCTCTTCCATTGAAGTAGATGCCGGAATACTCCACTATTCTTCTATTGGTCCATCCTCTATGCCACCTTCATGATATTCTGTTAAATCACCAATGTTGAACATAGGGGAAATATTGATCCCACTCGGCAGCTCTACCTCATATGCATTTCTTGAATCATGCTTCTTCAGGATTTTGTACGGTCCAAATTTCTTCATTTTCAACTTATTGTATGTTCCAATTGGGAACCTTTCTTTTCTCAAATGAACCATGACTTCATCTCCTACCTGGAACTCCTTATATCTCCTCTTCTGATCTGCCTTGGCCTTGTACTGAATATTCATCTTATTAATGTGCTTTTTCACCTCTTCATGCAAATTCTTTAGATGTTCTGCAAAGCCTTCAGCTTTAGCACTTGTCTTTTCTCCTTTGTCCTGCTTCCTTAACTTATAATCATTTATTGGGCTATTGCCATATCTAATCTAGAATGGTGATTTACCAGTACTCCTATTGACAGAATTGTTGTAAGCAAATTTTGTCTATGGTAAAATCAAATCCCATCCCTTGGGCTTATCTCCTACTAAGCATCGTAGTAGGTTACCCAAAGTCCTATTCACCACTTCCGTCTATCCATAAGTCTATGGATGGTGTGCAGAACTGAACTTCAAATCTATCTTCAACTTTTTCCACAATGTTCTCTAGAAATAACCAACAAACTTGGTATCTCGATCTGAAACTATGCTCATTGGTAGACCATGTAGTCTTACCACCTCTCTAAAAAATAACTTTGCAATATGAACAGCATCATTAGTCTTCTTACAAGCAATAAAATGTGCCATCTTTGAGAATCTATCCACCACTACAAAAATGGAATCATGCCCTCTTTGTGTCCTTGGTAAACAAAGAACAAAATCCATACTAATATCATCCCATGGCTTCTCTGGTATAGGTAGTGGCTGATATAGACCTATATTCTGACTTGCTCTTTTCGCCATCTGACATACTCTGCAACTCTACACAAATTTCCTCACATCTTGCTACAACTATGGCCAATAATATTTTTCACCAACAATAGCAATGGTCTTATCTCGACCAAAGTGTCCATCCAATCCCCCACTATGCTTCTCCTTAATCAGGTTCTCTCTCATGGAACTCCTCAGAATGCACAACTAGCTTCCTCTAAACAACATGCCATCTTGGATTATGAAATCCAACCATTTTGTCCTGTCCAAAGTAACAGGTTCCAAACAAGCTTTCTAGGGCTCTGCAAAATGTAGATCTTTAGGATAGAAACTTTTGGGCTCATTGAATCCAACAACCTCTATCTTCATTTCTGTCAACAAATTTTGCCTTCTGCTCAAGGCATCTGCAACTCTATTGGACTTCCCACTCCTGTGCTTCAAACAAAAGTACCCCTGTACAAAAAATCAACCCATTTTAAGTACCTCTAGTTTAACTTTCCTTAACTATTAAGATACTGCAAAGCCTGATGATCAGTATATAAAACAAACTCCTTTGGCAACAAATAATGTCTCCATTTCTTCAAAACCTAAACTATTGCATAAAACTCCTGATCATAAACATAATACTTTTTCTTGGCATCATTAAGCTTCTCACTAAAATAGGCAATGGGCTTACCTTCTTGTCTCAAAACAACTCATATAGCACTGCCACTAGCATCACAATCTACCTAAAATACCTTATTAAAATCTGGAAGTGCTAAAATAGGTTGCTATGTGACTTTCTTCTTTAATTTATCAAAGTTTTTATCTTCTCCTTTAGTCCATCTAAACTCATTTCTATCCCCTCTCATTGTCTCAGTTAGGGGTGCACAAATGCTACTAAAATTCTTGATAAACTTTCTATAAAAACTTGCCAAACCATGAAAATATTTTACCTTAGAAGCACTCCTTAGCGTAGGCCATTCAATGATTGCCCTCAACTTCTCTAGGTCCATCTTAAGACCTTCCTCTGAGACAACAAATCCTAGGTATACCAACTCCTTATTTGCAAAACTATATTTCTTCAGATTGATCAACAACTTCTCCTCCCTCAACTTCTCAAAAACTCTTCTGATATGCATCATATGCTCATCCCAAGTCTTACTAAAAATCAAAATATCATCTAAATAAACAATAACAAAACTTCCCAAAAATTATTTCAATACCTCATTCATGAGCCACATGAATGTACTCAGTGCATTGGTTAGCCCAAATGGCTTGACTAACCACTCATACAAACTTTCCTTTGTTTTGAAGGCTGTCTTCCACTCATCTCCTTCCCTGATATGGATCTGGTGATATCCAATCTTCAGGTCAACATTTGTGAAGTACTTGGCTCCACTCAAACAATCCATTATGTCATCCATTCTGCGCAATAGAAATCTATACTTGATCATGATCTTATTGATGGGTCGAGAGTCTATACACATTCTCCACTCTCCATCTTTCTTTAGTTCTAGTACTATAGTTATCACACATGGACATAGGCTCTCTCTTATCAATCCCTTCCTCAACAACTCTTGAACTTGTCTGTTCAACTCTTCACTCTCTGCAGTAGTCATTCTATGGGCTACCTTATTCGACAAATTAGCTCCTGGTATCAAATCCATTTGATGAGTTATCTTACTCACTAGTGGTAAACCTTCTGGTACATTATCAAAGATAATATCTTGAAATTCTTCCAACATTTCTGAGACTTCTGCTGGTACATCTTCACATTTTTCTTGACCAATATTAGGAATCAATGCAAAGGAATGACGCTCATGCTTCATTCCCTCTAAAATTTTCTACCATCTACCAAGCAAATTCTAGCAGTACCACATACCTTTTCTTCCACCTCCTTCAAGGGCTTCAACTTATGACAAACTCCATCCTTTGTTAGGGAATATGTGTTTGCATGGCCATCATGGACAATGCTCCTATCATACTGCCATGGCCTCCCCAATAGCATATGAAATGCATCCATAGGTTTGATATCACACAGCACCTCATCATGGTAGTCCCCAATCTTGAACTTCACTAAACACTGCTCATTGATCAAAGCTCTATGGTCCTTCTGCAACCATGCAATCCGATATGGATGCGGATGCTTTCTTCTTGTCAACTTCAACTTGTCAACCATCTCCTCTGAAATAAGATTATCAGTGCTTCCACTGTCAATAATAATATCACAACACTTACCTTCACATTTGCACCTTGTGCTGAATAAATGCTTCCTCTAATTTTGTTCTTTCTCCTCATTCAACAAGGTTCTTCTGACAACTAGGGTTTCTCCCCTTTTAGCATCTTCAGAACACTCAGACTATGGATCGTCATCTACATGTGCAACTCCTGCATTACCTTCAGGTCTTCTATTTGTCCTTCCTTGATGTTGCAGACACTCATATGCTTGATGCCCTTCTTCTCCAAATTGGAAATAGGTTCCTTTGAAACCTCCTCTTCCAAGTCCTTGCCCAGGTCTGCCTCTTCCCCTTCCTCTTTGTTCACCATTATTCAAGTCACAAGGTCGGTAGGTATTATCTCCCCTCTAATTTCAACTAGTGCCAGCTTCTTTATTTTTATTTGGATCTTCATTATGGCCTCCATAGGGTCTTCCACCAGTCCTTCCACCTTGACCTCTTCCCATTTGCTTGCTATCAAATCTTTTATGCAGCTTCTCTTCCACCTTCAGGGAAAACTAGTATGCATCTTCTATGGTCATTCTGACCAGGCTAAACTCCTCTTGAATACTCAGCCTCAACCCATTAATGTAATGGGATACCTTCTCCTTGTTGGGCTATACATGGCCTGTCCTAATAGTAATCTTATAAAACTCTTATGTATACTCCTTAATAGACTTGTTACCTTACAACTTCTTTAGCAACTCCATCTTATAGTCCACAGGAATGAACTGCTTCTTCAGTTTCTCCACCATCTGATCCCATCTGGTGATGTTTCATTTTCCTCTTCTATTTTTTTCTAATTGGACCTCTTTCCGCCAAATACTAGCATGGCCCTTCAACTTTGTTTTTGCAAACTTGACTCGATCTAGATCTTCCACATCTTCATACTCAAAATATTCCTCCATGTCAGTGATCCAATCAATAAGCTATTCTGGATTCAAATCTCCAGAATATGTAGAAACTTTGATCCTGGGTCTCTTTTTGATCTTTGAAATGGCCCTCAACAACCTAACTTCTACAAGATCTCCTACAGCTTCTTGTTCTTCCTTAGATAGCTCTTCTTCAACTTTATCTTCACTTTCTTCTCTTGTTCATGGATCAATCCCTCTTCGTAGCTCATTTTGCAATGCATCGATTTGCCTTTGTAGGGCTCTAAAATCCTCTTCCATCAAAGAATTCCTCCCAATACGATTTCTTCATGGAGGCATCTTGATCTCTGCGGCAAACCCACAACCTTAGGTCCTAGTGCAAACTTCCTCACGGTCGGTGATCTATCTACACACTCAGGAACCCTTGCTCTGATACCACTTGATGAAGGGGGTAAATCATAAAACACACAATAATAGAAATGGCACACATAAAATAGAATATTTCTTTATTGATTTGGACAACTTATTACATTATAGAAGCTCAATTACAATCAGAGGAATCAATCCTCCACAGGCTGCAACACTCTATAGCTACACATCACCAGGCTCTGGAATCTTCTTCCTTCTGTAACCCCAAATCAGCTAGGGTTTCTATTTTCCCTCTTATTCTTGACTCTATAATTTCCCCCTTAATTCTACTACTTCCTAGGGTTCCCAAAAAATTGTTCTTAATAGCCTTTTTGGCGGCTAACAACCTAATTTCAAAATTTACATCTCCCTCCAAAAATAGGTCAACTTCCAGGAGCCATAACTTTTGATTCGGGTGTCTGAGTGACGAATCATTTAATGTGTCAGAAAGCTCACAGAGTGTTCTACGTGATAAGAACCTGCTCTATTGGTTTTGACCATTTTTAGGCCCTTATGGGGCTATTTAGTGCCTCAAACCTAAGTTTGAATAATTTTTAGACATTTTTTCAGGAAACAGAAATTTTAATATCTTTCAACTCGCAAATGATCTTGGTGTGATTCCTTTGCCAAAGGTTTTATTTTTTAGTTACGAAGCTTCATGTAAATTTTCACTTCAATCTGTGCCCAAATGCAAACTTTCGTAAAATAGTAGGTTGCTATTTTTAGCAGTTTGGAAAAACTGAAAGTTCTACATTACTCGAGCAATTATGGAACCAGAACCATAAATTTTGAAAAGAAATGGAAAGAACATCAACAATTTTGAAAGACATTTTTTTTGGGTGATGCCAGATTGCCCTTACACCACTGGATGCTCCTGTGTCAAATTCACAACTTTGATGATTGCAATTCTACCTCTTCATACTTTGTTTTGATGATCAGATTAGTTAGGCACACTCTACACTTGATTACTATGACAAATATGTCTTCAAGATGAATCAGGATAGCATCTACCACTTCTCTTTCTCCTTCAGTCACACATAAAAAATGCATTCATTCTACTTCTTATCTTGCTTGCAAACCTTTTCTATCAACTTGCAATCACACCTCACCTCACTCAATTTAATTTACAATTTATACAAGATATTACATTGACTACATTGCTTGTCAGCCATATACAACATGAAAAGTACATTTACAAGTCTGCCAGACAACCCACACCATGAGACGTGTAGAAGATAGGTCCTAATTAAAACTATGCATTATACCAGTAGAAGACCAATGCCTTGCATACACCAACACTTGGTTAACTAGGTCCAAAACATCCTTAACAACTTCAAACACCAAGGAATTAGATCCTCACACTTTGCTCATTTAGAAATAAGATAGCTTTAAGTAAAAATTATGAAGACTTGAAGCAAGATGGCCACAACAACTTGAAAACTATGTGCAGTACAGGAAACAAGTAAGATCTCCATGAAACTCTTCCAAATGAGTCCTCATGACTCATAAAACATCTCTAAACACTATAACAACCCTCCCTATTGGCGATGAGAGTTGAATGTGAGTGGATGGCACAAAGTCAATTTTTATTTTATTTTACTCTCACCATGCCATGTAGATTTGATGGCTTTTTGAAAAGTTGGGTGAGTTGATTTATTGCAGGAAGAAAAATATCTGGGAGCATGCCATACAATAGCTAGAAAGGTAGGACTTGGTATGAGTTTAATGCATCCATAAAATATCTTTATGGGCAATGTAGGAAGGAAGGAGATATAAAGTTAATGCTGGAAGAAATATCTTCGGGGGAAGATGAAAAAAGGAGAGAGGAATTAAAGAGGAAGAAAATTGCCGGTAAGAGAGGACACTCACTATTTTACATAAAAACCATGATTTGGGAAGAATAGGGTAGTTCGTGAGAGGAAGGGGTGTGATTAGATACTCAGGTGAACATATCAAATTGCAAGATCTGAGGCGAGTTGAGGGGAGTGTGAATAGACAATGAAATATCTCAGGCAAGCATATCAATTTGCAAGATTAAGGTGCGTTGAAGGGGAGGGTGACCAGATCTGAGGTATTTACCTTAGTCTTTGTTTTTCTAGCACAAAAACCAAATTATGTTTGTTGCATTTTCATTAAGCACAGAAAAATTCAAATCCCATTACTGCCTTTAAAAACTAAAATGTTGTGCTTACACCTATCTCATTAGATGTTCTTATCATGTGCTTACCTTCGAAGTGGAGTTGTTGAAAAAAATTGATTCATTAAAATGATGGGATTGCTGCAATTTGTTTGTGTAATTAGTATTGCAATAGGTAATCACTAGTGCGCACAATAGTTTCCTTCCCCATCAAGTAATGCTTCTACTTCTTCACTACCTATACTAACACTATTCCTGAAAATAGACATAAAACAACTAAAAATGGTAGAAAATGAGTCTTTTCTTAAAAAAAAAAGATTAGCTTGCATTGCACGCATGGATGCATTGATTTGTAATTTTGTGCATCAATCCATGAAATTTTGGTATTTGAGTTAACCCCAAACTAAATGACTTACCACCTACTAAAAAAGCATATAAAGGAATTCTAATTTTGGAGAAAGAGGTTATGAATTTAGAAAGCTATTGAAAAACACATACAAAGATTTTTATGTTCGACACGTTTGAAGGTTATGACCATGCCATAATGTATTTCAATGCAAGATATTTCCATCACCATTTATTGGCTCTTGAGATTTAAAATATTGAATTTTAGTGTGTCGAATTCCTTCCTTAATTATGTTATTTAATTGTCTTAAACAATTAACTTTTCATTCAGGCCACAACATAGCTTGTTGGATCTGAAGTCTATTGTGAGCTTTTAGGTACTGCAAATCAGCCCCTGAGCTTCTTATTTGTAGAGACAATCCATAAGGAATGGTCAACATCCAACTACCTCTAATTTTATTGAAATTGTTCATCTATGTGTTCATGAATCATGACGATGAGCCCTTATCATTTAGTAGCTCCCAACTGTAGATTTTTTATTTGTGATGAGATTTGCCTTACCATTATTACCATAAAGTCACATGAACTCCAATTTGGAAAATCTTTCATGCAACGTAGGGATCTAAAGGAACTACTATAGGAGGAAAGATTAAGATTTCCATTTTGTAGGTCTTTTAACATTTTATTTTGTTATGTTAAATATGGTAGTCAATATGCAAAATTCAGGATGAGAGTAGCCTTGCAATACCATTTTCCATGTTTTCTTATGTTATCTATACATTCCGCTATGAAGAGTGATTAAATTGGGGTCACTGGAGTTATTACACAACTGACCTAACTAACAAAGTGTTGTTTTCAATAAAATTACACTCATCGAAATCTTTTGTCTTGTAGATGATACATTTTGCAATTTTGTATTTTAATATTTAAAACATATTATGTTTCTACTAAGTTAGATGTGGTGTCCTTGGGACACGTCCTCTGCCCTCTGTGGCTATTCCAAATACTGTGGGGATGTAGATGGGACACTCATCATGTCACCTATTTTTATTGGATTATTTTTAATTAGGTTTTGTAGGCCTCGTTTCGTTAAACGAGATGAGATTAGGTCTATGATATTGAGTCCTTGTGCATGGCCTTGAGTGCTTGTAAAGGCTAAGGATGCACACAAGAAAGCCTATCTGTCTGTGGGGCATCGAGTTATTCGTCTGTGGGGCATTGATTTGGGCATGTTTGAGTCTCCTCGTTGGTATGAGTAGTGTACTTGTTTCCATGTGGTGCCATCCCTTCAAGAACGTATGATGACACCCCATCTAATTTGCACTCTAGTGTCTAGTGCCTTGGTAGTCATGACTAGTACCTGACATTATATTTGATGAGCATCTCTATGTTGTGAGATTAGCTTTTTTGCATTGTCTGTTGTGTTTGCTCCATGACTGATGTGAGTGTTGGCCATTGTAACCCTTGCCTTTATTCTTCTATTTGGGCCTTGTTACTACATCTAGGCATGGTGGGGTAGTCTCTTTTAAGTGCATGTGGTTGGGAGGCCTGCCACTGCCATTGGGGACCGGTGTATAGGTTTTGGAGAACCATTTAGAGATTTTCTCTATTGTATTCATTTAATCAGTTATTGTATCATATTCATGGCTATGCCTTTGTGCTTGTATATTCTTTTATCTAATTGTACTCTCTTGAGAGAGAAGATGTAATCATATAATTTAATGAGAAGAAATGAGATGTTGTTTTTTGTTTAGCTTACGGTGTCTGGTGTTGGTATCAGACCCGCATGTTCTTTGGTGATCATTATGGCTCTATGTTTTAAAGTGGAAATGGGTATTAGGAATAGTTGAATTTGGTGTTTAACATGAATGTAGTTCTAGCGATTTTTACAAGGAGGGTGATTTAGTCCTCTCCTTTGGGTTGTACATTTGGCCATACTTGGCCATGAATGTTGTCGATCTCCTGAGTCGGCAAATATATTATGTATATGTTATCTATTTATGTCAAAAAAAAATTATCTTGTCCTCTTTGGGCCCTTACCCTTCACGATCGTGGGGCAAGATGTTACATATGGTATCAGAGTCCATGTTCACACATTGGGATCTCTGGCATACTTGAGCCTTCTATGTTTCACTATATTTCGCGTGTGTGGAGTGAGCTTGTTATATTGTTTTTATAGTCTTGATTACTTTCATGCCTTAGCATGGCATTAGTGGGTTAAGTTACAACCCCATGCTTAGAAATCGTGGAGGAAATAAGCTCCTTGGCCTTACCTTACTCAATGGGACTAGATTGTCAACCTTGGTTGAGAGTTTCCCATGGTTAAGAGTGATCACTCTCCCATGTTATAAGATGAGGGGAGGAATGTTATGCCTTGTGTGTTTGCGGATTGAACGTAACTTGGGTTGCTTAATTACCCTTGCTTGGATATGCTCTTCTTGTGTCTTCCTAATGTTGCTAGTGAATGAAATAACCCTAATTGGTCATGAATTGATCTTGTAATTCTTTCTTGTATTATAGATGTAAAGGATGAAAGTGTGTAAATGTTGGTGGATGTGAATAGATTAGAATGAATTTTTGCTCCATGCTCTCTTGTAAGTGTTGGATGATTTCTGATTTTTCTTATAACCTCTTATTGTGCTTGATTTGCTACAATTTATCATCCTTGATAACATATTGAAGTCATTGGAATACTAATGGTGCCTTAAACTTTCCCTTAGTAGAATTTGCATATTTGTATAATGAATATTAGATGGCATGTAATGTCTTGACTTGAGATGAAATCTATCTTTCTCTCCTCTCCTTAGTTATCAATAGTTGACAAGATGTTAGATTGATGGTGTATGGATTTAAATAGCATGTGAAAGTTCTAATAAGTAAAAGAATCAGTGAAGAATAACTTATTCTTGTTATGGTTATGTGTTGAAAGTGATTATATGTTAATTAGTGCCTCCTTGTTTAATGAGCCTGAATGAGGATGGTAATTGCTTAGTGCATATATCTTGTTGATGAAATTTGATCTCTTCAATTGCATTGTGGTTTTATTGAGATCATATAGGTGAACACTTGTACTTTAATACAAACTAAAAAATAGTGAATGCTAAGGTAATAAGAATGTTGCATATCTTGCTTGAGTGAGTAATTTAATGCCTTTGACATAGCCAAGGTTACTTATGCTTATATGAATGAATGTGAATGTTGAGAAGTGACTAGGTGTCCTCAACCAAACTCATTTAATTGTGTTGCTAGTTTCTCATTTTCTTGTGAATGAATGGCATTATTGTGACTTGTGATATGATGCTGCTTTATGTGAATATAGAAGTGAGTGTAATGATGAATGTGAAGATGGTAGTGATGATGCTATACATGTTCTTGCACTATTGTGTTATGTTGAATGCACTGCAAGTGAATCTATAATTTGATGGGTAAATGAGTTGCCCTTGTGAAAAGAGAAAATTGCTATGGATATGTTGGAATACGTATTTTTTGGTAAAGTTGTATATTTTGCATCATGTTGCATAGTCATGTGTGGGCTATGGTTATGCCTGGGTAAGTGAAATTGTGTTTGTATTCCCCATGATAAGAGGCTCCATTGATGTATTCCTATTGAGTGTTGTGATTGACTAGTGCTTGAGATGTGTGCCCATGGGATAGTGATAATGCATACCCATCCATGGAGGATATGTATGGATTATGTGTATGGGAGAAAACCATACCAACTATGTGTTTTCCTATTGTCACCCTATTGATTGCCAACCTGTGGGTTGTTGATAGGTCAATATGTGGAGGGTTAGTAGCAGCAACAAAGTTCCTTGGGAGGGAATTGCATGGCATACGTGTATATTGGCAGTGTGAAACAACGATGATCATTTCAACCTCCTGAGAAAGTACTCACTACTTCCCCTTATTAATGGACCAGATACTTGGTTCATTCAGTGTTAGTCTAACCTACACAGTTCTTGAGGATGATATTAATTGTGGTATGAGCACCTGTGACAGCTATGATCTTACCTGATGTGATTGTATATGAGCTCTAGCATGTGTGGATGGGTGTTATCCCATGCTATGAGGTATTTTGTATCTCTTGTGTTTAGACATGATGCCTTAGTTATGATGCCACACCCCACTACTGTTCTGACACAGTGCTGGTGATGATGTCATTTTGCTGATGGTAGCAAGATGAGCTTGAGGACATGATGCCATGTACCTAGATACATGACAACGTAGTGTATATGTTGTGTTCCTACTTGTACTGAGAGGAGTGGTTTCTCGCATAGAGTAGAGGGTTCTCTCAAGAGGGCCTTGATTCTAATCAGTTGGCATGAGACTGGAACCTAGCCATGTGTACCTCTAGCTTTGGTGTGTTTCCACACATGCTTTCTCCGTGGGTACACACTATGTAGGATGTTCCTATGAGTAGGACATTTCCATGTGGTATATGGCCATTGTGTGCTTTCTCTTCTTTGCGTATACCATGTGCAGTGGCACCGCATGAGGTATGTGACCTAGGAGTTCCAGCACAATACTTTTCCATGTGAGGGTTATGGGAGTTTGCTGCACCCACATGAAGGACTATGGAGACAACCACGCTTGTTTTCCTCCTTCCTCGTGTGGTGACTAGAGATAGTCACGTAGTGTTGTAATGTGTATATTTCAAAGATTGTGAATCTTCTTTTTAGTTGTTGGTGACTTTTACTTTGCTTGTGTGGACCAACACTTTGGCTTATCTTTCTTGTATTGGTTTAGCCACAGATGATTTTCTTGATATGTAACTCTCGTGGTTACATTTGATTTACTATTGAAACTATGTGCATTTTTTTTATTTTATTGTTGGAATTGAGTTTTACTCTTCCTTATTTATATTTTTTTTTGGTGGCTAAACTCATTGACTTTTCTGTTTTCACATGCTAGTCTATTGTTGTGATGTGCTTCCTCATCAGGTGTGGTGAGATCGACCCGTTTGAGTGTATACAAGGAAGCAGAAGTAGGGAAACCCCTTAAGAATGGGGATATTTGTGAGCTATTCTAATCTCTAATTCACTACCTTCCTATTGTTTGACTATCTCTTGGAGGCTAAAACCCTTACACAAACAAGAGATATGTCATTGTGGCTTGTATGGAAGGGCTCACTATTTGGGTCAATGCCATAAAGACACATGGATATAGATATGGGACATGGTTATTGGTTATGGACTCATGAATATAATTAGATATGGATACTAGATATGGATGGTACTACGACATCCACATGAACCCCTAATGTAGCCTTGTGATGTGGATGAGTATGTACATGTATATGTGGGTTGTACAATTGTCATGTATGTAGTTGCATATTAAATAAAGAAGAGAACAAAATTTACATCATTATGCCTTGAAAAGTGACAAACTATTGCATTATATGTAAAGAGATGTCATGCATGTTCTTAAATTAGAGGTTGAAAATATGTATATGTGTGTACGTGTGCTCCATTTTATAGATCATTGCATACAAAAGTTAGAGAATTAAAAAATTTATGTCTTGAAAGTGCATTTTGCTGCAAATTATGAGAAAATTGTTTGGTTTATGCTGGAATTTACATGCTTATATGTTTATATACTGTTATCATTACTTTCAGATGATTACAGATAGCAAAGGGATGATATCGTAACACTCGTATCCAAGAGGCTTATGATGTCATGACCCTCTTCCTGATGTTGATTGATGCTTCGACTATTATATGATATATGCACATGTGCTTTGACGTGTTTTTGGAGTGTTGTAGGTACTAAGTATCAACTCCGCCTAGATTCATAGGCCCAAGCATACTTGTATTCCCCAATGGTGGTTATTGGAGATAGTCACATGCCATGTTCCCTACCCTAGCCACTGTACCCTGCTAGTGCAGTGTTCCCATGTTGTTGTCTTATCATCTGCTTGCCTAATGGTAATGTCCAGATTGCCCCTTATAGTCATGTGTAGTTTTCCAGTGTGGTGGTTGAGGCTTTTCTCCTTGGTTTTTGTTGATTGTTCATTGTAGTTTCTTTGGCATCATTCTTTATTTTGATTGGAGAAAATTATTTTATGCTAATGTATATTTTGTAGGAATGAGTGCCTTGGTTATTCCTTACCCATGTTCTAGGACTGATTGCATATAATTGTGCATGTGATAACCTAATTTTTATAATTGTATCGAGTTTCATAGACTAGTGTGTTCTTTGGCTACATCTTAGTGTTTGTAGGCTTCCAGGAGTAAGCCTAGTCCTAGGGGGTAGGATGTAACAACCCTCCCTGCTGGTGATGAGAGTTGAATGTGAGTGGACAACACAAAGTCAGTTTTTATTTTATTTTACTCTCACCATGCCATTCGATGGCATTTTGAAAAGTTGGTGAGTTGATTTATTGTGGGAAGAAAAATATCTGGGACCATGCCATATGATAGTTAGATAGGCAGGAGTTGGTATGAGTTTAATGCGGCTAGAAAATATCTTTATGGGTAGCGTAGGAAGAAAGGAGACATACGGTCAATGCTAGAAGAAATACCTTCAAGGGTAGATGAAAAGAGGAGAGAGAAATTAAAGAGGAAGAAAATCACTGATAAGAGAGGACACTCATTATTTTGCAAAAAAACCATGATTTGGGAAGAACAAGGCAGCTCGTGAGAGGAAAGGGTGCGATTAGATACTTAGGTGAACATATCAAATTGTAAGATCTGAGGTGAGCTGAGGGGAGTGGGAATAGACAATGAAATATCTGAGGCAAGCATATCAATTTGTAAGATTAAGGTGCATTGAAGGGGACCGCGGCTAGATCTGAGGTATTTACCTCAGTCTTTGTTTTTCCAGCATAAAAACTAAATTATGTTTGTTGTGATTTCATTGAGCATAGAAAAACCAAAACCCCATTATTGCCTTTAAAAACTAAACTATTGTGCTTACACCTATCTCATTGGATGTTCTTTTCATGTTCTTACTTTTGAAGTGGAGTTGTTGAATAAAACTGATTCATTAAAATGGTGGGATTGCTACAATTTGTTTGTGTATTTAGTATTACAATAGGTAATGACTAGTGCGCACAATAGTTTCCTTCCCCATTGAGTAATGCTTCTACTTCTTCACTGCCTATACTAACACTATTCCTGAAAATAGATAGAAAACAACTCAAAATGGTAGAAATTGAGTCTTTTCTTTAAAATTTTTTTATCTTGCATTGCATACTTGGATGTATTTATTTGTAATTTTGTGCATCAATCCATGAAATTTTAGTATTTGAGTTATCCCCAAACTAAATGACTTACCACCCATTGAAAAAGCATATAAAGGAGTTCTAATTTTGGTGAAAGAGGTTATGAATTTAGAAACCTATTGAAAAATACATACAAAGATTTTTATGTTTGGCACGTTTGAAGGTTATGACCATGCCATAATGTATTTCAATGCAAGATATTTCCATCACCATTTATTGGCTCTTGAGATTCAAAATATTGAATTTTAGTGTGTCGAATGCCTTCCTTAATTTTGTTATTTGATTGTCTTAAATAGTTAACTTTTCCTTCAGTCCACAACATAGCTTGTTTGATATCTGAGGTCTATTGTGAGCTTTTGGGTCCTGCAAATCAGCCCCTAAGCTTCTTATTTGTAGAGACAATCTACAAGGAATCGTCAACATCCAGCTGCCTCTAATTTTACTAAAATTGTTCATCTATGTGTTCATGAATCATGACGATGAGCCCCTATCATTTACCAACTCCCAATTGTGGATTTTTGATTTGTGATGAGATTTTCCTTACCATTATTACCATAAAGTCACATGAACTCTAATTTGGAAAATATGTTATACAACCCAGGTATCTAAAGGAACTACTGTAGGAGGAAAGATTAAGATTTCCATTTTGTACATCTTTTAATATTTTATTTTGTTATGTTAAATATGGTAGTCAATATGAAAAACTTAGGCTGAGAGTAGGCTTTTAATACCATTTTCTATGTTTTCTTATGTTATCTATGCATTCCGTTGTGAAGAGTGATTAAATAGGGGTCACTGGAGTTATTACACAACTGACGTAACCAACAAAGGGTTGTTTTCAGTAAAATTACACTGTCATCAAAAGATTTTGTCTTGTAGATCACATTTTGCAATTTTGTATTTTAATATTTAATACATATTATGTTTCTGTTGAGTTAGATGTGGTATCCTTGGGATGCATCCTCTACCCTTTGTGGCTATTCCAAATACTTTGGGGATGCATATGGTACACTCACCATGTCACCTATTTTTATTGGATTATTTTTAATTAGGTTTTGTATGCCTCACTTGGTTAAACAAGATGAGCTTAGATCTAGGATATGGAGCCTTCTTACATGGGCTTGAGTGCTTGAAAAGGCTAAGGATGCACATGAGAAGGCCTATCCATCTGCGAGGTGTCAAGTTATCCATCTACAGGGCTTTGATTTGGGCATGTTTGAGTCTCCTCATTGGTATGAGTAGTGTACTTGTTTCCCTATGGCACCATCCCTTAGAGAATGCATGATGACTCCCCATCTGATCTGCACTCTAGTGTCTAGTGCCTTGGTAGTTGTGAGTAGTACTTGACATTATATTTGATGAGCATCTCTATGTTGTGACATTAGATTTTTTGCATTGTGTGTCATGTCCACTCCATGACTGATGTGAGTGTTGGCCATTGTATCCCTTTCCTTTATTATTTTGTTTGGGCCTTGTGACTACCTCTAAACACTATGGGGTGGTCTCTTTTGAGTCCACATGGTTGGGAGGCATTGCCATTAGGGGATCGGTGTATATGTTTTGGAGCACCAGTTGGAGATGTTCTCTATTATATTCATTTTATCATTTATTGTATCATATTCATGGCTATGCCATTGTACTTGTATATTCTTTTATGTAATTGTACTTTCTTGAGATAGAAGATGCAATCATATAATTTAATGAGAAGAAATGAGATGTTGTTTTATGTTTAGCTTACAGTGTTCGGCATTGGTATCAAACCCACATTTTCTTTGATGATCATTATGGCTCTATGTTTTAAAGTGGAAATGGGTATTAGGAATAGTTGAATTTGGTGTTTAAAATGAATGTAGTTCTAGCGATGTTTGCAAGGAGGGTGAATTAGTCCTCTCCTTTGGGTTGTACATTCATCCATACTTGGCCATGAATGTTGTCGATCTACTGAGTTGGCAACAATATTATGTATATGTTATCTATTTATGTCAAAAAAAAAATTATCTTGTCCTCTTTTGGCCTTTACCCTTTGGGGTCATGGGGTAAGATGTTACAAACACTCCTACCTTTGCACATCAAGTATTTATGTCACACAACTTCAATCATGAACTCTCAAAACAATCTATCATCCGGAACACATTGTAACATTGCTGTCATTTGAAAAACTGAGTTGCAGACTACCAAGAACCTTGAAATTACAAGGAATCATGTAATACACATCCATAAACATGTCCTCAAAACTGCAAGGGTAGTCATTCATTTTTGGAGGAATGCAGAGCATTCCAATAGGCCTTCAACACTAGCTTACTCTGCCAGAACACATGCCGGTACTCTATCATGCATAACTTTCACAGTGGAAGGAAAAATGATCTAAAAATTTGGAATTATCACCTTCACTGCACCCTGAACACAATTCTAGAACTGTATGGCCATAGCTACAAATGTGGAGTAATGTAGAGAATTCCATTATCCTACATAGACCACCTTCACAGAGACAACAGTGTCTTCAAACTATCCACAACAAAATAATCTTCTGATAATCTAGTCATCATGAAACCTAGAACATACATGCTTCAGGCCATCAGTAACATCGGCAATACATCTAATCATCTTTGTGCTTCAAATTTCCATATTAATATGAACTATATCTTCTCCCTTCTCTTGTTGGATGGGACATGACATCCAACCATGAACACCTTCACACCACCATGATAGTGTTGAGATTAATGACAACCTAGTGATAGTGTTGACATCAATGACAACCCTAGGAACCATATGTGTAACAATCTCCCCCTTTGGAAATTATGGCAACACATCTCTGCTTCTCTCCCCGTTGACATTAAGGACAAAGGGCATCTACTACCTGTTCATTAGTGACCACATCCCTACACATTCTTTCTTAGGGAATAACTTGTTCTTATAGAAAACATACTCCTTGTATCATCAGTAACCACTACCTGCTCCCCCTGAGAGGTAGCCACCAGTAGTCTAGGAACAAGATATAACATAAACTCCTCCTAGACAGATGCACAACTATGCATCTAGCAAGAAGGAGGGACAATTACCCCTAACCTCTACTGGAGATCTTCAAAAGTATCCTTTACAAGAGATTTTGTGAAAATATGTGCCATCTGATCCTTTGTTGGAACATATTCCAACTTCACTTCCTTATCTACAACCTTCTCTCTCAAAAAGTGAACCCTGATTGCTATATGCTTGGTTCTAGAATGCATCATTGGATTCTTGGAAATGTTTATAGCAGTTGTATTGTCACATAGGATAGGAATAGGCTCATCATATAATACCTTGATATCATTTAGGGTTCTCTTCATCCACAACACTTGTGTATAGAAATATGTTGCTGTAATGTACTCTATCTATGCAGTAGATAAGTACACCAAATCTTTCTTCTTTCTCTACCATGAAACCAATTTGCTTCCTAAATAGAAAGCACCACCACTTGTACTTCTTCTATCATCAACAAACCAGCCCAATCAACATCAATGTAAGAACACAAATCAAAGTCATTACATCTTGGGTACTGTTGGTTACCAAATCTGTAGAGGGTTTGCCAACTCCAATGCACAGGTGGATTTGGCCAATAGATGACGGGAGGTTGTGTGAGTTGCCTCCCCTTCACTTTTAGTTCTGCCACACCAAGGGGGGTATCCCTATAACTCAAGATGTGACTTTGACTAGCTCAAAGATAGATAGATCTAACTTGACAACAACAGGCAGAATACTCTCATGTATGGACCAAGATCTGCATGATAGATCACAAGGTTGGCAACATTCTTGGACATATGTGTCTAGTTGGGTATGACAGTATGTAGGGGGTTCCTAATCCTACTCCTACAACTAACAGGTGGAAGTGATGAGATGGGTGGACATAATGTCCTGGATGCAAGACAAGGGGTTTTGGCTCATAACTACTGACCCAGAAATAGACTGCTGCCTATCCATTGGGCAAGGAGTCAACTAGATGTATACAACATATGGTTTGCAACTTTCACTCAAGTTTCAGGGGGTTGGACTTGACGCTTGCCTTACAAACATCACCCAAGAATGGGTATCTAACTACCTCTACTTACATATATCCCTGTAGACATACAACCTTCTCCATACATTGACCTAAAACAGTTTAATCCACTCCTTGAATGGAAGTTACAGATCAAGCATGCAGTATAGATATCTATACCCTAGAATCTATGAAACCCTTAGCAACCAGATTCAAAAGAAGGATGACATGCAGCAAATGGAGACAAGTAGATAGACACATGCAATAAGCATTTTTCATGTAAATAAACACTGAAACTGAAAATATGTGCAAAAAACACTCATGCTGCAACACATAATCTCCAAAATGTGATAAAAATATCCAAGATCATGCCCTGTTCTTCATTATTTACACAAAAATGCCCCAAGTTTTCAACAACCTCAAATGAGTGACACAGTCTGCCTTTTATAGCAAAACTGTGTACTCAGCAAATTAATTACAAGGTACATCAAAAAAATTGCCAGATGCAATGCATGATTAGATTGGCACTCAAAATTGAATGCAACAGCCAAAAATAGAGAACAGAGCAGGTGAGATTGGGATTTGAGCCACCACTTCCAGATTTTCCTCATCAATTTAGGTGGTTGAGCTATCAACTCAACCCATGCCTCTCTACAAAAACTACCATTAAAGTTTCACCAACCCGCAGGCCCCAGAGTGTAGCAATGGTGCACCTCAGAAGTTTCTCCTGCCAAAAACGGCTGCAAAGTCTCAGGAAAAACCTGCGCTGTAACTTTAAAACTTGGCCGTCGATCAGAAACCTAGTCGTGGAGATCGAACGGCCCCAAAAATAATGAAAAGTCACCCACCAACCAAAACGTGCCACGTAGACACTTGAAGTTTCTAATGCTGATTCCTTTTATCCTTTATCTTCCTTGCCAAGAGCCTTTTGCCAGAACCTCACGTGGAAAGCGACACTTGGTAGCTTCCGCGACATCCTTGAAACATTAGAGACCCTTGGGACCCTCCACCATGCATCATTTTCCATCACACTTGATACTTACGTCGGGGCCCACCCCAAGCATTCTTAGCAATTGAAACAAAAAGAAACAGCCAAGACGTGGAGGCTGACACTTGTCATTGTCCACAGTAACTACGAGGGACACGTGGTGCTTTCTACGCACCTGTTGAAACATAAAGAAACTGCCCCCGCTGTTCGACACTTGGTACCTTCCACGCTCACAGAAACATTATAAAAGGGGCTCCTTGAAACTTAGGCAAAAGTTGCCACTTGGCACCATCCGCGGCAGCAACTGTTAATTGGGACCCGCCTCCTCTGTGCCAAACATTGAAACAAAATAGAAACTACACAGAGGCCGACACGTGTTAGCTTCCACAGTCATAACCAGGGGCACGTGGCAGCTTCTGATGTGACTTAGAAACTTTTGAACCATGCCTCCGTAAGTGACACGCGGCACTTTCTGTGTGAAGAAACAAGAAACTATGTTGGAAACATTAAAAATGAAACATTATGTGGAGGTTGACACTTGGCAAGCTCCGTGTTGCCATCACTAAAGAAACATTAAGGGTCTTCGAAGCCTTGGTGGAGACTGTGAAACTTTTAGAAACACTGGCGGAAGCTGCCACTTGGCACCATTCGCGGGGCTTTGGTTACTTTCTTTGTGTCCCTCAGGTGCCTCCACGTGGTGCCTTCCGCAGCACTCGCACATTTTTTACCCTCACTGCCACACTTAGAAACATTTAGGGTCTTTAAACAATGGCTCCATATGCATTCAGAAATGCATGAAACTCAAATTTTAAAGGGCCGATAGGATCTCTCAACCCGCCACTGCCATTTTAACCTACACACAATTGATTTCTTGCATTTTTTATAATTGCAGGGGCCAAAATATTAGAATTTTTTAGATTTATAGGGAAGAGACCTGACTTGAAACCCCAAACATAAATTATTACTAACAGTGGCTCTGATTGGGGATGCATGCCTCTTGTAGGCATGGTGAGAACCTCAGATCTCTGGGATGCAGACCAATCCCTTATCCATTGGGCACAGAGTCAAGCTTGCACCAATTTGCATCACCAAACAAATTATTTCAAAATAAACATGGTGGCCCAGGACCACCAAAAAGGAAAAACCATAATTTTCCTTTGTCAAACACTTGATTTTCTTTTGATTTCTTCAAATGAAGCCTAAAAGAATTTAACTATCTGCAACAAGCTTCTTTGCAATTATTTGTGCTGTTGCTCATTTCTTTTTCTTCAACAAATCTACAACTAGCTTCATCAGCATACATTATTATTAGTTGTAGAATGTTATCATCATATAAGTCACTAATGTTACTTGGAAAAATAACAAACTCAGATGAAACAAATGAATCCACATCAGAATTTTGCCCTTCCTCAAAAAATAAGAGCTCCTCTGTATCAAACATGCAATATTTAGGCACAAGCAACATCTCATAATCAAATTTATCTTTATGAACATACAGATATCCATCATCATCATGCTCAGTAGTTTTGTCACTAAGGTCCACCTGAAATGTCTCAAGAGAAGGCAGAAATAAGTCAGAATGCAGCCCTACACTGAGAGCTTTGTAGTTACCCATGCAATCAACATTACCCCCAACTGTATGAGCACACACATCTGCAACTTGCCCATTCACCTCTGAATAGTGACCTATTTTTCCTCTTCACCAATGCTTTGATAATCAAAAACAAAATTTTCAACCTCTGCACTGTGAAGGTGATCAAAATTTTCAAGGAAACACTCATATTCAGCATCCATATATATTTCATCATCTGAAAGGCTTACACATGTATCTGAATGCTGACAATCACTAGCATATTCACTGCCATCCCTTGAATCAATGTTTTCTATATTTAGAGTGAAGCTTTGCATATCCACCTCATATAAATAATTAGGAATAACTGGGATATGCCTATCACTACAGGATGCAACTTCATGTATATCTTTCATTTCATCATTTGAAGAGCATTTTGCATCTGTAGGCTTTTCTTCTAGAGGAAGACAACAATCTTTGTCCACATCATTATAGGATGTGCCTATATCTTCTACAACATTTTCTTCATGCATCACATCATGGCTGCACACATTATTCTGAAATATATTTCCCTCTACACAATCATCTTTTAATGCACATACTGGGAGAGTTGAAATATATTCACTTTGATAACTGCTTTTACAACTTGTAGCCATGAAACCTACTGGCATTCCATATTTCTCATTGTTTTCTATGTCCATAGCAAATTGGAAAGCCTGGTGAAGTGTGACTGGTTCTTTATCTCTCAATAGATAACTCATTTCTTCATCAAATGCAGCCAAATAAATTGTCAAGCATAATGCATTATTGGGTCTCATATATTCAGGAATTTGCTTGAGCAACTTAATAAATCTAAGATTAAAGGCTGGAACTAGCTCCTCATCTTCCCTTTGGATATTCATAAAATGTATGATCAATGATGCCACATCAAACCTTTCACCAAACTGCCCTAGGGATGCAACTTCTAAATCTATCCATGAAGAAACTGAACAAACAAGCAGGTCTAAAAACCATATTCTAGCATCATCTTCTAATGATTGAACAAAGAGTCTCATTACAACATCTTCATCCTCTACCTCATAATCTTCTATTAAATTACAAAATCTTTGCAGATGTTTGTTTGCCAATTCAGAATCTGATCCACTATAATTTGGCAAACATCTTCTAATTTTATTGGGAATAACATTTGGGTAACCATATATCCCTGTGAAATCTAGGGCTTTATATCTTTCAATAAAAAATGGTCTTCTCTGAGAGCACAACCAGGCACGTTGTTCTAAACTCAACATTTTTTTTTTAAAGATGAAATACCTGGAAATATGTTGCAGCACTGATAGGTTCTTTCAACAGAGTCGCCACCTCTCATAGAGAGGACAGAAATTCAACAAGGCACATTTATAATTCTAGATTCACCATGCCAGTAGAGCACCATATAGTTTTTCTTTGGATCTTGCTGCAACAACTTGACTAGAAACTAGATTTCCTAGCCTTTAAATCACTTGACTCTCTCTCTCCCCAGTAGAGTCACCAAAATCTGTTGGTTACCAAATCTACAGAGGGTTTGCCTATCCATTGGGCAAGGAGTCAACTAGACGTATACAACATATAATTTGCAACTTTCACTCAAGTTTTAGGGGGTTGGACTTGATGCTTGCCTTACAAACATCACCCAAGAATGGGTATCTAACTGCCTCTACTTACAGATATTCCTGCAGACATACAACCTTCTCCATACATTGACCTAAAATAGTTTAATCCACTCCTTGAATGGAAGTTACAGATCAGGCATGCAGTATAGATATCTATACCCTAGAATCTATGAAACCCTTAGCAACTAGATTCAAAAGAAGGATGACATGCAGCAAATGGAGACAAGCAGATAGACACATGCAATAAGCATTTTTCATTTAAATCAACACTGAAACTGAAAATATGTGCAAAAAACACTCATGCTGCAACACATAAACTCTAAAATGGGATAAAAACATCCAAGATCATGCCTTGTTCTTCATTATTTACACAAAAATGTCCCAAGTCTTCAACAACCTCAAATGAGTGACACAGTCTGCCTTTTATAGCAAAACTGTGTACTTAGCAAATTAATTACAAGGTACATAAAAAAAATCACTAGATGCAATGCATGATTAGATTGGCACTCAAAATTGAATGCAACAGCTAGAAACAGAGGATAGAGCAAGTGAGATCGGGATCCGAGCTGCCGCTTCCAGATTTTCCTCATCAATTCAGGTGGTTGAGCTATCAACTCGACCCATGCCTCTCTACAAAAACTACCATTGAAGTTTCACCAACCCGTAGGCCCCAGAGTGTAGCAATGGCACACCTCAGAAGTTTCCCCGCCAAAAATGGCCACAGAGTCTCGGGAAAAACCCACGCTGTAACTTTAAAACCTGGCCGTCGATCAAAAACCTAGTCGCAGAGATCGAACAACCCCAAAAACAATGAAAAGTCACCCACCAACCAAAACATGCCACATAGACACTTGAAGTTTCTAATGCTAATTCCTTTTATCCTTTATCTTCCCTGCCAAGAGCCTTTTGCCAAAGCCTCATGCGGAAAGTGACACTTGGCAGCTTTCGCAACATCCTTGAAACATTAGAGACCTTTGGGACCCTCCGCCATGCGTCATTTTCTGTCACACTTGATACTTACGCCTGGGCCCAACTCAAGCATTCTTAGAGATTGAAACAAAAAGAAACAGCCAAGAGGCGGAGGCCGACACTTGTCATTGTCTGCATTAACTATGAGGGACACGCGGTGCTTTCCGCGCATCTATTGAAACATAAAGAAACTGCCCCCGCTGTTCGACACTTGGCGCCTTTCGCGCTCACAGAAACATTATAAAAGGGGCTCCTTGAAACTCAAGCAGAAGTTGCCACTTGGCACCATCTGCAGTAGCAACTGTTAACTGGGACCCGCCTCGTCTGTGCCAAACATTAAAACAAAATAGAAACTACGCGAAGGCTGACACGTGTTGGCTTCCACAGTCACAACCATAAGTGGCAGCTTCCACTGCGACTTAGAAACTTTTGAACTACGCCTCCACAAGTGACACACGGCACTTTCCATGTGAAGAAACAAGAAACTTTGTCGGAAACATTAAAAATATGTGGCACGATCCATAGCTCTCAGACCCTTCACTGGGACCCACCCTCGCATCTTCACTTAGCGCTGAAACAAAAAATGAAACATTATGCGGAGGTTGAGACTTGGCAAGCTCTGCGTTGCCATCACTAAAGAAACATTAAGGGTCTTCGAAGCCTTGGTGGAGACTATGAAACTTTTAGAAACACTGGCGGAAGTTGCCACTTGGCACCGTCCACAGGGCTTTGGTTACTTTCTTTGTGTCCCTCGAGTGCCTCCACGTGGTGCCTTCTACGGCACTCGCACATTTTTATCCCTCACTGCCACACTTAGAAACATTTAGGGTCTTTAAATAGTGGCTCCATATGTATTCAGAAACGCATGAAACTCAAATTTTAAAGGGCCGATAGGATCTCTCGACCTGCCACTGCCATTTGAACCTGCACACAACTGATTTCTTGCATTTTTGATAATTTCAGGGGCCAAAATATTAGAATTTTTTGGATTTTTAGGGAAGAGACCTGACTTGAAACCCTAAACATAAATTATTACTAACAGGTACCAAAGGCCATAATTTGGAGTTCCTTTCAAGTATCTGAATATCTTTTTCACTTCCTTCTCATGTGTTTTCTTGAGATTGTCTTGATATATGGCAACCAAACATACTGCATACATAAAATTAGGTCTGGAAGTAGTCAAGTATAGTAGTCATTCAATCATAGATGTATAGACAGTCTAATCCACCTCTAGAGACTCATCATCTTTGCTTAAGTGACATCCAGTGACCATGGGAGTAGTCACTAGTTTTGAATCCTCCATACCAAACTTCTTCAACAACTCTTTGACATACTTAGCTTGAGAAATAAGGATACCACCATATAGCTGAGTAATTTGAAGTCTAAGGAAGAAAGACATCTCACCAATCATAGAATCTCAAACTCTTATTGCATCTCCTCTACAAACTTCTTACACATCATCATCTCCACCAAAGACGATGTCATCAACATATACTGCAACTATCAATATCATGTCTCCTTCTTCCTTGATGTAAAGATTGCTATCTGTAGTACCTTTCTTGAAGCCCTACTGAAGTAAGTACTTGTCCAACCTAGCATACCAAGTTCTATGCACTTTCATGGGACCATACATAGCCTTCTTGAGTCTTCACACCACGTCCAAATCTTTCAATATCTGGAAACCATCTAGTTGTCCAACTTAAACCTCTTCCTCTAGATCACCTTTCAGAAATGATGACTTAACATCCATATGATATACCTTGAAGTTCTTATGAATACCAAGAGCAAGGGACATTTTGATTGACTCCATCCTTGATACCGGAGCAAAGGTCTCCTCAAAGTCAATACCTTCAACTTGTGTGTATCCTTTGCATACCAATCTTGCTTTTTTTTCTCACAACTTCACCTTCTTCATTCAATTTGTTCTAGAACACCCACTTTGTTCCTATAACATTCTTATTTGCTAGTTTGGGAACCAATTCCCATATCTAATTCTTCTCAATGTGATCCAATTCTTCTTCCATTGCCTTTATCCATCCAACATATTTGCTAGCACTAGCAAAGTTTTTTGGGTTCTACCATTGATAAAAAACACAAGTTTACTTTCTCATGTGTCTTAGCAAGCTTTCTCCTTATCTACACACCTTCATCCTTATCTCCAATGATCTGATTTGTTGAGTGGTTCCTCTGCACATACATTGCTAGAGTCTTAGGCATCTTCTCTGGGTCTTGTTCCTTTTCTTCTTTCACTTCTGCTTCATCTACAATGCATGGAAAGATACGAGATTTGGAGTCCTCTAATTCATGTGAGATCTAATATAGATTCATCTACCTTGATATTTGTGCTTTCAATCATCTTTCCCAACCTATTGTTGTAGCATCTACAAGCTTTACTTCTGGTTAAGTAACCAAGAAAGATTCCTTGATCACTTCTTGAATCAAACTTTCCTATGTTTTCTTCATCTCTTTTGATATAGCATTTGCTGCCAACTATCTTGAAGCATCTATCTGTGGGAGGTCTTCCATACCATATCTCATAAGAGGTCTTAGTGTTGTTGACTCTCAGTTGCACTCTATTAATTAGATAGACATTAGTATGAACTGCATACTTCTAATATATATTAGGCATATCTGCATCTTTCAACATTTCCCTAGACATCTCTTGCATAGTCCTATTCTTTCATTCCAGTACCCCATTTTATTGAGGTGTCCTAGGAGTTGACAGATGTCTCCTAATACCATTATATTCACAAAACTTTTCAAATTCAGTTGAAGTAAACTCACTTCATCTATTAGACCTCAAACATTGATCTTGGCATCTACTTCATTCTCAACCATAGCTTTGAACACTTTAAATTTATCAAGGACATTTGATTTTTCTCTTAATAAAGTAACCCGATTCATTCTAGAATAATCATCAATAAGCAACATGAAATACCTCACCTTGTTGAATCTTTACTCTTGTAGGGCTCATAGATCAGTGTGAATCAGCTCCAATGCCATTGAAGGAGAATACTCCTTGCTTTTGAAATTTATCTTTGTCTACTTTCCCATTTGACATTCCCTGCATACTGTATTTGTAGGCTTGATTAACTTAGGCATATCTCTCACTACATGAGTAGAACTGATCTTTACCATATTATCAAAATTATTGTGTTCCATTCTCTTGTGCCACAAAAAGCATTCACTAGATTGAACCAACAAACATATTCTTCCATTTACCTCCTTTATATTATAGATGTCACCATATATCTTGATACCTTCTGCAACTAGTTTTTCAGACCCTGCCTTCCTGATTTGATAACCCTTAGCATGAAAGGTGAGATTATACCCCTTGCTACATATCGAACTAACACTGAGAAGATTGTGTTTTAGCCCTTTGAGATAGAGAACATCCCCAGTCCTATTCTTCCCATCAATAGTTATACTACCTTTTCCACAGATCTATGTTGACTCATCACCACCAATCTTGACAGCACCACCATCCCACTTTTCAAGGATGATAAACTTCTCCTTGTTACCATTCATATGATTTGAGCATCCACTATCAATTGCCCAATCCTTACCTTCTTCTTTTACATGAAAGGAAGTCCATACAACCATTGATATTTCATTGTTCTGGTTTGTTTGCAAGGCATTAGTCTTCTCACATTTTTTAACATCATCCTTTTTGTTAGCAACACTCAAGGCCATGAAAAGTGTTTCATCATTTGAATCATCATGATCCTCATCTTCAAAAGAATAATTGCTCTCTATGGAATATAGACTTTTTTTTAACTTGTCTCTCTTGTAACTACCTCTTGATTCCTTAAAAGGTCATTTAGAAGCAAAGTATCCAACCTTTTGACAATTGAAGTATTTGAAGGGTAACTTACCTTTGTATATCCCAATGCCTTTCTTCAGTCTTCTCACAAAATTTGCTTTAACTTCATCAGAGCTTTCATCTTTATCAAAAACTTCTTCCTTTGTCTTCACATTCGCATTAAAAGAAACTTCTTTCTTTGGAGCATCACTACCAAACTCTCTCATTTCAAAGGTAGTAAGCAAACCAAACAGTTTTTCTATACCTTATTGGTTGCTAATGACCTATGTGAGTTGGTCATCAATGTGTTCACAGACACCACAGACCCAGTAGCCTATGCAACTCTATCCAATGCTCAAAGAAACTAGTTGAATGAAACACAAATGAAGGATGCAAAAGCCCTTAGTCTAATTGAGGCATCCTTGACAGAGTCTATTTCCCCCCGCATTGCAGCAGCAAACTACTCAAAATAGGCATGGGAAATATTACATAACAGTTATATGGGAACTGACAAGGTGAGATCAGTCAAACTCTAATTGTTTAGAAGAGATTTTGAGACCTTACAAATAAAGGAGAGTGAGTCTATTTCAGACTTTCACACTAGGGTTTCCACCATGCTAAATCAGCTAAAAATGAATGGAGAAACCATGGATGAACAAAGGATTGTTGAGAAAATCCTAAGGAGTCTACCTTCTAGATTTGACCCTATTATCATAACCATTGAAGAGACAAAGGACCTATCCAAGATGACAGTGGATGAGTTGATGGGTTCATTACAAAGCCATGAGGAGTGGTTGAATAGATCTACTCCTTCCCTTGAGCAAGCCTTCAAGGCTCATACCAATGCAAGAGGTAGGAGAAGAGGAAGAAATAGCAAAGGTAGAGGTTAGAGAGGTACAGGAAAAGCAACTCTAGAAGAGGAGTTTCAAATAGCCAATAAGAGGCAAGAATCTCACATGCAAGCTATCAAGAAAAGAAGAAGAACAATAGTTCTAATCAGAGGTATGACAAAAGCAATGTTCAATGTTATTACTGTCATAAGTTTGGTCATTATTCTAGTGAGTGTAGAAAGAAACAACGTGATCAGGGAGGCCAAAATGCTAATGTAGCAAATGAGAACAAGGCTGAAATTGAAAACAATCAAATGTTCTTATTGTTTGCAACCTTGATGAGAGGAGTAGTGATGAAGTATGGTACTTAGACAGCAGTTGCAACAACCACATGAGTGGAAATAAAAATTTCTTTGCGTCCATAGACATCAACATTAAGATTGAAATAAAAATGGGAAATAATGAGCAAGTTCCCATCATGGGAAAAGGTACAGTCAACATTCAATCCAAGAATGGTGAAAGGAAGAAGATCTAGGATGTATACTATGCCCCTAGCATAAAACATAACCTATTGAGCATTGGATAGATGGTCCAAAATGGTTATAAAATCCTGATGGAAAATGGAGAGTGCACAATATTTGATAAAGGAGGTAGTAAGAAAGTGATTGTAGTAGTACAGATGATGAGGAATAGAATGTTTCCCCTTAGGATACACATAGAGTTTCCAGCACCATCTCTAGTGCTATCTCTAGCACAATTTCTAGCACTATCTCTGGCATTCACAGTAGTGGGACAACAATCAGCCTTTAGGATAGTCATCAAAGACCCATCCAAATTGTGGCATTTGAGGTATGGGCACTTAAGTTTTTTTGGTTTGAGTTTATAGTCAAAGAAAGGCATGGTCAGAGGCCTACCAAACATTGTAGAGCCTAATGGAAAATGTGAAACCTACATTTTAGGAAAGAAACATAGACAACCCTTTCAATCAAGGTATTCTAGGAGAGAAAACAAACCATTGGAGTTGGTGCACTCAGATTTGTGTGGTCCCATGGAAACCCACACCTTAACTGGAAATACTTATTTTATGGTATTCATAGATGATTACAGTAGAAAAATCTGGGTTTTATAAAACAAATTAGAAGCCTTCAAGAAATTCAAGTGGTTTAAGGCATCAGTTGAAAATCAAAGCAGCCACTATATCAAAGCCCTAAGAATAAATAGAGGGGGAGAGTATATCTCTAAGGAATTTCTGAATTTATGCAGAAATGAAGGCATACAAAAGTAATTTACAACTAGGTCTACTCCACAACAAAATGGAGTGGTTGAAAGGAAAAATAGAACCATTCAAGAGATGGAAGCAAGCATACTGAAAGCAAAAGGACTATCGCACGATTTTTGGGGTGAAGCTGTAGCAATAGCAGTTTACCTATTGAATAGGTGTCCTACAAAGGTTGTTCATGATAGGATACCACAAGAGGCATGGACAAACAACAAATGGAGTGTTGAACACCTAAGAATCTTCAGGTGTGTGGCATATGCATTCGTGCCTAAAGAGAAGATGCAGAAATTTGATGATAGACGTGAGAAATGTATCTTCATAGGCTATAGTGAAGAGTCAAAAGCCTACAGACTGTATAATCCCATCACCAAAAAGGTTGTAATCAGTAGGGATCTTGAGTTCATTGAAAATGAAGCATGGGATGGAACAATGGACAACACCATGGATATTTTAGTTACACTACCCCTTGAAGATGAAGAAGCTCCAGAGGACATCAACTCCAAAGGAGCTATGGAGAGCAGCAAGTTAGGGAGAAACTATCATAGAGCATTGGAGAACAGTAGTTCCGTAAGTGTTTAGTAGAGCAGCTCTGGAGGTGGATAGTAGCACAACAGCTCTGGAGGTCAGTAGTATAGTAACTCTAGAGGTTAGAATAGCAGCAACTTAGGAGGTAATTCAAACACTACACTCATATTGTTGATGCCATGGAGGACAAGGAGTGTTAAGGAGATTTATGACAGCACAAGTTATGCTAATATGGATGAGAATTTGGATTTTGCATTATTTTCTTGTAGTGATCCAATGCACTTTGAAGAAGCAGTGAAAGAAGAGAAATGGTGTAAGTGTTAGATTCAAGACAGACAACTGAGAGGGGGGTGAATCAGTTGTCCCAAAACTTTCTTCTTATTAATCACTTAAATTCTCTTTGTAATTCAACAGCATAATAATAACTTAATCATGCAATAATTCAAGAGTAGAAACACATTAACACATATGACACCAAGATTTTAACGTGGAAAACCTAGTTAAGGGAAAAACAATAGGGTGATTAACCCAAAATTGTATTCTCTATTAAAAGAATAAGAAGAACAAATGGCACATCCCAATTAGGGCTCACTACCTGAGCACACTACTCACAAGAGGCCCACTACCTACAGGAGACACACTATCTACAGAATAATAAATATTACATACTTAAACTGAAGAATAGCATCTTCACCATGCTTGAGTTAGTTCCATTTAATCTTAATACTTCTTCTCTTCTTTTGCTCTGCTCCTCTCTACCACACACTCATTTCCACAAGATAAATTTGAAATGACTTCACAACCTCTTATTTATACAAGATATTTGACTTTAGGATAATCATCCAAGTCAGCATACATTATAGAGCAAATACATAAATACAACATGACTAATTACAAAAAGACTTCACACATTGTTAGCCACATAGATCTGAGACTTCAATCTTCCTTTAGGAACACGCCATTCTTCACAGAACATTTTCAAGATCATCAGTAGGATGTGTAACTCATCTGGTTAGCTAGACTTAGGAAGAACATCATCATCCGGAAGTAATTATTCAATTACAAGATCAATCTTCAATGCGGACCACCAACATGAACTGGACACAATCCAAAGACTTCCACAAACTTGTCTGAATTACTAAGAACATCCACACTGCTTCTGCTTACTGAAATCTTTCTCTCCTTCATTCAGAACCATAAGAACACAATCTATCATCATTGTCATATTGGAATAGATGCTTGCGGACCTCCAGACCATGAACCAATTGAGTTGCCAAATCACATTGACTTCCTAAACACTCCACCAAATCCACAGAACAAGATATTGCATTTCCATATCTCACCAGATTTGTCTATGTCATTATGTTACCTTTGAACATTTGCCTACTCAAGTGGCCATAACTTCTTCAAATCTTCATGCAGACCTCTCAGATCTTTACTGGATCATCTTAAGACACATATCTACAAACCCTTTTGTACGCATCCTCTGATTTTCATCTTAGCAAGGATCTTCACCTCACTGTCTTCACTGTGTTTTCTCTATTCCTGTTAGGACTAATTTTCTCAATATCCTCAACATACAACTCATCCAATCCTTATCATCAATGCAACAAGAGTATGTTGACATCAATGACAACACCTGTTAGGCCCATACTTGCAACAATCTCCCCCTTTGTCATTGATGGCAACATATGATGTGAAAAACTGTTTTAACCATCAAGACAAGAACTTCTCCTCATTGACTGACATAACTCCCCCTATCAACAACAACCATTCACATGTCTTCTCTTCCTTTACTGCTCCCCCTTTGATCAGAAACCACTTTTGTTTTTCACATGTCTTCTCTCCCCCTTTGACATCAATGGCAAAGGGCACATACTTGCATCACTTCAGAATCATACCAACTACTCCCCCTGAGTAGTAGTTTCTCATCATCAATCCAAACCACAAGATATGACTGTGAGATCCATCAGACTGATGCACATTAGTGCACCTTAATTTAGAACCAGAGGGGTAATAACCCCTAACTTCTCCCTGAGATACTCAAAAGAGTCCTTAGGTAGAGGTTTAGTAAAAATATCTGCAATCTGATCCTTGGAAGGCACAAACTCCAATCTAACTTCATTCTTGTTCACTTGCTCTCTCAAAAAGTGAAACTTGATGGATATATGTTTTTTCTTTGAATGTAACACCAGATTTTTTGATATATTTATTGCACTTGAGTTATCACAAAAGATTGTGATAGGTTCTTCATACTCCATTCTGATGTCTCTTAGCATTTACTTCATCCACAATACTTGAGTGCAACTACCTGCTACTACAATGTATTCTGCTTCTGCAGTGGATAGAGATATTGCCTCTTGTTTCTTGCTTAGCCAAGAAACTAATCTTTTCCCCAAAAAGAATGCGCCACCATTGGTACTCTTCTGATCATCCACATCTCCTATCCAATCCGCATCTGTATATGCATGAAGAGAGAAATCATGATCTCTAGGATACCATAAACCATACCCAACTATCCCTTTTAGATATCTAAGAATCCTCTTGATTTCCATGACATGAGATTCTCTAGGATCAACTTGGAATCTTGCAACAAGACCAACAACATTCATAATATCAGGTCTAGTTTGAGTGAGATACAATAATCCTCCAATCATTGACCTGTACTTTTTCTTATCAGCCTTAGGAGAGTCATCATCTTTGCTCAATTTACACCTGGTTGCCAATTGAGTACTCATTGCTTTTGAGTCTTCCATCCCAAATTTCTTCAACAATTCTTTCACATATTTGGTTTGTGAAATGAAGATTCCTTTCTTTGTTTGAGTGATTTGCAGACCCAAGAAGAAATTCATTTCCCCAAACATGGACATCTCAAATTCATTTTTCATTTGATTTGCAAAGGTTTTGCACATACTATCTCTTCATCTAAAAATGATATCATCAACAAACACTTCAACAATTAAGATGTTTTCATGATCAATTTTGAAGTACAAGTTATTGTCAGTAGTACCTTTGTTGAAACCAATCTTCGAAAGATACTTATCCAATCTTTCATACCAGGTTCTTGGGGCTTGTTTGAGTCCATACAGTGCTTTCTTCAACTTACAAACCATATCACCATGATCAGACAATTGGAATCCATCCAGTTGCTCAATGTATACTTCTTCCAACTCACCATTTAGGAAGGTAGACTTGACATCCATTTGATATACTTTGACATCCTTGAAGGCAGCAAAGGCAAGAAATAATCTAACTGCTTCAATCCTTGCCATCGGAGCCAAAGTTTCTTCAAAATCAACTCCTTCTACTTGAGAGTAACCCTTACAAACCAATCTGACTTTGTTTCTAACTATTTCACCATCTTCATTCAGTTTATTCTAGAAGACCCATTTGGTTCCAATCACATTCTTATTTTTTGATCTGGGAACAAGATCCCAAGTGTGATTTTTCTCAATTTGCATCAGCGCTTCCTCCATTACTTTAGTCCAGTTTTCATCATTGCATGCTTCATTCACTATCTTTGGTTCAATCTTTGAAATCAAACAATACTCTTCTGAATCTTGAGCAATCTTTCTTCTTGTTTCAACACCTTTTCTTTTATCACCTATGATCTGGTCTTCAGAGTGATTTAGTCTTACATACCTGGGAACTTTGGGAATTTCTTGCTCTTCTATTTCTTGAATAGGTTCATTTAAACTTATCTCTTCTTCTTGATTCACCAGATCAGTCTGGTTCTGAATTTTAGAAGGGGCTTGGACTGCTTGGACCAGAACATCATTCTGATCATCTTCATCATATTCATAAAACCTTAAGGGTTTTTCAATACCTTCATCAACCTTCACATTTGTACTTTCTATAATCTTTCTTAATCTCTTGTTATAACACTGGTATGCTTTTCTTTGAGTAGAATAACCCAAGAATATTCCTTCATTACTTCTAGCATCAAATTTGCCTAGATCTTCATCTCTTTTAATGTAACATTTGCTTCCAAAGACTCTGAAATACTTCACAGTGGGAGTGATGCCAAACCAAAGTTCATAAGGGGTCTTACCGGTATTGCTTCTGATTTGTACTCGATTAAGAGTATAGACTGCAGTGCTTACAACTTCTCTCCAGTAGATCTGAGGAACATTTATTTCCATCATCATGGTTTTAGATACTTCCTGGATGGTCTGGTTCTTCCTCTCTACTACTCCATTGTGTTGTGGAGTCCTTGGAGTAGACAACTATCTTTTTGTCCCATGTTTCTCACAAAATTCTATGAACTCACCGGATGTGAATTCTCCACCTCTATCAGGCCTCAGACATTTTATGTTCAATCCAGTTTCATTCTCTACCATAGCCTTGAATATTTTGAATTTCTCAAGAGCCTCAGATTTCTCTTTCAGAAAAGTCACCCACATCATCCGGGAGTAGTCATGAATTAACAACATGAAGTATCTATCACCTTGCAAACTCCTGATTCTTACTAGACCACATAGATCAGTATGAATTAAGTCCAACAATCTGGTAGAGGACTGTTCCTTACTTTTGAATGTGACTCTGCTTTGTTTACACAACTGACATTCTTTGTACAAACTATTAGTAGGTTTCACCAATCTTGGAAGATCTCTTACAGCCTGAGTGTTGATTATCTTGATGATATTATCAAAATTTATGACATATTCTCCTATGTCACAACCAACTCTGATCAATTTGAACAAATAAACAACTTTTGTAAGTACCAACCAAGTGGAAGATATTACTATTTGTTTGAGTACTGGATGCAATCTCTATTTCAAAACTTTCAAAGATCTTGCATTTTCAATTTTTGAATTGGAGAGCATAGCCTTTGTCCACCACCTATCCAACACTGAGAATATTGTGCTTTAGACCTTCAACATACAGTACATTACTGGTTTTGTTCTTTCCATCAAAAGAAACAGTTCCTCTACCTCTGATTCTGCCAACAAAATTATCACAAAATTTTACAACTCCTTCATATCTTTCCAAATCTATGAACTTATTTTTATCACCTGTCATATGGTGGGAGCATCCACTATCAATGACCCAATCATCTTTTTCTTCAACTTGGGCAGCTAGAGCTCTTTCTACCATTTTATGATTGACAAATTCAGTGGGCATTAGATCTTCTTCCTTGATGGCAATAAACACCCAGTCACTTCCAGATTTGTTTCCTGTCTCTGATTCATCATCTGTTACTCCTTCATCATCATCATCTTCATGAACATAGTAACATTTATTTTGGAATCTTGATATGTTAGGAATTGGTCTTGAAAAACTTTCTGGACACCTTGAGGCAAAGTGACCAATCTTGTTGCAGTTAAAACATTAAAAAGGTAATTTCCCTTCATACTTACCAGATCCTCTTGGCAGTCTTTTTGCAATAAGGGCATCAAGTTGAGCATTTTTTGCTTCATCTTCCTCCAAATCTTTTCTTTCTTTTTCATACCATGATAGTTTTGAAGAGTTCTCTCCCAGATCAAACTTTTGTTTTCCTTTTACAGAGGCACTGGCTTTGAATGCAGATTCAGTCTTGGGGGGGCATCTCCAAACTCAGCCAATTCAAATGCAGCTAATTTACCAACCAGTTGATCTCTTGTGATATTTGAGAAAGATCTGAATTCTTCAATAGCAGCAACCTTGTATTTGTAAGAATCAAGAAGGGATCTGAGAACTTTGGCAACAATCTCATCTTCATCCAAGATTTTTCCAGTACATCTAATGCCACAAACAAGCTCATTTACTCTTGGCATAAATGTAGTGATGTTTTCATCTTCTCTCATCTTCAGGTTTTCAAATTTTCCTTTCAGACTCTATAGCTTGGCACATTTAGCATACTTGTCTCCTTCATGCAGAAGTTCCAGTTTCTTCCAAATCTCATATGAAGTTTTTAGATCAATAACATTTGTCAGCTTTGAATCAGATAAGGCACTTAGAAGAGCTTCTTTAGTTTGAAGATTGTTTTCAGCATCTCTAATTTCATCTACGGTACTCAGACCATTCTGTGGAGGAACATACTTCTTTGAATCCATGACCCAATATTGCATTCACATACATTGTAAGTGACATTCCATGCGACTTTTCCTTAGAGTGAAATTGGTTCCATCAAACCCCAGACTATCCTTCTTGTAGGATGACATCCTGGATCTCCTCAAGTGGTTAAGCTCCTTTTAGAGGAACTTAGCTCTGATACCAATTGTTAGATTCAAGACAAACAACTGAGAGGGGGGTGAATCGGTTATCCCAAAACTTTCTTCTTATTAATAACTTAAATTCTCTTTGTAATTCAACAGCATAATAATAACTCAATCATGCAATAATTTAAGAGTAGAAACACATTAACACATATGACACCAAGATTTTAACATGGAAAACCCGGTTAAGGGAAAAACCATAGTGTGACTAACCCAAGATTGTATTCTTTCTTAAAAGAATAAGAGGAACAAATGGCACATGCCAATTAGGGCTCACTGTCCAAGCACATTGCTCACAAGAGGCCCACTACCTATAGGAGACACACTGTCTATAGAATAATAAATATTACATACTTGAACTAAAGAATAGCATCTTCACCATGCTTGAGTCAGTTCCATTTAAGCTCAATATTTTTTCTCTACCTTTCGCTCTGCTCCTCTCTACCACACACTCATTTCCATAAGATATATTTGAGATGACTTCACAACCTCTTATCTATACAAGATATTTGACTTTAGGATAATCATCCAAGTCGGCATACATTATAGAGCAAATATATAAATACAACATGACTAATTACAAAAAGACTTCACACACTGTCGGCCACACAAATTTGAGACTTCAATCTTCCTTTAGGAACATGCCATTATTCACAGAACATCTTTAAGATCATCTGCAGGATGTGTAACTCATCCGGTCAGCTAGTCTTAGGAAGAACATCATCATCTGAAAGTAATTCTTCAATTACAAGCTCAATCTTCAATGCAGACCACCAACATGAACTGGACACAATCCAAAGACTTCCACAAGCTTACCTGAATCACCAAGAACATCCACACTGCTTCTGCTTACTAAAATCTTTCTCTCTTTCTTTCAGAACCGTAAGAACACAGTCTGTCATCACCATCATATTGGAATAGATGCTTGTGGACCTCCATACCACGAACCAATTGAGTTACTAATTCACATTAACTTCCTAAACACTCCACCAAATCCACAGAACAAGATATTGGATTTCTGGATCTCATTGGATCTATCTGTGTCATTCTATCACCTCTAAACATCTGCCAGAACCGGTTTTACTCAAGTGGCCATAACTTCTTCAAATCTTCATGTGGACCTCTCAGATCTTTATTGGATCATCTTAAGACACATATCTACAAACCCTTTTGTATGCATCCTCTGATTTTCATCTTAGCGGGGATCTTCACCTCACTGTCTTCACTGTGCTTTCTCTATTCCTAATAGGACTAATTTTCTCAATATTCTTAGCATACAACTCATCCAATCCTTATCATCAATGCAACAGGAGTATGTTGACATCAATGACAACACCGGTTAGGCCCATACTTGCAATAGTAAGGCCATGGATAAAGAGATGGATGCCATAGAGAGGAATAACACATGGTAGCTAACTAATTTACCTAAGGGTAAACAAGTGATTAGAGTTAAGTGGGTCTATAAGACCAAGTCGACTGCTGAAGGAAAGGTTGAAAGACATAAGACAAGGCTAGTTGTCAAAGGGTACAAACAACAGCCTGTAAGAGATTATGATGAGACGTATGCACCAGTTGCAAGGCTGGAAACAATTCAGGTAGTCATAGCAATAGCTGCCCAACACAAGTGGAAGGTGTTTTAAATGGATGTAAAGTTATCCTTCTTAAACGGAGTGCTGAAAGAGGAAGTGTATATGGAGCAGCCACCTGGCTATGAAGTCCCAGGGCAAGACGACAAAGTATATAGGCTTTGGAAAGCCCTCTATGCGTTAAAACAAGCACCTAGGGCATGGTAGAGTAGAATAGACTCATATTTAGTGAGTAATGGCTTTAGCAAAACCAACAGTGAGCCTACTCTTTACATCAAAGTAGCTGAAGGTAATATTTTGATTGTTGTTTTGTATGTAGATGATCTAATTTTTTCTGGCAATAGTGATCTTTTCATTGCTGATTTCAAAGAGGCAATGAAGAATGAGTTTGAGATGATAGACTTAGGTCTACTAAACTATTTTCTTGGTATTGAGGTCAAACAAACAGAGCATGGCATATTTATTTTACAAACTAACTATGCCAAATAGATTGTGAAGAGATTTAAAATGGAGAATAGTAAACCTGCCCCTACACCAACAACTACAGGTCTAAAATTAAGTAAACAGGACAGTAGCAGGGAAGTAAACCCAACCCTCTATAAGAGCATGGTTGGAAGCCTCATGTACTTGACAACCACTAGGCCTGATTTGATGTATGTTGTAAACTTGATTTCTAGGTTCATGGAGAAGCCTAAGGACACACATTGGCAAGCAAGAAAGAGGATCCTGAGATATGTGAATGGTACAACAATTTTTGGTATCTTGTATGGTGTTTCTAATGAGTTTAAGTTGGCTAGTTTCACAGATAGTGATTGGGCAGGAAATGTAGATGACCAGAAGAGCACATTTGGCTATGTATTTGTTGTGTGGTTACACAACACGCCCCATTTTGACTTGACAAAATACGGACCCAACTTTTGTTTGGCTTTGCTTGTGTTTTCTGCTTGCTGGCGGTTTGGTAAAAGTAAGTCAATGCAGAGGGATCTTGCATAAAGGGGACTAGGTAAGTCATCATGATGAAGTCAGTTTTTTCAAAGTTAATATTTCATGTCAATAACCTCATGGTTGGATAGAGCATAAAACTTCATATAGGTTTGCCTTTTGGATCACCTCAATATTCCTTAGGGAACAAAAGTTATGATGAGTCAAAGATCTGGTCAAACCTGATATTCCGAGGGGAGGATCATATTTCTTAACATCATTCATATTATAAAAGATCACCCTGATCTAATTTTATCACCCGATAAATCATTTTCTCTGAACATCCGGACGTCAATTTTAGGTGATAGAGGCATTTACCCGTCGAACAATGTCATATATTTTGCAAGGGTCATATTCCTGAATATCGCTCGATATTCAGAATATCACCCGACATTTAAATATCACCTCGATATTTGAATATCTACCTGTCGCAAAATATCACCCCGAATCAATGTCTTGACGATGTCATCCAAACCCGGTGAATGAAGAAATAAACATACCGATGACATCACCATCCTTTTTACCTCGCGGAGGTATATTTCCAAACATGACCTTTATTACATAACATGATGGTGACGTCATAGTGCAACAATGATGAACCAAGTCATTATCTTGTTGACATCACCCTGATATTCTGAGAGAGAAGTCACATTAGTCTAGGGGGTGATATTATAAACATCACCAGACATTCTGAACATCCCCTAATATTTTGAATATTGCCCGATATTCTCAACCCAACCCGATGTTTTGACATGGGTCTTTCCACCGAAAATGGATGATCATATTATACCAAGGGGGTCATATTCTCAATATCACCTGATATTCAGAATATCACCCGATCTTCAGAGATCACCTCGCGCCTCACCGCCATGACATTAAATGCATACAGATGTGGTAGGTGGTTCCCGCCAATTATAAATCCGATACATACACCTGGCGAGATCTGGAAGTTTTGTACAAGAAGATCAGCTGTTTTAGTTAATTTGCCCTAATTCACCCTAATTTGCCTTGGTGAAGAGGTTAAAAGTGATTTACAGACTCATTTCACACTTATCTTGCAAGAAAACAAGTTTTTTACAGAGCAGAGTTTACAAATCCTCATAAGGCTACCTAAGGACGCATATAGCTTGTACCAGAATGGGATACGTGAACACTATTGGTAATTGAATTCCTTTCGCAGATATTGGCATAATTAAGAGGATAAACACATCAGGTAAGTAATTGAAACCCTCTGGTTGTCATATTCTGCATATCCAGGTATCATGGTGTCTTCTGGTTTGAAGTTCTAGATTATGCATATCAAGATAAATGAAATATGAAAAGAATAATAGTATGCATGATGAATAATGAATATGTAGTGTATATGCATGCTTATAATTATCAATTGTAAGACCCAATTTTGATAATTACAGGCATCCATGGCAGATAAGCGGTTAGCTAAGTCAGAGGCAGAATTTCTAAAACCCATGTTTGCTAAACCTGAGGACATCCAATTCAAATATGGTGCCATCACAGACACACACCAAGGGAATATGGATCTGGCTACCTGGTCAGTTAAAATGAGTGATGAGAAGAGTAACAACACCTTGCTGGATGTAGTCTTTGTATCTGGAATGTGGAGTGCAGCTGGTTTCCCATATTCTATGGAAACTCCTAAACTAGTCATTGAATGTGCAAGAAATTATAACCCACAGACAAGGAAAGTAGAGAAGCATGGTAGAGTATATGTTGATCTGTCAATCAAGGGTCTTGCTGCTACATTCAGTTTGCCATTGGGCAAGAAGGTTGCCAATATAGATCTGAAGAAATTGGAAGTAGAGTATGAGAATAATAAGAAGACTGCCAGGAAGAAAATGTACCAATGGAGGGCAAAGAATAGTCCCTATCCTGCAGTAGCTAAACTTCCAGTGCACTTATATAAATTTGATTTTGACAATGAGTACTAGTACATGATAGCCCTGCTCAGCAGAGTGACAGGCCAACTTGATGTTGGAAGTTTTAAAGATTGGATGTATGCAGTCATCCTGATGTGCCTCTATACAGATGGCAAGCCAATGTGGGCCAAGATGATACGTGATGCTCTGGATGAGCAACTGATGAACCTAGGAGGGCCGGATTGTTCTGTCTATATGACCTCATACATAGTCTATTCATGTGCCTACAAGGGTACATTCGATGCATTGACTACAGTTGGGAGAATTGGTGGCACAACAAATGATGCACGCATATGGGATCATCATCCCCAGCTATAAAGAGCAAATTACCTCCAAGATTACAAACTAGTGAATGATGCATGGAAGCTCAGGAAGTAAGAACAATGGAGGAGGACAAAACTAAAAGACTGAGCATGGAAGCTCAGGAAGTCATATACAGGCATGGAGCCTAGTTTATTCAATTTGCAACATTCTCTTATATAAGAATTGAAGGCTTTGAGGAAGAGCCCCTCATGCTCCGAAGATACCCCACTGATGCAGTAGTTTTAATGGAGTTCATGAGGCAAGTGGCTACAATACTGGATGCTTACAAAGCAAGTAACAAATTACCACTAGTATTGTTTCCAGTAACAATGGGCTGGTATATGTGCCCAGATTTTGAGAACATTATGAAAGTCATAACTGGTTTAACAATGATGAACTTACAGTCATTCCCTTTGGTTATATCATTTGATCCATATGGGAGGATGTAGAAGATCATGGGGAAGCCCATCCATCAGAAGAATCTTTAATATTTTTGGGCAGATTGCGAGGATGAGGCTGAGGCCATAAGGAGAAGGTATCAAAGATTGACCCTTAACCAGATCAGGACCTTCGACTGCATTTCAGTCCCTACACAGTTGAAGAGGGATTATGGTAATATAATGGCAGATGAGTATGAAGAGAAAAAGATATATAATGATACCATATCAGCACCATATCTCACCATACCTGAAGATATTTCTTTAGATCCATTCACAAGAAGGATATTGCAGCTGACCCAGGCATAGGTCAATGAACAAATAGATACACTGAAGAAGAAGGGAGTAGCCCTTACTGTTGATAATAAGAGGAAGAGACAGGAGGTTCCTGAAGATGAATATGATGATTTCCTGGTTGAGAAGAGGAAATCCAAAGGAGAGAAAGCACCACCTCCTGATAAAAGCAAGAGATCTTCAAGAGGTAAGAAGACTAATCCTGAAACCAAAGGGGTTATAATTGAAAGAATAGAGATGTCTGCTGAAGATGCATCAGGATCAAGACAAATATCGACATCATCAGCATCACCTCCAGTGGATAAGAAGAAAACAAAAAAGATCCAGCAGCCACTTACACAACCTACTGCAACATATGAGGAGGGTCAAACCTTTCATAAAGAAGTAGAAGAGGATATCCCTCTAGAAGAAGAGCCTGAAGAAGAGGAAGGCCCTATATCATTCACTAGAAAGAGAAAAGCACCTTAGGTGATACCAACTACACCTAAGAAATTAAGAACTTCAATGAGAGGTGAAATAAAACAACCCCCAATAGTGCTAAAAGGGGCAGGTGGGGAAGTATTCAACAAGGAATTACAGCATAATGTTCCACTTCCCACTATTGTAAAGTTTAAAACCAAACAAGTAGAAGAACAATTGAAAGAGGCCTCTAAGGCAGTGCAAAGTGGTCTAGTCTCATTAGATGAGACAGTTGACTTATCTGATGATGAGGTAGTGAAGGATGTAGCTTCACAAAGAATGGAAACCCTTCTTGCTGGTACCCGGATAACTCCACATGGGACCTAATCAGTTCAGACAGTATTAGAGGAGATGAAGCAAATAGAATCAGAAAAGGAAAAGAGCTCGGAACATATTACACAACAAATAGGGCTGGATACCTTAGTTGATCAGGTAACAGATCCTGCAGTTATAGATTTGACATATGTAGAGGATGTAGATCCTAAGGATATGGCAAGTGCACCTGGGGAAACACAGAATATTAAAGAACTCAAATAGAAAGAAATGGAGAGAAGAGCTCCAAGTATGGGTGAGCAATAACATGATACATTAGCTGAGCCCAAAATAGTAGACGTCCCACCAAAAGACAAGGAAGATAAAGAAATATCAGGTCCTAATGACCATAAGGCTCAATAGGTAATTAACACAGGTCTAGAGCAAATTATAGTTGCAGATCAGGTGGACGAGCCTAAGGTAGATACAGTAATATCTACGGAAGCTAATATGCCTCATGATGAGGAAATCACTAAGGTAGATGAGATACCCATGGAGGAAGTAAAGGATCAAGATCATGATAAACATGCAGATGATCAACAGGATCACCCTCTAGAAAAAGAAATTCCTCAACAGGAGGATATGCCTAAAGATCACCCTCATGAGGAAGAAATAAGGAAACCACCCTCCCCATCAAACATGATGGTGGATACCGTAGATTAGGGTGATCATCATGATGATGATGGAGACCAACAACCAAAGGATCAGGTTCCTTTGTGGCTCGAGAAAGAAATTGGTGCAGAATCAGGTATAGAGGCACAAGAATTTGATGTGTCTACATTGTTTTCAAAAACATTAATAAAGCCTAAGAGGAAGGCTAGAATAACTTCTGCCATAAGAAGAGATCCTGTGACAGGCAGGAGGACTGCACAGGTAGCACTCCCTACTGTGGATAAAGAAAAGGGTAAAATCGCTCTGGATGAATTCCAGATTAGCACAGTTGATCTTAGGGTTGCTAATGAAGATCAAGAGGGCCAGGAAGGTAAGGATATAATTGATTCATTAATCCAGAGGGTAAAAAGAGAAAAGGAGAAAAATAAATAGCACAAAGAGCACATTGCTCAGCTGCATGCATATATAAAAGGGTTAATTAACCCTGATGATACATCAAGTGATAGAGCAGTCCCATTGACTGCAATTTCTCAGGAGGAGGTCAACAGGTTGAACCTCATGAGGCATGAATCAGTAATAATGTTAAAGTGGATGTCATCTGTGCTCGATGGAGCTGAAGAAGTGGTAAAAGCCTCTTTGAAGAGGTGGAATTCTTTGGGTACCTCTAGGAAAAAGGTAGATAAACTGCAAATGGAGATTGGCAGGAGGTCATTTCAATTAGAAAAGGTCATGAGCATTTTGGATGAAATGAAGAAGATTGATCAATAGATTCTAATAAAGAATCAAGTACCGAATAATGACACAGCCCAATTGATTGATATCGGGAATAAAGACATCAGGTTTGAATGTGATGTGCTTAAAAGATGCAATAGTAAATTAAGGAATATCAGCATGAAGCTACATGATATGATGTCTCATGAGGCTGAAGTTTTGGAAATATTAGAAAGAAAGATAGAAGGAAAGATAGAAAATTAGGACGAAGAGTTTGTCATCAAAGCTCTACATAGTAATTTCTAGCTAGTTGCTGAAGACCCCCTCAACCACCTAACAGAAGAGGTGTTGGATAAAATAATGAGAATAAAGGTCAAAGTGGAAGATTATAATGAAACATCTAGCAACAAGATGAATAAATTAGAATCTCCTCGGAGCAAATATCAGGTGCATAAACTGTTAGATTTAGGGCACACAACTGAGAGGGGGGGTGAATCAGTTGTACAAAAGTTGCTTTTAATTCAAACACTTAAATCCTCTTTGTTATTTAATAGCATATCAATTAATCACTCATGAAAGCATAAAGCATAAACACTCGAGTAGATACACATTAACACATGAGACACCAAGATTTTGACGTGGAAAACCCGGTCAAGGGAAAAACCACGGGGTGATTAACCCAAGGATTATTCTCTGTTAGAAGAATAAGAAAAATAGATGGCACATGCCAATTAGGGCTCATTTCCCGAGCACACTGCTCATAAGAGGCACACTGCCTACAAGAGATACACTGTCTATAAAGTAACAAGTATTACAAACTTAAACTGGAGATTGACATCTTTACCATGCCTAGATCAGTTCCATTTAAGCCCGAAAACTCCTGCTCTACCTTTCACTCTTCTTCTTCACTATGCCACACTCATCCACACCAAGACACACTACAAAATAATTCATAATCCCTTATTTATATAAGGCATAGACTTAGGAACAATCATCTAAGTCGACAAACACCTATAAGATCATTCGCAAGACGTGTAATACATCCAATCGACCTGTCTTAGGAAGAACACCAATATCTGTGGTTATTCTTCAAATGCAAACTCAAACTTCAATGCGGACCACCAATAAGAATTGTACATGATCCAAAGATCACCAAAACCTTTCCTGAGTCATCAAGAACATCCGCACTTTATCAGCTTACTGGAATTCTTCTCTTCTTCATCTGGAACTTCAAGAACATAGTTTGTCATCACTGTCATAATGAAAAAGGTGCTTCTGGATCTCTGAACCATGAACAAATCTATTTGTTACTTCACACAAACTTCTTCAACACTACCTCCAATCTGCAGGATGAGATAATGCAAGTCCGAAACTCACCGGACCAATCTGTGACACTCTGTCACCACTGAACATCTGTCGGAACCGGTTCTACTTGAGCGATCATAACTTCTTCAGATCTTCATGCGGACCTCTAAAATCTTGACTGGAACATCTCAAGACTCATATCTACAAACCCTTTAAACTGCATCCTTTAATCCTCAACCTATTGAGGACTTTTGCCTTCTTGTCATCACTGTTCTTCACTGTTCCTGATTGAGACTTATTCTCTCAATATCCTCAGCACACAGCTCATCCAATCCTTCTCATTAATGCAATATGAGTATGTTGACATCAATGACAACACTGGTTATCCTCATACTTGCAACAGTCTCCCCCTTTGTCATTAATGGCAACATATGATGTGAAAAACCATCAAGACAAGAACTTCTCCTTTCTGTCACAACTCCCCCTATTAGCAACAACTCTTCACATGTCTTCTCTTTCTTTACTACTCCCCTTTGATCATCAACCACTTGTTTTTCACGTCTTCTCTCCCCCTTTGACATCAATGGCAAAGGGCTCATACTTGCAACTTTAACACATTAGAATCATACCAGCTGCTCCCCCTGAGTAGCAGCTCCCTATCACCAATCCGAATCACAAGATATGACTATGATATCCACCAGATTGATGCACATCGGTGTATCCTAGTTCATCATCGAAGGGGCAATAACCCCTAACTTCTCCCTGAGATACTCAAAAGAGTCCTTGGGAAGAGGTTTAGTAAAAATATCTGCAAGCTAATCCTTGGAGGGCACATACTCCAATCTGACTTCACCTTTGTTCACTTGCTCTCTCAGAAAGTGAAACTTGATAGATATATGCTTAGTCTTAGAATGCAACACTGGATTCTTAGAAATATTTATTGCACTTAAATTATCACAGAAAATTGTGATAGGCTCCTCATATTCTACTTGAATATCTCTTAGCATTTGCTTCATCCACAAAAGTTGAGTGCAACTTCCTGCTGCTGCAATGTATTCTGCTTCAGTTGTAGATAGGGATATTGCCTCTTGTTTCTTGCTTAACAAATAAACCAACCTTTTTCCCAAAAAGAATGCTCGTCCACTTGTACTCTTCCTATCATCCACATCTCCTACCCCATCTACATTTGTATATGCATGAAGAGAAAAATTATGATCTCTAGGATACCATAGACCATAATCAACTGTTCCTTTTAAGTACCTAAAAATTCTTTTGATTGCCATGACATGAGATTCTCTGGGATCATCCTGGAATCTTGCCACAAGACCAACAACCTACATTATATCTGGTCTAGTCTAAGTAAGATACAATAATCCTCCAATCATTCATCTATACTTGGTCTGATCTGTCTTAGGAGAGTCATCATCTTTGCTCAACTTACATCTGGTTGCCATGGGAGTATTCATTGGCTTTGAATCTTCCATCCCAAATTTCCTCAACAATTCTTTCACATATTTGGTCTACGAAATAAAGATTCCTTTCTTTGATTGAGAAATTTGCAGACCCAAGAAGAAATTCATTTCACTGAGCATTGACATTTCAAACTCACTTTTCATTTAATTTGCAAAGGTTTTACACATACTGTCTCTTCCTCCAAAGATGATATCATCAACAAATACTTCAACAATCAAGATGTTTTCATGATCAATTTTGAAATATAGGTTACTATCAGTAGTACCTTTGTTGAAACCAATCTTCAAAAGATGTTTGTCCAGCCTTTCATACCATGCTCTTGGAGCTTGCTTTAGACCATATAGTGCCTTCTTTAATTTATAGACCATATCACCATGCTCAGATAACTGAAATCCATCTGGTTGTTCAATGTACACTTCTTCTTCTAAGTCACCATTCAGGAAAGTAGATTTGACATCCATCTGATACACTTTGAAATCCTTAAGGGCAGTAAATGCAAGAAATAGTCTGACTGCTTCAATTCTTGCCACTGGAGCAAAGGTTTCTTCAAAATCAATCCCTTCTATTTGAGAGTAGCCTTTGCAGACTAATCTGGCCTTATTTCTGATTACTTCACCAACTTCATTTAGTTTGTTCTGGAAGACCCATTTGGTTCTAATCACATTCTTGTTTCTAGGTCTAGAAACAAGATCCCAAGTGTGATTTTTCTCAATTTGCATTAACTCTTCCTCCATTGCTTTGGTCCAATTTTCATCATTACAGGCTTCATTTATTGTCTTAGGTTTAATCTTTAAAATCAGACAACATTCCTTCTAGTTTGCCAACTTTTGCTTTTGTCACCTATGATCTGATCTTCAGAGTGGTTCAGTCTTACATACCTTGGAACTTTGGGAGTTTCTTGCACTTCTGCTTCTTGATCATGCTCATTCAGCCTTATCTCTTCTTCCTAATTTACTGAATCAGTTTGAATCTGACTTTCAAGAGAGGATTGAGCTCCTTGAACCAGAACATCATTCTGATCATCTTCATCATACTCATAAAACGTTGAGGGTTTCTCTATTCCCTCATCAACCTTCACATTTGTACTTCCTAGCATCTTTCTTAGTCTCTTGTTATAACATAGGTATGCTTTGCTTTGAGTAGAGTAACCCAAGAATATTCCTTCATCACTTCTAGCATCAAACTTTCCTAGATCTTCATCTCTTTTAATGTAACATTTGCTACCAAATACTCTGAAATATCTCACAGTAGGAGTGATGCCAAACCAAAGTTCATAAGGAGTCTTACCGGTATTGCTTCTGATTTGAACTCGATTGAAAGTATAGACTGCAGTGCTGACAGCTTCTCTCCAAAACATCTGGGGAACATTTGCTTCCATCATCATTGTCCTAGATGCTTCCTGGATGGTCTGGTTCTTTCTCTCTACTACTCCATTCTACTCTGGAGTCCTAGGAGCAGATAACTATCTCTTTATACCATGCTTCTCACAAAAGTCTATGAATTCACTAGATGTGAATTCACCACCTCTATTAGACCTCAGACATTTTAGTTTTAATCCAGTTTGATTCTCTACCATAGCCTTGAAGATTTTGAACTTCCCAAACGCTTATGATTTCTCTTTCAGAAAGGTAACCCACATCATCTGGGAATGGTCATCAATCAGTAACATGAAGTATCTATCACCTTGCATACTCTTGATTCTTGTCAGACCACATAGATCAGTATGAACTAATTCCAATAATCCGGTAGAGGACTGATCCTTGCTTTTGAATGAGACTCTGCTCTGTTTACCCAACTGACATTCTTTGCACAAACTATTTGTAGGTTTTACCAATTTTAGAAGACCTCTTACAGCCTGAGTATTGCTTATCTTGATGATGTTATCAAAATTTACATGACACATCCTTCTATGTCATAACCAACTTTGATCAACTTGAACAAACAGACAACTTTTACCAGCACCAACCAAGTGGAAGATATTACCTTTAGTTTGAGTACCGGATGCAATCTCTGTTCCAGATCTTTCAAGGATTTTCCATTTTCCATCCTTGAATCGGAGATCATAGCCTTTGTCCACCAACTGTCCAACACTAAGAAGATTGTGCTTCAAACCTTCAACATACAACACATTACCAGTTTTGTTTCTTCCATTAAAAGAAATAGTTCCTCTTCTTCTAATTCTACCAACAGAATTATCACCAAACTTTACCACTCCTCCTTCATACGTTTCCAAATCTAAGAACTTGTTCTTGTCACCTGTCATATGGTGAGAGCATCGACTGTCAATAACCCAATCATCCTTTTCTTCAACTTGGGCAGCCAAAGCTCTTTCTACAACCTTATGATTGACAGATTCATAGGATATTGGATCTTCTTCCTTGATGGCAATAAACACCCATTCATTTCTGGATTTGTTTCCTATCTCTGATTCATCATCTGTTACTCCTTCATTATCATCTTCTTCATGAACATAATAACAATTCCTTTGGAACCTTTGTCTGTTAGAATTTGACCTTGTAGATCTTTCCAGACATCTTGAGGCAAAATGACCAATCTTATTGCAGTTGAAGCACTTAAAGGGTAATTTTCCTTCATACTTACTGGATCCTCTTGGCAGTCTCTTTGCAATGAGGGCTTCAAGTTGAGTTGTTTCTACTTCTTCCACTTCCATGTCTCTTCTTGCTTGATCATACCATGACAACTTCCTTGAAGAGTTTTCTCCTAGATCAAATCTTTGTTTACCTTTCACAGAGGCACTGGCTTTGAATGTAGATTCAGTCTTGTGGGGATCATCTCCAAACTCGGTCATTTCAAAAGAAGCTAGTTTGCTAGCCAATTGGTCTCTTGTGATGGTTGTATGGGCTCTAAATTCATCAATGACAGCAACCTTGATTTTGTAGACAGCAGGAAGGGATCTGAGAATTTTGCCAACAATCTCATTTTCATCCAAAACTTCACCAGCATTCCTAATTCCACGCACTAGCTCATTTACTCTTGGCATAAAGGTAGTAATATTTTCATCATCTCTCATCTTCAGTCTTTCAAATTTCCCTTTAAGACTCTGCAACCTTGCACTCTTAACATACTCATCTCCTTCATGTAGAAGTTCCAGTTTAATCCAGATCTCATAGGTAGTTCGTAGGTCAATAACATTTGAGAGATCTGAGTCAGTTAATGCACTTAGAAGAGCCTCTTTGGTCTACAAATTGTTTTTAGCATCTATGATTTCATTTAGAATTGTCGGACCACCTTGTGGAGGTGCATAAGCTTTTGTGACCATGGACCAGTATGCCTTTCCCATACACTGCAAGTGACATTTCATGCAACCTTTCCAAAGAGAGAAGTTGGTTCCATCAAACTTCGGACTATCCTTCTTGTATGACAACATCTTGGATCTCCTCAAGTGGTTAAGCTCCTTTTAGAAGAACTTGGCTCTGATACCAATTGTTAGATTTAGGGCACACAACTGAGAGGGGGGGTGAATCAGTTGTACAAAACTTTCTTTTAATTCAAACACTTAAATCTTCTTTGTTATTTAATAGCATATCAATTAATCACTCATGAAAGCATAAAGCATAAACACCAGAGCAGATACACATTAACAAATGAGACACCAAGATTTTGACGTGGAAAACCCGATCAAGGGAAAAACCATGGGGTGATTAACCCAAGGATTATTCTCTGTTAGAAGAATAAGAAAAATAGATGGCACATGCCAATTAGGGCTCACTGCCTGAGCACACTGCTCACAAGAGGCACACTGCCTACAAGAGACACTGTCTACAAAGTAACAAGTATTACAAACTTGAACTGGAGATTGACATCTTTACCATGCTTGGATCAGTTCCATTTAAGCCCAAAAACTCCTGCTCTGCCTTTCACTCTTCTTCTTTGCTATGCCACACTCATCCACACCAAGACACACTACAAAATGAATTCACAATCCCTTATTTATATAAGGCATCAACTTAGGAACAATCATCTAAGTCAGCAAACACCTATAAGATCATTCGCAAGACGTGTAATACATCCGATCAGCCTGTCTTAGGAAGAACACTAATATCTGTGGTTATTCTTCAAATGCAAACTCAAAATTCAATGCGGACCACCAATAAGAATTGTACACGATCCAAAGATCACCAAAACCTTTCCTGAGTCATCAAGAACATCCGCACTTTATCAGCTTACTGAGATTCTTCTCTTCTTCATCTGGAACTTCAAGAACATAGTCTGTCATCACTGTCATAGTGAAAAAGGTGCTTCTGGACCTCCAAACCATGAACAAATCTATTTGTTACTTCACACAAACTTCTTCAACACTACCTCCAATCTACAGGATGAGATAATGCAAGTCCGAAGCTCACCGGACCAATCTGTCGCACTCTGTCACCACTGAATATCTGTCAGAACTGGTTCTACTTGAGTGATCATAACTTCTTCAGATCTTCATATGGACCTCTGAAATCTTGACTGGAACATCTCAAGACTCATATCTACAAACCCTTTAAACCGCATCCTCTGATCCTCAACCTATTGAGGACTTTTGCCTTCTTGTCATCACTGTTCTTCACTGTTCCTGATTGAGACTTATTCTCTCAATATCCTTAGCACACAGCTCATCCAATCTTTCTCATTAATGCAATATGAGTATGTTGACATCAATGACAACACTAGTTATCCTCATACTTGCAACATAAACATGCCATCGCCAAAGTGAGAACTGGAGAAAATAGTGCAAGCATATGAGAATATCAGGACAGTTATGCAGGTCCATATTCAAAAAGACAATTATCATGATGATGAAGATAGCGAAGGTGTTGAAAGTGATGATCATGACAATGAGGATGATGATGAAGATGCACCATAAAGGGAATATATGCATCAGGTACTTAGGAAGGTATAAGTTGCCTAGATGGTTGCCAGCTGGCAACCTGTGCCATGAGGAAAGAATTGACTTAGTCAATGACATGTAAACCGTAGATCTTAATAGATAAATTTGGATCATAGATCAATTGTAATGGTTCCCTCACCTTGTTCTATAAAAGGTGCAGGGATGCCTCATTTTAAACATTTGAAACTTAATTGAAATCTGTTTGCTGAAATATTCAGGGCTCATTTCAAAGTTGTTGTATACATATATGTTCTTGCATACTTAATGAATGAGAAGACTCTTTTGATTACAATCCATCATAAATCTTGAGTAATCAGTGTATGAATTCTTGATTATTTCTTTGATTTGCTGCGTCCCTTGGAGTGCATATCAGCTTGCATGTGTTGTCTTCATACCTTTCCTTTGAAGTTAGCATTGACTGTATTTAGCTGTGGAATGTCCTGGTAACATACGGTTTGATTTCTTCTCTTCATGACTGTATCTGATGTATATGTGGCTCAATAGCTAAAGGTTCAACATTAATTTGAAGTATTTCTTTCAGTTTCTTTCAATTTCAGAGCATTTCATCATCATAATTGCAAATAATTGACAATCTTAAGCAAATAATACAAATATGTAGACATCTCATAGATAACTGAATATATTCAGCATATTTGAGGTTAAAGCATGTCAAAATGACAAATATCATGCAAAGATTTAAAGATAGACACAATATTTGAAGTATATCCTGTGTAGAATAACTCTCTGTGCAGTTTTATTATAGGAAACATTATCTTATTGATGAGATCTATGTAAGGCCCCAAAATGGAAACAACAACACACATCAACCTCTGAGTAACATCAGAAGATTAAGACCTAATCAACGGAGACTTGAGATCATGAATTCTTTGAATTAATTGTATCTTTCAAGATGAATAAGGGTTAATGTGTACTTTTATTCTATGTTTGTTTATGACTAACATCATGATCAATAGTATTTCACATAGGTTCAGGCGTGATATCATGGGCATCAAAGAAGTAGCCCATTATCTCTCTCTCTATAGTAGAAGATGAGTATATTGCAGTGAATGTAGCAGCTTGTCAGGCTATTTGGTTGAGAAGGATCCTTGCAGACTTGAATGAGCAGCAAGAAGATGGTACAACCATTCATTGTGACAATGTTTCACCAATAGCCTTGACAAAGAATCCAGTCTTCCATGGACAAAGCAAGCACATTGAGATTCGTTATCATTATATAAGGGAGTTGGTAGAATGAGGAGAGATTGAATTGTAGTATTGTAGATCTGAGTAGCAGCTCGCTGACATTTTTACAAAGGCATTGCTAAGAGATAGGCTTGACATTGTTGATAGCTCCGGAGGTGTGCAGCCTCGGAAAGAAGATAGCTTTGGAGGTTTAGCTCTAGAAAGACAATAGCAGAGCTCTAGAGGTTCAACCCTAGAAAGTCTGTGTAGCTCCGGAGATGCTCTGGAGATGCAGAAATAGAGCTCTAGAGATGCAGGGAGTCAGCTCCGGAGATGTAGACAAAGTCCTCTGGAGATGCAGAAAAGAGTTCCGGAGGTGATCTAGAATGGTAGAAACAGCTCTAGAGATCTACTCCGGAAAGGCAAATGCAAAGGTATAACTCCGGAGATCAGTTTTGGAAAGAATTTTGTTGAAAGACATCTAACTTCAGATTAAGGGGGAGTGTTGGAATTTAATCTTCCATCAGTGTGCATTTATTTCCCCTGCCCCCTAGTCAGACTTGGGATCTCCAAAATTTACCCAAGCATCCGTTGGCCTGCCAGCATTCAATATTGGTAGGTGTGTTTGAATTTGAAAGGAGAGTTTTGAGCACCATTTTCGAATGGTAAGGACTAAGACAAAATAGAGGGAAAGAGAGTTGACCGAATACAATAGGAGTGATAGCCTACAGCAACAGAAGAAGAAGACAAAGAGAATATAACCTGCAATAGCAGAGGGAATGTGAAGGAGAATATTGCAGAGAATAGAAGGAGACATTACTAGAAGGAAACAAAGACAACAGAGAATAGAATGTGCATGTGTAGCAGCACAGTATAATTACAGGTAGCTCTAGTTTGGGGCAAATCAGAAAATAGAACAGTAGCTCTGGATCAGTTTGTAAGAATCTTTGAATGTAATTCTGTGAAAGAAAATATAAATATAATTTGCTATTTTTTTTGTATTCCATCTCTCTCTTTGTGTTTGTGTTTTTGTTGTCCATACATTGTTGTAGCAATCTTTTTGGACAACCATCTATCCTCCCCCTGCCTACCAACATTTTTGGCTTGAATTTATTCTTTGTTGCTACAAATAGCCTTTGGAAGATTTGTTAGTGGTTGAATATTTTTTTGATTTGCAATGAGGTTTGGAAGCATAGAAAGGTTGAAGGTGTTTGAGGAGTTTCTGAAGAATACTAGAGGATTCGGTGTTATCGATGGATGATTCACCATGTAACTGGAGAGTCCTGGTGCATATTCCAATGATCCACTCTGGAGCACTAAGTGCCTCATTACCACTTCTTGGCTCATTCGCCAGAGTGTTCATAGGGAAATTTGTACCCTCTCTGCTCGAAGGAGAGACAGATAGATAGAAATGTCCATTTTCTTACCCTTTAGACACAGGTATGTTTTGATAATCCACTTTTATGTTTCGAGCATAGGACTGTAGGATTTGAGCTAACTAATTTTATTGCTTATATATTCTATAACTTGTTCAATAAATCCATTCTTATGGATAACCTACAATCATAACATTCCATATAAGATTGCGTGGACAAGTAGCTCAACCAGGCATGCATAATAATCAACCAATGGTGTTAGATTTTATTTAGGAACTCTTATTGATTTCACTTCTTTATTGTGATTGTGGTTGATTATCCTTGCATCAATAAAGCATCAGTTTAAACTAGAAGTTTCTAAATATTTCATCTCCCCAGAAGACATTGATTCTCTCAGTAGTGCAATTGTTATAGTAAATTGTTATGCACTCATTCTTATTTATTTGAATATTTTTTGAGGCATCAATTTATACATGAAAGATTAATAAATCTTGCATCTATATTTCTGTGAATTTGATTCGTCTCTTGAGGTTTTATTTTTTATAGTAATCGTATTATCGATATCAAATCATTTTTAGAGGTTTATAAATAAGGATATTTATGATGGGGTCTGGAATGTCAAATACATTATTAGAAGTTGAAAATGTTTGTATCCACTTTAGAATGGTATCGACCTAATCTCAAGATTTATTAATGTGATGTTTGTTAGACTAGTATATTTATATTTAAAAAAATATCTACAGTATGCCGAGAGATATCTTCCAATTCTTTTTGCTTTTTAGTTTTTGATTTTTAGTTTTTGATTATTTATAAATTACTGGTTTTTTATTTTTATTTTTTTATTTTTTATAAATTATTGGCAGGTAGAATGCAAGCATTTCATTTCTCATTTAAATATATTTATTATAAATTACTTGCATCTAGAATATTTGCATTTTGGTTTAAAATAGCACAAATGTCTTATAAATTACTTACATCTAGAATATTTGCATTTTGGTTTAAAATAGAAAAAGCATCTTTGACAGTGGTGTATTTATTGTGGCATTTCATTATGATCCTCTATCTTAATAATCTCATGCATATAATTTTTAAAATTTTTAAAATTTTTTTAGATTGGAATCTTATAAAATTACATGGAATCTTGGAATCTTTCAACTCTTCAACTCCACCCCATAATCTCATGGATGTAATTTTTTTTATTTTTTTTATTCTTTAGATTGGAATCTTATAAAATTACACGAAATCTTGGAATCTTTCAGCTCTTCAACTCCACCCCTACTATGAATATAGAATGCCTCTCGGCGTAAGAAAATTAGATACTTGTTTGTAAAGATAAATGTTTATGGATTCACTTGTTATAGATTGTTAATGTTATATGATTCTTTGTAATTGGGTTTAATTAGTTTGACTAGTGATAACCTTCATAATAATCTAATGAATTGTGTTTGTACTTTAGAATAATGACTTTATTGATTCTATAAAGTTTTGGACTTGGTTTCTTAGATAGTCAACCATGACTCCAGTTACAAATTTTAGAATAGAATAATTCCTTGTAATTAGAAATATAATATATGATGTTTGCAATAAACTATTTTTTTTATAATTTAAAAACCCTGTTATTTTGAATTAACTAATTATAAAGGAAGATAAGAATGTAGTTATACTCATAATAGCAATAATGACGTTTTCCATTAGAGTGGCAAGTAAATAACCTTAGCATTAGAGAATGATTCTAGAGCACAGGTGAATGTTTTCATATTGCTAGTTTCTTCTTTTGAATATTTTGCAAAAACAAGGTTAAGTTTAAGTTTCAAACTTTGCAACCATAGTGAGTTGAGTTCTTATGATTTAATAATGATTAAGTTGGTTAATTTAATAATATTATAGGAGGATATGATGGTGATTCTTCCTACATGGAGTTTGTAATTAAGTTGATCATCTTTCTAAACAATATAGTTAACCCTTAAAGGCTTTATATTATCTTGTTAAGCTCGACTTTAATTGAAATAGTATTGTGTTGATTTGTATAGAGAATCTTCAGATTAATAAATGATGCTATGACGATAAATGTTCTCTTATGGGATATAGAGTATTTATTTTTGGAATCCTTTTCTAATGCATTAAAGTTGGGATCTTGACCATATATGTGTCTGTTGCACCTATGTTCATAGCCTTAAAGTATTATGATGGTTTGGAATAAGCATTGTGTTGCTATAAAAAGTATGATTCCTTAAGTTTGTCTTATAATAGAAATGTATGAAGAATAGAACTCTTGATTTGTGACATTTGTTTAGAAGTTGACATCATGAAGTTTTGATTTGTAAGATAAAGCCTTGTAGTTACAAGTTCAAGACCCGAACTACAAAGTCTTTGCACTATGTGTACATAGGCAAGGCCAACATGAGCCCTCGAGAGATTAGGTTGGCCCCTTAGGGCCTTAGTCTCATTATTATATGCAATTGATATATGTTTTGTGTATTAAATGACTATGATAAGCTAATGATTACATTAAGTGTGCAAATCCAAATCTGATAAATGTGCAGGATTCTGGAGATGAGAAAATATTTTCCACCTTTAGAAAAAAATGAACTTATGGCATTTATTGTAGATGTGTATAATTGTATAAGAAGCATTTGTATGTTGAAATTTAATTCCAATGAGTTTTGTAGTTTATTATTTAAAAATAAGTAAATTTTCTCCTGTAATTGTTTTATATTTTCATTATTTCTAACTAATTTAGTAAATTATTATTTATTACTGATATTTTCTTCAGATGGCATTACATAGGTATCAGAGCACTAGGTTGCAACACTTGGGATCTTAGGGGTAAAAGTATTGGTAATGTAAACCTATTTTTTGGGGGTCTCATCTTGATGGATGCTCTTTGAAAAAGAAAGTGTTGTAAACTTATGTAACTAATTTTTGGAAAGATCTTGGTGAGATAGAGGAAAAATGGCTAAAAATTGCAAGGGATCATTCTAGCCTAGAGAATGAAGGTATGAAATTTGTTGATAATTCTATTTTTCTTGCGTAGATTATTGTTTGATTTATTGATTGGAAATGTTAAAATTTTGTTTGTTGTGAATTGATATAAAAATTGAATGATCTTGTTAAGAAAGGAGTGGTGGATTCCTCTTTGGGGGTGATTTTCATGGTGTATGGTGGAGGATGGTACTGGTGTGTGGGAGTTTTTGTTGTTCTATGTGTGCTATTACTAGGAGTTATTGTTGCTCTATGTGAGCTATTACTGGGAGTTGTTGCTCTGTGTGAGCTATTACTAGGAGTTGTTATTGCTCCATGTGAGCTATTACTGGGAGTTGTTGTTGCTCTGTGTGAGCTATTATTGGGAGTTGTTGTTGCTTTGTGTGATATATTATTGGGTGTTGTTGTTGCTTTGTGTCAGGTATTACTGAGAGTTGTTGTTTCTCTGTGTGAGCTATTACTTGGAGTTGTTGTTGCTTTGTGTGAGCTATTATTTTGTTTATAGGAGATACTGGGAGCTACTGGTGTGTGGGAGTTGTTTTGTTGCTCTGTGTGATCTATTATTTTATTTATTGGGAGCTACTGTTGTATGGGAGCTACTATTGTATGGGAGCTTCTATTGTATGGGAGCTAATGTTGTGTTAAGGGAGCTATATTTGTGGAAAAAGGGAGTTTTCTAAACCTTGATTATTCAAAACTATTGAATGCTCATAATTGTATAAGTATCATGATTAACTACTTTTGTGGTATATGTTGGAGTTCCATGTGGTTTGAGACCACCACATTCCCCTCCTCTACTTAGGTGGCTTGTTTGAAGTCATGTGGTGATTATAATGTTAACTTTTGTGAGAATTTTTGGAATTTTTGTTTGGTTAATTTTCTTTTCTTAATTGAGCTAGCAATTTTAAAATTTCTTTACAATATTTGTTTGATTGTCCTTTTGCCCCAAGTAATACTTTATTCAATTGTTGGTTTTAATTTGAACTGATATTTTGACTTCCACTATTTTATTTGTTGTTATATGAAGTCTTGATTATTAATTTTATTTGAAATCATTGCCTATTGGAAATTTCTTTATTTTGAGGCTTTATCATTGTTGTTTGTTGGTGTGTGTGAATTGTGTTGATAGCCATACCCAAGAGAGGTCCTTGGCAAGTTGTATAGGTGAGTAGATGGCCTACGAAATGTATATTATAAAATTGTGTATGATCTATTCTACAACATTATGATCATCCCAATCCCATTAAGAGTATACATGATGTATGGAATTAATATCTGTGATGTTTAATGTAAGAGTTGTTATAAAAGAATATGTTGCAATGAATATGATTTTTAGTAATATTTAAATGATATAAATATGCTTCTACGACAAGCAATGATGATATTATAGAAATCCAATGAAAGAATGGGATAACTAAAATTTTCTCAAATAAATGTATGGTTGTGAGTTGCTAGAGGAAGAAGGTATTAAATCTAGGAAAATTCTGGGGCTAAGCCTAGCTTGGATAGTGAAGGTAAGAAAAAATATTATATTTTTGTTTTATGATTTAAATGTAAGTAGAAACTAAATTTTGAAATAAACCTGTTTATATTAAATTGTTTGCATAGAATGCTGAATTCTTGCATGAGTATTATTATGTTGGGAGCTGATCATTTGTGAAATGATATTGTATTGGAGTTGATTGTTCTTGGGAGTTTTGGGAGGTTGTTGTTTTAAGGTGATTTGGGAAATTATTGTTTTATGGTGTTTTGGGAGACTATTGTTTTATGGTGTTTTGCGAGAATATTATTTAATGAAATTTTGGGAGAAAATTGTTTATGGGAGTTGGGAGATTATTTTTCTTAGAGTTGATACTAGAGGGAAATTTTGGGAGTTGATGATTGAGGGAGTTAATATTTAATGATGTTTATGGGAGTTACTAATTTTATTGTGAAAGAAAATGTGATAAATTTGTGAATTAGATTCTTGAAAATGGAATTATAATCTATTTAATTTGTTAAACATCAAGAAAATGCTTCTCTTTTAATGCTCAGTGGTGGATTCAAGCAAGTCAATCATATGGTTGGGTGGAGAGAAAATTTAGATTTCTCTATATTTTCTTCATTTGGTGATGTAGGTTTCAGTTGTTGCATGATGGCAACAAGAATATCTAGTCGACTTAGTAAATCTTTTGATGAGATATAACTTTTGTTGGATGTGATCAAGTTAGGAAATATTCATTTCTATTGATGACTTCCAGGAGGAAGCCCATTCTTAGGGGGAAGAGTGTAAGGTGTACTTGAAACCTATTTATTTAAATATGATATTTTATTTAAAAAATTTAATTAGTTATATTTCAGAAATAATCATTTAGATAATTTAATATTGTCACACAAGAAAATCATGCATTGTTATTTTATGCTTGTATAGTGGCAAAAATACATTTTGAAGGGATTATGTTATGCTTATCATTATGAAATGATTACTTTTTGGCCACAGAAAACAAGTGGCAAGTGGCAATTCATTGGAAGGATCTTGGATGTTACTTTGGTTTTAAGTTTTCCAATTCTTGGAAAATATTAAATTAGAATATTTAAGGGTAGTGGAGTTAATTGAATTGGTTACACTTTCCTATTATTTTAATTTTTTAATGTGCATCTTCTTGGGGGGGAGTTCTTGGTTAATTCAAGAAGAGATTGGGGAATTTTATAAAACTTGAACAAGGAGAGATTTTGTAGACAAAAACTTTCACATGGAAAATATTATGGGTGAAAATTTGGAAAAATCTGCAACATGTGCATGATTCAAAAGACCCTTTGATTTAGTACTTGGGCATCAATCATTAGTATGTGAACAACCTAGAAAGGTATGCTTTCTCTTTCTATTTCAAATGATGTTTTGTATATTGCAGGGATTTGAGAAGATTGTCAATCTTTGCATGGTTAAATGATCTTTCTCTTTGAGGCATTCTTGTGAATAGCTTAGGCTAGGAGTACATCGGCTATGTGAATTATATAGTTTTGAAACCTTCATTATAAAAATATAGTTTGTCTGGAAAATGCCTATACTTAAAACTTTTTCAAGCCTTATAATTGTTCCTGTGCATCTGAGCCTTTTTGAGGCTTTGGTTTTCACTTCTATGAGGACATTGATGAGAAACAATCCTAGTGAGTTGATGCTTCCATCTTAAGCAACATATATTATCCTTTAAGAGATTTTGGTTCCAGGAGATATAGATCTCTTATAGATTTGAGTGTGTATATTCATCAGTTAATTTTAATATTCTTAACCTTTGGAATTCATGATATGACATCTCTCTGAGACATTCTATCAAGCAGTTCACACACCCTGAACATGCATTAGATTTTGCATACATGAGTACCAGAGCAATTCCAATTATCTTATTTGTCAATCAAGTCTCCATTGCGGCATATACAAATGTTATTGAATTTAATTTTATGTCTACCAATTGCTTTTGGTCAAAAAATCTCTCCAGTACAACCTTATAACTAGCATCGCCATCTTGTTAGACTTTATGAAACATCATTTCAATTGAAACACCAACTTATTAACCCTACCATTGTGGGGTTTTAAAGTTGCATTATCTCTGCCTACTCTATTCGGCTTGAATTTGTTCTTTGTTGCTATGAAAAGCCTTTGGAAGATTTATTCTCTATAATTCTCCTTTTTTCTCCCTGATGATGGATCACGGAGTGTGATCCAAAACGTCAACGCAAAAAAAACCAACATAGTTTTTCTAGAAGCATACAATTACTAATTATCATGGACTCAGAAATATCATGACTACTATGTAGATATAGATGTCGAGTGGGAAGATATTGGTAATAACATGCCCTAAGAGTTGGGATTTGGTTTAAGTATGGATTGATATTTTGACTTTATTTAGATTGATTAATTTGGATGATTTAGCTTAGTGATGCCCCTTGAGGTGATAGGTGGGTTGAAGAACAGAGGCGTGCTCTCGAATTGGATGAATCTTGAATTGGATGAAATAGATGTTAGGAAAGATGCTTAGTGATGAATAGAAAGGAAAGATGTGAATATAATCAAATGTTAATGATAGATGAAGGGATTAGGGATAACATATAGAATTAGTTAAAGGATGGATGTTAAGGATGAAAATGTTAATGGATAAATGGAGTGGAGGGATATGCAATTGGATGGGATGGAAGACAAGTACATACTAGTAATGAGCAACTTGGGTGTTTGTTGTAGCATGGAGAATGATGCATCACGGTATGAGTAACCATGATGACATTGTTCCATATGCATGAAGGAATGACTCAAAAGGAAAGGGTCACAAGAAATTATATGTCATATGGCACCATGGTATGATGGACCATGGTTTTGTGGTGATATGCTGTAAGGACCATTACAAATGAAAAGCCATAATGATAAAGCACACAATCAAGTAAGAGAGCATGCAGAAATGATGAAAAGACTAACAAAATATTCCCCTAGTCAAGTTAAAAACTAAGCATTGATTGATCGATAATGATAGCATTATTGATTTGGGAATAATATATCTCAAGAACAACATGAGGATTGGGAATGATATATCCTGATAACAATGATTTCATTAGAATTATACACACTTTAAAACAAAGGTTGGAACAAATCCTATAGATGGTTCTAGATGTATTGTGTTGATTGAGATTTCTTGCATCTCTTTGGGTAAATGAATTGTTGCATTGGATTACATTTGGATATCCTTTTTCTTATAACTAATCCCTAGGGAAAACTAAGTCTACAGACAAAGGTAAAGGGAGGATTGGATGGAATGACTATGGGATTGTAAATAGTGGTTAGATGTGAGGTTTAAGATGAATGTTTGAAAGATTTGGAATGGGATGGATGGGGATGGATTGATGGAGGGATTCAATATGTGATCTCCAAGGACTTGTGTAGCAATAAAATTCCCCCACTCTATATATGCCACTCAAGATACTACGTTACAATGCTTATGGTGATATGTATTAGTATTTTGATGCAAAAGATCAGATATATCAAGAGATGTCTAAAGCATGTTTCAACATTGTGTCACTATCCTTATGAAGGTTGAAACTGGGGAGGGAGGATGGATTGGGTATGATGAGATAGATATTTCGATATAATCAATGGTATGATATGGATGGGACAAGATTTCCCCCAAGACTAGAGTTGTAATAGATAATTTGATTTACACGTGATGCCCAAGAATGGGTTTTCATCATGGTACTTTTCAAAGGTGCCATAGGAATGGTTTTCAGCATTGGATTATTTATTTTTTAATTTTATAAATTTTAAATTTTTATTTATTTGGATTGATATTTTTGGATTTGCATTCAAGCATATATTTCCACAATGATATAATCATATCCCATTATGATTAACTACATCACATGAGCCATGTTTTTTCATTGTGTTCTATAGAAGTTGTGAACATTGTTGATTACCATGTTAGGTTATCCAAAATGTAAACATGGTATCAATGAATCCCCTTTGGTAGAAGATGCTACCAAGGAAAATGAAATGGAATGTAGGTTGGATGAAGGATGTATGGTGATTATGAAAAATCTTAGATTAATGGGGCATGGTGGTTAAAGTATGTTGACTAATAGAACTGATTATGAAAAAGGGGTGGATGGAAGGGTGGGATTATTAGGGCTCAAGTAAATGTTAGGGGAATTGTGACTAAAAATTTTACACACTATGTTTCTTGCAGTGATTGAATTTTATTTAAAGTGGATGCTACCTTTTGGATTTTTTATGCGTGACTGATGTATTTTGGATCATTGCCTTTGTATTTTAGGTTTATGATATATGGGATTTAGGACTTTTGGAGATGTTTGGATATTTGAATGTAGGGATCCAAATGGATTTTAGATTTGTGGACTTAGGATTGGGATGCTTGGATTTGGATTTAGGATTTATGAATCTAGTATGGGATACAAGATACATAATTTTGGATTGGGATGGGGGATTTTTGGATTTGAAGATGGAATTAAATTTTGGAGATGCATATTTTGGATGCCCCACTTTGACTCATTGATTTTATTTGCTTTTAGATGTGATTGCAGGATTTAGATATTTAGCACCAACATTCTAATACAAGTTGGAAGGTGGTGGACACCTATTATATACAATGCATGGCATTTGATTGATTTATTCCTTGTGACATCTTACATTGATTAGATTTAGCACTTAACTTTTCTTTGAGATCTATATCACTTATTGGCTTGTCTTCTGATTGGTGAGTTCATGTCACCTTTTGGATTCATCTAGATCTTTTTCTTGATTTTTTTTTGACTTGTTTCTTAATTAGTGCTTGATGTCAATCCATTTCTTCAATGTGGCTCTTCGCTTGATATGATATATAAGTGTGTTGGTTAAAATCAATGGGTTTAGGATGTGGAGAGTGAAGACTAATGCAGTGATTAGAGGTTGGGGTGAAAGGATTACTGGTAACAAGATTATTACAGTGGATATGAATGGCCTTTATTTTGATGTTTGCATTGGATGAGGTTGTCCCAATATTTACTGAAGTATCACTATCATCATTAGATTTCTTGTATCCAATGCCTTGATATCAATGGTTTTATATACTAGTACAAGTTCTAAGATTCCTTGCTCATGAAGGCCCAAGCCTTTTCTATTGTATCCCATGACTTGGAAAAATTGTTTTCCGATGGGATATTTGTTGCTTTTGAAACATAATGCAAATCCATCTTTAGGAAACCATGACTCACTAGAGATTTGTATTTTCTCATCCACAAGAAAGATTAATCATATGAACCTATGTGAAACAAGCTAGTAAGATATTTGTGCATTCTCCTTGTTTGCAATTATGGTATCTTGACTAATTATATGCTCAATGTGATCAATCTTATCTTGTGCATCCTAATGCTTGATGCAATACATGTCATTTATTTTATCATCTATGTGTCCAAGGGAGGCAAGCATCTCATCTTTGGAAATGGAGGATTTTGGCATATGGATGTGATCAGCTTTGATTTTGTGGTCATGGATGGGATACAAGTGGATGAGGGGATCATTTTAGGCTTCTTGGTCACAAATGGGATCTTCATCAAAGATTGGACTAGTTTGCATAGGATTTTGATTAAATATTAGATTACTTTCAATTTCATGACCATCTATGGGGAATGTTTGGGTAACTTGATCTAGATTCAAAATGAAACTTTTTTCATCATGCTTTTAGCTTTGCACTTGACATAGATCCAATGGTTTGAATAACAAAATGTGAGTGTGGGTAAAAATGGGGGATTCTTAGATGGGCTCAAGATTTTGGCATGAAAATAATGGATCTTGGATAGAAAGCTCTAGAGTGGACTAGATAGGTGGTGGAGAGTGTGATGGTGTTGTGGACATGGATTTCTTGGATTTGTTGGTTTTTTGTTTATTCCATACAATTAGTGCTTGGACACAGTTTTTAGTAGATGGATGAGACCAATCAAATTTCGAAGGATGCGTGGGTTTTGGATAGGATGGGCTATGTTTTGGATGAGGGTGTAGATGGTATGGAAGATTTGGATGACTGGGTAGACTTAAAGGTTTTAAAATATCTGAGTGATAATGATTGGGAGGAGGTGGATGCAAATGATTTGGGAGATTTAGTGGAGGTAGAGAAGATGAAGGACTTTGGTGATAATGATTGGTACGATTTAGATGAGATGGTTGTAGGATATGAGGGACATGATTCTAGGAGGATGTTTCCCTTGCCAAGGATGGGATAAGGATGACTCCACCACCTTGTATTTTGGTTTATGATGTAGCTGGCACTAGGGTGTTCTAGGTCGTGGAGGATACAGGGGTTCAGAGTTAAGCATGGAGGATCTATGGAGGCTTTCCCATCACTATATTAGTAATGATATTTTTCCCAATACTATCATTATCATCATAGGTGTCATATTCAAGTTGGTTGACATCATCATCATCACATTCAAAGGGATCAAATTCTGGTTGGTCAAAAACACTATCATTATCATCATATGGATCATATATTCATTGATTAACAATGTTGTTAGAGTCATTGTGATTGGCTTGTTTTGGGAAGAGTAGTTGATCTAAGGGGTTCATGGTGTCTGTTTTACCCTTGATTATGATCTTTGACCTTTCTTCGATTGTGATTTTTGTCTTTTTTATGTGGGATATTGGCCCATTATTTTTGTTAGGTCCTAGCACTTTGATTGTTTATATTTTTAAGAATTTAGATGATTTAGATTTTAAATGGTTTTGGATTTGACTTGGATAATTTGGTTTTAGGATGACCCTAGGATTGAGATTAATGTTGGAGACCTAAAGAAATTTTTTGGATTGCATGATGATTGATGGTATGGATTAACTTTTGAATTAAGTTTGGATCAATTGGGATTCCATCTTGCAAGGATTTATGATGCAGGAGCATTCAGAAGTTATTTTAGATGATCTATGTCACAAGGTGTTGTGTTGTTAGTTGCTAGAGGGTGTCAGCAGATTCTACCACATTCTACTACAAATGAAGATATGGCCTCATGGCTTGAAAGCTAGATAGAGATAGCTATCAAGTATGTATGATCCAAGTTTCAAAGCATAAGAGTTAACACAAGGACATCCAGAATTAATAGACTGGAAGTAGGGCTATCATAGTGTAAGGTGATCAGATGTGAAACTCAAAGCTACCACATTTCACTATAGTTAGATTTCTGGTCTTGTAGTTGGGAGGATAAATAGAACTAGTCGATAGATATGTTTCATCCAATTTTCAAGAGGCTTGAGTTAACAAAAAATGTCTAGAGGCGTCAGAGTGAAGACTATGTTACTGGTCTGTAGGAAGAATGATTGTATAGAAGTCTAGGAGCTTGCACCAGTGATTTGGGATTGTGTGCCAAGAACTAAGATTGTACAAAGGTAAATTGGTTCAAGTAGAGCTTCTGATATGAAGTGTAGGGTGATATCTCATTTCTACATTACCATAGATGATTTGGGAGCTGACAAGCAAGGTCGATTACATGTTTCATGTTACCCATTACATTTAGGCTAATAAAGATGATGTTTAGAAAGATTGTGAAGGATATATATGAAGGATAGAAGATTGTTTCAAGGTGTGGGAGTGTGTGCAAAAAAGGTGAATGATCTACAAATTGAGAAGTAACTATAAAGTTATGACGCATAAACCATAACAAAGCTAGTGTTGTCTTGTGGAGGTGTTTGATCCTAGAAAGAAATAGAGATGCTAGAAGATACAGAAAGGAGAAGAAGGAAGAACAATAATGTGGAAGAAGGGTGCAAATGTGATGTTGTGTGTGTTTCTATGAACCTCCTATAAGCTTGGCCTCTAGCCTAGCACATGAAAAACCCCAGAGGCATATGTAATGAGATTTGGGAATCTAATATAATGAGAAGTGATCTTTAGGAGGATAGGTTTTTCCCTTTGAGGGTTTTTCTAGGATAAATACTGTGTCCTATGATTATGGATCTTATTTTGTGCAACTACTATGTGTGTGCTTCCATTTTGTTTCTATTGAGGTTGTTAGATTGCACTATTAAGGCTATAGGGTTAGATAGTCCTTCATTGTACCCTCCATCCCTAATTATGTCAAGTGGTATCAGATATGGTTGCAGATCTGTTAGGAAGGTAGAATGTGTTGGAAGAATGTGTAGAACCCTAATGTGCAGTAAGTTCCACCATATAAGGAGGAAAACCATTGAAAACAAAGAAGAGTCATCGTAGAAGGAATATTAGAGCAAGGAAGATTAGGGCAAGGAAGATTAGAGAAAGAAAGATCTTCCAAGAAAGTTAGTAGTTCAAGTTGACCATTGCTGTACAATCTAAAAAATTTACAAAAGGAGTGAAAAAGTCACCACATAATTAAGGGAACTAGAATCATTATAGTAGGTGTTGGCACATGTAACCTTTTCAAATTAATTTTTTTGTGTAATTTGTTTCAATGGGGAAGATCATTGGAAAACAGGTGAAGAAATAAAATCAAAACCTAATGTGCAAGAAGGATACTCTGGAAGAAGAATTATGTGAAATTAAAAGGTATAATGAAGAATTCATGGAGAAGATAAGAGAACTAGGAGAAGACAAGTATGATGCTATTGAAGAAGAACTGGAAAATGTCAAAAGAAGAAATAGAGAATTAGAAGAAGAGTTGAAGTTGATTGAGTATGTCAAAAGGAGTTTTGAAGAATTGGAAGAAGAATGCAAGTTGTTTGATAAAGTTGAAAAGATGAACAAAGATTTGGAGGAAAATAGTTTACAAAAGAGTGAAATATCAGGATTGAAAGAACAACTTAATCAGGTAGAGAAGTCATTTGTAGATTGCAGGAAGGAAAATGAATGTCTAAGATCTAAGCCTAAACTTTGCAATGTTTTTTGTGATACTAAGGATTTGTGTGCTACTGTAGAATCTTTCTTTAGAACTCGAGCAAGGTTGAAGATAACAATGTAACTGAATTTGCAATTGTTGGTGATGGTGTCAACAAGGAGAGTTCTCAAAATAATGTTCGTTATAAAATCATGAGAAGAATGGGATATGAAGGAAAAGGATTGGGAAAACATGAGCAAGGACTTACAGAACCCATTGAAGCAATATTGAGACCAAGAAATGAGGGCCTTCAATTTATTGGAGGTAAATAGAATAGGGTCTTATCACAAGTTTAAGCAAATCAACTAAAAGAAGGAAATGTATACAATGTACTTATTCTAATAGATAAGGACATAGCAGAGGAATGTGTTGGGATTTACATCCTTGTAGTAGTTGTGGGTTTCAAAATCACTCCAGGAAGTTGTGTTGGAAAAAAATGCAGAAGGAAGGACATATGATAGGTCGTATGAAAGTAAATTGTGGATGGGTTGATGGATCAAATTTCTGACATGTTACAAGAATGATCAAAGGATTGATAGACATCAGTATTCATGTGTGGGAGAGAAATCAAGTCAGCTAGTAGGGGAAAGAGAACATGGATCAAGATGTGGAGAAGGATGATCACATCCAAAGCATAACGAGGAGAGAAGATCTTATTGCAAAGGAGATAGCAATTCATACCACCAAGGGAGAGATGATAGGAGTTCCTACCACAATAACCATGGAAGTCATAATTCTTACTACAATAAAGGATACAAAAGGGATGGAAGAGGATTTTATATGAAGTCATTCATAGGAACCTACTTTCAAGTGTGGAGGTGAAGAACATCAAGCATTGTATGTCACTGAGCGATTGTTAACAAGAGGGTAGAAAACTAGTGCAAGAATAGTTTATGTGTAAAGTGAAGAAGAACTTGTTGGATCACCAAGTTTAGTAGGAAAACTAGAAGAGGTTGAATCATTGATCATGAGGAGAGCTTTTTTTTAGACTAAAACAACTAAGGAACCAATATAGGGGAAAGTTTGTGTAAATCCAGAGCAAGGGGTCATGTGTGGAGTAAAATAGAAAAGAAGTCCATATTATAGTGAAAGAAGAGATGACAAGGGATTCTACCATAGAAGAAGAATTTAAGGCAACTTGCAAGGAAGACTTGCTCAGACCACCGCCCATTCAGAGGTAGTGCAATATTTTGTAAGTAGAGTGCTGAACCTAGACCACCACAAAAGAAGAACTTGAGGAAGTATGCAAAGAAGATTTGTACTGACCGTTGACCGTGAGGTAATGCAATGATTTGTGACTAGATCACCAAACGTATATGAGGATTGAGGAAACTCATGAAGATGACTTGAATAGATCACCAAACCAAGGCACTTGCAAGGACTTGGGAGTAGATCACAAAATAGGGGCTACACTTTTCAATTAACCCTGAGAGTTTGATGCAAGAGCATCCAGAAGTTATTTTAGTTGATCTAAGTTACTAGGTGTTTTGTTGTTAGTTACTAGAGGGCATCGGCAAAGTCCACCGCATTCTACCACAAATGAAGACACGACCTCACGACTTGAAATGTAGATAGAGATGAATATGAGGTATGTATGATCTATGTTTAAGAGCATAAGTGTTACTGCAAGGACATCCAAAGTCTGCAGACTAGAAACAAGGCTATCACAATGTAAGGTGATTGGGTGTGAAACTCAAAGCTATTGCATTTAACTAAAGTGAGCTTTCCGGTCTTGTGATTGGGAAGATAAATAGAACTAGTCAGGAGGAATTTTTGATCTAAGTTTTAGGAGGTTTGAGTTATCGGATAAATGTCTAGAGGCATCAAAGTGAAGACTATGTTATCAGGTTATATTCATAAGAATGATTGTATAGAAGTCTGGGAGCTTGCACTAGTGATTTGGGATGGTGTCCTAAGAACTAAGATTGTGCAGAGGTAAATTGGGTCCAATAGAGCTTATGATATGAAATGTATGGTGATATCTCATTCCTACATTACCGCATATGATTTGGGAGATGACAAGCAAGGTTGATTGCATGTTTGATGTTACACATTATATTTAGGCTAACATAGATGATGTTTACAAGGCTTGTGGAGGATATATATGAAGGACAAAAGATTTTTTCAAAGTGTGGGAGTGTGCAAAAAAGGTGAATGATCTAGAAATTTAGAAGTAACTTTGAAGTTATGATGCATAATCCATAACAAATCTAGTATTGTCTTGGAGAGGTGTTTGAGCCTAGAAAGTAGCAAAGATGCCAAAGGAAAGAGAAAGTAGAAGAAATAAGACCAAAAATATGGAAGAAGGATTTAGATGTGATGTTGTGTGTGTTTCTATGAACCTCTTGCATCCCTGGGCTACATCCTAGCACATGAAAAGCCCTAGATGCATATGTAATGAGATTTGGGAATCTAATATAATGAGAAGTGATGTTTAGGAGGTTGGGTTTTTTATCTTTGAGGGTTTTCCTAGGATAAATCTTGTATCATATGCTTGTGGATCTTATGTTGTGCAATTATTATGTGTGTGCTTCCATTTTGTTTCTATTGAGGTTGTGAGATTGCACTTTAAGGCTTCAATGTTGGATAGTCCTTCATTGGACCCTCCATCCCTAATTGCAACAATTTATGTGGATGATAGGATGATTTCAATTAAGGTTGTTGGTGATTAGGATTGGGATGACAAGGATTGGTAAGTTTTTTTATTATTGAATAGTTGGATTGAAAGGGGTAATGAATTCAAAAGGGAGTTCAAAGGGCGGTGGTAGCCTTATATAACATTTCCAATGATTCAAGATGATTTTGAGGGATGACTTGAATAGGTGATTTTGGATGGATGGTTTCAATAAATTGTAACTTGGACTATAACATGATTCATATTTGGATCTTATGGATGTTTAGGGATAATTAATATTGATGGATTTGGGCACTAGGATGATTAAGGATCCTAGTGAATAGATGGGATGCTTGGTTTAAAGGATCCAAGGCAAGTTTTCAATTTTCCAAGACTTGTTCCTAAAGATGGTGGGTTCAAATTATGAAGATGTGAAGTTTGGATTAAAGTGGATTGGCTAACTAAGGACATGAGATGTGGATTTATGCGATTATTTTACACTAGGTAGGTTGAGAATGAACTAAAATGTTGTGGAGTTAGGTTGATTGAAGAGTGTATATGGACTAGGGCTCATACATTAATTTTTTTTTGGTGGACTAAGGATTCTATAGATTTGGAAGAGGAATGAAGATTAAAGTTAATTTGGATGGTTTAGGAATAGTTTAAGGTTTAGTTTAGATGAGGGGGGATAATATTTCGATTGGATCAATATTTGGATGAGGGACAAGGCATGATTTGTATGATGGGTTGACCAAAGTATAGACTAAGGTCTTGTGTAGGATTAAGCTTGATTTGGATGGACTAAGATATAGACTAATGTTAATACGGATGAGGTGACTTGGAAAAAATAACCTTAGGCTTGATATAATGTTAGGATGATGGGATAAGGTTAGGATGAAAAGAATAATGGATGGGAATTATGGATTATGCATTAAAAAGGATGAAAGGATAATGTGTATGGATTATAGATAATTGATTAATGTACGGGGATAGAATGGTGAGATGAAGTGACTTGTACTAAGGTTGGACTAAGGTTGTGGATGATGGTTGTCCTAACCTTGGCTTCAATTTTTTATTTAAGGAGATCAATTTGGATAATGTGTTCAAACAAATAATTGGTTTTAAAAAACTTGACTTGGTTTGAGGTTGTGCAAACAAGCACATAGTATCCACAACACCAAATCAAGAAGACACAACAAGCCTAAATTATTCAAGTAAGGAGTATCAATCCCTGTGGGTCCATAAATGTACAATCTATCAAGTGATGGATAGTTAGTGAATGAAAGGTCATGGACCACCTATGTGTTTGTATAATGTGTTATGATTTATGTCAACTCTATATGTGTCAACTTGAGGACATGCTTGTATATAAGTTAAAAATAGGTTAAAATGGAAAATGAAAGATTTTAGAGAGATGGTTCAAGACACAAGGTTAGCATGATTGATATAGTGGAATATTTGAGAGAGACAGTTTGACTTAGTTAGAGACTTGCAGTCAACATGTTTAAGGTAGGTCAATCCAGAAGACCTAATAGATGGAGGGAAATTGTCTAAGTATAAGAATGGTGATCAATATGATGTCTAAGTATGATGTGGAGGTAAATATATTTGTTTCAATATGTTTCCAGTATCGCTGCATTGGTATTTCACTAGTATAGTGTACCACACTCAGAGATAAGTTGTAGAAGTTTTGCTAAGGTATTTGCACTGCATACCCTTGTTTAATGTAGAAAGGAGAGAGCATGATAGCATTTTGAAACTTGGTCCTCTTTTCAAGTAGATCAAACATTAGGAATATGAACTGAGCTTGATCACTATGAGAGTGATAAGCTACAGGTATCCTATTCCTTTGTTTTGTACCTAAAAAGGTGTCTTAACTAGAGTTATTGAAACCCTAACAAGCCTAGGAGACATGAAACCCTACTTGTAAAATATGCACTGATAGATAGATTTCGGGAGTAGTAACACATAAAATGGTCACAAAAATGTGAACAAGGAGTAACAGTGACTATGTACCTAAAATTTAGAGGCCTGCTAAACTCAAGCACTAGCCCCAGTGTCCTATAAGTTTTTCGACAATAGAATTATCTATACCATATGCCTCTGTCTTTGTTCAAGGTCCAAGATCCCAATTTTTAGGCCCTATTAGACTGGAGTGCTAGCCCCAGTGTCCAGAAGATATTCCAATGATGAAATTACAATTTCTGTTATGACTATACCTGCAACACCTACTTCTCCTTCACTTCTTTCTATCCAATCTTCCCGAATCTAACCTGCACAAGAAAGAGAACTGGAAGGATGGTTATGACTATATAGGAGTTTGCGTCAGTCAAACCCCATCTTTGGTATTTCTACCTCAACAATAGCTAATGTCAAAGTATGCAGATGTGTGCTTGTAAACCAAATGTGTAAAAATAAACAAATGCAAGATCCTAAATGACTCAATCATCAAGTATTAGATCCACAAATGTTTCACTCAAGGAAACAACTTCACCTTAAGGAAATGACATCAATGAAGACTTATAGAACAAGAAGGCAAGGTAGCCATATCTGTGGAGGATTCCAAAACTCAAGTTGGAGGCTTAAAGCCTTCCCTTGATCATCAAAAGGTTTGGTAAACCCTAGGAAGAGCAAGATAGACTCAAGACCTTGATTCATATTCACCACAACATATCTCCATGATAGAAAAGATAAAATTCTTCAATGAACTTCAACACTTTGTAGAATTCAATAGAAATAGTAGTAGAATTTCTATGTAGTAAGCTTGCATGTGAATTGTGTGTGATAAAATGATTTTCAATTCCTTTTTAAATACCTAACCTTATGAGGGAAAGGGATTTAAAAATAACATTTCGACATCATGCAAAAAATAAATTTTAAATTCAAAATCCTGAAGCACATAACAAAAGCCAAAACCAAAATAAAACTTAGAATACGAAGATTTAGGGCAGGACTAGGGCATAGACATGTATGTCCAGGCCCCAAATTTTACTTAAAATCAAGCTTAAAGATGTCCAGAATATCTGGAATTCATCATCTCTTTATGGGTTTTGTTGTTAGATGCCTCAAAATGTGACATTTCATTAATAAGGTAGTCATTAATCAGGGCTTTGATAGGTCCAATAATGAAAGGGATTAAGGGACACTAAAAGGTAGGAACTAAACATAGTGAAATTGTGGTAATCCAAGTAGGAGCATAATTTACAACATAACATTTAGCCCCCACTTTAGTTACCATATGATACTATGTGCATATGCAAAGTTCTAATGGAAAGTAAGCACTGTAATTAAAAAAAGAATAGCTAAAAGGATACTGCAGATGAAGTCAAATGTTGTCATGTAGAAGGTAGAAGCCCCTAGTCTACAATCCTACAAGATCACAAAGGTTAGGAACCGCAACCTGCAAAGCAAGATAAGTTGGATGAAATAATCAAACCAATCTACACACAACAAACAAATAGGTCAGTCATAAAAACTAATGGGTTGAGTGATGAGACATGATTAGGGTTGAAATCGTGGGAGATATATATGCCCCCCTTATTTCTGCTTGCTTAGAATGAAAATGAGAAATAAGCTGGTAATCTTCAGACAGATTTTAGGGAAAGTTTGGTGAGAGAATGTGTTAGTAGGTTTATTATTTCAAACAACACCAAAAGGGTTGATCCAGGATTCCAACGCAATAGACAACACAAAAATCTGAGTTCAATAACTCGAGATAGAGATGTTTGAAGACTGTTATGCACTTTTTGCCCCTAGATAGTGAAAAGGAATTCTCATTCATTTGCTATAAGTAAAGGGAGTTTTCACTTTTTCACCATTCATTTCTCACTTTCACTTTCAAAGAAGAAGAAGAGAAGGAGAGATATGATGTTGACCCAACGTCCATATCAAGCCCCAAGGCTGGATGCACTATAGTCTCGAGTGGCAAGTTTAGATGATTTGAGCATGAGGTAGGACTCTAAACTATACTTCTCACTTCAATTCTTTCAATTTTATGTATTTTTTATCATTTTTGCATGCCTTCTAGGGTGTAACGGTTAGAGGCCACTGTCTAAGGCCCCCAAGTTGATTTGGGGTGCCTAAGTCCTCCTTGGGTGCCCTAGTCCTTTTGGAGTGCCTAGGTCCTTGTGGGGTACCTAGGTTTTCCTAGGGCACCCAAGTCGAGAAAGGAAAAGGGCCCAAGGGAACAAGGAACACTTGGATTGATATATTTGAGTGTTTGATTTTTTGATGAGTGTGTGTTGATTTGAATGTGTTTGATGCATAGGATGTCCCCAGGATGCAGGAGCACACTCGTGGTCGACTCATGACATTATTGCGGGACCACAAACATATTATCTCCATTGAGGACCATGGTCTCCTTTAGGATACCATCCTATGGTGTGTTTTTACAAAGCACATGATGAGATATCATAGAAGTATGTTGATGGCTCTTAGCTGACATGGACACATCCATGTGTACATGCCTATCCATTGATTAGATGTTAGAGATTTTAGTGACTTACTGTTCTAGTGAATAGTACTAGATAGATTGTGGCTTGACGACACCACATGGAGGCCATATCATAGCCGCAAGCCATGGATGGGACATTGTGTTCAGTTAGTGAGGATGTAGCCTAATCGACTATTATTCGGTCGCCTAGATCACATCATTCTTAGCTTTTACTTTGATAGAGTCACACAATAGTTCAGATGTTTGCAGGGTGCTCCTAGCATGCATATGAGCTAGATCAATGCATAGTGTGATGAGGGCCAATGAGGCCACATGACCAACAATTGTCAAAGCTTTCGAGAGTCAAGATGATGGTGTAGTAGATGATGAGCTAGCATCTGAGGTAGATGACATCGAGTGTACCCAAGCATATACGACCCGGTGGGAGACAGCTTGAGCTTATTCAATTTTCCCTGTCGGTCATCTCACCGGCGATCCATGACCATGAGCAAGACGTAGGGATGATGTAGGATATGAGGACTTTAAAGCGACTTTGTTGGATATTATGATGATGATGATGATGATAATGAGACATAGTCACACTTTGTGTTCAAAGTGAGGCCATGGCAAGGACAGTGAAGGGTGGATGATGACAAGGAAACTAAGGTGAGACCCAGGTCGAGAGATCATGGTCTAGGTCCCATGACCACTAGGAGATCAAGTCAATTCAAGCGATGGGAGGTGAGTACCTCTATGCTCCCAGCTACAGAGGTGACTCTAGATGTAGCCATAGCATCATAAATATGCGATCCTGGTTGGCAATATGGTGACCCTAGTAAGATTGTTGTTATATTTCATTGATGTTTACTTGCTTATGATATCATATACATGCTTGATGATGAGATACTATTATTATTTATATGTCTCTTTTAGCATTTGGTATAGATGCATGGCACGAAATTGTGAGTCACATCATAGCTGATATAGTTCCTGTCGATGCAACTGAGTAGCAAGTGTGGATAGGGTATTCGCCACAACAATCTATAGGGTGGCATGCCAAGTTGTTCATGCCTTTTATGAGATGTATGGTGGCTATGGAAGTTACCTTAGATTAGGCAAACCAAAGGGTAGACTGTGCAGAGGTAAACCTCCATTTACAGCAAGATTAGGCCACAACATCTCCTTTAGTTGAGGTGAGTCACACCCTTACACACTTTCTATAGATAGAGTTGGACCGAGTGAGAGCCAAGAGAGACAAATTTCAGTAGCTCTATATGGATTCTTAGGGGGAGATGAGAGATCTTAGAGGGGAACTTAGGGGTCTATGATCACGAAGTGCCTTTAGGAGTCATTCACAATCGACAAACTCACATGGGAAACCTTCTGGTTCTCACACACCACTAGGTCTTGAGGGGTCTGGTAGTCACAGTTCAACTATGTGATATGTATTGTACTACAACATCCCATTTTGATGTATGAGGTAGTCAATTTTGATGTATATTTAAACTGATGCCTATATATATTTAGCTGAGATTGATATTTTATGGTTTTGTCATTGATGGAAACAAGGAGAGGATCAAGGTTGGAACAGAGATTTTGGTCCAGCAAAGAAAGACCTAAGGAATTTGGCTAAGTGCTTGAAGAGTTCAGAGACAACGAAAGAAAGATATCATTTTGATTGGCATTGGTCTGTAGTTGAGGATCTAGTCTTGTGGTTTTGGTAAGATGTCTATAGTCCTTAGATGATCATATATCTAGAATTTCATCCCTTGATTATCTCTAGAAGTGTATTTTCAAGTTGCACAAGTTTGGCATTGCAGAGATTAAAGGTAATAAGAGCATAACACACACTTGTTTTGGTCTACATTCCTCCAGTATTGGATATTTTTCTATTTAGTTTTGAGGTATTGTAAACATAGATATGAAGTCTCTAAATCAAAAGTTGTAGAGTCTAAAGTCTACCGGAAAGATATTTGTGAGCATCTAAGTATTGCTAATTGGCTTGACAATGTTTGACTGAGATAGGGCATGTGCTTTGATGGTCCGCATTTTTCTGCAAGATAATATAATGCTTTGTGGTTCTAAAAGTAAGGTTGGGGATGTCTAAAGAGTCTTTGATATGAATTTGAGAAAGTATTATGGTCCATAGACAAAGTTATGATCTGACAGTTAGGACTGAACTAGTGGCAGTCTGTGTTTGAGGCCGACTTGTTAGTTTGATTTGTATGCAGCAAGTTCTATTGACTCAAACTTTATCCTAAGTGGTTCTACAGTTGGAGCCAACATATGAGAATGTGTTTCAAATTTAAATTGGGTCCGCAAAGTATTTTGGTGAATGAATTTGATTGACAAGCTACATTTTGATTAATTAAATGCTTCATCCTAGTAGGCCAACCTAATGTGAAGATTCTAAGTGTTGTGGATATATATTTATGAGATCCGATTCAATGATTGAGGTGTGAATACGAAGGGGTGTGTGTGTGTGTGTGTGTGTGTGAAGGCGAGAAGTGCAGAAGAAGGGAGATCTTGTTCTCATGTAAGAATAGAACAATGTAGCAGAGCAGTTCAAGAGGAAGAGTTTTGAGACAATTTTTTGAGAATCATTGGAGTTGTAATCATGCATTTGCAGATGCAATTTTAGCAGTTCATTTTGGCAAAGACCCATCCTTCTATCTCTTTCTTTCTTTAGGCAGTGAGGCTATCTTTGGCAGTGATCCTATATGTAGTGATCATCCTTGGATAGTGAGTCCTTTTTGGGCAGTGAGCCTTGGGTAGTGAACCTCTTTTTAATTCGATATTATTACTACATAATATATTGTGAGATAACACTCAACATGGTTTTTCCCTTTTTGGGTTTTCCACGTAAAAATCCTGGTGTTCATGTGTCATGTCTTGTGGTTGTTCATGCTATATTTAATTTTCTTTAATGTTGTTGAATGGGCAAATGGATTAATGATTTAATGAGTGTATCATTTAAGAGAATACTGATTCACCCACTCTCAGTATTCTAGGTTTCAACAATCAAAATATCACATTCAAAGTGATTCTACTAGCCAAGTCTTGGATAATATATATCAACCCCATTGTCATACATGGACTAGGTCCATTCTTGCTTACTCATTGAAGGGACACGTGGTTCATATTAGTATATTTTTGTTTTTTTTCATCTTCCAGCTCAATAGAATCACTAGAAGAATGTAAACAAGAAAAGGAGAGAGGAGAACAAGTGCCTTAGGAACAATCATGTAGGAGGATGCCCCTAGGTCATCAACCACAATGCTATTCACCTAAGACACAACACACAACAATAAAAATAGGCGAGAGGCAAGATAGAAGAATGATGATACAAATAGAAGAATGGCCACAATAGAGGTAGTCTCTCGGTATTATTGATCTTAGAAGAGTGTCAAGGGTCATCCTAGGAGGTCTAAACAACATATAAGACATCATGGGGAGATCACAACATAGAGAGAAAGGGTTAGAAATACTTACCTGTTACAATCCAATGCTAACAACATACATATCTAAGAGAAGGCCACTCTTGAGAGAAACTATAATATTTTTCTACGAGTGTGGCTTAAAGAGGGAGAAGTATTTACCTGATTCGATAGGATATTCCCTAGCGAACAATTCTTGTCTATTAGCTTAGAATAGCTCGCATGTCATTTCTGTCATGTTGAGATTGCATTAACATTAAGTTTAGGATGATGAGAGGCTTTGGTGTGTTGTAAAGGGCGTTATCCAATAGTGGTTGTGTGGTTAATTCCAGCAACTTGCAAAGTTACTCTAATTCCTTGTTGATTTACACCACATCCACTACCTACATAGTCACAATTTTTGTACAAAATCTGAAATCCACGACCATATAGAAAGTCCATTTCCTTAGAAGATGGTGAAGCCTCATAGGTATCATAATCTATAGTATAAGTAAGAGTATTGTCTTTGTTTTCTACCAAGGAGGCTTTGGTTTTCTTTGGTGTTTCAAAAGATTGCTTGGATGAGATCAATGCAACTTTTGATGTGTTAGGGTTATTAAGTTTATATTCCCCTACACTGCAAGGATTAAAATCTAATGAACCCCAAGCATCACCAAAAAGTGCATTCAATGTTTTAGATTCTTACACAACATTATTTGTGGTAAGAGGTGTTGATGAATCAAATCGTAAGTTGTTTAGACTCATATGATTGTTAACTCATTTTTATGTTTCAATATGTAAATAACTATCTCATTCAAGATCAGTTTCCATGGTATAGAGCTTGTCTTGATAAATAAACTTTATTAATCTATGAGTGGTATACGAAACTTTCCCTATGGTATGGATCCATGGTCTACCTAGAATCATATTATATGAAAGAAAATCGGGCTTGACATGTAAAAGGGTAGACAATGTCATGGGTCCAACCTTTACGGGTAAAGTTATATAGTACCCATGGATTGTCTACCAACATTATCAAAGCCATAAATGCTAATCCTATCTGGTTTGATTAAAGATGTGCCAATCCTAATTTTGTGTAGTAAGCCTATGCCACAAACATTAAGAGATGATCCATTATCAATCATAACTCACTTTATGAACTTTTTATTTATGGTGACAAAGATTATAAGAGGATCAAATTGGTTTTGAACTTCAATAAAAGGCAATTCATGTTGTTGAAACAAGATATCTATTTTTGTTGAACTAGTGATAAAAATTTTACACCATTTTGAAACTTCTGATTATGGTTAGGTAATGGAGTCTTTAAGGCATGCCTGTGTAACAAAAGCACTTAGTCATAATGAAAGGTGCTAGAAAATCCAAGTGGAGTGGCAAGATCCATATGCCAAAATGGTGTTGTTGCTAGAGATAGAGACACAGATAAACAAAAAGACACTTCATGCAGGGGCTCGACCTTTCTAAAAGGATGCAGGCATATTGTCAAATACAGTGGCGCCACTTCCAAATCACCATAGTTTATGAATGATGGTGTGAACCATAAAATAAAATGCCATTACATTATGTAGGTAGAAAAAATACACGGGCCTTAGCAAGAAAGGCATAGATTTTGGCATTTGTTACAAATTAAAATAGTAGCACTACCATTCAAGGTTTTTACTCTTCAACAAGGAAGGATCGGCCTTTTGTAGGGGGTGTAGGCATCTCATAGTCATATGAACATCACTATTCTCAAAGGTGCCAGCGTTCAAGATCATATTGCTACTCTTTAACAAGGGAGATTGGCTAGCGAATCATAGGAACCAAGTATGAGAAACATGACACACAGAAATGGCACTGCCAATCAACAAGGGAGGACGTTGCCTTTGTCACAAACAAAAAACTCTCAGTCAGCATTCAAAGAAAGGTAGTAATTGATTATTGATGCTATGATGAAGACATAGTTTCAAGGCATAGAGAATAAGGGGTGGCACCATTATGAAGATGATCATGCAACCAACTAGTGAAGAAGAAAGCAACGCCAAGTTTAAAGTGAAGACTCTCATCAAAGAGATGGTGTTCAGTGATATCATGTCTCATCCATATTCGATGCAGTTAGACATGGACCTACTACTAGATGATGGCGGCTATGTAAAGGCACCACTTCCAAATTGCCACAACTCTTCTAATAAAAGGCTTGGCCTTTTCATACAAATACACAGCCCTTTCAAACATTTAGCATCAACACATCACCAGAGTGTTGCCTCAAACTCACACAACAAAAAGAGAAAAGGCATCATCATAGAAATTGATCAGCCTATTAAGAAGTTAATCATCACCAGCGGCTTGGTAAAATTTTTGGAGAGTCCGATGATGGTACCAGTAAGAGAATAATGGCATAGCCATCCAAATGTGGTGGCGAGTCACTTCAGGCTAAAGTAGGGCCATCAATTTCATAAAAGCACATTGCCTTGCCTCAACCTCTCTAAAAGAAGGCTCATCATATAAATTCAAAGCTGCCACTAAGTTTCAGAAGCGTATAAAAGGACCACCATCTCAAAAGATAAGATTTGGCCTTTATCAGAGAATAGTTTCAAATACAGAAGAAAGTCAATCATCAATGGTGGCTGTCAATTATCAAAGATGGTGCTCATTCTCAAGAGCTATAGAAACATAAAACAAATGTTAAAAGAAAACACAACAATGGTACATCACACATAATGTAAAAAATACAGAGTTAGAGGGAAGTTCAAATGATGCGGAGGCAACCACGTGTCGGCACCTGAGGAGTAAAGAGAAAAGTTCAAATGATGCGGTAGGGACCAGGTGGGGGCAGTGCTGCAGAGAAAGCAAAAGGAGAAAGCGGACTTCACCGTACGGATAAGCCTAAGAAGAGAGAATAAAAAGTTTCATTTTATTTTATTAAATTGCATAAATTGTGTCACGGGGAGTCATTTAAGAGTCTTTTATTAATAAGAGTTTCTTATTAGATATATGGTGGGCCCCTCCTTTAATGAGTTGAAAACTGATTAAATATAACTCTCTCAGTTTCAAATGCTCATGGGAGTAATAAATAAAATAAGAGTCCTTTTCTTATTAAAAGATCTAGCATATGGTGGGACCCAAAGCAAAAGGAAAACTTCATTAAAATAAATATTTTTGCCTCTCCATTTTACCTCACAAGAAATAAGATAAAGTGCAGCCCTAATTTTTATACACAACCTCTTTTTCATAGCAAGCTACAGGAGGATAGTGGCAAGAGATTATCCTTCTCATAGAAGCAGAGATGCATTTTTCAGCCAATGCCTATTTAAGTTCAGTTAAGATTTTTAGTTGCATTTGCCATCATAGCCGAATTTTATGCTAGATTTCATGGAGACAGTTGTTGATTTTTGGAGGTCATTAAGATATTTTGCTTTGGTTTTTAGGCTTATAAAAGGTAGATCTGGATTAGTTCAAGAGAGTTCCAGGGGTTCTACATTTCTACAAATCAGAGATTTTAGAGCAGCCAGTAGACATATGTTTTATTCTTTGCCTTAGTTGTTATTTTCTTTCATGAGAGTGTAACAGTTATTTTTGTGCAGCAACTTTTGCCTCTGTAACTTGTTACTATTCAAATAATGAGATGGTGTTCTGTGCATATCTGGATATCTTTGTTTCTTGTTTCTAATTTCTTTATTTCTTTTGCCTCTATTAAATCTGCTCACAAACTGGATTCAATCATCCATCTCTTCTCTTTAATCTTCCAGTTAAATTTTTCAAGGTTCAAACACTGTGCAACTAGGTAGTTATTTTAATCCGGCGTATCACCTTAGATCTAGGCATTTATTTCTGCAAATTTTGTTTTTCCTTCTAACTTTTTCCCAAACCCCCATTGAAAGAATGGAAGAGCCAGCTTCCCTAAAATTTAGAGGTCACTCTAAGAAGCATTACCACATTTCAAAGTTTCCCATGTTACTACTAGATTAAACCCATAGATTTATGCATCAACAGTTTTTGGCACGCTCGATGGGACTGATTTCAAAGACTTCGATCTTAGTTTTTAGTAAATCTTTGCCCTATATTTTGTGGTTTTGATGGAAAATTATAGAAATATCTACACATAGGAGCATGAATCCTCCATCTGGCAACTCTACTGGTGGATCTTTCACATATTCGTGTTCTTACAGATCATGGCAGCCCCTGGTATCTATATGCATCAGAATATTCAAAGAGATCTACCTCTTGTGACTTGGGATTCAAGTCCTCTTGTCCTTCAGCAGCAAGGTCTAGTTCCTTACACAGCCTAGAAGGCACTGCCTCACTTTCTTGGAGATGGATTACTTTGCCATATAGATCACATTCAAGATGTAGCCAGTCTATGCTCCATCCATAATGTCACAACTAAGAATCATGCTCTCTTGTTGCTTGCATCATCCCTCAAAGGAATAGCAAAAGAATGGTAGAGAAGTTTGCGGCCCTGTTCAATCACTGGATGGGATCAGCTTGGTTGACTCATCTACAATCAGTTCAGAGATAGGACAAATGTCAGTACACTTACCCAGAACCTCATCACCATCAAAAGGCATCCAATGGAGTCCATACATGATTTCAATTCAAGATTTGACAAGGTATGGAAAAAAATTTCAATAGGCATGAGGCCCAGTCTAGTCTTTCCTTTCTTGTATTATTTAAAAGCTTTAGACCCTAAAATATCTTTGATGATATAATCCTTAGGAGGTGAAACCCTTCCCCAGTCATATGACCTCACCATTAAGGTTGAAAGTAACCTCATAGTGGCTGGGAAGCTACCTCCTCTACCCTTAAAATAGTTAATGCCTCATGTAGATAACTTGTCTCAGACTCTTTCTTGTAGCCAGATGCATACAAATTTTAGTCCACCCACCCTCCCTGATGATTTGCCAAATCATGAGGAGATGAGTGTAGTAAAAGAACTTATAAACACCCTCTCCTATGAGCTGAATGAATTAAAATGTCAAGCCCTATATAATGTTGACCCAAATTTCATACCCCCAAGCCCTCATGAACAACAATATCAATGTGGTCAGTTTGTAGAAGAGACCCTCCATCATGCACAAGAGAGACCCCATTTTCTTGATAATCATGCATTACAAGGTTCTATAGCTATAAATCAGTCCATAGAAGCCATGGACTAGGTTCTTTATCACTTTGACATCCAAGAAGAATCAAATTACAAGCAAGAAAGTGGGTCCTGTGTGTCCTTCTAGTTACCAACATCAAGTACGAGTGGTAACATATAACTCAAAGTTACTATCAAATAATAAATCAGATTCAAAAGATACTTATGAAGTGGCACTTCTAGAAGCTGAAAAGTACTTCAAAAGGAGCTTTGAAGTTGAAAAGTACCAAGTCCATAGTGATCCACAATCTGTATCCCATCTTAAAGAAGAGGCTATAAGAAAGGTTTCTGCAGAGCCCATCACAAGTGAGTGTTTTTATCTCTGTCATGAGGTTTCATATTTTGAAAAAGATAGCATAGATATGCAATATCAGGGGCAACATGATGATGGTTTTTTCTCACTTTTTCAAAAGGGTTATTAGCTGCTAGATTTAGAAGAGCCTATCATTGTCCAAGTGGACGGTTATTTTACAAGTTCTATTGAGGATGATCATAAGGACAATTTTGAAATAGAGTTAGATGTCTATACTAATTTCTTTCCAATTTTTGAAGATGGTTATTATCTTCTTCTTGATGAAGATTCACAGCTACAACAAACGATTCATAAGGGTGAGAATCAAAAGGATATTTGCAAGATCCAAGAGTCACACACAATGTCACAAATTGAGTTAGATTCTACACTGTTCTTTTTGCACAAAGGGACCCCAATCAGGTTTAAAGTGGTGATGGGCATCTCTGTTACATGCACACCTAGTTTTGACACTATTATGGGTCATAAACCTATTTAAGAGTCAGCAAGAGAGGTCACCGAAGAAGTATTGTAAGCAAAAGTTTTCAAATGCAAGCAAGGGTATGAACTCCGATAGTTGATGTTCCTTTCCCACCCTCCCCTAAAGTAGGCACTGTATGCAAAACAACATGACTGGTGTTTCGAAGCACCAAAAGACTCTTCAGAGTGTAGAGTAAAAAGGTACAAAATCTTATTTTTTTTATATAGTTTGTCTGGTTCATTTTCAGTTTGATGGGGATCAATTGGAGAAGCATAATTAGACATGGCAATTACTTTACTATCTTGGTGAATGGGCATATTCCCCTGTGTTTCAGTTATCAGTAATTTAGTTTCAGTTTCAGAATAAGTTGCTACAATAGTGGCATTAGATTTCGATTCAGTTAGTTTTTTTCAATAAAGTCTCTATTGCTGGGAAGATAAGGTTAGCTCTATGTCAGTTTGAGAGTTTTAGTGGTTAGTTGGTTTTGGTGTTGGAGTGTGTTTGCGTCAGCAATGTTTCAGCTTCTTGCATTTTTTCAAGGAAATTGGTATCAGTTCCAGTTGCACCGTTCTCAGTTGATCTCTATTTTTAGTTAATGGATGTTTCAGTTTCATCTTTTGACTCTGTTGTCCAATGTTTAAGGCTATTCTATGAAACTAGAGATTCTAGATTCAAATAGGCAGGCCTATTTTCCCAGTCGGTCGCCATGAACTGGTGATAAAACTTTTACACCATTTCGAAACTTCTTATTGTGGTCAGGTAATGGAGTCTTTCAGGTGTGCCTATGTAACAAAAGCACTCAGTCATAATGAAAGGTGCTAGGAAAGCCAAATGGAGTGGCAAGATCTATATGCCAAAATGGCACTATTGCTAGAGATAGAGACATAGATAAACAAAAAGACACTTCATGCAGGGGATCGACCTTTCTAAAAGGATGCAGTTATATTGTGAAATATAGTGGTGCCACTTCCAAATCACCATAGTTTATGATATGATGGTGTGAGCCATAAAATAAAATGCTATTACTTTATGCAGGTAGAAGAAATACATGGGCCTTAGCAAGAAAGGCACAACTTTTGGCATTTGTTACAAATTAAAATAGTAGCACTACCATTCAAGGTTTTTACTTTTCAACAAGGAAGGATTGGCCTTTTGTAGGGGGTGCAGGCATCTCATACTCATATGAGTGTCACTATTCTCAAAGGTGCTAGCATTCAAGATCATATTGCTACTCTTCAATAAGGGAGATTAGCCAGCAAATGATAGGAACCAAGTATGAGAAACAAGATGCACAGAAATGGCGCCGCCAATCAACAAGAGAGGACGTCGCCTTTGCCACAAACAAAAAACACTCAGTCATCATTCAAAAAAAGGAAACAATTGATTATTGACGCTACAATGAAGATATAGTTTCAAGGCACCAAGTATAAGGGGTGGCATCATTATGAAGATGATCATGTAGCCAACCAGTGAAAAAAAAAGTAACGCCAAGTTCAAAGTGAAGACTCTCATCAAAGAGATGGTGTTTAGTGATATCATGTCTCATCCATATTCTATGCAATCAGACATGGAGCTGCTCGTAGATGATGGCGGCTATGTAAAGGCACCACTTCCAAATTGCAACAACTCTTCTAATAAAAGGCTTGGCCTTTTCATTAAAATACACAGCCCTTTCAAACGTTTAGCATTAGCACATCACCAGAGCGCTACCTCAAACTCACACAACAAAAAGAGAAAAGGCATCATCATAGATATTGATCAGCCTATTAAGAAGTTAATCATCATCAGTGGCTTGGCAAAATTTAAGGAGAGTCTGATGATGGTACTAGTAAGAATAATGACGTAGTTATCCAAATGTGGTAGCGAGTCACTTCAGGTTGAAGTAGGGCCATCAATTTCATAAAAGCACATTTCCTTGCCTCAACCTCTCTAAAAGGAGGCTCATCATATAAATTCAAGGCTACAACTGAGTTTCAGAAGCATATAAAAGGACTGCCATCTCAAAAGATAAGATTTGGCCTTTATCAGAGAATAGTTTCAAATACAGAAGAAAGTCAATCATCAATGGCAGTTATCAATTATCAAGGATGGTGCTCATTCTCAATAATTGCATAAACATAGAACAAATGTTAAAAGCAAACACAACAATGGTACATCGCACATAATGTAAAAATGCAGAGTTAGAGGGAATTTCAAATGATGCAAAGGCAACCATGTGTCAGCACCCAAGGAGTAAAGAGGGAAGTTCAAATGATGCGGAAGAGACCATGTGGGGGTAGTGCTGCAGAGAAAGCAAAAGGAGAAAGTAGACTTCACCACGTGGATAACCCCAAGAAGAGAGAATAAAAAGTTTCATTTCATTTTATTAAATTGCATAAATTGTCACGAGGAGTCATTTAAGAGTCTTTTATTAATAAGAGTTTCTTATTAGGTATATGGTGGGCCCCTCCTTTAATCAGTTAAAAACTTATTAAATATAACTCTCTGAGTTTCAAATGCTCACGGGAGTAATAAATAAAATAAGAGTCCTTTTCTTATTAAAAGATCTAGCATATGGTGGGACCCAAAGCAAAAGGGAAACTTCATTAAAATAAATATTTTTGCCTCTCCGTTTTACCTCATGGGAAATAAGATAAAGTGTAGCCTTAATTTTTATACACAACCTCTTTTTCACGGCAAGCTACAAGAGGATAGCGGCAAGAGGTTTTCTTTCTCATAGAAGTAGAGATGCATTTTTCAGCCAATGGCTATTTCAGTTCAGTTAAGATTTTTTGTTGCATTTGTCATCATAGCTGAATTTTATGCCAGATTTCATGGAGACAGTTGTTGAGTTTTGGAGGCTGTTAAGAGATTTTGCTTTGGTTTTCAGGCTTATAAAAGGTAGATATGGGTTAGTTCAAGAGAGTTCCAGGGGTTCTACATTTCTATAGATCAGAAATTTTAGAGCAGCCATCAGACATATGTTTTATTCTTTGCCTTAGCAGTTCTTTTCTTTCATGAGAATGTAACAGTTATTTTTGTGTAGAACCTTTTGCCTCGATAACTTGTTACTATTCAAATAATGAGATGGTGTTCTGTACATATCTGGATATCTCTATTTCTTGTTTCTAATTTCTTTGTTTCTTTTGCCTCTATTAAATCTACTCACAAACTGGATTCAATCATGCATCTCTACTCTTTAATCTTCCAGTTAAATTTTTCAAGGTTCAAACACTATGCAACTGGGTAGTTATTTTAATATGGCATATTGCCTTAGATCTAGACATTTATTTCTGCAAATTTTGTTTTTCCTTCTAACCTTTTTCCCTAACCCCCACTGAAAGAACAGAAAAGCTAGCTTCCCTAAAATCTGGAGGTCACTCTGAGAAGCATTCCCACATTTCAGAGTTTCCCATGTTGTTGCTAGATTAAACCCACAGATTTATGCATCAACACATATAATCTAATAGAGATGCTACATCAATCGACTTAATAGTGGGCGGTATAGTCACCTTTTGTAAAGCTTCGTGAAGCCTTATGTTGTATGTAGGTGATGTTTGTATTAAATCCCAAAGAGCAATCTTGGCCAGAGTAGCGCGAAGATGCTTGACAAGATCATATTCTTGACCACTTTTAGGAGTAAGACGAGGTGGTGAAGGGAGCATAGGTTGACAACATGGAAGAGAGACAAGCACATGAGGTGCTTTCTTACTTTGTTTGTTATTATGGGTGTTATATGTGTGAGCAATCACATTGTGATGTTGTTGTTGCAGTACATTTTGAACACATTGATTTCTTTGAGTTATTTGTCTTGCATAGTTTAGAATATAATCCAGGGCTCAAGGTGGTTTTCGATCACCTTGAACTGTAATTACTATTTTTAAGCAAAAGGATGCATTGGGTATGCCTCACCCAATCATCTTAGGAATATTTCTATACTTATCTAGTAACCCCTTGGTGGGTGGAATAAGTCTATTAGTGAAGATTGAATTAACATTTTTTTTCTGTTGATTATACCTAACATATATCCCTAAAGGATTTAATGTGAGAGACATTTTCTCATCCACTAATGCTTCATCTTAGGCAGGGAGAGCATTGGAATGAGAGAAAGGTAAGGTGTTATTAGGAAAGTTAGGTTTTGTATCATTAGTGATGTGTAAGGGACTTGAATTTACAACCACAGTAGAGCTATCCATAGTCTTCTCATCTAAGGTTCTTGGATGTTCAACTATGGGAGAAGTAGGATAACTTATGCCATCATCAACATCATCATATGCTTTAGCTATCTATTCTAAGGCATTAACGGAAGAGGAATTTTCACACTTATCTTTCTCATGAGAGTTCTTAGAGATGAATTTGGTTAAATCTTCTAATATCAAAGGATATGCTCGTATGAGTAATGTGAATCTATCAAAATCATGTATATAACAAAGTAATTTAAGCTCATGTGTGGAACATTTAGAAACATCAATATCATGTATGCATGCTATGTGTTCTAGAACATTAGGGTTCTCATTAGTGAAATTAGAGAAACATTCAAAATTCAAGATATACTCATGTGAAGATTTCCATGAAGATGCCATCTTGAAATGTCTTGTAACATCAATTTCTAATAATATCTAATAAGACAAGTCATGCAAAGTTAAAAGATACTTAACACACCCTAAATGTGTGACTATTTCACTCCTAAGTATTTGTTTGAGGGAAAGAGCTCAAAGGACACGCAGAGTAAACAAAAAATACAAATGGATAGGAGGAAAAGAGTAAAACACAACAAGGCCCAATTGATGATTTTATGTATTTATATAGAATGCAATGAAACGACACAAATTATGCTTGTTTATGCTCCTAAAATGTTCACTTTTTTCATCTTATTTCAATGCAAATGCTGAAAATATGAAGTGTTTTAATGAAATTGATGAGGGGAAGAAAATTAAAACCTTAATATCATCCCAATAAAGGAGCAATATCCTTCACAACACACCTCTAATGCAGATCTAAATAGATAATGAGTAAAAATCTAGTGAAAATGCAAGGATATTAAACCCTAATTGCGAAATTAAGGCATGAACATAGGAAAAATGATGCATGAATGAATTATAATCAGATTTAAGATGGTAAATAGCTCATCTCAGATCTGAAAATGATGTTACAAGTTCTACAATGCTCAGTGCAAGTGTATTTTTTGAGAAAAGATGAAAGAATATGCTAGTTTTTGTTAAAATTGACTATGTGAAAGTGCAAAATTTGAGATGTAAATGAAAAAAACACACAATAATAAAACAACAAAATAAAAAATCATATTTTAATTAGTATTCTAGAAGATTATTAAAATATGAAATAAGATTTTATCTACAAACCCTAGCTTTTGGAAAAACTAGGTTATATGAAAAATGCACAATTTCAAGCAAAATCTAACAAATTAAGCATACAAATGCAATGAAAATGATTAATTAATGATTTAATAATATAATTTATATCAAATCTGATGCAAAAATTAGAGATTAAATGAAATTTAATGAAATTGATGAATATTATGTCAAAATGCAAGCCTAGGATGCTAATTTTTTTCAAAATTTTCAAGTTTTTTGAAAATTTTTGGATGCAATATGATGAAAATTAAATGAATGAATGTAAATCTGAAGTACAACACTTAGAAAGGTGCAAAATTTAAATATAACATATGTTCACCAAAATGTTTAGTGTGAAAAAGGAAGATGAGGGTTGATAGGTGTTTAGGTTAGATCCTCCTTTCACTACTAACATTCAGGACATTTAACCAAGTTGAATCACAACTTTTGCAAGAGGATTCATCTACAGGTTGGTTGTCACTTGAAATGATAAGGGAAATTTGGAATTTTCTAATTTATGTATTCAATTAATCTCGATTATGCTACAAACCCTAGTTATGCAAAATTGTAAACAAACAGATGAATCCTGACAAATGCTTGCACACAGAGATGTAATATTCAGAGTAGATACATACCAAACCTTGATATTCTAGATGCAAAAAATTTGGGGGATAAAGAGTAGCTGCCCAAGTGCAAGGTGGAAACTTTGTCAGGGATTCCTAGAAAATGTCTACTACTCTTCACCACTATTTCAGAGGTTTTCAGTTCTACAAATCTGGAGAGCTTCAAGGCAGGCGCCCAAGCCCAGGTCCTACTTTTATGCTTAGATCTGTAATCCTGATACTCTGTCATAGCCTCTTGCAACTCCACTTCCACAGAACATGACACCTATTATCTGTAATTACAAAGGAGGGGTTTGAGGGTTGTGGTGTTTAGGAGCTTGTCTCAGTCAAGCACCAGAATGACATTCAAGCCTTCCAACAACATTGTTTGATAAAGAGCACATATCCCTATAGGATAGAGGGGCAAAAACAAATTGATAACTTGATAAATGATTGATTCAACACAAATAGATATCACCTTAGAAGTGTAGCTTGCATGTAGATGAAAATTCTTCAAACCATGAGACGATGAAGCCAAATCTGCATAACAAACACAATAAAAAGACAAGTCTACTTTGCAACAATGAATGTTTTGAATTCTCTAAAATCATAAGTTCACAACAAATTCATAAATCATCTTCTAGTTTACAAATGAAACCCTCAACATGATTATTTATGCATTCCCACTACAAATTTCATAATTCAAACTTGAGATGTCAGCAACAGAACCTTTTAAAAGTCACATAACTGATATTTAAAATTTAGGTCACAACCAAATAGGGTAGGACTAGGGCACAAGTGCCTAAGCCCTAAGCCTAATTTTCAAGGCAAGATTAAGCTCAATATGGTCCTCTTAGTCCCATTTGACATGGCTTTTCAAGGATTTTGTAATGGGAGTAAAAATGAACATGCATGAAAAAAAAACAAGGGACCCGAGAGCTAAACTTAGGAGGTAAAACTCCTAGGAGGACATTTTATGACTAAATAGTTCTTAAACTAGGCTAACAAGGATTCTAAGGGTGTCCTTCATATATGCATGGTACAAGGGGCTGCAATCCATGAACAAGGATCCCATCTATAAGAATTTGGTCATGGTCAAACCCAATCCCACTTCACCTCAACTCCTTATGAAAAGGGTCACCATGGCTATACCAAGACACCATGATGAATCCTATTGGGGTATAACTTTGATTCTCCTCCCTTTGAAATAACCTATTGAAACATGTGGTTTGTGTCATCCCCTAAGGTGATTAAATCCTTAGTCAAGACCCTAATGTTAGAATTATTTTATTACATCACATTGTATTACATGAATAATATATTGTACATATCTTATTAACATTACCAACTTATAACTATTTTAGATAGTTATAGTTGGTTGGTCGGGTATATTTGGCATGGTGGTTATTTAACCACTATTTTCTATAATTATATTGTTGGTCTCTCATAATGAATTTGATCATTGCTTGCCCAATTCTTTTATGGTATCAAAGCACTAATGTTTCTTGTGCTTGTGCATATATCCATTGCATAAGAGGAGTCGTCCTAAAATCCTAGTGTGTAGGTGTGCTGAAGTTGTTTGAAAACATTTGAAGGTGCAATCATATGAAGAAGCCATTTAATACAATGCATTGAATTCTTCATTAGTTATTTAATACTTCTTCATAAGCATCCAAAACTAGCATAAAGCCAACACAAGTTCAAAAGATAGAAGTTTGAAGGCATTTTCAGATTTATTGATGTGAAAAGGCATCTAAATTCACATTACAAGGAGACATCTACAACATTTTGATGAGGAAACATATGCTATCCATTTGAACCATGTATGTTTAAGAAAGAATACACTATTTGGAATAAGGTGTTGAAGAAAGAATACGGTGCATTATTATTGTCGAAGTTCTTGAGTTGAAAATGGTTCATAGGACTACACCGACAATGATAAGTGTAACCATATCTAACTTTAAGTCATCCTCCTTCTCCATGATCTAGAATCACCTAGAAGAAAGTTATAAGACCTCAACTTGTTGTGAAGTAAATGCTACAAAAGTGAAATAATTCATAGTTTCAGCCACCCAATCACTCAAGAATCCATTTGCAGATTAAAATAGAAAGAAGTATTTTCATATGTATAAGGTGTTGACTGGTTTTTGCTAAGCATGGAGATTTCCTAAGCATGATTTATTCCCAAATGCATTTGTTTTTTTGTCTCCCTAGGTTTTCATTGGTAAAACCTATATTTTTTTAAAGCATAACTTTAGAATAAAAAAGAGTTTTATTAATAATACAACATGATAAATTATTATAAAACATTTTCTCTTTTCTAATAGTTCAACTTTTGAAATATGCAAATGTGCAAATTAATATAGTTATATTGAATTCAAGAAATTATATTTTATTCAATTGCACTTAAAATTATTTATTTTTAGAGAAAAATAATATATTCATTTTTTGCAAGTTATTATTAGTTTTGAAAACTAATTTAAAACCATACATTAGGGAGTTATAAGGGTTCTATTTGGGGTGATAAGAATCTTCAAAACTAAAAATAATGGCTACCAATACACCAAAAATCATTCTTCTTGACTCTCACTTTTGAGAGGAGACAACTATGTCGACTAGAGAAAATAAAAGTCCAACCCAACTTAAGTTTGAAGACTTTTGGGATATAGTATCTAGGAATACAACTTGACTTACACAAGCTAGTAATAATCAAACCAAATTTGACAAGGCCAATTAAAAGGACAAATTTCTTATTTTGTTTGGAGTATCTGATGATGTTCAACCTCGCATTCATATAGATACCACTTCTAAAGAGGATTCAGATTGGTTAAGATGATGGAGTTACAAATACATCTCTCACTAAGCCCAAAACTCACAACAAGTCTTGTGAGATAAACATGGCCCTTATGTGTATAGTTATTTGGAGTCCAGAATCGAAAACAATACAATAGGCTCTTCAGTTGGCACCTTGTAATGATGCTATGGATGCCAAATATTAGGCATTACTGAGGAATAACACATGGGAAGTTGTTGATCTTCCACTAGGAAAGAACCCTATTAGATGCAAATGGGTTTTTAGAATCAAATATAAGGTAGATAATAGCATTGACAAGTACAACACCTAACTTGTGGATAAGGGCTATGATGAGTCAAATATATGACTTATCTATTTCTATATATTTTCTTCTTGAAAAGACTTTGACATGACTCTATGGCATATATATAAATATTACTATGATTATATTTGTCTTCTAGTTGAATTATATACATGTTTAGTCCTTATTTCCTTTAGATGAAATCTCTTGGCTAATTACTATGAATTATATTTGTAAAATGCATATCTTATGGAATTTTTGTATAAGTTGTGTGTGATTGCATGAGGAATATAATGAAAAACTTCCCAGAGGTCTCTTGACCCCTCCAGAGCCACGTTCTTCATGAGGAACCTAAACCCTAGAAAGCTCCAGATGCTACAACACTTCAAGAGAGTCATCCTCCCGTTGAGTCAATGATTACTAAGGCCAATCCTAGGGTCATTTAAGAATCTATTTATGCAAACTCAACTGATTACTTTAATAAAAGCAACTTATTGACAACTCCAAGGCCTAATTCCACGTCATCTTGTCTTATGAAGTATGAAGTAGCTATCAGTCAGTGCCCATGCCACTTTGAGGATTTACTCAGCTTGCTGATAATTAGATTGATACGGATTTTTGATATGAAGTAAATCACCAAAGGAACTGTTGATGTACTAAATAAAGCAACTAGTTCAATCTTTGTTCGCTGTAGTTAGGATCTCATGTAGTTATTTGTTTCAACAAAGGTTCATATGTATAAATGAGGAAAATATCTTGTTTTCACTTGTGTAACCATGCCCATTTGGGATTATTTTGAATGCAAATGAAATGGAATTTATTTTGAAGATTAATTAAGTTCAAGAGGATCATCTCTAGCTGGGAAAGTGGGGCCTACTTCTCCAACTAGGAGGAGATCTCTCAGTATTAATTCTTGTGTTGTTTTGTTATGTTTTTTTATGTTTATTGTCATTGTTTGTGCGTTAATATTGAAATGTGCATTTCTTTCCTATGTAAATGTTTTATATGTGAACACCTACAGGTTTATCCTCTAAATTATGAAAATACCAAAAAGAGATATTTGTTAATATGTAAAGAAGTACTATTATAGTGAGAGTACTTCATTGCTGTGATTTGATAATTGATGTCATTACTTCTGAGTTTCATTTCAGCATAGGTAAAATAGTTTCCTTCAAAGCATGTGTTTATTTTTAAAGAAAATAGAATAATTTTCTTTAAAAGCATGTGTGTTTCTTTCCAAGAAATTAGCATAATTTCTATTTCAGCATGTGTGTTTTCTTTGAAAGTAATTAGAGTAATTTCCATTTCCCACACGTGTGTTTACTTCAGTAAGTAAGCTCCCTTTACCAGCCAATACAAACCATCCGTCCAGAAGGTTTGGACTCCACTCCAACCCCCCACACTAAGAGTCTTATTGCAGATCACTCTAGACACCTATGGATTGATAATTAAATGATGATGAATTAAAGACAAACTATGATGACCTCATTAGCCTATGGGCAAAAAGAAGTTATAGACTATGGTGAAATATTTTCCCATATAGAAAAAATTAAGACTAATTGTATGATATTTGCAATGGAAGCATAGTTTGGATGGAAAGTTCATCAAATAGATGTCAGGAGTGCCCTTCTTAATGGAAATCTAAAAGAAGAATTCTACATGAATTAACTTGAGGTATACACTACACCTAGTCAACATCATAAAGTGTGTAGACATGAAAAATCCATCTATAATAGTAAGTAGGCTCCTTAAGGCTGGCACATCAAAATCAATGAGCATTTCCTTAAACATGGATTCACCAAGAATCTGTATGATCCTAATCTCTACCTCAAAGAGAAAGGGGGGAGATTGTAAATTTTATTGTATATGTCAATGATCGGATCATCACAAAGAGTTGTCCACAAATGATTGATGCAACAAAGAATGATCTCAAATGATCATTCGACAAGATAGATCTCAAGCTCCTACATTATTGTCTTGGGCTTGAAGTGTGGCAATAGAAGAGTCAGATCTATGTCTCTTAGATGAAATATGCCAAGACATTGCTCAAGAAATTTAGAATGGAATATTCAAAACCTATGTCAACCCCCATGGAGATAGGCTTTCAACTTTCCTGCCATGATCCATCACATTAGGTGAATGCTACTATTTATCATTAGTTGATTGGGAGTCTTATCTACCTAACTTATACTAGGTCCAATATTAGATATGTTGTCATCTATCTTTCTAAGTTTATGTAGGAATCTAAGGTTGTTCATTGGAGAGTAGTAAAGCATGTTTTGAGATGCATCCATGGTATAGTGGCATATGGCTTCGAATACAGGTTGAATGTAAATTTTGCATTGTGTGGATACATGGATGTAGACTATGTAAGTTTTGTGGATGACAAGAAATCTACTTCAAGCTTCATTGTCTTTTAAGGGTCTATCTTGATATCTTAGGGGGCAAAAAAGTAAACCAATATTTCTCACTCTTCCTCAAAGGTTGAATATCATGCTACATGCAGCACTATCTATGAGGTGATATGGTTACATTGCATTTTGATAGGTATGGGTGTTCTTGAGACAAGACCTACCACTTTGTTTTGTGACAACCAGAGTGTACTAAAGCTTATGTGTAATCTTAGTTTTCATTAGCATACCAAGAATATTGAGGTTAATTGTCACTATATCTGTGAACATGTTGAGCAAGAGAATATCCAACTCTAGTTTTGTTTGAATCAAGAGAAATGTGCTGACATATTTCCCAAATCTCTTGCAATTGTGAAGTTTGAATCTTTTCAAACTTTGTTTCTTTGTTCTCTTGGGCATATGATGTAATAAGGGGGGACTTTTAGAATATTTTATTACATCACATTGTATTATATTAATAATATATTACATATATTATTAACATTACCAACTTATAACTATTTTAGATAGTTGTAGTTGGTTGGTCAGGTATATCTAACCTAGTGATTATTTAACCATTATTTTCTATATTTATATTGATGTTCTTCTTATCACTGGGAATTACACCCGTATGCTAAGCTGGTTAAAGCACTACAATTCCATGTAACATGGGACTACTCTCAGGTTGTTAGTGCCCTATGATGAGATAAGACCTCCAGATTGTGGGCTGGTTCCCTTCAAATGTTCTATTGAGATGTATGTTTTTACTTTTTGGGAAAAGGGAAGAAAGAAACTAAATGAACTGTAAGTGTAAAAAATGGTGATGCATCTGATATAGATAAAAATAATGCAATCTAATTCACAATGCTTGCTTAGAAATCTGACTTCTACACAATTCAGACTTGGCATAAATATCACAAAAATGATTCTAAGGAAGGTTGAAACCAAGTTTTTATGAAGGAAAATGGTTTTTCACAACATAAAAAGACTATTTCTGGTTAACACAACCTAAGACTTGTGATGAATTTATGCTTTAATGCTGTAAACAATGAGATGAGACAATAATTTTTAAGGTTTGATAATAAAACACAGCAAAATTTCATCAAAATCACTTCAATATTCAGCACTAAAAGGAAAGGTAATTCAACTGATCTGAAATAACAAAGGAAAGCTTTTCATAAAGACAAAAGATAACCTGTAACTTGCTGATCTCTCAACAAAACTATAATAGTGAGCTACAAGAATTCTCTAATCTGTCTGAATTAGAATGAGAATCAAGAACTAGCAAAAATAGACTTTTGCTTTACAATATATAGGCTTGCTCTCTCTAAGAGGCATACAAAAACTATAGAATTGCAGATAACTACCTCTAAAAATACTCATTCCTGAGCAACCTCAAAAATCCCAAAAATTAGGGTCTAAAATTGCCTCAAATTGAGCAAAAATAGCTTCAATTTGGGCTACTCCATGTGTTTGACCAAAATTTTGACTAAGGGCCCTAAAATACTCCTAAAAAGTCATGCAAAAACCCTAGCTGGCCTAGTTAACTCAACTAATCAATTTGCATGATTTTGCATGAGCAAAATTGATTGTGAGTAAATAATAAAGTAATAAAATATTACTCTATTATTGGTTACAACTTGTATTTTTGATTTTAAAATTTGTGGAAAATAATAAAGTAATTTATAGAATATTACTTTATTATTTATTTATAATTAATTAATGTGTAAAATCGTGCATGATTAGAAGAAAAATACTCCTTATCACTCCAATACATTTGTGAAAAAATAATCTCCCTCTGCAAGGAAAATAAAAGAACCAGTCACTCCTGTAGCACTTAGTGCACAAGACAAAATTTGCATAAATATCCATTTCTCAAATCTCCTTATATCCCCATATGCAATATTTGAAATTACGGAAATAAAATAACTCCACTATGCAACTTGACCCCATGCATAAAAAATCCATTAGATGTTGTAATTATCAGTGTTACCGCCATGCAATTGCCACATCACTTATCATCCATATGCTATATCTCCACCACGGATAATGAGTTTACCTTTAAATCTCCATGTATTTCATATGTATAAATTATTGCACCATTATAGATGCTCACCTTATCTGCCACCTTTGTAAACTCTATATTCATGCATATCATGTCTTAAAACATCCACCTCCTTGGCTGTTAGCCACCATGCATAATCTTGAAATCCATCCTTGGATGCTTGGGCATCAGAAAAAGGACTTAAGGATGTGTTTTTTTATGCCTCCACCATTCGACCACCAAGGAACTTCACCATGCATAATAGGTCATAAGGCTTCAAGCCTCCCCACATGTTATATCAGCCTCTTGACTTTGAAAGGAACCAACCTCCAAAGGGTTTCTGTCAGCCACTATGTGTTATGATTATTAGGGAAAGTCATGACCTCGACAACAATTTTGGATAAGGTAATAATTTGGTTTTTTTAAGGAAAAAAAAACTTGAGTGAAAATAACCTTTGAACAAAATAGGGAAACAACCCTAATTTTTTTCTCATTCACTCATCTTTTGATTTCTTTCTTTGAGCTATGCACAAACATGTCGACTGAGGGTTTGAAGTGGTTCCATTGTGGCTTTCGCTTTCTCCTTCAATCGCTCTAATACGTTGTTGCTGTCATGAACACCTCATGACCTAGAATGAAGGTAACCTTTCTTTTATGTTTGTTATGAAGCATTTGAATGTTGTAGCTTTTTTCATCTGTATGGCCACAACCTTTTTCACTGTTATAAAAACTCCATTGTTGTGCATTCTTTTAATGCCTTCACTCTTTCTGTATGCTTCCTTTCTCAATGGTCCTCTCCTACTCATTTAGAAGTTTGAGGCCACTGTGAGGCCATGGAAGATCCTTCTTTCTTGATAGCAACAAGGTGAGCACTTGCTAGCTAGTCTCTGTAGTTTCATTCTTTTGATGGTCTCACTCCTAAGATAGCATGCCAAGCTATAGATGGTTGTGGGTATTGCATTTTAATGAAAGAAATGTTGTGTATCTGTTGACCATGGCTGCATGCTTCTTCTTTTATCTTAATCTATCTTCATCATGCATAAACCTGATGGTTTTGAAGTTTTGAATTAGGGTTTCAAATTCTCTTGCATACCCAGAACCTCTACCTACCATGGCTATGCTCGTCTTTGTTAATAGGCATAAAACTATAACTTACTTGGAGGGTTTGTAATTCATGAAGTTAGGGTTTCAACTTCATTATGCACAGAAAAAAAACTTGTAATGCTATGGCCACTATTTTACTTGATCTCTTCCTCTACTTTGTAAGAAATGAAAGATTTGATGTATCTATGAAGAAATCTTGTGAATTTGGCATATGGGTATACACTCTTTCTTTTTTCTTTGTTCCTCCTTGATGGTTATGAATGCATTATGGCATATTCTTTGAAAACTCTCAAGCATGTTTGCAAGAACAACATTAGGGTTTGGTCCATTGACATGGGTAAACAGCCTTTCAAAAAAAATGGCTTCTTTTTGTGCAGCACCACCATGACTGCAATCTTGTTTCCATCTGTTGGCAAAATTTGAAGGGTTTTGATGTATTAGAAATGGGTTTTCTTGCTTTACTTCTTAAAATACTCCTCACCTCCTGTGATTGTTTCATACACATTTGCTGATGATTCATTTGTCTTATCATTCCACTGTGGCTAATGGGTAGAAGCATAGGTTAATTTCTATCATCACAGCAATCTTTTGATATTCTATATAATGGCTTGACATTTTACCTCCATTTGCATCATTATAGCATAGTTTGTATCACACTGTAAGGCTCTTCTGTAGACTATCTCTTCAGATTGCATGAATGTAAGGTTGATGAACTATGTGGCTGTATCATCATCTTTTGAATGTGGGACTGTCTCTTAGCTATAACTGGATCTATATCATTGCATAGAGATTAGTTGTCATCCTCTTTATTGTTTGTGGCATTCTTGAAATGCACCTGTAACTTGGAAAACATGCTTTCTTGTTTATTTCTTTCTTTCCTTCAAGGCTTAGTGTAGCATAGGCATATTTCTGTATTTCATCTTCTGTGGTATGCCTTCGTGCATCTTCATATTTGTAGTTGTCTTTTGGCATACTCAAATCTCTTCTGGCTGTTCATATCTTTATCATTATGCATGTTCCTCTGTAGCTGGGCAATGATCATTATGGTGTGTCATGAACATTTCTTGCTCATTTAAACCACTTCACAGGTCACTGCCATGATTGTCTATAATGATGGTGACTGTCTTGTTTTTGCAATGTGTTTTTCTTTATGTCATCATTATATCTTTTGAGTGCACCTTCTCTTTGACTACATCTTGCATGGCATGTACTATGTGCATCTACTTCTATGTGGCACTTCTTCTGTGTGGGTCTTGCATGGCATCCTCTCTTTACTGTGTTGCATACATTTCTATGTGGCATCCTTTGTAGCTTGCAATTTGCATAGCATCTTCTGTTGACTGTGTCTTCTTTTGACTACATCTTGCATACTGTATTGTATCTCTGTATTGACTTATCTTTTGTAGCTTGCAACTTCAGTCATAACTATCTTTCATTTGATCTTGAAACTTGACCTGACTGTCATCTTGGAAGTCCATTCACTGTGTTGGGGTATTTGCTTGTATTATATACTTCATCCTTCGATGCTTGATTGTTTGAACATGTTACTCCATTTCGAATGTAGCATTTGATCTCCATGTATCTTTTGATGGTTGAAACTCTGAGGCACTAGTGGCAGCCTTTTACAAAGTTTATATCTTCTCTTTTGGATGACTATACACCCATCTCCTACATATTGTGAAGTTTTATTTAATGGTAGTCAAGTTAGCATAGAGATTAAGTTGTTTGTCTTCCACTATTCTATCTGTTGTTCATGTGGCATTTACTTGACTACTTCTTATGAGACACTTGTAACTTTGAATGTGATTTAGCTATTTTAAACTTTGATCATCTTTAGATAGTATGAAAAATACCTAGTATGCAATGTTGTTTCATCTCTCCTTTGTCATAATGATATGACCCTTCATGAGATCTATTCTGCAACTTTGTTCAAATGATACATAAATTCTTGTATCCTCTTTTCTCTATCTCTCTTCTCTATATCAGGCACAATAACCTGAAAACTTGTATCACTCTTGAGATGACTATAATTTGATTTTTCTGACTTTGTCTTTCTGTCAATCTTGATTGAATCATATAATTTTGATTTGTTTCAATCAACTATATTGATGTCATGATGACATCTTCCTTATGTAAGTTGATTAGATGATGCATGATATAGCATAGAATGATGCATCCTATCTTTTCTGGTACTTTTTTCAAAAAAATGAAAAGAAACATGCTGGGCTCAACCCTTGTGGGAGCCACATTTAATCCACATGTTTATTTGTCTTCAAATTAGCAACAAGATTTGTCCTACACCTACACAATGAACAAACAAGTTAGCATAAAATAGTACCTGATAGCATTGATTGATCTCCTTCATGATTTCTTCTTGATCTGTATCAATATCTGATCTGAATTCTTATCTGAATGCATGATATGATAAGTAGATTTCTCTGTTTGATAAAATCATGTGATAACTGTAAACATCTGGAGCACTAATGGGGCTGTCCCAAATTTTTTTTGCAGGTTTCAACTGGATGGTGGCTTGGATTGAAGCATGAAGACTGAAGACTTTGAAGACTAGCTTCAACAGCAACCTTCATCATCAGCCAATGATGGATGTTTAAATTTATCATATGTTCTTTTCTTTTTTCTTTTATCAAACAGATACATAGCTTGCATGTCTACAATTGCTCAGTTTAGTTATTCCCATGGCTTGTGTGGGACACATTTGAACATTTCTTTAAAACATGATCAATTAGTTCCTCTGATGCATATGATGTATATGTATTTCCTTTTTAATCAATGCATGAGATAAATTAATAGATACCTCGATGTATGTTCAAAACATGACATAAAAAAATAGTGTAATACAACATCTTTCTCTCTTTTATTCAAAACTGATTAATCTGAATAATCAATTTAACTTATAACTCCTAAAAAATCAAACTTTGTAGAACAACTTTATCTCCTTGAATGTTTGATCCTTTGATGATCAATTTTTTTATCATGATAACCTATCAGTCCTAATTGGACTAATGGGTTATCCTAACAACTGGATGCTCTTTTCAGCTTTGCCAAAGTGTCAACCATTCAAGAATGCATAACCTTGAAGTTTTCTATTATTCATTCTGAACAATTACACCTAGGTCCAACTAATTTTCATTGTGAACAAAAAATTAGTAACATTTCTAGCGACCTCTTAGGGGTGTTTGCCTGCTAAATAGTTTGGAACCAGTACCCTTGCCTTCTCAGTGGGCATAGAGTCATTTCTGCCCTAAACTTAGAGAAATTCTGTAACTCACACTAACTGAAAACAACAATAACTAACTGAAAAAATTGAAACTAAAACTGATTTGCTTAAAATAGAACCAGTTACATGTGTAGAAGCACTTCTTGGAAACAAAATAACAAAACTGAAACTAACTATGCAAAAGCACTTATTTGCAGGATAAGGTTTCCTTACTTAGTAACATATCTTGAGGTGAAACCTATTAACTGGGATTGGCAACATCTCACCATCTAACTTAGCAAGCTGAAATGCATTGTTTTGCTTACACTCTGTGATTATATATGGTCCATCCCACATTGCATCAAACTTTGTATGCTGTCCTGGTCTGCTTTTCAATTCATTCCACTTGAAAACTAGATCTCCTTCTTTATAAACCCTTGGTACTGCCCTTTTATCAAAAGTTGTTTTCATTTGGACCTGGTGTATTTCCAATGTTTTCAAGGCCTCCTTTCTGATCTCTTCAAGTTTAATCAGTTGTGTAAGCCTAATTTCCATTGGTTGTTCTTCAAGTAACTATAGCTCTTTTATATAGCTAAGTATTGGCAACTCCACTATTATTGGTAACTTGGCTTCTTTTCCATATGTAAGCACATAAGGTGAATCACCTGTTGATCTTTTAGGTGTAATCCTATCATGCCAAGATCTCTGATTCTCATCAACTATTTTCTTTATAATCTTAATCAGATTTTTGTTAGTTGATTCAGCCTGTCCATTACCTTGAGGGTAATAATTTGATGAAGTATTCAAGAATATGTTATTTGTGACAAACCAATAAGATATTCTTAATCCAATGAATGTTAAAGCATTATCTGAAATAATTGAGTCAGGAGTTCGAAACCTAGACACTAGATCTTGATAAAAATTTAGGAATGATGTTTCATTAGCATCTTTCAAAGCAACTGCTTCAGTCCACTTAGTGAAATAATCCGTTGCAGTCAAAATCCACTTATGTCCTTGACTTGAAGGTGGATTAATAGGACCAATGAAGTCCAATCCCCACTTGCCAAATGGTTGTTCCACTTGAATTGGATGTAAGGGCATTGCTGCTAGCCTTTGTTTACCTGTAAAAACTAAACATTTAAGACATTTCTTTACCCATTCATGAGCATCCTTGAACATTTTAGGCCAATAGTAAGTAGCCCTCATAATTTTTAGAGCTATTGTTCTAGCTGCAAAGTGACCTCTAGCAGGTCCATCATGAAATTCTTCTAGAATCTTTCGAGTCTAATCTGGCTATACACATCTTAATAAAACATTGTTAAAATCTCTCTTATACAAAATTCCATCAATTATAGCATAAGGGATTGCCTGTAATCTATAGTATCTTCTTTTAGATCTTTCCAAGCCTTGTGGACAATCACCATTGTGCAGATAATGAATCATATCATGTATCCAACCTGTAGGGGGGTCTGGGATAGTAGTTGTTTCATTGTTTTGAAGCACTGTCTCAGCCTCTCCTTTAAGTTCCTTGTTGTATTCTTCATTTCCTACAATTTGTTCACACAGTCCTTTGCCTCAGACCAGCTTGGTTACCTTAATTTGTATGTCATATTCCATGACCCTTGTTATCCACCCTGCTCTCTTATCATTTAAATCTTTATTGAGCAAAAATTCTTTCACTGTTGGGTGAACAACTATTAATTGAATTCTATTGTTTAAAAGCATGTGTTTGAATTTATTTAAGCTCCCGATAATAGCTAATACATGCTTTTCAAAAAAAGAATATCTTACCTCATAGTCATGTAGAACTTGGCTGAAAAATACCACAGGTTGTTCCATTCCTTCACTATTTTGCTGACATAGCATTGCTGATATAGTATCCACACTGCCAAATGCATATAAAATGAAGTCTTTATCAAAATTTAGATTTATCAGAGTTGGAGCAGTAGCAAGTGCTTCCTTTATTTCTTCAAATCTTTGCTTTCCTTCTTTGGTCCGGCTGAAAGGAATATTCTTCTTCAGCATTGATGTAAGAGGTTGTAAAAGTGCTGCTATATTTGGAATAAACCTTCTTACAATGTTAATTATTCCTAGAAAGCTCTGTAATCCTTTCTTATGTGCAGGAAGAGGTAATGTTAGTATTGTAGTAATTCTTTCAGGATCAATTGATATTCCATCCTTAGACACAATGTGTCCTAGCAGTTTGCATTCGTGAACAAAAAAAATACTCTTCTTTGGATTCAATGATACACCAAATTCTCTACATCTCTCAAAGATTAGTCTTAAATGATGAAAATGATCTTCATCTTTTTTAGAAAAAAATGTCACATCATCTAAGTATACAAGCACAATTTTATTAATCAGGCCTTGAAAAGCCATGTCCATTGCTCTCTGAAATGTTGCACCTACATTTGATAAGCCAAATGACATCTCTCTATATGCTAGTGTGCCCCATTTTGTGGTAAAAGTTGTCTTGTATTGATCTTCCTCTATCACAAGAATTTCGTTATAACCTGAATAACCATCCAATAAATAAAATCTCTCTGATCTAGAAAATGTTTGTTTCATAGATGGTAAAGGATAATGATCCTTTAAAGATGCTCTATTTAAATCACAAAAATCAACACATAATCTGATTTCTCCATTTTTCTTTCTAACAGGAACCAAGTTAGAGACCCATGAATTATGTTTGATAGGAAAAATGATATTACATTTAATGAGTTTATTGAGTTCTATTTTCATGAGAACTTCCAGTTTGGGATTCAATGGTCTTTTCTTCTATCTGATAGGTTTAGCTTTGGGTTCCAGCTCTATTGTGTGTTGAACTAACTCAAGGTTAAAACCTTTTAGATCTCCATATTCCTATGCAAAAATTTCACTGAACTATTGACAAAGCTGGATGAATGCTTGCTATTCTTGTTTTGTACATATCCTTCCCAACTTGAGCAATTTTCCTTTAAAGATCTCAATAGGTTCATAATGTCCTTGCTTTATTGATAAGTTGGCCTTGTCTTTTCTTACTTGACCATCAGTATTAAAGATAGATTCCAAGGTCACTAAGCCCTTGCATAACTTATTTGATCTTAACTGAAGTATTTGATCATCATATTGTTACACAAAATTCTGTTGATTACCTGCAAAAAATTTAGTTTCCTCCATTAAGAAATTTACAATCTGTTCATCACTGGCAAACACTTGCCAACTGACATTATTATCTGGAACTAATGGTCTAACAACAACTTTGACATATAAAGGAGAGTGAATATTCTTCATTTCAGTAGGAATATCATATTCAGCTCCTATAGCAGCTAGTTTTTTGGCTTGCTTATTATCAGTTCTAGGTACATATATGAGATTAAATGCATCAAACTCTTCTATCATGTCTCAAACTCTATGCTTGTATAATTTCAGCAAGTCATTTTTGTAGCAGCAAGGTTTCTGACTTGTTTAACCACTAACTCACTATCTCCAACCACTTTTAAACATCTAATTTTTCTCTTCCTTGCCCATTCTAATCCATGAACTAAAGCCTCATATCCAGCTGAGTTGTTAGAACAGTTGAAAGCAAATCTGAAAGATGAATAATATTTCTCACTTGTAGGAGAAATTAAAATAGGTCCTCCTCCAACTCCTATCTTGCTTCTAGAACCATCAAAAAATAGTTCCCAAACATCATTTTTAGATTCTACTGTTTGCTATTTTTCTTCTTTAATCAGATTTGGAATAACTGTATTATTTTCTTGAATCATGTACACACCAAGACCAATCTCATCCATTTGCTCAAATGGATCTGTTTCATAATTTTCTGCTACCCATTGGTCTAGAACCAAATCTAGAATTCCTTCTAAAGGTGTGTTTGGATCTTGGATGGGAATTAGATCCTTTTGATAAAAAATGGGAAGATTTGTATTTATAGAGCTGGGTGTGTAAGGTTCCAAATTATCTTTTGCTAGTGGTTCAGACTTGATTGTAACCTTGGTTCCATATCTAGTTCTAAAGAATAAATGTGTCTAATTAGATGATAAATACCCTCCTAACCTTGCTGTAAAATCTCTGGATAAGCAAATGGCAAAGGTAGGTGGCAAATCAATGACATAAATGTCCTGTTATATAACAAAGTTTGGACAAGCATGCAGAGTAAGGCCTAAATTTTTGAACATTCCAACTATACTTAATTCAGTTCCATCCATTTGTACAACACCTCTAACAATAGGTTCATATTTCAGACCTAACTTATCAGCTAGTTGTTTTGGCATAACTGAACTGTTGGTTCTTGAATCTATCATGCAATTATGTACTAAACAATCACCCACAATCAAAGTGACATAAAATGGTGGAGGTTTGCCTACTGGTTCAGACTATTCTATTCTTTTTTTTGCTTCATTTGCAATCATAATTTGAGGTTGATGCAATTTTTGTACCTCATTTGACAAAGGCAACTAAGATAGAGCATTTTGTAGAAATCTTTTTGTCATAATATGTGTAAAGTATCTAAAATAGACATGCTTACTATTGTCTTTTTCATATGATCCAAAATATTAAAAATAGGGCCACTAATCTTTTGCCATACTTTTGGGACAACAACCTCTGGGTGGTCTTTTGCTGGCTGTTTATTTTCTGTAGCTAGTTGTCTTGACAAAATGTGCAAATCTTTTGATGCAGAGGCTTGACTTTGCTCATTCTGAGTTGTAGAAACTATATTTTTCCCTTTATCAATTGGCTGTGATACATTTCCAACTTGTTGTTTTCTAGTTTCAGCTTGCTGATTTATATTTCTGAACTGTTACTGCAAGTCAATAGCTCTTTTTTTTTATCTTGTGTTTGCTACAATATTAGTAAAAGATTGTTTTTGACCCGGCAACTGATTTACACCACAAAATTCAAAAGCCTACCAATTCATTAAAGGTACATCAGGATTAACATACTGAGGCTGAATGTCCAGCTGATTGTTTACATCACTTGCTAAATTTTCAGCAGCAGCATAGTTATTCTGTACCATCAAAGCTTGACTTACTATTCCATTTGGACAAGTGGCCTGATTATGAGGCTGATTATAGGGATAGCACCATGCATAGTCTTGAACCATGTTGTTCTATATAGGCACTATCTCTTTTGATGTACTGACAGCATTTCGATTGTATTGCTGATTTGGCCTATTGTTGTAATTTCTTCTTTGACCCTGATAATCTACCTAATAACTAGGTCTATTTGATTGGTAAGGGGCTACTTGGTAAGGTCTGTTATTCTGATTTGTTTGAATTTTCAGACTCACTAAGTCATTACTCATAGTCTGCAGTATTTTTTCTATCCTTTGCTCATTTTTTTCAACTCTCTAAACTCAGAATGAATGGGATCTGCATTATTTTGTGTGTTTGCTGAATAACCAAAAAATAGTATTGCTGAAATATGTGGGGTTGAAATTGGTATTAAAGGTTGTATATTTAGAAAAATTGGCATTGGGGGCCTAGGTGGTATCTTACCAGCTTGTATTAAACTATTTTCTTCTCTTATTGCAATATCAAAAGCAGCTTGTAAAGTTACCCCTCCCATGGATTATATCATAACAGCAATATCTGAATTTAATGCCCTTAAATAATATAAAAAAGCATGCTTTGGTGATGGTTTCACTATTTCAGGGATTCTATTCCATGTTTTCTGAAATCTAAAATTAAAATCTGTCATTTGCTATTGTGGAGCCCTCTTAATAGTAGTCATTTGTTTAACTAAGGATAAATGATTAGACTTGTCCTGAAATTGCCTATTCAAAGCAACACCTAATTCATCCCAAGATCTAATTGAATTTACTCTTAAGCCTCTAAATGATTGAAGTGCTTTACCTTTTAATGATGGTGCCAGCAACCTGATTGCAATGTATTCCTCAGTGATCTGGTGAACAACACATAAAGACGCCACATCTCTAATATCTTCAATGGGTGTAGTCTCATCTTCTCCTGTAAAACTTGGTAAACTTTTCAATGCAGCCATCGGTATGTCATCATGTTGATTCAGATTCAAAGGGCTGCCTCGATTAAAAGACACAAAAGGCTAATTTTGAGGTGGTGGTGGATTTCTTCCACCTCCTCTACCACCTCCAGGTGGTGGTAACACTCCTCCACCTCCTCCACCAGGAGGTGGTAATATTCCTCCTCCTAGTAAAGACATTGGAGTGGGTAAAACTTGAGCTGGTGTTTAGACTGAAACTTCTTGAAATATTTCCCATAAAATAGGCTCTTTAGCAGTAAACTCGAGAAGAAGTGGTTCCTCTTGGAAACTGGGGATCTATTCTTCTGGGCTTAATGGTGGGGAACTTAAAAATTTTGTTGATGAACTTGCAAACAATGGATTCTGATGTGAAGCAAAGTTAGGATGTGTACTTGGTAGATTTGTAATGATTGATAAATCTGTTGTATTAGCCTCTTTCTCTATTTTTATTCTCCTTTTTGGTGGAGATAACTGATTATGCTTCTTCTCAAAATTTTTATTTGACCTTGTTTGATATTTTTCATAGGCTGCAAGATCTGATCTGAAAAAAATCAAAGTATTAGAGTCACCAGGTACAGATAAGAAACCTCTTAAAGGCTGGAATTCTGCTCCTCATACCAAAAATAGAAAAATAAATAAGTCATTCTAAACTGAAAATTGGTTCAAAGTCCCACCGGGTGTGGCACAAACTGTTATCATTGGGAATTGCACCCATATGCAAAGTTGGTTAAAGTACTGCAATTCTGTGTAACATGGGACTAATCTTAGGTTGTGGGTGCCCTATGATGAGATTAGACCTCTAGATTGTGGGTTGGTTCCCTTCAAATGTTCTATTGAGATGTATGTTTTTACTTTTTGGGAAAAGGGAAGAAAGAAACTAAATGAACTCTAACTGTAAAAAATGGTGATGCACCTGATATAGATAAAAATAATGCAATCTGATTCACAATGCTTGCTCAGAAATCTGACTTCTACACAATCTAGACTTGGCATAAATATCACAAAAATGATTCTAAGGTTGAAAATAGGTTTTTATGAAGGCAAATTGTTTTTCACAGCATAAAAAGACTATTTCTAGTTAACACAACCTAAGACCTATGATGAATTTATGCTTTAATGCTGTAAACAATAAGATGAGACAATAATTTTGAAGGTTTGATAATAAAACATAGCAAAATTTCATCAAAATCACTTCAATACTCAGCACTAGAAGGAAAGGCAATTCAACTAATCTGAAATAACAAAGGAAATCTTTACAAAAAGATAAAAGATAATCTGTAATTGCTGATCTTTTAATAAAACTGTAATAGTGATCTACAAGAATTCTCTAATCTATGTGAATCAGAATGAGAATCAAGAACTAGCTAAAACAAAAAATTTCTTTACAATATATAGGCTTGCTCTCTTTAAGAGGCATGCAAAAATTATAGACTTGCAGATAACTACCTCTAAAAATAATCATTCCTGAGCAACCTCAAAAATCCCCAAAATTAGGGTCTAAAACTGCCTCAAATTGAGCAAAAATAGCTTCAATTTGAGCTTCTCCATGTGTTTGACCAAAATTTTGACTAAGGGCCCTAAAAATACTCCTAGAAAGTCATGCAAAACCCTAAGTGGCCTAGTTAACTCAACTAATCAATTTGCATGATTTTGCATGAGCAAATTTGATTGAGTAAATAATAAAGTAATAAAATATTACTCTATTATTAGTTATAACTTGTATATTTTTTATTTTACAATTTGTGGAAAATAATAAAGTAATTTATAGAATATTACTTTATTATTTATTTACAGTTAATTAATGTGTAAAATCATGCATGTTTAGAAGAAAAATACTCCTTATCACTCCAATACATTTGTGAAAAAATAATCTCCCTCTGCAAGGAAAATAAAAGAACCAACCACTCTTGTAGCACTCCATGCACAAGACAAAATTTGCATAAATATCCATTTGTCAAATCTCCTTATATCCCCATATGCAATATTTGAATTTAAGGAAAGAAAATAACTCCACTATGCAACTTGACCCCATGCATCAAAAAATCCATTATATGCTGTCATTATCAATGCTGCCGCCATGCAATTGCCACATCACTTATCATCCATATGCTATATCTCCACCATGCATAATGAGTTTACCTTTGAACCTCCATGTATTTCATATGTATAAAATATTGCACCATTATAGATGCTCACCTTACCTGCCACCTTTGTAAACTCTATATTCATGCATATCATGTCTTAAAACATCCACCTCCTTGGCTGCTAGCCACCATGCATAATCTTGAAATCCATCCTTGGATGCTTGGGCATAGGAAAAAGGACTTAAGGATGTGTTTTGTTATGCCTCCACCATCCGACCACCAAGGAACTTCACCATGCATAATAGGTCATAAGGCTTGGAGCCTCCCCACATAATATATCAGTCTCTTGACTTTAAAAGGAACCAACCTCCGAAGGGTTGCTGTCGGCCACTATGTGTTATGATTGTTAGGGAAAGTCTTGACCTCGACAACAATTCTGGATAAGGTAATAATTTAGTTTTTTTAAGTAAAAAAAACACACTTGAGTGAAAAGAACCTTAGAACAAAATAGGGAAACAACCCTAATTTTTTGCTCATTCACTCATCTTTTGATTTCTTTCTTTGAACTCTACACAAACATGTCAACTGAGGGTTTGAAGTGGCTCCATTGTGGCTCTGGCTTTCTCCTTCAATGGCTATAATATGTTGTTCCTGTCATGAACTCCTCATGAGCTAGTATCAAGGTAACCTTTCTTTTCTGTTTGTTATGAATCATTTGAATGCTATAGCTTCTTTCATCTGTATGGCCATAGCCTTTTTCACTGTTATAACAACTCCATTATTGTGCATTCTTTTAATGCCTTCACTCTTTCTCTATGTGCTTCCTTTCTCAATGGTCCTCTCCTGCTCATTCAGAAGTTTGAGGCCACTGCGAGGCCATGGAAGATCCTTCTTTCTTGACAGCAACGAGGTGAGCACTTGCTATCTAGTCTCTGTAGTTTCATTCTTTTGATGGTCTCACTCCTGACATAGCATGACAAGCTGTAGATGGTTGTGGGCATTGCATTTTATAGAAAGAAATGCCGTGTATTTGTTGACCAAGGCTGCATGCTTCTTCTTTTATCTTAATCTATCTTCATCATGCAGAAACCTGATGGTTTTGAAGTTTTGAATTAGGGTTTCAAATTCTCCTGCATACCCAGAACCTCTACCTGCCATGGCTATGCTTGTCTTTGTTAATAGGCATAAAACTGTAACTTACCTAGAGGGTTTGTAAGTCATGAAGTTAGGATTTCAACTTCATTATGCACAAAAAAAAAACCTATAATGCTATAGCCACTATTTTACTTAATCTCTTCCTCTGCTTTGTAAGAAATGAAAGATTTGATGTATCTATGAAGAAATCTTGTGAATTTGGCGTATGGGTACATACACTCTTTCTTTTTTCTTTGTTCCTCCTTGATGGTTATGAATGCATTATGGCATCTTCTTTGAAAACTCTCAACTGTGTTTGCAAGAACAACATTAGGGTTTGGTCCCTTGACATGGGTAAACAACCTTTCAAAAAAAATGGCTTCTTTCTGTGCAGCACCACCTTGACTGCAATCTTGTTTCCATCTGTTGGCAAAATTTGAAGGGTTTTGAAGTATTAGAAATGGGTTTTCTTGCTTTACTTCTTAAAATACTCCTCACCTCCTGTGGCTGTTTCATACACATTTGTTGATGATTCATTTGTCTTATCATTCCACTGTGGCTAATGGGTAGAAGCATATGTTAATTTCTATCATGACAGTGGTCTTTTGATATTCTATATAATGGTTTGACATTTTACCTCCATTTGCATCATTATAGCATAGTTTGTATCATACTGTAAGGCTCTTCTGTAGACTATCTCTTCAGATTGCATGAGTGTAAGGTTGATGAACTATGTGGCTGTATCATCATCTTTTGAATGTGGGACTATCTCTTAGCTATAACTTGATGTATATCATGGCATGGAGATTAGATGTCTTCCTCTTTATTGTTTGTGGCATTCTTGAAGTGCACCTATAACTTGGAAAACATACTTTCTTGTTTATTTCTTGCTATCCTTCAAGGCTTACTGTAGCATAGGCATATTTCTTTATTTCATCTTCTGTAGTATGCCTTCATGCATCCTGATATCTGTAGTCATCTTTTTGCATACTCAGATCTCTTCTAGTTGTTCATATCTTTATCATTATGCATATTCCTATGTAGCTAGGCAATGATCATTATGGTGTGTCCTGCTCATTTAAACCACTTCACATGTCACTACCATGACTGTCTATAATGATGGTGACTATCCTGCTTTTGCAATGTGTTTTTCTTTATGTCATCATTATATCTTTTGACTGCACCTACTCTTTGATTGTAGCTTGCATGGCATGTACTATGTGCATCGACTTCTATGTGGCACTTCTTCTGTGTGCATCTTGCATGGCATCCTCTCTTTATTGTGTTGCATACATTTCTGTGTGGCATCCTCTATAGCTTGTAATTTGCATAACATCTCCTATTGATTGTGTCTTCTTCTGATTGCATCTTGCATACTATATTGTATCTTTGTATTGACTTATCTTCTATAGCTTGCAACTTTAGTCATAATTGTCTTTCATTTCACCTTGAAAGTTGACCTGACAGCCATGTTGGAGGCCCATTCACTGTGTTGGGGTATTTCCTTGTATTATATACTTCATCCTTCAATGCTTGATTGTTTGAACATGTTACTCCATTTCGAATGTAGTGTTTGATCTTCATGTATATTTTGATGGTTTGAAACTCTGAGGCACTAGCAGCAGCCTTTTACAAAGTTTATATCTTCTCTATTGGATGACTGTACACCCATCTCACACATATTGTGAAGTTTTATTTAATGGAAGTCAAGTTGGCATAGAGATTAAATTTTTTGTCTTCCACTGTTCTATCTGTTGTTCATGTGGCATTTACTTGACTACTTCTTATGAGACACTTGTAACTTTGAATGTGATTTAGCTATTTTAAACTTTGATCATCATTAGATAGTATGAAAACAACATGAAAAATACCTTGTATGCAATGATGTTTCATCTCTCCTTTGTCAGAATGAGATGAGCCTTCATAAGATCTATTCTGCAACTTTGTTCAAATGATACATAAATTCTTGTATCCTCTTTTCTCTGTCTTTCTTCCCTTTATTAGACATAATAACCTGAAAACTTGTATCACGCTTGAGATGACTATAATCTAATTTTTCTGATTTTGTCTTTCTATCAATCTTGATTTAGTCATATAATTCTGATTTGTTTCAATCAACTATAATGATGTCATGATGACATCTTCCTTATGTAAGTTGATTAGATGATGCACGATATAGCACAGAATGATGCATCCTGTCTTTTCTGGTACTCTTCAAAAAAAATGAAAAGAAACATGCTGGGCTCAACCCCTGTGGGACCCACATTTAATCCACATGTTTATTTGTCTTAAAATCAACAAGATTTGTCTGATACCTGCACAGTGAACAAACAAGTTAGCATAAAAAAGTACTTGATAGCATTGATTGATCTCCTTCATGATTTCTTCTTGATCTGTATCATTGTCTTATTTGAATTCTTATCTGAATACATGATATGATAAGTAGATGTCTCTGTTTGACAAAAGCATGTGATAACTGTAAACATCTGGAGCACTAACGGGGCTGTCCCAAAATTTTTTTGCAGGTTTCAATTGGATGGTGGCTTGGATTGAAGCATGAATGTTTAAATTTATCATATGTTCTTTTCTTTTTTCTTTTATCAAATAGATACATAGCTTGCATGTCTACAATTGCTCAGTTTAGTTATTTCCATGGCTTGTGTGGGACACATTTGAACATTTCTTTAAAACATGATTAGTTAGTTCCTCTGATGCACATGATGTATATGTATTTCCTTTTTAATCAATGCATGAGATAATGTAACAGATACCTGGATGTATGTTCAAAACATGACACGAAAAAATAGTGTAATACAACATCTTTCTCTCTTTTATTCAAAACTAATTAATCTAAATAATCAATTTATCTTATAACTCCTGAAAAATCAAACTTTGTAGAACAACTATATCTCCTTGAATGTTGGATCCTTTGATGATCAATTCTTTTGTCACGATAACCTATCAGTCCTGATTGGACTGATGGGTTATCCTGACAACTGGATCCTCTTTTCATCTTTGTCAAAGTGTCAGCCATTAAAGAATGCATAACCTTGAAGTTTTCTATTATTCATTATGAACAATTACACCTAGGTCTAACTAATTTTTAGTGTGAACAAAAAATTAGTAATAGTTCTCTCATAATGAATTTTCTCATTTCTTAAGCAATTATTTTACCTAAAGGGAAGGAATTACAAGTGCTTTTGATTCCCAATATTACCTTTTGATGTGAGGGAAGAGCATACAAAACTTGGATTCTTGGGATAAACAAAACTGAACCAAGAGGTGTTTTTGATCCTTGAGACCACCTTTTCATGCGAGGGGAGAGCATACACACTCCCTTGGTCCACACAAGCACAATAAACAAAATTGATTAACCTTAGGAATTGAAATGTGTGGTGTGAAATGAATGTGTATAAAGGGTGTTTTTGATTCCCAAGGTCACCTTTTGGTGCAAGGGAGGAGCATACACATGCCTCCAAGCACACAAAATTCACCAAACAAGTTTAATGTTAATATCCCAAGGAAAATGTGAAACAAACACACAAGTAAGGTTTTGATGATAGGTCTTCTTCAATCAACCTACATGAAACTTGCTAGTAGTTTTCAAAGTTTATGGCTTATACCAATGAACTTGTAAGTGGTTTGTGACCAAATCTCAAGATAATCCAATCTATAAGAAGAGATAAGTTAGAAAAAATGATAAAAAAATAATGTTAGAAAATGTATGGAAAAGCACAAACACTAAGACACTGGGCACAAACACCACACACAATGCAAAGACAAAAAACTGAGAAAATATAAATTCTAAATTATGCACAAATGACATAGGAAAATCATAGACACTATAAAAATATAGAAATTCCACAAGGGTGTGATGTTTGTGCAAATGACAAGTAACATGTTATATTTACCCACAAAGGAAGGTGTAAAATCTAATGAACCCCAATCATCACCAAAAAATGCATTTGAAGGACCAACACTATCCTAAACAATATTGTTATTAGCAGTGGAGGATAGTGATTTGGCTTTTGTTAAAGAAGGGATCCAATTACTTAAAGGAATTTGATGTCTTTCTTCCATTTGTAAGCAAATTTCTGGAATTGGATCAGCTTTAATCATATGGATCTTATTTTCAAAAACAAACTTTATTGAATGATGAAGGGTAGATAGGACTTCCCCATGGCACAAATCCATGGTCTACCAAGAAGAAGATTGTATACGAAAGAATTAGGCATGACATGGATAAGGGTAGGCAATGCCATAGGACCAACCTTAACATTTAAGGTGATTGTACCTAGTGATTCTTTACCAACATTATCAAAGCCATGGATATTGATTTTATCTAGTTTGAGGAAAGATGTATCAACATTGAGTTTATGTAACAAGTCTATACCACAAACATTAAGACCTGATCCACCATCAATCATAATGCATCTTACCCTCATTTTATTAATAATGACAAATATCATAAGAGGCTCATATTGGTTTTAAACTTCTATGGGAGGTAATTCATATTATTGAAATAAAATATCTGATGTTGTAACATGCATACAACTAAACAAAGATGCTAGATCATTTGATCTAATAGAAGGTTGAACAACTACATTTTGTAGAGCCTCTTGGAGCATTCCATGGTATGTAGACAATGTTTGTATTAAATCAAATAGAGAGATCGTATCTGGAGTAGTGTGGAGTTGCTTGACATGATTGTATTCTCTACCAATATGTTGAGAAAGATGAGGAGGTGGGGGAAGAAAAGGTTATAAGGTGGAAGAGAAGGAGGCACTCTCGGTGCTTGCTAATTTTTCTTTCTATTATAGGTTTTATGCATGTGAGCAACTATATTATAATGAGATTGTTGTAACACATTTTGAACATCTTGATTCCTTTAAGTAATTTTCTTTGCATAGTTGAGAATGTAACTTGGAGGTCAAGATGGTTTTGGAACACCGCAAATTGGAATCATAGGTTTAGATAAAGGACGAAGATTAGGTGCCTTGTGCACATTGAATTAGGAATATTTTGAACATTAATGCACTTATTCACTATCCCCTTTGTGGGTGGAATACGTCTATTAATGATTATAGAATTTAGATTGTTATCTTTTTTATTATTTGCATCATCCATCCCTAAGGAATTCAATGTGAGAGAAATATCTTCATCCACTAATGCTTCATATTTTGAAGTGCGAGCATTGGAATGAAGGGAAGGTAGAGTGATGTTAAGAAAATTGATGATGATTAAATCTTTAGTGATGTCCAAGGGGCTTGAACATGCAATCAAAGGAGGAATATCAAGGGTCTTCACATCCATAGTGATATCCAAAGTATTTGAACATTCAATCAAAGGAGGAAGATCAATAGGATGAGTCATGGAATTAACATGTACTATGATAGAAGTAGAAGTAGTATGTTCAACATCTTCTAATGCCACATATCTAGAAGAGATATAATTCAAATAAATCTCGAAGGTAAAGTAATGTTAAGGAATGTGTTAGTGATTTCATCCTCTTGCACCAAGATCTCTTCATAAGTATGAGGAGTCTTAGGAGAGGGATCAAAGGAATACAATGGCATAGAAAATGCTCCATTCTTACCATATTTAAGGAATGGAACATCAACTTCACAAACCTTTTAGGTAAACTTGGAAAATCATCAAAGAAAAGACATGTTTACATTTAGATAGTTTTATTTATGTTTTTGCTTTCAAATTTTAAAGAGAAGATGAATGGATGTTGTTGCTTTCTAAATAAAAAAAAATATGACATATATGATGAGTTACAACACCTTAAAATCATATTTAGCAATCCTTCATCATAACAAAGATATGAAAATGATATTTCTAATATAAAAACTAAATGCAAGACTAGCTAGGGTTTCACGATCAAACCCTAGATCTTAAATGCTCATTCCTTGAACAAAAATTATTTCATTTAAGAATGTAATTTAAACAAAAATGATAGTTATGAAATTATACAGCAATGGAAAATCAGATTTGACCACCAATTATCATCAGAAAAATTTGGAACAAGAGTTTAATCAACACACCATAGGTGCAAGACTAGCTAGGTTTTCCAAAAATGCCAAATTTTTGAAAAACCCTATTAATGAATAAGTGAAAATGCCAAATATAACATTAGGAAATGATTAAATAATGTGATTGCAATTAGATCTAATGCAAAAAACATAAATTTATATGATGCTATATTGATCTAAACTTATGAAATATAGACAATGTAACAAATATGTTTTTCTTCTGAACTTACATTAAATGCTTGATTTTCTAATTTCGAATGCAAAGATGTAAGAATACTCTAAATGAAAAGAATGATAAGGTACAACAAATCAAATCACTTTAAATAACCTAACAATAATACTAAGATCTAAAACAACTCATTAATTTTCTACAAATCCTACGTTCAAGACTAGCTAGATCTTCTAGGAATGCAAGGTTTTTGTAAACACTAACAATGAAATAATGTTAAAATAAGCAATGTAGAAATACAAAATGATGAATGAATGTAACCTAACCAGATCTAGTGTAAAAATGACTCTGATATAAAGCAAGAAGGATGTCGAAGTGTAAGATATGTTGGGTTCACCAAAATCTTAGATAGAAAAGAAAGACCTAGCCTAAAAGATTAAACTAAGTCAAACCCTCTTCCATTAACATTGAGACACGAATCAAGATTAGCTACTACCTATGAAGAAGAGCCTAACTACAAGGGTTTTTTCCCTTTGTTGTATAGAGGAGAATAAACCAAATTCAACCAATTAAGCTAGGGCAAGTTATAAAACCCTAATTGAGCAAGATTGAAGAATAACATACTGTCAGAAATAGATACATGATTCTGAAAGTACAATAGAGATCAAGGAATGGAAGAGAACATAGATCTAACTTTAGGAATAGAAGGTACCAGGGAACTGGGTGCCTTAGATCATAATTAGGGTTTTTCAAGATCTCCAGATCTGGGTTCCTTCACCTGTTTGTTTTCTTCATTCCTATAACTTCTTATCTTCAGATTTCTTTGGATGCAACCTGTACACAAGAAGGAAGGAAAGATGGTTTGTGTTATTTAGGAGTTTGCCTAAGTCAAGCTTTGTGAATAGTGTTTCCACCTCCATAATATCAATGATGATATATTAAAGAGCACGTGCCCTAGGAGGGTAGAGGCAAATCTAAAGTAGAATGGAATTCTATAACAAAGCATAAAGGAAAGGAGTCTCCATGAGCATGGAAACCCTAGATTTCTTGATGTGGTGTCACAACTTGACTCAAGAAGTTGGTGTAGACTAAATAAGTAGATATATTTTCCAAACACCTACAAGAAGTTAGTACACCAACAATAATCCACCATAGAGAGATTTAGAGAAGAATAGAGACCATGAGAGAGAAGGAGAGAGAGTGCAAGTGTGCCTAGATTGCTTAGATGTTCAAATGAATAAAATAACTTGTTTATATATGCATTCCCACTCACCAATAATGAATAAGACCAAATGGGGCCAACATGTATAAGCCAAGGAGCTTCTCTAAGCTGACACCACAAGGGTTGAGGCTAACATCTAGGACTAGGGTGCTAGGCACCTTGGTATTTTAGCCCCATAAACTCTAAGGAGTGTCAATTAAAGTGGGTTTAGACTAGTCCTAATTTTATTTTGTCGGGTTCATTCATTGGGATTGAGAATTAATTGTTTTAGGTCCACCCAAGTGCTAAACTAGGTGTCAAATGGCAAGGGTAAACATTTTACTCCATAACAATTTATAAGCTGACATGTTTTAGAAAATCTCTCCGAACATTTAATGCTTATGATTCTACTATTCAATTAGGATTGGAAGCTTAAACTATTGGATTTAAGGAATGTTTAAGGATTGGTTGAGGGTTGATATATTCAATTAGAGAAACTATTTAACCTAGCTTAAATGATAACTAATATTTTTTGTCATTTTTTTTATTAATGGTAAACTATGTTTTGAAAGGACCTTGATACCCTTTACAAAATGTTTTCCATCAAAGAAGACATAACCAACAAATAGACAAGCAGTTGCCATAATGAACCATCAGCAAAAAAAGATTGTTAAACTAAAAAAGAGAACAACAAACACACAACATAAACACATAAGACTACAACTGCTTAACTTGTGTTTTAACGACTTCAATTTTTTTGGTTTTTAAAATCCTCATGGACTTTCACAAACCCCAAAAAATATTTCTTCTACACTTCAAAAGTATTTTTCTTACTAGCATGGGTGCGAGAGCTTGGACCTGCCAGCTCAGTTTTGCCCTTTTTTCATTCCCCTACTTTGGGTCTTCTTCCCGAAGATCTTTGATTTTCTCAATAAGCACTATTTTTCATGGTAGTTTGGATCACTTTCAACATATGCTCCAAATTCTATTTGATACATTTAGAATCTTTTTCCAAGGCCTCCTTCCTATCATCCACATCTTTCTTCCAATTCTCTAGTTTGACTAGCTCATCTTTAAGGTGCTCTTTGTAACAGTTGGCTATGAAGGTAGCCACCTAAGAGAGAGGACTTCATGAAAGCACAAGAGAGATCAAATGAGAGAATAATTAAATTGTATTAATGAAGGAACAAATTCTTATTAATGTACATGAGATGCCTTGCTTATAAAGACAAGGATGAGATGTACGATGATGTAGTCATATGACACTTGTGTCTTAGTCCTATGACATGAGACAACTAGAGGATAAGATGCCAACTAGTTGATAAGATCACATGAGAACCTAGAAAAATCTATACTTATCCTAAGTAAAGTTAACATGTGAACATGTGTGAATAGGACTAACTAATGACTAGTTAGATAATGTGCCTAGTTCACATCACAAAGGGAAAATGTAATCCCTGTTCACTCCAACACCTTCCTTAAGTGCAACTTAGGGAGAAGTAGACAAATGCAAAGATGAACATGAATATAAGTACTAGATACTATGCAATGTTTGGTACCCATGTATAAACAATCTCTCACAAACAGAGAAATAACTTAGAAAAACCCATAGGAAAAAACCCCTCCAAAAGAGATAAAAACATAAAAGTGAAAGAAGTGATAGTAGGAGGAATCAACATGACCCCCCAAGGACTACTTCTATCACAAATATAAAATCAATTATCGAACCCCCATAGGAGAGTAAGAGTGAGACTATAAGTTCCCCAACAAAGAAGTAGATTTTGTGCCAATAGGGAATGCCTGAAGATGAATGATGGAAATTGTCTTATACCTACAAACAAAATTTCTCCCCTTATGAAGAAACCAATTGAAATGTTGATGTAGAAGAAACTTCATCTCCAAGAAGAGAGATAATGGAAGAACTCTAAGATGGGTGCCTCTGAAAATTGCTCAAATGTCCACATGTTAGAATCAAAAGATGGCACAATGCAATGAGTTCTGACCAATCCAAAAACCTAGGTAGACTCATGAAGAACAACCTCCAAAGATGAAGTAGATGGGATAATAGTTGTTCTATAACTATCATAAAAGAGGAGAGATAACCCCTCAAGTGTGTCCTCCAAATATGCAATATGAGATTCATAAAACAAGTCTAATATACATTTCACTAACTCATCCCGCAAAGATGTATCTGAAAGACTAGAATAATCCTTGTTAACTGAAGTGGATGAAGCCATATCAATGCTAATCTCTAAAGAAGCAAGAGGTTAAGGAGATGGAAGCTCGACATTAGTCTCAAGAACCATAGTAGATGAAAGAAAACCAAGGTTCAAGTGACCAAACCTCTCCTCAAAAATAAGATTCACACTTGAGGCATGAGTGTGAATATCAATCAATGGATCTACAACATCATCAGGAGAAAATTGAAATAAGGTATACAAGCAAGATGCATGATCAAACATACCAACAACAATGATCTTTGTACTCTCCAAGTCCCTTGTGATCACTAAATTAGGAGGGAAATCAATTATTTCCCTACACCACAATGAGTAATTAGGTAGATGGAAAGGAGATTGATTGACAAGGAAGGTACACGCAATACATTATTCAAAGTAACCTCACCAATATCAATAATTCATTTACCAATTACACGCATGTATGTATTTTTACCCATCAAAATAAGTGGAAAGGTACATGATTCAAATGAAGAGAACATCCCTTGTGAAGAAGCCATATGATGAGAAGTTCTATAATCAAGAAGCCATCTCTCTGACTAAAGACTTGTAGAAGCAAACAATGCCTATCCTTTTCCCTTGTCTATCCCACTAGAAAATCCTATTGTCCCTGACTGTGTAGATGATGATGGTGGCAAAGAAGAGGATGTCCTATATGAGAATGTGGTTGATGGCAATTTGATATTGGTCTTTTGAAGAAGGTGGGTTAACTCATCAATTTTCTTCTCATAACACTTATGCTCATCATGTCCTAGTTTCTTACAATATGCATGCTTTGGTCTCTCCTTCTTAGATGATTCCTCTTTGGGAGAGGATGGGGACTTAGGTGAATTATTTGACTCCTTTGCTCACTCATTGTTCTTGTTCAAAATCCTTATTTTTTTATTTCTTGAATTTTCTAGTAAAATCCTTTTAAGCCTTTGTACCTTGATTAGCAAGAAGAGCTTGAGGTTTAGGAGACTTCAATGTGCCCATGTGCACTAAATTTGCTTTCTCCCTTGTGAGTGATGTGGAAAAATCATCAAGTGAAGGCATTTTGAAAGCTTCCCTAAGAGTATCCATAGTAGAATAAAAGGTAGAAAGAAAAACTCAATAATCAGGATTGAAAGAATCAATTAAGTGTCCTCCTCAATTCCACATTGTTTGAGTTGCAGTCTAAGTGATTTTAGCTAAGTTGTGAAGAAGTCTTAGATGCTTGCAAAGTCAGTTAGATTCAAACCAATTAATTCATTCTCCAATTTGAACCCTCTCATAGTACTTATCTTTCATACCAAAGAGACTCTCTAGTGTAGTCCAAATATTATGTGGTGTAGTGCAGGATTTAGTATGAAAAAGGAGATCAAGAGAAATAGATAAGCATATTGTTCCATAGGCTTGATCACAACTATTATACCACTTTCTCTTTTCTCCAGCTGCTCATCAAGTGAAGGAATTTTGAAATGTTTTCGAAGAGCATTAATAGTAGCATAAAAGGTTGAACCAGAAACTAAATAATCATGACCAAGTTTGGCAAGGATTGAAAGAATCAATGCAATGTCCTGCTTCTCAATTCGACATTGTTTGAGCTACAATCTAAGTGATTTTAGCTTTGTGAAGAAGTCTTGAATGCTTGGGAAGTTGGTTGGATTAAAACCAATTAATTCATTCTCTAATTTTAAACCTCTCATAGTATCTTTCTTACCAAATAGACTCTCTAGTGTAGTCCAAATTTCATGTTGTGTAGTGTAGGACTCAATATGAAAAAGGAGATAAGGAGAAATAGACAAGCATAGTGTTCCATAGGCTTGATCACATCTATTATACCACTTTCTCTTTTATGCAACTATTGTTGGTTCAATCTTTGTACCCATTGTAGCTCTATGTAAACCCAAGATTCTCAAATTAATCTCTATTTTTATTTTTCACTCATGATATTCATATGGTCCATGTAGAGAAAGTTTGGTTTGCTCCATAATACAAGAGTACAAAAAAAATAACACAAGTACAACCCCCTTTTACTCAATCAATGAGATAACCTCTACAAAAATATGATTGTGGGACTTTATATTCAGTCCAATTATAATTTCCACGAGCCAAAATAGCAAAGTGGTCTTTGATTTTGGTACAATGTAAAAACAAAAATTAGGATAAAATAGAAAGTACAATTTTTGAGCAAAACTAGATCAAATTGATTTCAAATTTAGAAATTTATTAAAAAAATTGTACACTTTCAAAAACAATTGCAAAGACAACTACTGTATGAGCTAGAATGAAGCCTTTGAAGTTTTGAAAATGGGAACTACTCAGGAGTAGAGATGAAAAACTACAATTTTTGGAAAACCTAGGCACCAAAATTAAAATATGATTCCACCATTACGAAGCTTACAAAATTCTAGCACAAATAAAAAAAAAGTGCTCCAAAATAAGAGCAAAATGGGAAAGATATGAGCCTCTAAAGTTGCACTGTTAAAATCAAAAGTACATTGGAGGGGGGCCAAATTTAGCCAAAGGTCTAATGATGTCAGCTCTTAGATTCTTGACGTCAATAGAATCTACAATGGAAATATTGAAAGATTCCCAGAATATTCTAAAGATTCTATCAATAAGTTGATGTGACTAGTCGAAATGATGATGTCAACAAATGGCTAGCTCTGGATGACATTAACTCACAAAATGATGATGTCAACATATTTCATTGATGGAATATTCTTTAGATGCCAGAATTTTTGTTGTATGGCCATTGTCATGTGACGTCACTTAATAGGATGTGACATCAACATGATGTAATCTATTGGAAAAAAATTCACATGTATATTCTAAGATTTGACTAGAATATTCCTAAACTACCATTAGAGTTTGTCAAAACCACCCTTTAACACTAGAAACTACTAATTTGATGTGAAAAACCCCTCTAGTTTTTGCATGAAACTGCTTTCTAAATCACATGATGGTTTTGGATGTTCCACTGAGTGGTTTTTAATTATCAGGCAGATTTGACTTCTAGTAGTCAGTTTGAATTGATGTTGGGGGTTTGATAGAAACTAGTGGTTACTGGGCCATTTAAGGCCACTGGCCATTATGAGGTGGGTCATTGGGGGCTTGCGCCACATGGTGGCCCACGCTGGCTATTGGTACCTATGATTGCACAAGGAGGTACCCTGTGATAGTAGAGTAGTATCTATATAATAGCTAGATCTGACAATTCCCTACGCAATATGATGCATGCAATTGTGACGTAGAATACTCTCTATGAGGTTCTGTACGAATGAGGAGGCCAAAAAGTTTTTTGATGGCCTGAGGCAAAGTGCTCTAATTTTGGCATTTAGATAGTCAATCTATAGGTTTTCTGGCCTCCTAGATGCAATGGCAGGGTCTATTTTGACCCAAAGTGCTCCAAAAGTGTAGCTACCTCCTAGATCATGCAACCACCTCCCAAATTCAAACCCTTGTAAATCTTGCCTCCATTGTCCAATTTGGACAAATCAAAAGGTTAAAGTGACTATCTTCAATACCTTGAACACAATGGTGTACTTAGATTTGCACTAGCATGCTCCAAAACAAACTTACATTATAAGGCCACAAGGAGGAAAACCTCCAAATCTAGTTTTTCTATCAAGTCGTTTGGATTCCCTAGGTCATCATTCAATACAAGAGAAGAACATACTCAACTATTCAAGATCCACCATGGTTTGCATTCAAGATCTCTCAAAAAATTGACTAACAAAAAGTGATTCCTCCTAGCTCTGATACTATGTAAGAGTTGGCTATGAAGGTAGCTACCTAAGATCTAGGAATTCATGAAAGCACAAGAGAGATCAAAAGAGAGAATAATTCTATTCTATCAATGAATGCAAAAAATGTTATTAATGTACATGATATGCCTTGCTTATAAAGAAAAGGATGAGATGTAAGATGAAGTAGTCATATGACAAGTGTCTTAATCCTGTAACATGAGACAACTAGAGGATAAGATGTCAACTAGTTGATAAAATTATATATGTAGGATAAGATCACATGACCACCTGAAAATATTTAGACTTATTCTAATTAAACTTAACATGTGAACATGTGTGAATAGGACTAACTAATGACTAGTTAGATAATGTTCCTATTTCACACTACAAAGGGAAACCTGATAGGTAATATCCCTATTCACACCAACACTCTTGAATGTTTGAAAGCTCCTTCTCCATATTGTTTACTCTAGGTATAGTCTCCCACCCCTTCAATATGTTTACCTCCTCATTCTAAAGTTGTTCCTCCTTACCATAGATTTTATGTAAAATGGCCAACTTGAGATTAATACAGTTTATCTCAAGATAAAACCATTTATACATAATGTATGGGCCATGATCACATCTATGAGAGTACTAAGGGTAACCTCTTCTTTGCTATTATCATGAGCAACACGATCCATGAAGTCCTCAAAAATTGTCATCATGATGTCTAGGATGGGAGGGAAAGGGACTCACACATCTGGGTCCATAATGAACTTATCATTCCCTTTCTTCTCACCATCAGAGTTAAAAGTTGCATCCCCTTCCTTGTTGTACTCTCGACTCAGCTCCTTCTACCTTTCCATTTCCTGCTCCTCAGAATTTTGGGCTTTAGCTTTCACTTTCTTCTTATCCTGCTTCTTCTCCTCATCCCTCTATAAAATGGCATTAGTATTCATCACATCACCTTTCTCACTTCCAATTTCATAACCCTTGGACCACGATATGGAAGCTTTGCCTTTCCCCTTCTTATTCTGGGTGTCAACATGCAACTTTCTTTTTCTTTTCACAGGGGTTTTCTGTCTTCAAATTCAATATATTCAAGGTTCAAGGAATGGACCGACACATGATTAGACTCCCCAAAGTGCTCCCCCTCTTCTTCCTCTTCATAATCAACATCCTCCATGGATTCTAAAGCATCAGTATGTGTCTACTCAACCACCCTAGGGTTACTCTTCTTGGATTTAGCACTTTTCCCATGGATAAGTCTACTAGGAGTGAGGGTTTTAAGGTGATTGACAATCAGAAGGATAAGGCCTTCGAGAATGATTAGAATTTTAGGAGATTTTCTATTGTCACTGATAGAATGATCCAAATAAATTAACAAGTAAAACATAAATAAAACAAGCATTTAATGCCTAAAATGATTAACAGGAGTATACAATGGTATCCTTATAAAGCTCTGTACCTATATAAAGCTTTGTATCACCAATTCAACAACCGCAACCAAAACAGGTTTTAGTGAGGTGCACTCATAGCTAGAGTGCAAATTCACCAACCTACTTCATTCGTTATCTTTGAAGAAGATTTTTGTCGCCTCTTCCCCAACATTACAGTCCTTAAAGATTTTCCTAGCCTCTATAGAAAGGCCCGTCACTTGAGCAATTAGCTCTTCATTGCTACTGAACTCCCTTCCAAACATTGTAACCTTTCTTTTCCTCCAACTGCGGGCAAATGCTTTGATGGCCTCAAGGTCATGGCCATGAAGCCTTTCCATGAAAGGGACAAGACCACCATCTTTTATCATGTTAATGTCTTTGAAATGTGATTTCTATTAGTTAGAAAATGATTTGACAACAATATTAAAGTTAATGCATATAAAATATTAATATTTTAATTGTAAAAAGACAAAATACAATTTCTTAAAATCTAGAGGTTCCTTGCGTCATATTCAAAAACAATAATGATTCCAAATTTTGGTTTGTTACCATCTATCGACATTACCCTCAATTATATGAGCAAAGTGTATGTTAAAAACAAACAAATAAATAAAAATATTCAAACTAGGTACAACGCGTTAGATAACAAAGAATAATCATTACATGACACTTATTATTATATCTATTTACTTAATGTCTTATATAATTGACAATCCTTGTATTATATCTATTTACTTAATGTCTTATATGATTGACAATCCTTATATTAGTTTCTCTCTATAGAACCCAAAGAAAAAACCTTTTGACAATTCTTATATTAGTTCTCCTCTATGGGACCCTTCTTATATTAGTTTTTCTCTATATGGGACTAGAAGAAATAACGTTTAGAAATTAAATAATCTATGGGACCCAAGAAACCAAATAATCTATTGGAAACAACTACAACTTGACATAATGTCAAACTCCTAAGGTAGACCCAACTCGTGGGGATCAACATCATTCGACAGTTTACAGCCGTGCACCATTGCATTTTGTGGTTTTTGCTTTCACCTAACCAGAAAAGCTGGGGGGAATCCCAGGAATGGAAAGCTGCAGCCTGCAGATTTGCTCCAAAAACAACCTGGGAAGAAAACCTTTTTGCGGTGGTCCGATGCAATCTGAAGTTTTGATAGACCATAGAAAAATTCTGAAGCATTACAGCCAGTACATTTTTTTTTCGTCATTGACTATGTCAGACACAAACGTATACAGAGAGAGAACAAAGACCATAAAAGTGAAGAGCGAGAAAATATGTAGAGAGGGAGGAGGAAAATGTGTTTGTTTTCACTTCAGTTTTTAAAATATTTTCTTTAGTATTAGTTGATTTTATTTGATTTAATGTTTATTTTTGTATTGTTAATTCTTTTATTTTTAAAGTTGGGTTTATTGAATTTTTAAGAACTATTTTTTATTTCTAAATGATTGTGCGTGTGATTATATTTCTTGGATTTATTTGTGTATACAATTTTTTTTTTTTAATCTAATAATTATTAAATTTGATCATTGTGTTTTAGGGCATTTTAAAATTTTGAAATGAATTTTTAGGATTTTGTATTGAAAGACAAGTTTATATGAAAGAGGTCTTTAAAAGATTAAAGAGGTGTTTTCGTTGTAATAATAGTATGTGTTTTGTAGTTGAAATTTTTTTCTTAGATTAAATATTTATTTAATATTTATGTGGAATTGGTTTATTGGTAAATACTCTTTATGATTAGTTGATTTTGAGTTTGATTTAATATTTGTTTGGTTAGCATAAACTACAATGGAGTTTGCATTGGCCAATGTAAAATATGAATTTTAGTCTAATATTATCAATTCTTGAGTCTATTTTTCATTTATTATAGCATTTTACTACTTGCTATTATTATAATGACACAAATATATATCAATATTTCATTTTACTATGTTTTATTAATTTTTATTAAAAAAATAACATTACTTATATTATTTTATAGATATTTAAAATATCAATATTATAATTACAATGAACAAAAAATAAATAATATTATAATTAATATATAAAATGAATAATATTCATATTAATATGATTATTTATTATAATATTGATTTTTTTTAGACTACAGGAATCGGTAGCCCCCTGTATAAACTATAGTGCTCTTGGTAAACTTTTTTCACATGACTAGTGATGCTGGCAGGACACGCCCTCCGATACCATGGGGACAGGGGAGACTAGACCTTGTGACCTTCTTTACCACAACAGAAATTTTAACTATCAATAAAATAATATAATTAATTTTATTTTATAATAAAATTTATTTTAATATAAAAAATGATATATATATTTGTTTATAAAAATTAAATATTAATATATTGTCAAACCCATAATGTCTCTATGTTTAAGCATCCTAATATACTAAATTCAACATAGGGGAGTTTTCTTGCACTGAAGGGTATGCATATGCTTATTATAGATGATTTATGCCATGGGATAAGTATACTATGAAGTTTATCACCCAATGTTGGAAAAGGAACACAATAATACATGCCATGTAAGAACACTAGAGCTTCTAGTAAAATGTTTTATTTGTTGTTTTACTTTTTATTCATCTATCTTCATTGTAAATTAAATGATTATGTATTCTACAAGTCTATGAGTGCAAATGTTTTATTGACAATATTTGTTTTTACTATAATATAACATAAAAATAAATACATTATAAATTTCTATAATCAACAAAAAAAATAATGAAACAATTATATATTTCATAGATCACATTTTCATTTTGAAGTGCAAATATTTTATTAACAATATTTCATTTTACTATAATATAACATAAATATAAATCCATTATAAATTTGTATAATCAATAATTTAATATAAATTTTATTATTTTATATATAGAGGATGATTAAAAAAAATTTGAGTCCAAATATTTTATTAACAATATTTCATTTTACTATAATATAACATAAATATAAATCTATTATAAATTTGTATAATCAATAATTTAATATAAATTTCATTATTTTATACATAGATGATTAAAAATTAAATAATTTTTATAAGGCTGAATATTATATTAATATGAATACTACACAATAAAATAAAATAATATTTAGATTACTATAATATATTAATATTGAATATATTTACACCAATATATATCAATATTTCATTTTACTATGTTTTGATAAATTTTATTATAAAAATAGTATTAAATATATTATTCTATACATATTTAAAATATCAATATTATAATTACAATGAAGAAAAAATAAATAATCATATTAATATGAATATTACACAATATAATATATTAATATCTAGATTACTAAAATATTTAAATATTTAATACTTATACACAAATATATATTAATAATTGTTTTTACTATAATATATCATAAACTTAAATATAATTCAAATTTATTTATATAATCAATAATTTAATATAAATAATGTTGATAGGTTGTAGTGGCGGCCACCACTCCCATTGGGCCAACGAGCTCGTAGGCTTTACGCCAATCACATTAAAAAGTTTAGAAGGCACATTTAAAAAAAATAAAATAAAATAATTTAATATAAATATTATTATTAATTATATTATTTTAGTGATATTTAAAATAAGAATTTTATAATTAATATATACAATCAATAAAAATTAAATAACTCTAAATAGAATGAGGGGGCGGAGTTTGGGAACCAATGAGCTCCTAGGATAAAAGAGTAAAAATAAAATAAAGTTAAAATGTACAAAACCATCCATATCTCACCAACCTGAAAAACCCAAAAGATTAAAAAGAGAAAGAGAGGAAACAGAGAAGCATAAAAGAAGAAATAAAAGAGTCAACTAAAAAAGAAGAACAACCAAAACCAAAAAAAAAGGAGAAAGCAAAACTAACGGAAAAAGTGTTAAATCTTAGACCTACCAAGACAAAAACAAGAATAAAGACAAACAAAGTAATACCTAGTTGGACAAACCAGACAGGGAACATACGAAAAATAAATACATAAAAATAGTTAAAAATAAATATCAATGATATAAAATCTAAAGGGTACAACACAAAAGAGATGATAAATAGAGAACCAAGGTGCAAGAGAATACTCATATATATATATATATATAAACCTTCAATGAATCTCTATATAAATAACTAGACAAGCATATATATATATATATATATATATATATATATATATATATATATATATATATATATATATATATATATATATATTAAGAAAATTAAATATATATAAAAAAAGAATGAAGAAATCACCAAGAAAAATAACATGAAAAGAGAGCAAACAAAAAAAAATAAAGAAAGAAATAAAACATAAAAGTAAAGAGACAAACCATAGATCCAAAAAAATAAAGACACCGGAAGAAAAGAGAGAAAAATTTGAGGCGAGACATGTGAGAGAAGATCTAATAGACGAGAAGACCACGAGCCAGGACCAACAAGAGGAAGACAGAGCCGCTAAGGGGAAACCAAGCTAGCAAGAAAGGAAGACCATCGACTAGGAAGGAATAAGAAGGATAGACAAAGAAGAGGGGCAAAAAAGGTGGAAGGGATGGGAAGGAGGATAAAAAGGCCCAGAAGAGAAAGAAAGAAGAAGAAAAAAATTGGAAAAGAGGAGAGGGGGGAGAGAAGAGAGGATAGGGTTGGTGAGGTGAGCAGGGGAGAGCGGAGGCAAAAGGGAAACAAGGAGCATGAAGAAGAAGAGTAAAGAAGGGGGGGAAGGAGAATCAAGAGGAAGGATGAGAGCATTGTCGAATGCGAGATAATAACACGTTCCAAGATAAACTTAGGCTCCACCCATCGTCACGGTTGAGATTGGAAGGGTGGTTACTGATCTCAATGGCCTCTTTGAGTTTCCTCTTGAAGAAATTGTCTTCACAAACTAAGATCTGAGTGTCTTCAAGGTAGATGTGATGCTTGGTTAAGGAGAAGTGCTCTGTAAGGGCGGATTTGTGGACCCGCTCATGCCTTATGTCGGCACTATGTTCTTTTATCTTGGTTCTAAAGGAACACCCTATCTCTCCAATGTAGATATATTAATCACTAGATTAAAAAAAACTAATTAAGTTTGAAATTTAATCGGTTATATAGCCAACTCTTAAAAGTATTTCTCAATATAATATTGAGCATATTTAGATAAAGGGAAGGCAAACCAATTTCTCCAAGCAATGTAATTGTGTCAAGAGCAATTACACGATACCAAACCTCAATATGTCATAACAATTTATAAACCTTCATAATCTCGTATTAATATTCAATCAACATCAATCAAACACATTAATCAATCAAAATACATAAGAAATAATCAATCTCTATCTCTTTTCCCATTTATAAATATTAGATACCCACTATTTATATTTATCTAAATCTGATTGGTCTAAATTGAAATATTATGTAAGCGTGAGACTTTATAAAACATTAGTTTTTACTTTATTTTCCCTACAATACATAACACACTATACATTTTCTTTTGGCTGTCACATGGTCATAGAAAAAATGTTCAATTTATTCCAATTGACTGCATAATATTCAATGGTCAAATAGTCAATAGTAAATCTACATCTTATCTACTTCAACTAGTGGTAAAAATTCTTGCTAAATTTTATGGTGGCTTCATGAGGGAATGCTTGGGCGGTACAATGGATCCTCACCAGTTTGCTTGATGGTCTTGATGGAGACTCCTTTCGAGGAAAAGTGGCTCAATTTTTTTGATCTACGATCTATAGGGTGTATGTTTTGGATGCCGCTCACTATCTGTGTTGTGTTTTTTGTGTATGCGGCGTATCTTTCAAGCTCGTCATGGATAGCACAAGGTTTCAGGGGAGCTTACAACAGTCTTTTTTCCTTCCAATGGCCTTTTTCAAATTCCATAAGGATCTAATTAAAGGCATCTTGTACCGTTGGGGGACCAACTATCTCCATTCTCTAAGGTCTTTTCACTGGCCCTGCATTGATGAATCTCAGCTACACAGTCTTTTTGGGATAACTTCAGAAGTAGATGAAAAATTGAATTCAAATCCCTGCTTTAAATGCCTGTTACTCCTCGCTTCCTTCAACGGTTGTCTTGGGCACATTAATGACCTTCCGTGTTTTTAACGGGCGGATTCCTGATGGATTTGGCGTAGCCTTTATGTCCACTGGCAGATCTTATCTGAGGACATGACTACTGTCAATATCTTATTTATCTCATATCTTACATTCCCAGGTTCAGAAAGCGTTCATAAATTACAATTTTAGATAGTAGCTTACTTATTTATTCTGATCTCCTAGCTTACTTACATAAACTTTTGTTCTGCAGAAGAAACAGAAAGCGCGAGAGATGTCTGGGACTGTTTATCCTTGTGCAGCCTGCAGGATTCAACGAAGAAAATGTGGAGACAAATGTGTGCTTGCTTCATATTTCCCACCAGACGATACTCACAAGTTCTTAGTAGTACACAAATTATTTCGGACAAGCAACATGGTCAAAATCCTTAAGGTATACAACAAATGCTTTTTAATTATATTATTCCTTTTCTCAGTTTTAACAATTATAGGAGTATTTACTGCAACAAAACGAGCACTAACTTAATTGAAGTATAAATATGTGATGGAAACCCTTGACAAGGAAGGGTAAAACCCAAGAACCTTGACTGAAACCCGTTGGCCTTTTCTATGTTTTTTTGCAATTGCCGGATATTCCGGCTGAGAATAGAGCAGATGCTATAAGCAGCATGGTATATGAAGCAAGTGCGAGAGTGAAAGATCCAATCTACGGCTGCACTGGTGTAGTTTGTCGACTGCAGAAGGAGGTATTACCCCTGCAATCACAACTGGCAACCACACAAGTACAGCTCCTCAATGAATAATATAAAATTGAAACTATGGATAATTATGAGAATTTAATAAATAATATAAAGCCACTTTTTAATAGGTTTGAAATAAATTTTTTTTAATTAGTATGCTTTTAATTAGATTTACTAAATAATATAAAATTGAAACTATGAATAACTATGAGAATTTAATAAATAATATAAAATTGAAGTTATTAATAACTTGTATATTTATATTTAAAAAAATATATCTACAATGCTGAGAGATATCTTCCAATTGTTGGCATTTATAAATTATTTGTAGTTAGAATATTTGATATGCTTTAATTTAAAGAGACTATGCTGCAAGACTTTTCATATTCTTAAATGTAATAAAGATTTCATTCCATAACTGCCCAAGTTTTTCTATTTTTCTATCCATTTGTCTTCCACAAATTTATTTATTTACACATTTTATGAATTTTGTTTACATAGAATCTAAATCTTAATTGTTTATGAGAATCTGAATCTTTCAGTGAGTGTAGAACACCTCTCGGCGTAATTATGAGAACAATTTATTAATAAAGGATAAATATAATTGGTAATAACCTGTTATTATTACTATAATGGTTTATTTATAGTTAATAAAATGTAATATTAGAATTTATAGTGTATGATGAAAATTAACATAACATGATAATTATTAATGAAATGGATTGAAAGGATAAGTAATAAGGTGTTAAAGTGAGGATAATTTAGGATAACCTCTGTAATGGTTGTAAGCTCTATATTATTGGGGTGAAAGAATAATAAATTCAAAAGGTAAATAAATATTTAAACATTATTTTAAAAGGTGAATAAATTAGAGGGAATGCCAAAAAGCTCATGTGTTAAAGTGAATCCCACATGAATTTATTAAGAGGAAAGCTTTTAAAAATAGTCTATTAGTATTTTATAAAATTTAATATATAAAAATTTAATATTATAAAATATTTAATTTAGATCTTTAATTATTAATATATTTAATATATTTAATAATGTTTATTTATTTTTATAATTTTATGGATATTTAAAAATTTAATTTATATTAAGGGAATGTAATCACAATTTTTTATTTTTTATTTTTTTATTTATTGTTTTGATCCAAGTAAAAACAACATAGATTCTTACCACCTATAATTTCATTTATTTTTTAAGTTGGTATCCAACTTAATGCAATAAACACATTAAAAAGGGCATTGGAAGCCATGCCAACAATTTCTTGGTCGATTTGTTTCTCAATATTTCTACAAGTTATTATTTGCTATTACAAATTGATAAATCCTAATCATATACAATTACAAATATGTTCTTTTTGAATATTACAGTTACAGATGTGATATTGATACATCTTATCGGCTATTTCGTTGCATATAAATTTTGTGCAATTGTTAGTTTTAATATTTATTAATCTATTAGATTTTATGTGTAGGCCAAACATTGAACTAGTGAAAGACATGAACAATGATTGTAGATTTGAAACTCGATTTACATATTATTTCTTATGCTTATCCAAATACTATTGTCACTTATGCTGCCACACAATCCCAAAGAGTGGTGCATGAAATGCTGGTGGATGCATTTACTTTTACTAGTATATTTATATTTAAAAAAATGTATCTTAGTAAGTGGAGAGCTATCTTCCAATTTGTTTTGACAATGAGGTTTAGTGGTGTAATTATTGTGGCGTTTCATTATGATCCTCAATGTTAATAATCTCATGCATATAAATCTTTTTTTTTTTTTGTTTTTTAGATTGGAATCTTATAAAATTACACATAATCTTGGAATCTTTCAGCTCTTCAAATCCACCCCTATTGTGATTGTAGAATGCCTCTCAGTGTAACAACTGTTGAAATATTCTACCAATAGACTGTAATCTAGTTCCACAGGCTCCACTCCTATCACCTGCATGTTATACTTGATCATTAAATAGTTTTAAGATTTATTTTTATGTTTTTTTTTAAACCTATAAAGAACCATCCTCTTCATCATATCATCAGCAGTAGTATCTATGAGGCATGCCCATAGAGTGATAGGACAAATTTTGTAGCCCAAAAATAAATTAGTCTGCAACTATTCTTCTATAGAAAAAATAAATTTGTTTAAACCATAAAATGTTTAAATGCAACTTTTATAATGTATATATTTAAATAGTACCTTTATAATATATAAAATTTTATCCATTGCATAAAATCTTTAAATACAACATTTATAATATATAAAATTTTATGTTTTCTTCTCTTTTTTAGAAGATTTCATTCAAATTTAGTATGTTGGGATTTAAAATATGTAAATCCAAACTCAGAACCAAATTGCAACAATACTCAATAGTTGGTATAAGTAGATAAAATATTAATAGAAGATCCCCATGCTAGCTACAAGTAGCAAAGAATAGAAGTTGCAAGTAAAACTACACATGTTGCAAGTGACACCATAACAAAAACTTTACTTTTGTCAAGATTTCTACAATCCATACACAACTTCTAGAAAAATTAGAAAATAAGAATCATACATTTTGAGCCAAGAACAACACCAAGTACATGATTTAGAATTGTAAAATATTTTTTATCAAGGGATTGATGAAACTAGTTGATAGTGTGTATCTCAATAGCTTTACATCTTTTATAGTCCTTTGTACACATTCAAATACAATTGAATATGACCCTTTAGTGAACAATGTTAGGAATTTTAACCCCTATTATAGATGACCATTAGAATGGGATGACGAATAACTTAAGATTATGTGTTTAGTTAACAATCAATAGCACTAGAAAAATCTGTCTAATGACATATATATTAGAAGCAATGTAACTCCATGCATCCATAAGAATATGTAAGACAATTTTTTTTTTACATGGGAAACCCTCTTAGATGAAAACCATCACCAAAAGATGTCCATAGTTATATATTATTCATAATCAACATTGATTCAATATAGGAACATTTTTGGGAACCTTATATAGAGTCTCAATCTACAACATACCCTTCTTCTGCAATCACTCTATTTATCACACACTAACAATGTACAAATATCTTCAATGTCTAACACATGAGTGATTGATTTTATAACATTGGCATTATCACTCAAACTAATATATATAGACATATTCATGGGAATAGAAACTATTCAACTATCTAGCCAACTCCCAGAATACCAAGAGCCATGCAACTATACTCTAACCATACATGACATTATCACACTACAAATAACACCAAGTATGATACCTCCACATGGATAATCACCTTGTATACTTTAAAACTACCACACAGTATGAATTAATAGTTACAACTACAACGTTGTCAGTATGAATACATGTTTTTGTTAGAGCCACCACTAATAGCGCCTTGCTTGCAGTAACTCACATCAACATAACACTACTCCATACTACTTACAATATCTAGTGCCATCTTCTAGGATATTATTCTTCCCTCAAATCATGTTGTATGAACCCTAGTGCTATTGCATGTGAACTTGCATCAAGATTCATGCACTCCACCAATATTAAATACACATGTTGTTGTGAGTTATTCTTCAAATGCCTTGTGGTTGCTACCACACAATCATCTCATGTGAACCAACATACATGGTGTACTACTTGACACCTACAACATAATTACCATATGTAGATCACTATGCCTATTGTATCACAACATTTATAACTTCACTACATATCAACACAATTGAGTATGTAGATAAACTATTCGTACATGAACTTTCTATAGGTGAATATCACCCATGTCCCAACATTCTCCCACTTGATATTTTCCATAAGAGACCATGCAGTATAAAACACAAGAAATTAACCTTATGCTCAGAAATGGAATAGCTACATCTCATGCATACACAACATGAACTTCATAGTACTTACAAGTTATGTCAAAGAATCTGCAATATTTACTTAAGTATCAATTTTATTCATCTCGGCCTTCCTACTTTCAACCATCTTCCTTACAAAATGACACTACACATCAATATGCTTCTTTCTAGCATGGTAAACAAGATTCTTAGCTGAACAAGTTCCACTTTGTGAATCACACTTCACTACAATTTGACTCTTAAAACCAATATTTCTACCCAATCTCTTTAGCCACACAAGTTCCTTACAAAATGTGTTCTAACCATATATCATACTCGAATAATTGATAGGGAAACGATCTACTGGCTCTTGGTCATCCAACTCATTGGTCTTCCAAATAGAGTAATAAATATCTACTCGTAGAACTCAATTTTTCAAGATCTCAAGCCCAATCTGAATCAACAAATCCATGTATACTAAACATCTTACCCACATCATCCGTACCATGATAAGCTAAGCAATAATCTAGAGTTCCTTTCAAGTACTTAAACACCCTTTTCACACATGTCTAATCTTCTTTACTTGGTTGTGCCATGAACTTGCTTAGAACTCCCACTTGGGCAATGTTTGGTCTTTTGTAGACCATCAAATACATGAGACTTCTTATTATATGTGCATACTTGGAACTCTACTCATATCCTCTAAATCCTCCAAAAATTTAGAACATTGTTCCATACTTAGCATTGTGCCAATTGGTAGGGATGAACTTACTAGTATATTATCTTGCATTCAAAACATTTGCAAAACTATCTCAAAGTATTTCCTATTGTTTAGCCATAGTTTTCTATTTGTTTTATCTCTACATATCTCCATACCAAGAATGTATCTAGAAGCTCCTCATTCATTCATATCAAACTTACAAGACAACTAGGTTTTAAGTTCCAAAATTAATGCTAAATTCTTATTTCCAATTATAACCATATCATCAACATATGTATAAAATAGTAATCAAAATGTGACCAGTTACATACTTGTAATACACACAATGATAAGTATCACTTCTTCCAAAACCAAATTCTCACACATGTGTGTCAAACTTGTGGTTCCACATTTGTGGATAGTCACTTAACCCATACAAAGATCTATTCAACTTACAACCTAGTTTCTTCTTACCTTTCACCTTATATCCTTCAAGTTGTTCCATGATTATTCCCTCCTCTAAGTCTCCATAAAAGAAATACATCTTAACATTTTTTTTTAATTTATAAATCAAGTGCCACAACAATACATAACAAAATGCTAATGGTTCAAGTCAACTTAGCATCAGGGGAAAAGATCTCATTGAAGTCTATTCCCTCAACTTGAGAATAACCATTTGCCACAACTATGCCATGTACTACTCAAGTGATCAATCCACTCTAAAATTCTTCTTAACACCCACTTGCATCTAATGGGATTCCAATCCTCAAGTGGATTAACCAAATTCCAATTCTTACATTGCTTGAATTTCATCATCTCCTCATCCATGGAATTCTTCCAAGATTTTTTCTCTTTGGAAGTGAGGGCCTCTTCCACAAAACTTCGCTCACTATTAGTATATGTTAAGAGCAAATACAAAACAAAAATTTGGTGGACTATACCTTTTAGGTAATCTCACTTCCTTGTACACCTTCTCACAAATACTCATGAAGAATTTCTTATTACATCTACACTATGTTCTTCAAAGCTACTACTTGATGTGCTAACCTCCTCTTCTTCCAAACTATTTTGTCCACTACATTGTTCACTTGTATATGCATCTTGCTACTTCAATTTATTTTCAAAATGCATTATCTTATTCTCCTTTGAATATTCAAGAATATTTTTACAAATAGTGTGTCCCACTCATGGGACATCCTAATATTTTCCTAAAATCACATATATTTTTTGAAAAATTAATAATTTAATCCTAGAGGGGTTCCATCTAAGGGGGTTTGATGAAAGTGGTTAGATCAAAACTACTACAAAGTATCCTCCACACCTATCAAAATGATAACAAAAAAAATTCATTTCATCTTTTCGGGGATCTAATGAAGTCATTTGGAAATCCCATTTTGTAAGTATGTAGCCATTATGATTACTATTAATGGGTTTTTTGTGTTTGGATTGTTTTAAAAAGTATAGATATCACTCATGACTATCAACACTGGAAAGATAAGTTGGTGTGAGATGTGACCATAGCTCAATCTCTAGTATAAGGGTTGGTTCCCTCTCTACTTAGCTTAAAACTATTTTATATGGAAAATCTAGAAAGATTATTTGATTCAAATTATCAAATTAAAAGGCCATAAGACAAAGGATATTTCTTCACATATTCAAACAATAAATTTTAATGCACTATAAAATAATCAATAATGATAGAACAAGAAAAACTATAGTAATCACAATATTTCATGCACACCAGTAATAAGTCAAAATTTCTTGAATAGCAGCTTCATAAATTGATGTTTGCGATATTGTTCTAGAATTTAATATGGTGGGGAACTACTTATCACTAGAAATTTCACTCCTAGCACCCTTTCACTAAATGAAACTAAAGCATTTTGCAACATTCCATACATTGCCACCATAGGTAAACAAAATTGAGTTATAAAAAATTGAGGTAGGTATTTATATATGGACCCAACATCCACCTATACATGCAAACAAGACATTCTTAGGTGCCACATTTTGAGTGAACAGTCAATCAAAAATTTTGCACCTTTTAGGTCTTATGGCTCTTAAGAGACTCTCTTGGTATAATGTAGCCCAAAAGGACCAGTACACTTGGCCACCAAAAAGAACCTCCACTAACATTCACTTGCCCACCTTGACATATTGACACCATCAATTTAGTCCCAGGAAGTGCGGAATGTAAAATTTCACTCGTAGAAAACACATCTAGAAGGTGTAATGAGAATAAGAAGTTAAGTTTAGTGGGTTGTGAGGGTGCTACATTCAAAGTTTCATATAGTTTATTCCTCTGCAGATAAAGTTGCAAGTGACAGAGTGCAGGACTATATTATTTAGTGGCTAGTTTTAGTGTATGTTGGCTTGCGGCAACTTGTTTCTATATGAAGTGGTGAATTGGCTAGTGGAGAATGATTCTGATGATCTTGTGATGCTTCCTATTTCTCCACAAGGTGGTTTCTAGTTTCTCTAGAACATGCTATGGTTTGGAATGAAGGTGTTGTCGGGTTATGCTTCTGCTTGGCCGACTAGGTGATGTTGAAGGTGTGTGCCACAAAGTCTTCATTGTGTAGAGTTCAAGGAGTGTTTGGAGATGTCGTATGGGTCATACCAACTCATCTGGGAGAAGCACAAGTAATGTTTAATCTTCCATGAATACCACCAATTTGTAATGGTTGATATGCTACAAGCTTCATGTTTTCTTGCTTAATGTTGACCTATTTCAAATGTACGAGACATGTGGATGTTATTCTTTGAAGGATGATGTGGTGAAAGGTGTTTAGGACTAGGTTAAGCATGTGTTGGAATCTGCAAGGCATGTTCCTCTTCCTAGTGTTGTGTGTATTTCATTTTAGGGCTTGCCCTCTACACGTTTCATGTTTTTTTATCTTTGGCTGACTTGTAATTGTAATATTCTTGTTGTCTCTAGATGACATTTAATGTAATAAATGTAATATCATGTATATATTGTAAACCTAGTTGATCTAGGTGAGGTATGATTGTGAGTGAGAGTGCATGAAGTAAAATGTGGAAGTGTAATGCATTATGATGTGCGACTAAAAGAGAAAAAGAATAAGTAATAGATCCTATCGAGATTCATCCTGAAGACATTTTTGAGATAGAATGGAAGTGAAGAGTGTGCCTAACTAATTACTGGAGGAGGTGAGTCAAAGGCAAAACTTCTTGAAGGTTGAAAGCAGTGAGTCACTCAGTAAGCTATAGAGAAGACATTTGAAGAATTTGTAGAAGATATAAGAGTAGAAGTGCAACCATTAAAAGAGAAGTTAAAAAATAGTGTTGCAATGATCAAAAGGATTGAGTTTCATTGTCAGATTTAGATAGTAGAAGGACTATCATGCTATAATATTTTTTGATTTTGTTCCCAGTTTAGGGAGTGGTTGCTTCCTTGGGTTGAAGCCCTAAAACAAAGTCTGCAGGGAGTTGTAGCTTATTTGGGAGTGACCCTAAAACATTTTTTTAGGAAGTAGTAGCTTCCTTGTGTTTTAGCCCTAAAATAAAGTTCTAAATGTGATTCTTTTGTGAGGCTGGATGACAGTAGATCCTAGCATCTTTTCTTACCATGGTTTTTCCCCTTTGGGATTTTCCATATACATATGGTGTTATGTGGTGATGTGTATTGTGTTGATCTTTTATGTTTCTATTAATGCTGTAAAGATTAAGTTTCTCTTTGCTCCGGAGGGTTTGAGGTTTGTTTGAATACTGATTCACCCCCCCTCTAAGTATCAAGTGTGTTTAGCAGTTTTTGTAGTCATTGCTGAGGTCACAAACATAGAGGGTGTTAATTATTATTTGTTACATTGTAAAGAAGAGAGGAAGAAGTTAACAAAAGCATAAACAATTGAAAAAATGTTGTTTCCCATAGGCTCAATTGTAGTGAAAGGGACATATCTCAAACATGTCAAAATTGTTCTAAATGGGAATGAGATTCATTTTATTGATTACCAAACTCACAACCTAGTGTAGTAGTATAGCCACCTAGTAATTGCTACTGGCCTGTCTCTTCATCAAGTTTCATGTGCACATGGACCTCATAAGTGGAGAATAGATAAAGATGACCATCAAAAAATATTAGATGTTATTGAAGATCAAGCTAAACCAAGGGATGTGGTATGAAATATATGTGGACCTCAAATGTAACTTTCCTTTAATTTTAGGTATTCACTAGACTTAATATGGTATAATTTATTGTCTTACATATCTATATGTTTAACTTAGGTGACTTAAATTATTTTAATTTATGCTTCAATAATTTTTTTTTATGTTTAACTATAATTTCAGTCTAGTTCCTAAAATTTTTAGAATTCATGATGTTCATGCTCTAATTTTTTTACACTTCATCATGTGGTAGGAGATATGTTTTCATAATCATTAATCTCAGAGGATTTCAATTTATTGTTTTATTTTAGGTATGTGATCTCTACACTATCTCTACATGTCATAGAATGATATATATCTAATAGGTGTACTTTGTATAGAATCTAGGTGTCTTAGGTATACTACCTATTTATTAGGTCTACTCTAAAATCTAAATACATGTCTTAGATATATGTCTTAGGTCTAGAATAGAAAATTTAAGGTATAAGAACTAGGTGTAGATTAGATAACATTATGTAGGTATAGACTATAACAAGGTATAAAATTTAGGTGTCTTAAACTTTCTACTACCTAGTCTTAGGTGTAGACTGCAGAATAAGGTACATAAAATATAGGTGTAGATTAGATATGTCTTAGCTATCTAGAAGTTAGAATTTAAGGTATAAAACTTGTAGGTGTCTTAGGTCTACTATGTCTACTAGAAAATATAAATATGTGTTATATATGTCTTAGGTTTAGAGAGATCCTAGAATTATAAGGTATAATTTATGTAGGTGTCTTAGGTCTTAGGTATCTTAGGTCTTAGGTGAGGCCACATGAGATTCCACCTTCATGTGGTTGGCCTTGTTAGTAGAAAATAAATATTTCTTGAAGCTAAGGGAAGCTCCTTTTTTGTATCATCATATGAGTTTACATGTTCATATGCTACTTAGGTAGGCATTTAAGTTATGTTATTTCATCATGTGAGTTTGGTATCATTATGTACATTTATTTAGTTCTTTCAACTTTTTTGTATCATTATCATTTATTTCTCAAACTTAACAAGCCTACATGTTAGATAGATCTAGTTCATTTACATACATTCATATGCTACTTAGGTGGGCCTTTAAGTTATTCTATTTCATCATGTTCTTGTTTGGTATCAAAATATGTAAATTTTTATTGAGTTCTTTTAAATTTTTTGTATCCTTATCATTTCTAGGTCTCAAACTTAACAAGCCTAGATTAGATAGATCTAGTTCATTTACATGTTCATATGCTACTTAGGTGGGCCTTTAAGTTATGTTATTTCATCATGTGAGTTTGGTAGATCATTATGCAAATCTATTGAGTTCTTTTAACTTTTTTGTATCATTATCATTCATGGACCTCAAACTTAACAAGCCTACATGTTCGATAGATCTAGTTAATTTACATACATTCATATGCTACTTAGGTGGGCCTTTAATTTATGCCATTTCGTCATCTTCTCATTTGGTATCAAAATATGTAAACTTTTATTGAGTTCTTTTGAAGTTTTTGTATCTTTATCATTTTTAGGTCTCAAACTTAACAAGCCTACATGTTAGATAGATCTAGTTCATTTACATACATTCATATGCTACTTATGTGGGCCTTTAAGTAATGTTATTTCATCATGTGAGTTTGGTAGACCATTATGTAAATTTATTAAGTTCTTTTAATTTTTTTGTATCATTATCATTTATGGACCTCAAACTTAACAAGCCTACATATTAGATAGATCTAGTTCATTTGCATAAATTCATATGCTACTTAGGTGGGCCTTTAAGTTATGTTATTCCATCATGTTCTCGTTTGGTATCTAATTATGTAAATTTTTATTGAGTTCTTTTAAAGTTTTTTGTATCATTATCATTTCTAGGGCCCAAACATAAGAAGCCTACATTAAATAGATACAGTTCATTTACATGTTCATATGCTACTTATGTGTTCACCTAAGTTATGTTAAATTTCATTGAATATATAGCTAGGTCCATTCTTGTCCTTTTTAAGATCTCTATTTGAATGTTGTATAACAATGTAGAGTTATAAAGTTTATTTTAAACTTCAAATTTGAGATATGTAACAACTTAATTTAAGTAAATGATTGATGTGATTAACAAGTTATAAATGACATGATTAATAAGTAAATTTTTATGATTGAAACTTAAACATATTACATGTCTTAATACAAAATTTGTATGTGCAAATATGAAATAGGGAGATCCATTGTAAATATCAAGAAGCATTTATATTCAAAAACTTTATTTTAAATATTTCATACATGTCAATTTATATCTGTTGATATGCACCGGACAACTAAGAGGGGGGGGGGAATCAGTTGTCACAAAAACTTAAACATTTTCAGCAATTAAAAGTTCATCACTTATCTGCAATTATTGTGATTTAACAATGAGAGCATGAAATCAGAAACTTAACCACAGAAGCAACATCAAACACAAGAGACACCAGATTTACATGGAAAACCCCAAGGAGGGGAAAAACCATAGAGAGGATTAACTCTCAATGTATATTGCAATCTTGAAATAGTGGTGTTCAGGCTTGGTCACCCCACGGGCCTAAACATACTGGCTTATTGCCATAAAGAACAACTAGGTCCAGTAGGCTCACTACCTCAAATCTAAAGCTAGCAAGATTACAATAAGGGTTGTTAAACACTAAGGTCTGTTAAACCCTACTGGTGGCTTAATGCTAGATTCATTGCCACAATCAACACCTTTCTTTTTTGTGAATAAACAATTCCTTAGCTCTACTCTTCCTCTGCCCTGCTCTTCCTCTGCCCTACTCTTCCTCTTCTTTCCTCTTCCTCTTCTCTACTTTTCCTTTGGACCTTTCTTAATATATTCTCATTTTTTCTCAAGGACAATTTTTCCACAACTCAGCTACAAGTATTTATACACTACATCAACCTTGGAATGATCATCAAGGTCAGCATCAACCATTGGAACAATCTCCAAGGTTAGTATTGCAAACATTTACAAAATAGGTCCTAACCTATTGCAACATCATGCAAAGGGAATGAAATGAATATCACACCATGCATTAGTTGGGACTCAAACATGATCTTCCACACCACAACACACTTCCAAAATCTTCTAGAGATCTCCACAATCACTGGGATCAACTAGGTTGGCCAAGATTGGTTACACGCTAAGTTATCTGGGAACAATCTTCACACACCATCTCAATTTCTTGATGTGGACCAAAGTCCAGATAGGAACATGATTAGGAGAGATCCACAAGCATGCTATAATCATTAGGAGCAACTACATGAATCTTAACCAATTTATTCATAAGAATCTTCTCATCGGAGTACATGAACTTTACTGTCTTCAACTATCATAAAAGAAAGATAGCTTGCAGACCACCAAACCATGAACCATTAGAACTATAGGAACTTATCATCATCCCAGACTTCCCTCATGAACCACATAGTAAAATACTTTCTTGCAGAGGAATGCAGAGCCAAATACTGTCTTCCTATCTCAATTGAACTTACAAAAAAAGTAGGCTTCACTATAGTGACCACAACTCACTCAGATCTTCATGCGGATGACTCAGACTTGAAATGTAGTATCCTTAGACATACCTCTAACTTACTTCACATTCGTAGACAATGATCTTCATGCAGGAACAAATGCATAACAGTTTACTGGACTGTTCTTCAGCATACAACTTACTGTCTATACTGCACTTCTCTATGGTTTACTTGTTTCTTCCAGAGAGGCTAATTTTCTTAGTATCCTCAACATACAAGTCTTCTAAACAAGTAATGGAATATGATACAGTTGACACCAATGACAACAAGAATATATTGACATCAATGACAACACTGATTAGGCACCTACTTGCAACAATCTCCCCCTTTGTCATTGATGGAAACATATGATGTGAGAAACTACAACAGTCATGAAGACAAGATTCCCCCTTTCTCTTTACACATCTGCACTCTTTCTTTCTCCAAAATTATCCCCCTTTTTTCTTACACATCTGCATTCTAAGTTTTTCACAACTTCTCTCCCCCTTTGACATCAATGGCAAAGGGAACATACTTGCACTCTTCTGCTCTAATCTAATCTCTCCTCTAAACTTTTTTACTACTCCCCCTTAGAAGTAGCCTTGAAGAGCATCAATCCAGACCTCTAAACTCTTTTGGATTGATGCACCATTGTGCATCTTAGTTTAGAGCAGGAGGGGTGATGACCCCTAACTTTTCTATGACATACTCAAAAGTATCCTTGAGTAAAGGATTGGTAAAAATGTCTACAATCTAATCCTTGTTCAAAACATACTCCAACTTCACTTCATTCTCTATCACTTTTTCTCTCAAAAAATGATACCTAATGGATATGTGCTTGGTCCTTGAATGCATCACCGAGTTCTTTGATATGTTTATGGCACTTATGTTGTCACAAAAGATTGCAATAGATTCTTCATACACAACTTTGATGTCCTTCAAAGTCTGCTTCATCCGTAACACTTGAGTGCAACTGCATGCTATTGCAATGTATTTTGCCTCTATAATAGATAGGGATATTGAATCTTGTTTCTTACTCAACCAAGATACTAATCTTTTTCCCAAAAAGAATGCACCTCCACTTGTACTTTTTCTGTCATCCACATCTCCGGCACAATCTGCATTAGTATATGCACTGAGAACAAAGTCACTATCCCTGGGGTACCTCAAACCATAATCTTTTGTATCTTTTAAATATCTTAGAATTCTCTTGACTGCCATCACATGAGATTCCTTGGGTTCTACCTGAAATCTTGCCACAAGACACACTGCATGAATTATGTCAGGTCTGGTTTGAGTCAGATAAAGTAATCCTCCAATCATAGATCTATACTTTTTTTGGTCTACCAAGGGTGAGTTATCATCTTTTCTCAACTTACAACCAGTCATCATAGGTGTGCATACTGTTTTAGAGTCTTCCATCCCAAATTTATTTAACAACTCTTTCACATACTTAGACTGAGAAATGAAGATACCCTTATCTGATTGACTTATTTATAGACCTAAAAAGAAATTCACCTCTCCAAACATAGACATTTCAAATTCACTTTGTATTTCTCCAGTAAAAAATGAGCACATACCTTCATTGCCTCCAAAAATAATATCATTAACAAACACTACAACAATCAGAGTTTGTTCATCATTGATCTTGAAGTAGAGTTTACTATCTGTCGTAACTTTACTGAACCCTATCCGTATCAGGTACCTATCCAACCATGCATACCATGCCATGGGAGCTTGCTTCAATCCATATAGTTCTTTCTTTAATCTACATACCATGTCCACTGATGACTGAAATCCTTCCAGTAGTTTAATATAGACTTCCTCTTCCAACTCTCCATTTAGGAAGGCAGACTTTACATCCATTTGATAAACCTTGAAATCTTTGTATGCTGCAAAAGCTAGAAGCATCCTTCAAAGTCTATTCCTTCAACCTGAGTGTATCCTTTGGATACCAATCTTGCTTTGTTTCTTATCACTTCACCATTCTCATTCATTTTGTTTCTAAAGGCCCACTTTGTACCAATTATATTCTTGTCTGCTGGTCTGGGAACAAGATCACAAGTCTGGTTCTTCTCTATCTGCATCAATTCTTCTACCATGGCCTTTATCCAATTCTCATCTTTGCATGCCTCATCCATAGTTTTAGGTTTAATCTTAGAGATTAGACAAAAATTTACTTGTTCTTCTGCAACTTTTCTTTTGGTTATGATCCCTTTTCTCTTATCTCCTATGATTTGATTTTCAGAATGACTTATTCTTACATATCTTGGAGTTTTGGTAGCACTTACCAGAGCTTGTTCTTCTTCATCTGTGTTGTCTTCATGCTGCACCACTTCTGAAACATCTGGATCATCTGACTCATATCCACTTGGTTCTAAAGACCTTTCTTTACACTCATCAACTTTGACATTTACACTTTCAATGATTTTATTCAGCCTCTTATTATAGCACTAGTAGGCCTTACTCTTGGTGGAGGAACCAAGAAAGATTCCTTCATCACATCTAGCATCAAACTTGCCTAAATCTTCTTATCTTTTGATATAACATCTACTACCAAAGACTTTGATATATTTCATAGTAGGAACTCTACCATACCATGATTCATAGGGAGTTTTTGAACTGTTACCTTTTACTTGAACTCTATTTAGGATATATATTGAGATGTGAATTGCCTCTCTCTAATATGCTTCTAGAAGATGAGCTTCCTTCATCATGGTTCTAGAAGCTTCTTGAACTATTCTATTTTTCCTTTCAACAACTGCGTTTTATTGTGGAGTTCTGGGCGCAGATAATTGTCTCTTTATTCCATGTTCTTCACAAAAGAAATTAAACTCATTTGATGTGAACTCTCCGCCTCTATCAGATCTCAAACATTTGATTTTCAAATCCATCTCATTTTCAACTGTTTCCTTAAATGCCTTTAATTTATCTAGATCTTTAGCTTTCTCTTTCAAAAATGTGACCCAAGTCATTCTACAATAATCATCAATGAGTAGCATGAAATACCTGTCTTCTTGCAAACTTCTTACTTTGGTAGGTCCACACAAATCTATGTGCACTAGCTCAAGTAGTCCTCAAACTAATTGATCCTTTCTTTTGAAACTTGTTCTTGTCTATTTCCCAAATTAACACTCCTTGCAAACCGGATTAGTAGGCTTGACAAGCTTAGGCAGATCTCTAACAATCTGTGGAGTACTTATCTTCATAATATTATCAAAATTTATGTGACACAACCTTCTATTCCATAACCAACTTTCATCAATCTAAGTCAACAAGCAATAGTTCTTGGTTCCTTTCAAATGATAGATATTACCTCTGGTCTTCATACTAGTTGCAATGACTGTTCTAAAGCTTTCCATGATCTTGCATCCATTGTCCTTGAAGCTTAAGTCATAGCCCTTGTCACACATCTAACCCACACTCAGAAGATTTTGTTTTAATCCTTTCACATATAAGACATCTTCAGTATTATGCTTGCCATCAAAAGAAATAGATCCTTTTCCACAAATCCTACCAGCTGTGTCATCTCCAAACCTAACCAGTCCACCATCATATCTTTCCAAACTTACAAACTTACTTTTGTCACCATTCATGTGGTGAGAGCAACCACTATCAATAACCCATTCATCATTGCCCTTGATGACCTGACCAGCCAAAGCACTTTCCGCGAGTTTTTCTTCCTTCATACAGCTAGAAGAATTAGTAGACACAAGATCTTCCTTAATAGCAATGAACAAGCATTCATTTATAGAGGGATTAGCATTATCTGGTTCATCATTATCTGATACTCCTTCATCATCATCAAAATCTTCAACATAATAACACTTCTTTTGGGTCCTAGGCCTATTCTCGTATCTTCTTTTATTTCTTTCAATCCTTTCAGGACATCTAGAAGCAAAATGACCTACTTTACCATAGGAAAAACATTTGAAAGGTAATTTGCCTTTATACTTACCAGATCCTCTTTGCAGCCTGTCTACAAAGCTGGCTTCAACTTCATCTATCTCATCATCAGATTCTATCTTATACTTTCCTGATCTGGAAGTACTTCCAGGAGTACTGGCTTTGAAGGTAGTCTAAACTTTTAGCAGAGCATCATCTAACTCCCTCATTTCAAAAGCAGTAACCTTACCAAGCAACTAATCCCTGTTAACTATTTTTACTTGCATGAATTCTTCTATCACGACCATCTTGTGATAGTAGGACTTGGGTAGAGATTTGAGTGTTTTCATGACAATTTCCTTTTCATTAAGAGTTCCACCTATGGCTTTTATCCCTGTAACAAGTTCATCAACTCTTTGCATAAATGCTGATAGGTTTTCATCATTGTTCATCTTCAAGCTTTCATATTTCACTTTCAGACTTTGTAACTTGGCTTCCTTCACAGAGTCATCTCCTTCATACAGATTTTTGAACTTTTCCCATACCTTATTTTTAGTTTCAATATCCACCACTTTCGTCAGTCTTGAGTTGGTTAATGAGCTTAGTAGAGAATCCCTTGCCTTGATATCAATCTCATATTCTTTGATTTTGCCTTCTGTCATCGGATCATTTTGAGGTATGGTGTATTATGTTTCTGCAGCTTTCCAAAGTTTGATGCCAAGAGAAAAAAATATGGATTTTCATCCAAGCCTTCCAGAGAACATAATTAGTTCCATCAAAATGTGGCACTTCTTTCTTGTAAGACATTTTGGATCTTCCTCAAGCTGTTAAACTTTCATCAGGGGAACTTGGCTCTGATACCAATTGTTGATATGTGCTGGGCAACTGAGAGGGGGGGGGAATTAGTTGTCACTAAAACTTAAACATTTTCTACAGTTAAACATTCATCACTTATTTGTAATTATTATAATTTAACAATGAGAGCATGAAAACAGAAAATTAACCACAGAAGCAACATCAAACACAAGAGACACCAGATTTACGTGGAAAACCCCAAGGTGGAGAAAAACCACGAAGATGATTAACTCTCAATATATATTGCAATCTTGAAATAGTGATGTTTAGGCTTGGTCACCCCACAGGCCTAAACATACTGGCTTACTGCCATGAAGAACAACTATGTCTAGCAAGCTCAATGCCTCAACCCTAAACCTAGCAAGATTACAATAAGGGTTGTTAAACCCTACTGGTGGCTTACTACCAGATTCACTACCACAATTAACACCTTTCTTTATGTTGAATAAACAATTCCTCAGCTTTGCTCTTCCTCTACTCTGCTCTTCCTCTTCTTTCCTATGCCTCTTCTCTACTCTGCCTTCGGACCTTTCTTAATATATTCTCATTTCCACTCAAGAACAAGTTTTCCATGACTCAGCTACAAGTATTTATACACTTTATCAACCTTGGAATGATCATCAACATCGGAATTGACCATTGGAATGATCTCCAAGGTCGGTACTACAAACATTTACAAAATAGGTCCTGACCTATTGCAACATCATGCAAAGGGAATGAAATGTGGTTCACACCATGCATTAGCTGGGACTCAAACATGATCTTCTATGCCACAACATGTTTCCACAATAGTCTAGAAATCTCTGCAATCATTGGGATCAACCAAGTCGGTTAAGACTGGTTACACGCTACGTTATCTGGGAACAATCTTCACAGACCATCTCAATATCTTGACATGGACCAAAGTCCAGATAGGAACATGATTAAGAGACATCCACAAGCATGCTATAATCATCAAGAGCAACTGCATGAACCTTAACCACTTTATTCATAAGAATCTTCTCACTGGAGTACATGAAATTTACTATCTTCAACTGTCATAAAAGAAAGATAGATTGCGGACCACCAAACCATGAACAATTGTAACTATAGGCACTTATCATCATCCCAGAATTCCCTCTAGAACCACATAGCAAAATATTTTCTTACTGAGGAATTTGGAGCCAAATACTATCTTCCTGTCTCAAATGAACTTACAGAAAAAGCAGGCTTCACTCTGGTGAACACAACTCACCTAGATCTTCATGCAGATGACTCATACCCAAAATATAGCATGCTCAAATATACCTCTAACTTACTTCCAATCTGCAAACCATGATCTTCAGGTAGGAATAAATGTAGAGCAATTTACCAGATTGTTCTTCAGCATACAACTTACTGTCTATACTGTACTTCTCTGTAGTTTACTTGTTTCTTCCAGAGAGGCTAATTTTCTCAATATCCTCAACATACAAGTCTTATAAACAACTAATGGAATATGATATAGGTGACACCAATGACAACAAGAATATGTTAACATCAATGACGATACCGATTAGGCACATACTTGCAACAACATCCATGTGTCAAAGATAAACATATAAATGTCCATATACATAGACATGCATGTACGTATCCATACATATGTCATATATATAAACATAAATGTCCATACATGCCATTTATATTTAAACTTATAAACATGTAACTAATTTTTGAGAAATAAGGCTAAAGGTCCTTTTACTACAGGCATACCACCCAGCAATGGACCTACACCTCCTGATCCTAAAGCTAGTAATAATCATGTGCTGCCTAGATCTCAAATAGAGGGACAACCAAGATTGAACCCTGTTATACTCACAAAATCCCATATACATGCAAATATGAATTATGACATAATAGAAGATCACAAGAAAATGAAATCTAACATGTTAATCTTTGATGTTCTACAAAACTGTCCTAACTAGAGAGAAGCATTGATAATATTTATAGACAAGCCAAATGCACCCAAAGAAAAGGAAAAGGTAGTGGCCCTACTACTGATGCCTATGCAAAAATGTATAGAGTGTTCAAAATTAGATTCCCCTCCCTTTCTGTTGAGTATTAGAATATTCGATAAAAACTTACACAATTGTTTGGTAGATTCTAGAGCATCTGGCAATGTGATGCCTTACTAAATGTGTAAAAAACTAGGAATGACACCTACTCAAACTTAGAAAAAGGTGATTCAACTTGATAAAACTAAAGTAAATGTAGTAAGTGAACATAAAAATGTTCATATTCAATTGGTTTCTAACCCATGTGTACATCAACATATTGATATACAAGTAGTTGACATCCCATAAGTATATGTCATGTTGTTAAGTAGGCATTGGTCAAAGAGCCTAAATGGATATTTTGCTACTAATTTTTCACACCTATGGCTACACTAGAAATGAAACCAAAACTAGATCAGAATTGAAAGTGAACCAAGGCTCAAACACATGATAACCAAATATAACCACCCCAACAAAGTAGCGTATACTAAAATAGCGCTAGGAGTGTATTGAGTGGATGAAATATTTACCACTTTTCTCTTTTCTTAGGATCCTATAGATGACAGGGGTCAGAAAGATTCATTTCTAAATCTCAAAAGTTAAGAGTTCTCTAAAATACTGGTAGTAGATCAGCAAGCCCTAAGAGAAGACATAAGTATAACTAACTTATTGTTGCCTAACTGGTGCAGATTTCATCTCCAAGAACACTCTAAATTGTCATATGATATCTATCTAGAAGCTGTCATGAAACACACCTTTGAGGATTCACATTCAAAATGCTCACAGTCTAAAAGTTCAAGTGGTTTAGATGGTGACATTATTGAACAGACTAAGCAAGAAAGGTCTAATTTAGTCACAGATTACAACATAGGGTTGGAATTAGAGAATCAATTAAAATCAAGAGTTATAGAATATTAAATGTAATTTTTATCTAGTCCAAGAGGAGTTGCCCCTACTAGTTTATAAGTTACCTAGGAACAATTACAAGTGAACTTAAGTTAGGAACCTGAAGATTTAACTATCTTGGTTGAAGTACATACCTATGATGAGAGTCAAGATGAAGAATCTGATACTGCTCAGGTAGTAGATGAGGCAGTTGTTTCACCAGTACTGAGTCCTGATATAATCAACAAAAGTAAGCTTCCTTCAGAAAATAAAATTTGAACTCTTAGATTTGATGGGTCAAGATCAAAACAGGGAAGTGGAGCAAGCATAGAACTAATATAGTCCTAGAGGTAGGGCATTTTTAGCTTCCTATCAATTCCAATTCAATTGTACAAACAATATGATAGATATGAAGCATTGAAAAGAGGATTAATATTCAAATGTGACAAGAAAGGAGTTCTTTGTTTGAAAGTACAGAGAAATTTAGAGCTTGTGGTGAAATAGGTGAGAAGTTAGTATGCTTGTCATGATAAAAGGTTAGCTTCCTATAGAACTTGAGTTTGGAGTTTGATTGAAGACTTTGAAGCATTTGATATAAGAGTCATCCATCGAAGAAGAAACCATATTTTAGATACATAAGTAGTTGAAGCCAATACTTTGGAGCCCATGTCACATTCTCAATTAAAGAGATTCTCCATAGAGCTAGTTCCTACCCAGCTATACCAAATAATATACGTAATTTTCAAGTATTCTACAATGATCAACATATTATAGAATTTATCGCCAATGCAGGGGTCTTTGAAGGCCAAATTATAGATGAATTAGAATGATATCAATTTGAAGAAGATAATGAGGGGGTACTAAACTTGAACACAAACAATATTCCTAAGGGTATGGTTGATTTGGAAAGAATATTTCACTCGGATCCTACAGAAAAATAGAAGACACTTGCTAATCTTGAAGGAGAGAAGTATCAAACATACAATCTAGGAGAGGATGGTGTCGAGAGGAACATTTTTATTGGTAAGACCTACTCCTAGAGAGAGAAAGAAGATATTACCAAGGTATTGAAAGACCTCAAAAATTTCATTGCATGGGGTTATGAAGATATTAAGACTTTTGATACGTCCATCATTACTCATACTATACCCCTCAAACCAAATATCAAACCATTCAGGCAGAAACAAAGACCAGTCAATGCCCTGATAGAACCTTTGATATTTAAGGAGGTGCATATATTATTGGCACCCAAAATTATTTTTTCAATAAGGCATTCGACGTGGGTTACTAATTTGGTTCTAGTCCAAAAAAAGAATGGAGAAATCAAGCTTTGTGTTGATTTCTAGAACTTGAATAAGGCTTCAGTGAAAGGTAGCTATCCACTACCCTCATCGGATGAGGTGTTACAAATAGTAAATGGATCACAAATGATGTCTTTCTTAGATGGATATTTTGGGTATAATTAGGTGTTGGTGAAATATGAAGACAGAATGAAAATGACTTTTACTACCAAATGGGGAATGTTTGCTTACAAGAGGATGCTATTTGGACTGATTAATGCTAGAGCAACTCTCTAGTGAGCAATAGAAACTACCTTCAAGGATTTGGTAGGTAAGTTTATTATTATATACATGGATGAGATCACAGTATTTTCCAAAGATAGGGTTACCCATGCATCTGATTTTAAGAAAATATTAGAGAGATGCAAATTATATGGGATATTTTGAATCCTAAGAAGTGTATATTTAGGGTAACCAAAGGGAAACTGTTGGGACATGTAATTTCAAAAAAAGGAATTTCAATTAACTTTGAACAAGTTGAATCGACTTTGAAATTGTCCATGCTTGGCAGCAAAAAGGAGATGAAGTCTTTTTTTGGGAAGGTCAATTTCATAAGGAAATTCATCAAAGGATTCACCAAGATCAGGAAAACACTAAATGATATGATGAAAAAAGATGCCAAGATTGAATGGAGCACTAAAGAAAAAGGTACCTTCACATAGATTAAGCAGTCAATTACTGAAGCTCCAGTACTAATTAGCCCAGATTATATGCAGTCATTTTACATCCATTCATTCACATTTGAACATTCATGTACTACTTTTCTCACACAAAGAAGGGAAACTGGAGATGAAAGAACCATTTCATTTATGAGTTCTCCTTTTATGAATGTTGAAGTAAGATATCCGTACCTAGAAAAATAGGCTTTTGCCCTGGTGAGAGAAACCAAAAAATTTAGGCATTACATTCTTAGGAGTGAGACCTTTGCAATTGTCCCAGATCATACTATAAAGTCTTTATTTATGCAAATTGAATTAGGGGAAAGGGGAGGTAAATGGATGGCAATTTTGCAAGAATTTGACTTAGAAATCTAGCCAATGAAACTAGTGAGAGCACATGGATTGTCCAAAACTATGGCTGATTTTGATCCCTAGATAATTTGTCGGCAGTATACAGTACATTCTATCACCAGAGATGAATGGTATAAGGACATAGTACATTTCTTATTGAACAACAAATGCCCAGAAGGATTGAATTCCACTCAAAGAAGAGATCTTAGATTGAAGAGCACAAATTTTATGATCAAGAATGGAGCATTGTTCCAAAAGAATTTTGAAGGAGTTCATTTGAGGTGTTTAAGTCAACAAGAAGCAAAACAATTCCTTTAGGAATTTCATGGTAAATATGGAACAGGGCATGGTTCAGGCAATTCTACTACTCATTAGATCTCGAACCGAGTTATTACTAGCCTAATATCTTCAGGGATACTCATCAACATACTTGAACTTGTCATGTATGTCAAACCACCACTTCTAGAGAAATAAATCTAGAAATATCTTTGCAACTTGTATATGAGGTAAGACCGTTTGCCCAATGGGCATTAGATTTTGTAGGTGTAACTAATCCTAAAAGTTCCTGTAGGTCATAAATTCATCTTGACCATGACATATTACTGTACTCATTGGATAGAAGTACAACCTTGTAGGAACTACACCACAAAGGTAGTTATCAAGTTTCTCAAATATAACATTATTGCAAGGTTTGGGATTCCTTTCACTCTGGTATGTGACAATGACCTACTTTCTCATCTACAAAATTAATGCAATTGTCTTTTGAACATAAAGTAGTATTGAAATTCTCATCTAATTATTACCCACAAGGTAATGGAGTAGCAGAATCTATGAATAAGAACATGCTTGTTGTTATCAAAACGCTATTAAAAAGGAATCAGAAAGATTGGCATACCTAGCTCAAGTTTGTCTTATGGGTAGACTAAACTAGAATTAAGGCATCTTTAGGAACTTCACCATACCAGCTTGTGTACGAAATAAAACCAGTTTTCTCAGTAAACCTTCATATCCCAGTCCTCAAATTTATGAAAGAGTTTCTAATAGATGAGGACAAAATAGAGTCTAGGTTTATGAATTTGTTGAGTCTAGAAGAAAAAAGAGGCGCTGCCCTTCAACATTTTGTCAAACATCAGGTGGTAGTTAAAAGGTGGTTTAATAAAAGAGCTAAAATAAAAGCTTTCAAAATCTTTGATTTAGTTCTTTTATGGTATAAAGCCAAGGAAAAGAAAGGCAATCATCAAAAATTTGAGAATCTTTGGCTCAATCCTTACCAAATATCCAAAATTGTTAGAGTTCTTTGACTGGAGAATCTATACCATTGCTAATCAATGGGATGTTTCTTAAACATTACTTTGGTCCTTAAAATGCAAAAATTACCTTTGTATTATAGTAGAATAGGTTTAGTTGGTTGTGTTTTCTCTTTATTGTCCCCCTCCCCTCATTTGTTTTGTTGTCCTTTTCTTCCACTTGTCTACTTGTCCGTGTCTCTAGGGTTCCTGTGGTCTTAAAAGAATGAGGTTTGTTTACAGTTAAATATTAGGAGGACCTTACCTAGGCCTTGTTGTTTAGTATTTTCACTATACAATCAACTACTTCCCTTTAATCCTTTGTTTACTTCCATCCATTATGAACTTTGGAACATAAATCCTTTATAAACACCCATATTCTTGTAAAGATTGAAGGACATTGTTAAATCTTACTATGTTATACTCACAACTTTAGATTTTCAAAAGCTAGATAGGATTTGGATATAGTGATGACCTTCCTCAAGTGAAGATCTTAATGATTGTATTCCTTAGCATAGGGAATTGGTTTTCATAGAACTCGACCCACATTGGTCCTACAAAAAGGTTTATTAGCAAGTAGGGTCTATTTCTAGATCAATATACATCATCTGGATAAGATGGAATAACTCACCAGAACTTTATGGTTATTCCTTTTAATGACCCGAAGAGTGGCTAAATAGGTGATTGATTATTTTGAATGTCAGCATTACTTTTGTTTAGATTATGGGTAATTTCCAAGTGTTGTTCAATAAGTCATGGTTTGGCAGTTCAAGGAACTTATGACAGATATCATCCAAGATAAGACCTTATGGAGAAGAAGACTACCATATTTATAAAATCTACATCTGATCAAAACATGAGATATTTTGAATTCTAAATTTCACTTTGATCTTTCCCTTATGGTTCACATTTCTAGATTTCAGATATCAAGAGTGGAATTTCATTCATACACTCTTTTTAGTTCTATAGAGCAACATTATTTAGCCCCTTGGAGATTAACAATAGTTAAATAATTGTGAGGCTTGAGCATTACCTAAGGTAACCATATCTTTTAGGTTTGCTGGAATAAGGTTATTTGTATGTCTGTATCATCATTTCACCCCACCTTTTGTCAACCCCTCTTGCAATGATATCAACTATTTCTGGTCTAGTTGTCCCTATTTAAAATATTCAATTGACTATCTTGACTAAAATTTGTATCCTATGACAAGATAGTTTAAGAATGAATAGTGCTCTTATTTCAAAGAACATGTTCAAACATAATTTTGATAGGTGTACTATTCGAATCATGAAGATTATCATCTTAAATTTTATACCCTACCAGTCATATATATCAAAACAATGAACTATTTTGAAAGAAGAGGTCTTTGTACCATTGTTCATCATCATCTCTCTCCCTTTTCTAGCCTTCAAGCACTTAGAACAACATTAGTACCTCTAAAAAGAAGAGGAAAACACAAAAATACTTCATTATGGTCTATGTTGTTCACTTTTCCATTCACATCATCCTTCTCATTAGCTTTGTTTCCCTAGCCAGTTTACCGTAAGGGCATTGATGAATCTCTATGAAGGAAAGTCCATAAGAGATTTCCAATTTAGTTTATGTGATACTTTGAAATAGAATAGGTTCAGGTGTAGCTCAAGAATGTGAGGTTCATATTGAAGATGCTTAGATATTTTCTCCCAACAAAACTGTGGGTAGACAATATCCAATATGGTATCATAAGGTTACTTATTGAAGAATCATTAGGCAATCCAACACATTTTAATGGAAGGAGGGTTTTATAGTGGATAATCTTTGGATTGTTCTATCACTTTCACTATTCTAGAGCCACCACAACAACAAAAAAGAAAAAGAAGAAGATAGTTAAGAGAAACATTGTCCTTTAGTGAAAACCATGCTCATAGCACCTTGGACAAGTACCATGATGAAAACCCGTTTATGAGTGCCATATGTAGAATATAATCCTTATGAAGTATTTTGAGGAAGTATTTTGTTGTATTTTGGCTTGAGTAATGCTTTTGAATGGAATGATTCACATGTACACAATAGTAAGTTTTACTTTGTCTTAAGAACGTTGCACTGATCTCATTGTTTATAAGGTTTGTCATTTTACTAGTCATCATGGATCAATTCAAACTTTGAATTTCTATGAAATTGAGGGTTCTAGAATTCTATGTTCCAAAATAATCAAGATAATTTTCTAGTAGAGTCGTCATTTGTTATGCCTTGCATACTCAACCCCACCTTTAGGCCAATTAGGGACCCCCCTCCTTTTGTTTCTTCTTGTTATGTCTTGTTTTTTATCATTTGATCCCCTTTTGAGTCCTAAGTTTTTACTTAGGCATTTTTGTCATCTTCAAAACTTGTGTTTTAATCCTTTTTGTGAAAGTCCCAGAAGTTATCTAACTCCCATGATCCCGAGTCTAGGCTCCATTTTCAGATTTGGTCCCCTTTTCCAAAATCTGATCTGAACTTCAGGCCTCGATCAGTATTTTGGACCTTTTTAGACTTTTGTCCAAAATGCCAAATCTAGAAATTATTCTTGCCCCAGATCTACCATAATAATTATGGTAAGATTAATTAATTGCACGGATATTTAATCAGAAATCGTGGTTATTTATCTTCATTCTACTTTTGTAACTCTCAAGTTTTAGTGCTTTTAGCCATTAAATACCATTGTTGCATCCAAACTTGCAAAATTTGGGTCAATTGATTGATTAAGACAATGTTTAGTGGATTTGAGGTCATTGTGGTTGAGGTTCTTCTATGTTCTTCATCTCTTCTAGGTAGGCTTTGAAAACCTCTTGTCTTTGTCATTTTAAATTCTTAGCTTAGTTTCTTTGTTGTCTTTATTGTTGTTAGCATGTTTTAGGTTTAAAATGTTGTCTTAGTTTAGTGCTGTCATTTTTTTTTCTTTTAACTTAGGGTTTTCATTTTTCTATTTGTTTTCTTTTGTTAACTAGGTTTTGTTTCAATAGTTAGGTTATTTCTAATAAATGGACAATAGATTAAGAAATTCAAACTCTAGCCTTCAAAATTCAAAAACTAGTCATACCTTGAGAATTCCCAAATGCATCCTTTTAGGACCGTGGGCCCTGGAAGGATGGTCAGACTCAACAAAACATAACAAGACCCATTTTGATTTCTACCTCCACTAGCTCTAGGTGGCTTGCTTCAAAAAATGTTAAGTAAAAAAACATCCTTTCGAGACTTCAGGTCCTAAAAGGATCATAAGACTTGTGAGACTTTAGAACCCAATATCCAAAATTTGCTTGGAGCCCTACTCCTCGTGGTCTTGCTTAAAAAAAATAGAAAAATCTTTTGTACGAAGTATCCTTTCTGGACATCAAGTCTCGAAGGGGTTTTTGGTTCCCTTTCAAAAAAGTGTAAGTTCATGCGGAGCCTTGCTCCCCAAAATGTTATACACTAAGTAAGAAAGTCCTTTAGGGAATTTGGGCCCTAAAATGACTTTTGGACTTTGAACCTTTTGAATCTAAATATCCTGGATCCACCTAAACTCTTGCTCCCTAAGGAAAGTGTTAACATTTAAAAGTCCAATATCTGTTAAAAGTCCCACTTCTTGTAGAGACTCTACTTAGTTAGAAAAATTTCCAAAAGGAAATTCCTTCAGGACCTCAAGTCTGAAAGGGATATTTGTCTTTGATCCCAAATGTTCAAAAAACTCAAGAAAAACCTATGCCCCACATTGAAATTATAGCTTCTAATAGAGAATCTGATCAGGACTTTGCGCCCCGATTGGATTTTTGGATCTTGTGAGTTTTGTGCCTAGAAACCATTTTCATTTCATAATCCCTCTATCTGATACTTGAATTCAATGTAATCGTAAAGTCCTAGCACGACCACGAGCCTTGAGAGCACATTTTGACTTGGTCCAGAAATGGGCGAGCAAACCTAAAAATTGACAGAATACTCAAATTGCTCAAAATTTAATGTTGTTTTAGATTTTCCTTGGGTTTTATTCTTTCCTATGGTTCTTCTAGGTAAATTAAATGTTAGAGGTTGAAGCAATTGCTCAAGTAAGTGAAGAAACAATCTCATATTCAAATAAGTCTGTAGAGGACCTTGGTCAAGAAGTTATTTCTAGACGGACGACAGATAAGGGGAAGAAAAGGAGAAAGAAGGAACTACCTATCAAAATGAAGTAAAGCTTCCAAGGTGTCCTTAAAGTCTCTAAGTTCAAGAGTGAGATAGAAAATATCACTGACACTGATCTAGGGTGCATTGACTTAGATTAGTTTAATTCAGACACCTTTGTAGAGGATGCTTCACCTCATTCTAAGAGGATAGCTACATCTAGTTTGGTTCATGTGGTAGGGTTTCCTTTATCTATTCAATTTCCTAATGTTATTCTCACAATAACTCGTTATTATGATCCTTACACTAGGAGGTGTACTAATTCAAATGGAAACCTGTTGTTAGACCTCACACCTCCTATGATCAGACAAACCTTTGATCTACCTCTATATGGGAAAGCTAGCCCTCTAACCATAGCAGATTCAACCAAGCAATATGAAACATATGTTAATGGCTATAAGAAGCACTTGAATAGGTAGTGGTTAAGCACTGAGAAGAAATACATAGCCAAAATCCCAAGTAAGGTCACCAGAGGTGATTTCAAAGGTGAAATTGGAGATCTTATAACTTTTTCTCAGTAGAGATTTTGGGAAGGAGAAATCTAGGAATTATGAGACCTAGATGTTTTAGTTCATATACATTATCCTCAAAAGAGAGGTACACTTGGATTGGGGATAAATAGTGTCAAAATGCCTCCATGAACAATTAATACCTATGACAAATACAAATAAATTCTACATGATTTCATATATCGTGTACGTAGCAACTAGAGTTAAAAAATTTCCTGGTCTAACTATAGTGGGGGTTAGAGGAGAAGGCCTCGGGAAAAGAAACATGGGAGTTCTTTCCTCAATTGGAATTGAAAGAAGCTGAGAAACACTTTAAAAGGGTCAATGATGCATTCTTGTATGCAATTATTCTCTAATTGACAGGTGATGTAGGATAGAGAATGTTAGAGAAGGAAATGGAGTTAGTAAGGGGATGGGGAGAATGGTTCATTCAAATCCCTAAGTATACATATATTAGGGTTGTAGGCTTAAAGAGGGTACATTTTCTTTTTCCAAGACATTGTAGTGATAGTCTAATCTTTATTGAATTTTCCTCACAAATTAGTGAGGTACATCTTAAGTTATCTACGAAACATAAAGCTAGGGTAAGATACCCTTTTAAATTGGGATTCTATGAATGCCCTTCTACCCAAGTGGCCAAGACATCAGCAGAAGAACTTGATGCATTGAATTTGAAGCTGTATGAGGCAAGAGACGACTTCGACCTTGTTGGCCAACTTAAACAATTTTTTCCTACAATGGGCTTAAAGCATAAGAATTCTCTCAAAGACTTCTGTGCAAACTGTAAAGATGATTTTGAAGTCTGAAAGAGGAGCTATTCAAGGCTCACTGCATTTTCAATGAGAGAATTTGGTTTAAGGAACAATATACCTAAGGAATTATCAGATGATGGAGATATTTTAGATCCAGTGTACCATTTAGACACCATTGATTCTAATGAGTTGGATCCCATTGATTGGTCCATGAAAGAGGATATTTCATTAAGAGAGATAAGTGCAGGAGTGTTGGGTGATCCCACAATACTGGGTTACACTTTTTGGCCTTATTTGACATTGAAATGGACATTTTGAACTAAATCTTCACTTTCAAACACCTATAGCTGCTAAACCATGAGGAATTTTAAGATGATGCAATCTAGTGATTTGTGACATTTTGTCTATAGATTCTGAATATATATATTTAAAAATTTTTGGCAACAAATTACAATTATTTCTCCATCTCCTTCAATAACTAGTTTTTAATAGTAAATGTCATTTTTAAAGAGTGGTGTGTTATAAACCACATAAATGTTTTTCTATGAAGGATAAAATTCTAATTTTTTTGAATTTAGGTTTGTAACTACAATATCTAGAGGATGCATTTCGCTTAATAATGTTTTATTTAATATTTTTTTTAATTAAGTTTTGAAGTCAAACCAATTACAATTTAGACATAGGTGTACTATAAAGAACATAACTTTTTGTGTATGTATTAGAATTCAATTTTGTTTTGTTAGAATAAAGATATCAATGCCTAGATGACATGTATTTTTTAGAATTTGTTTTCTATATTTTCCTATTTTTTCATACATATGAAACAAAGACCTTGATGTTCATTGAAAAACCTACATTCACAAGAAATTAAAAAATGAATATAATAACCAAATTAAATATATTTAAAATTATACTTTTTGGGAAGCTTATAATAAGGACTACATACTTACAAAACATAAATTTTAAATGAATTCATTTGATCCCCCAAAAGGCATATCAAAAGTGGTTTTTTATCAACATTTTGATAGGTGTAGAGGAGACTCCATTTTATGTATGGTTTAAAACTAGTAGGGTTCTATCCAAGGGGGTTTGATCTAAGGGGGTTTGATCAAACCCTCTTCAATTAAAATCCTTTAAATGGAACCTTTCAAGGCTTAAATCATTATATTTTCTAAAAGTATGTGATTTCAGCAAAAATCAGGATGTCCCAAAAAGTGTAACCCATTATTGTGGTAGCACCTTGTTACAATGCAACAATGATTGGTTGAACTTCAGATTATAGAATTTTAAATTGCTTCAAATAGGAGACAAAGGGAAAAGGAAGAAAGACACTCCTTCTTCTCAGCCATAAACATATAAGAAACAAAAGACCTCTAGTACAAACTCTCCTTTAGCTTCTAGACCGAAAGTATATCAAAAGATCCCAAAGACCCCTCCAAAAAAAATGAGGGGTTCAATTGAAATAGCTACACTGGAGCAGATGACATCAATAATAGGAGTGTTGAACACTCAGACTACTGATCTAGTGGGGTGAATTAGTATTCTATAAAACCATTTAGATATAAAAGATCTTAAACCATTTAGCATATTTAATTGTAGTGAAGTAAGTTATGCATGAGAACACATGAAGCAAAGAAACCATTACACATGAACACCAAGATTTTTACATGGAAAACCCAAAAGGGAAAAATCACGGTGAGTGTTAGCTCACAATATATTATAACTAGTTAAGGTAATATAGAAATGCTCACTATAGGTGGACTCACTATCCAAGTGGTCTCATTATGCACTGAATAAGAAAGAGAGATAAGAATTATATAAATGCTCACTATAGGTGGACTTAGTGCCCACTAAATAAGAGAGAGAGAGAGAGAGAGAGAGAGAGAGAGAGAGAGGAGTGAAACTGTTACATTTGCATCTAAACATGCATGAATCACAGGTCCAATGAAGCACAAACAAAATTCTCTTTCACTGTTCTGAAACACAGTTCTACGTTGCTCTGTAATTACAGAATCTTCTCTAGTTCTTTCTCAATTTGTACATTCAAAATACAAAAATCAGATAATCACATCACATCACACACCATGTTGTATTATTTGCACTCTCACAGATCAAAACCAAATCTCCACTTATATATCTACTTCATCTTTAACACCAACTAGGTCGTCTCAAAAACATGCCTCAAACTTAATGGCAAACTCTACGCCAAGATTCAAACTGAAAAATAGGTCAAGGTGGACCTAAAATAGATCTCACTTAATTCAACATGTTATTAAATTACCTTCCCTTTAGGACTGGTTTACTTATAACACCAAATAGGTCACCTTGTTTGAGTGTAGTGTGTAAAATTGTATGGGTTGGCCTCAAACTCTAATGTAGACTAAACCAAAACATAAAACACATTCTCCTAGGTTGGATAGACCTATAAAATCACCTTAGATAACATCACAACATTTGGACTATACCGTACCAAGTGAACTTTATCAGGTCAGCTTCAGGAGCAAAGCAACTTAGATGTATAGTAACTGCCAGATCATAACTCAGCAACTGGAACTCCAAACACCTCAAACTTGAAACTAACACACTTCAAACATCTAAAAACACATCCTCAAAACCATAGAGAAAAATGCCTTTATGCGGTCAAATGTGGACTACTAAAAGATACTCATTGTCCCAGTCATTCACTATCTATCCAAGTAGCGATACTCAGACAAACTTAACTCACACTTTGAAGGACTTCAAACACTAAAACTTTGGATTTGGAAACTTTAAACATTTTCCAATAATCCCTTAAAACTATAAAATAAAATATGACACAACAATAAAATGTGGACCAAAACAAACAGGTACTCTGCACTTCTCAAGACTACATTCTGTTAAGCCGAACTTAGCCAACAAGTAGACAACCTTCTAGAACACTTGAGAGAATGAAATCCTAGAAATATATGCATATAATAGTCCTCAATATCATGCCAAAGTTTCAGACCAAATATTTCAAACTGAGAGAAATACAGACCATAAATCTCTAACACTGTGCACTGACACAAACAGTCCAACACTTAACCAAATTTTTAGTAAGTTATCTTCTAGATCAGAACTTCTTGCATAAGCATCATTATGAGTATAGACACATCTTGTGAGGGAAATTAATATAACCTCACAACCCAAATTAGTTCTCTTTACCTTTGTTGCCATCTGGCTAATGTTGCTCTCACAGATCAAAACCAAATCTCCACTTATATATCTACTTCATCTTTAACACCAACTAGGTTGTCTCAAAAACATGCCTCAAACTTAACGACAAACTCTATGCCAAGATTCAAACTGAAAAATAGATCAAGGTTGACCTAAAATAGATCTCACTTAATTCAACACGTTATTAAATTACCTTCCCTTTAGGACCGGTTTACTTATAACACCAAATAGGTCAGCCTGTTTGAGTGTACTGTGTAAAATAGAATGGGTTGGCCTCAAACTCCAATGTAGACTGAACCAAAACATAAAACATATTCTCCTAGGTCGGATAGACCTATAAAATCACCTTAGATAACATCACAACATTTGGACTATACCGCACCAAGTGAACTTTATCAGGTCAGCTTCAGGAGCAAAGCAACTTAGATGCATACTAACTATCATATCATAACTCAGCAAATGGAACTCCAAAAAACCTCAAACTTGAAACTAACACACTTTAGACATCTAAAAACACATCCTCAAATCCATAGAGCAAAATGCCTTTATGCGGTCAAATGTGGACTACTAAAAGATACCCATTGTCCCAGTCATTCACTATCTATCCAAGTAGCGATACTCAGACAAACTTAACTCACACTTCGAAGGTCTTCAAACACTAAAAATTTGGATTTATAAACTTCAAACATTTGCCAATAATCCCTTAAAACTATAAAATAAAATATGACACAGCAATAAAATGCGGACCAAAACAAACAGGTACTCTGCACTGCCTAAGACTACATTCTGTTAAGCCGAACTTAGCCAACATGTAGACAATCTTCCAGAACACATGAGAGAATGAAATCCTAGAAATAGATGCATCCAATAGTCCTCAACATCATGCCAAAGTTGCAGACCAAAGATTTCAAACTGAGAGAAATATGTACCATAAAACTATAACACTGTGCACTGACACAGACAGTCCAACACTTAGCTAAATTTTCACTAAGTTATCCTCCAGATTAGAACTTCTTGGATAAGCATCATTATGAGTATAGAGACATCTTGTGAGAGAAATTAATATAACCTCACAACCCAAATTAGTTCTCTTTACCTTTGTTTCCATCTGGCTAATGTTGCTCTAAACATTGTTGCCACCAATGACAACACTTGAACACTTCTTGACTGTCATACACCTTGGTATACTAGCAGTGTCTCTAACATTGATATTTCCAACAATCTCCCCCTTTGGTATTGATTACAACACATTATGTGAAAACCATCAAAAACAAATCTCTGAGTGTTCTCCCCCTAAGACAAATATTTTCCACATCTATATTTCTCAATGAAAATTAAGTTCTTCACATCTGCTTCTCTCCCCCTTTGACATCAATTGCAAAGGATATGTACTTCTTACTAGATCTTGTTTTGTCTTAGAGAGCAATAGTATATACAAAATGAAAAAATGCCCCCCCTAAGAAACTTATTTCTATATCAAAATTTCAGAAATATCTCATAACCTTCCGCATATGTACATAAGAAATTAAGACATAATGAGATTTTGGGAGGATGTCTTTGAAGATGTTCTTAAGCTATATCACATTTGAATCCTATCTATCCTTAGCATACTTCAAAAAATGAACATGTCGATTAATTTGTTATAGTAGATCTTTAGCCTTATCTACTTTATCAGGGACATCAGTCATCTTCCTTTCTTATCAGCTTCACTGATCAAGCCCACCATGGAAGCTATATTAAAACTTACAATCTCTCTAAGTTGGCTCATTTGATCCTTTATGGACTACTTCTAATTTTGTAGTTTCTTTATATTTACATGAACCTTATCTATTATATCTCTTAGATCTCCTTTCAGATCTTTCCAAGGATTGTAAGTTTTAGAAAGTTTTACAAGTTGATTTTCAATTTCTTCTATCTTGTCCTTTATGCCTTTTGTTTTTGTGGGCCAATTTAAGAAAAATTGATACAATGAATTTGTATCATTAATGGCTATCTCAACATACTTAATGTTGTTATCTAACAAAATTTGTGCTTCAGAGCACTTATCATTCAAATCTACTAACCTCTTGCTATCAATTTCTCCTCTAACTTTCTTCTCTGTCACATGCTCAAAAGACTCAAACTTGTTGTTCACAAACTCCATGAGTTTCTTCATTTGCAATGTTGAAGTCAGGGAAGTAACTCTCTCAACATCTGGAAAAATTTTCTCAAATATTGTCACTTTCAACATGTGACTTAAGAATCTCTTCCTAAGTTGTAGTTTGAAAGATTGTTCCTAATTTCAAGTTTTGAAGAGGGGACATAATCACCAAGTTTAATTGACCATCAGTGGAGGGCATCGGTAACAAGTCAAAGGTAGACAGAGTTTGCAAATCTCTCTATTTTATCAAAAATTCTCTAATTGAATCCAACGGTAAAACTATTGAGCTTTCACCAATAGTGTCTCTCCTTTCTTCACTAGAAACTTATGCATTAGGAGCTTCTAGAGGATCTTCACTAGCAGGTGTTTGTTGATATGCACCTTTCTCCAAAATAGAGGCATTATTTATTTGTTTTATAATGTCCTATTTCTGCTTGTCCTCTTCTTATCCATTCTTCTCCTTAGTAGGTTCTCTCATGTCTTCATTATTTATTATGTTCTCTGGAGGAGGGGACACACCTTGATCCTCTGATATTGTAGGACGAGGTGAAGATTGAATGTTCTTCTCATCATCTACATCTAGAGTTACACTAGAGGTGCCCATATCAGGATTCTACTACTCTTCATTAGTGTCTATGATGATTGGCATTTGCAGCTCATTGAGCACACTTAGAGTGATCTCTTCAGTATCTTTCATTAGATTTTCAATTTCCTTTCTATCTCCTAGTATCAGAGTGTTGATTCTTCTTTTTGTTCTGAAGTATTTACTTAACCTCTGAGTGACTTTAACTTTCTCTTGTCTTGACAGGCTTTGGCAAAACTTCTTCAAAACATTTTCTTTTATTTTTGTAGCCTTAGCCATAGTTTCATCCTTTTTAGTAGTTAAAATGCTTGGTAGGCTACCAAATAGATCAGTAATCACTTCAATTAAAGCTTTGTTACACATGTCTAAATATATTACCACAGTAGCATCAATGATTACTTTATCATTATTTGAGCTTTCATCATAGAGATCTACTATGGGCTTTAGGTTCCCATGCATAGTGACTGCATTGATTGTGGCTTCATGAGTCAGAGTAGCATTACCTTTCTTATCCTTCTTCTTCTTCTTCTTCTTTCCTTTTCCTTTATCCTTTCTAGAGGGATCTCCTTCTTCTTTGAAAGAAATATCAACCTTAGTCCTCTTTACTGGTGTTTGTTCTTCAATAGAGAGTGGTCCCTTTTTCTTCCAGACCAATTGATCCACTTCTTCTTCTTGTTCTTCCACTTTTTCTTCATCAACACAATGACTGACATATACATCTTTGTGCCCTTTTCTTTTAACTCTTCTCTTCTTCGTTGGTTTAGAAGCACTAGCTTTATCATTCTTCTCTACAACAATAGTAGTAGGAGCTCTAGAGGCCTTGGATGCACCAGCAGAGATCCTAATTGTCCTTCTAGTGCTAGGTGTAGGCTCCTTTTCTTCAATTTTCTTCTTTTGCTTGTCTTATCTTTGGCCTGTTGTAATAATTCCTTGGGTATCCTAGCCCTCTCTACAAACTCCTTAACCATCCTTTGTGCTTTCTTATCTGATTGAAGCTTTCTTTGCTCCATATGGATTTCTAGGGACTTTTCTTTGAAAATACCAAACCTCTCTTCTAAAGTATCACAAGGTTTGCTAAGCATCAATTCAGCTAATCCAACCAGAGTGTCTTCTGGAACCTCACATCCCATCTCTATGATCCATACAATTTTAGGCTCTACTGCTTCCATCAAGCATTCATCTTTGGTTACCATGAAAGTGATGTCCACGAAGTTGGCATAGTTTTGATGGATGGTAACACCGTCATAGCCTTAATGGCTTCCTTGCTGATTATATGTGGAATGTTCAACCACATAAATTTATTATGTATTCTACTCAATACATATCTCACCCAAACATTTTCATAGCAAAAGACAAGAAAACTATTCCATACATCCAATTTCTTCTCTGCTAGGGTACTAAATACTGATTTAGATTGTAGTCATCATGAGTCAATTCACTGAACCAAACTTCCCCTAGTTTGATATGATTATACTCTTCCATATTAACATGAATATAAGCCCTAATATCTTCATTATGTATCACACCATAGGGCACATCTAAAAATGTGCCATCTAGATCTGTTTCCATGGATTTTAATAGATTCTTTTTAAACTTAGGTCTAGGTCGATCCAATACATCTATCACTTGAGGATTAAAAGAGATAAACTATAAATACCTTGAAAGATGCTTCTGGTTAGGGTTTGTTAACTGAAAATGCTGAAGGCAATGAGTTCTCCTTTGCTTCACTGCTCAAGATCTTCGTATTCACTTGATAACTTGATTGCAATGTGAATATCCTTGAACCAACATCGCTTATAAACATTTTTCAATCCAAACCTAATTCACCATTAATGCTTTGAATCAAAAATCTGCTAACATTTTCACTATGTCTCATAGTTGATGTAAATAGCACCACAATCCTCTACAATTGATTGTTTTCTACCAAAATCTTCTTCAAAAGATCAAACATTTCAATCTTTAACTTATATCCATGTGCTAGCCTCAGCTGTACTCATTTGGCAGAGGGAGGAAATATTTTCACCAATGCTCCCCCTGAGCCAAAGCTCTTAGTTTAGTTTATAGAGAAAACATCTGCACTAGAAGGTGGTACAAACACATCCTTGTCATTAGTTATATCTTTCTTAACCCAGATCTTTATCATCTCCTTCTTAGTTTCTACCAAATCAACCTTTTGTACTAAATTGTTCTTCTCTGTAGGTATATACTTCTTCATGATTTTGCTTCTACAGAACTTTGCAATGTGTCCAGACTTGTTGCAATTATAACACACAACATTCCTCTCACCATTATATCTTCCATTTATTCTGGATCTACATTAATTAGCTTTATGCCTAAATGTATTGAATGTAAAAAAGTAGGAAATGAAGGATTGAATCATTCTTTCATTGTTATAAACATTCATCCTTTGACTTATACACTCATTAGCTTTATGACCAACTTTCTTGCATGTGAAACATTGACCAAAAAAATCTAGAACATTTTGATTCATTCTGCTCCTACATTGTGTAGCTTTATGTCCAAATTAATTTCAAGAGAAACAATAACCATTATAAGATGAGTACCTTTGAGCATTGGGTTGTCTAAATGGTGATCTTCTAGCTTGTTTTTCCTAATTCCAATTCTACTTGCCACTATTCTTCCTATTTTTAGATTTTGATGCTTGACCTATTTTAAACTTTCACCTTTTTTAAACCCTAAGCCTTCTTTATCATTGGGATGTTTCTAATTTGCAATTATTTCATCAAGCTTTGTAGAACTTATCAGAATTGTTCTTCATAACTCTTTGCCTTTTCTAGATCTGATTTTAGTTTCACAAGTTCCTGTTCAAACTTTATACAATCTTCAGTTTTTCCTTTCAGAGATACCTCAATTCTTTCTTTTTCCTCAACTTTTACTTTCACATGAACCATGGATTCATTTTCTAACCTTAATTTTTCACTGTCCTCCTTATGCCTTTGTTTAATCTTCTTGACTTGCTCTTTCAATTTTCTGATACATTCATTTGCTTCTTAGACATTCTCCTTCAAATCTATGATTTCTTCCTCAATCCTTTCTAGGTCTTCAAGAGAAATCTTGAGTTCTTCACTATTTACAGACTTGCATTCATATTCAAAAAATTCAATAGAAGGAATCTCAATCGGAGGATTAGGAAACTTTCTAGATGCCATTTGTTCAACCTCCAAGATCTTCGCAGAGCAGTTAGGCTTCTTCTAAGGGACCTCACTCTAATACCAATTATTGCACACTCAAAATAATGAGAGGGGGGTGAATCAGTATTCTATAAAACCATTTAGATATAAAACATCTTAAACCATTTAGCATATTCAATTGCAATGAAGTAAGTTATGCATGAGAACATGATGCAAAGAAACCATTACAGATGAACACCAGGATTTTAATGTGGAAAACCCAAAAGGGAAAAACCACAGTGAGTGTTAGCTCACAATATATTATAACTAGTTAAGTTAATATAGAAATGCTCATTGCAGGTGGACTCAATGTCCAAGTAGACTCACTACCCACTAAATAAGAAAGAGAGATAAGAATTACAAAAGTGCTCACTGCAGGTGGACTCACTATCTAGGTGGACTCACTGTCCAAGTGGACTCACTACCCATTGAGAGAGAAAGAGATAGATAGAGACTATTACATTTGCATCTAAACATGCATGAGGGTCATCCCACAATAATGGGTTACACTTTTTGGCCAAACCTAACATTGAAATCAACATTTTGAACTAAATCTTCGCTTTCTGACACCTATAGCCACTAAACTGTTAGGAATTTGAAGATGATACAAACTAGTGATTTGTGAGATTTTGTTTATAGATTCTAAATATATATATTTTTTAAAAAACTAAAGTTAAATTGTAAAAAATTTTGTGTCTCCTTTGATAACTAGTTTTTAATAGTAAACAACATTTTTTTAAAGTGAAGTGCATTTTGTAACACAACTTTTTTTCTTCAAAGGATAAAATTCTTATTCTTTTGAATTTCGATTGGTAATACCGATATATAGGGCATGCATTTGGTTTCATAATGTTTTGTTGAATATTTTTTTTTTAATTATGTTTTGAAGTCAAACGAATTATAATTTAGACATAGGCATATTCCATAAAACATAACTTTTTCTGTAAGTATCAAAGCTCAATTTTTTTTGTTGAAACAAGGACATCAATACCTAGGGCATAGATGTTTTTTAGAATTTTTTTTCACTAATTTACTAATTTTCTATGTGTGTAGAATAGAGAACTTGATGTTCAATGAAAAACCTACATTCACAAGAAATAAAAAATAAATATAATAATCAAATTAAATATATTTAAAATTATACTTTTTGGTAAGCTTATAATAAGGACTATATACTTAAAGAACATAAATTTTAAATGAATTCATTTGACCCCCCAAAAGGTAAATCAAAAAATGATTTTTTATCAGCATTTTGATAGGTGTAGAGGAGACTCCATTATAGGTATGGTTTAAAACTAGAGGGTTCTATCCAAGGGGGTTTTAATCTATGGGGGTTTGATCAAACCTTCTTCAATTAAAATCCTTTCAATGGTACCTTTCAAGGGTTAAATCATTATATTTTTTAAAAATATGTGATTTCAGCAAAAATCAGGATGTCCTAGAAAGTGTAACCCATTATTGTGGCAACACTCATGAATCACATTTGCAATGAAGCAAAAGAAAAATTCTCTTTCACTATTCTGAAACATAGTTCTTCTCTTCTCTACAATTACACAATCTACTCTTATTCTTTCTAAATTTGCACATTCAAAATACAAACATTAGACAATCACATCATATCACACACCATGTCACATTATTCACACTCTCACTGATCAAAACCAAATCTCAGCTTATATATTTTCTTCATCCACAACACCAACTAGGTCATCTCAAAAACATGCCTCAAACTTAACCACAAACTCCACGCCAAGATTCAAACTAAAAAATAGGTCCAGGTGGACCTAAAATAGATCTCACTTAATTCAACACATCATTTTTACCTTCCCTTTAGGACCACTTTACTTATCACACCAAATGGGTTGGCCTGTTTGAGTGTAGCATATAGAATAGCATGGGTCAACCTCAAACTCCAATGCAGACTGAACCAAAACATAAAACAAATTCTCCTAGGTTAGCTAGACCTATAGAATCACCTTAGATAACATCACAACCTTTGGACTGTACCACACCAAGTGATCCTTATCAGGTCAGCTTCAGGAGCAGAGCAACTTAGATGCATACTAACTGTCAGATCATAACTCAACAACTAGAACTCTAAAACACCTCAAACTTGAAACTAACACACTTGAGACATCTGAAAACATATCCTCAAAACCTCAGAGCAAAATGCCTTCATGCAGTCAAATGCGGAGTGCTAGAAGATACTCATTGTCCCAGTCATTAACTGTTTATCAAAGTAACGATACTTAGACAAACTTCAATCACACTCCAGATGTCTTCAAACATTAAAACTTTATATTTAGAAACTTCAAACATCTATGAAAAATCCATTAAAACCACAAAAGTAAATATGACATAGCGATAAAATGTTGACGAAAACAAATAGGTACTCTGCACGGCCTGAGGCTACATTCCGTTAAGCAAAATTTAGCCAACAAGTAGACAACCTTATGGAACACATGAGAGAATGAAATCATGGAAATATATGCATCTAATAGTCCTCAATATCATGCCAAATACACAAACCAAAAACTTCAAACTGAGAGAAATGTGAACCAGAAAACTATAACACTGTACACTAACAGAGATAGTCCAACAATTAGCCAAATTTTCACTAAGTTATCTTCTGTATTAGAACTTCTTGTATAGGCATCATTATGAATATAGATACATCTTGTGAGGGACATTACTATAACTTCACAATCCATATTAGTTCTCTTTACCTATGTTTCCATATGACCAATGGTGCTCTAAACATTGTTCCCATCAATGACAACACTTCAACACTTCTTGACTGTCATGCACCTTGGTATACCAGTAGTGTCTCTGACATTGATATGTCTAACAAGGAGAATCCTGGAGACAAGCCTCTATTACAAATAATTTTGTTAATGCAAGAGTTTTCGTTGGTCTAGGTTCTATTCCACAAGCACAAATTATTCCACCTAGCAAAGATTTGGGACAAACTCAAGGAGAAGGGGCTAAGGTTATGGATGAACAAACTCAATTAGAGACAACTCAATCCATGGTAAAAGAAGTGGCACCATCCCCTCAAGTTGTTACAAAAAATAGGTACCTATTGAAGGTGAGGATCAAGGATCAATAGAGGGAGAAATGCGAACTGATGAGCCAATTTTTCAAGAACCTCCATTGATATCCGTAAAGGAGAAATGTTAGATAAAGGTCAAGAAATGGAAGAAGAGGAGGATCTAGAAGAGGTATTAGAAGAGGATGCTCAACAATAAATCAATAAGCACCAAGAAGAAGAGACTACTATAGATGAAGAAGATCACCAGAAACAACAACAAGTTAATGAGAGTGATCAAGTGGATATGCCTCAACCTCATGAAGAGTTTGTCCTTGAGCCATCTAATGTTTATCAAAAAGAATTTTTAAAAGGGGATGATCAGGTTGAAGAAACACTAACATAGGGTCCTTCTAATGATGTGGATGATGCACAACAATAACAAATAGATGAGAATATCTTAATGGTTAAAGAAAAACAAGTGTTGATTAAAACCATTGAACAACAAAAGAAGCGTGCTGAAATAAATGTTTCCACTGAAGAAGAGAAACACGATCATGAAGATGAATTGTTAAAAGAATAAGGTCACCATGATTAGGAGGAAATGAGGAATGAAGAAGAGAAGAATGAAGAAGAGGAGCTTAATGCAGAAGATAAATAAAATGGTATAGATGAGAATGTAAAGCAACAACATCAAAATAGGTAAATGGAGTAGAATGTGCCACCACTTCCTGCAATCCCCCTTGGTTGAGTTTGAACTTGGAAAAGAGGTAACCAGATAGTTGTGAAACCTTTGAGCCTTCAAGATATGATGGTAGAAGTGGATAAGAAGAAACCAAAGAAGAAGTCAAGGACTCTATCTGTTGTCACAATCAATGAACACGGGGAAAAGATTGCTGAAATAGAAACTACAGTAGCTAATAAAGATGATAGGGAGCTCCTTGCTGAAGATTACCAGAGTCAATTTGGGTAAACAAACCTGAGAAGAACATATACATTCATTGGATTCAACTGTAGATGTTGCAAAAGTAACAATGCAAAAAGACAAACAAGCTAATGATGAACTCAAGCTACAGCCGAACCAAATGAAGTCTTTTGTCAAAGAGTTGTTTACTCCAATCTCAAAGAAACAATTAGTTACAGATGTCCCAATTTTTATGAATAAACAATAATTGGATGCACTTTAGGCCATGAAGAAGAAATCAACTATAGTAGATAGGTGGGTAGCCAAGTTCTTGAATGAGAATCTTATTATTTTTTATGATAATTATCCTTTTTATAACAAAGTATGCAAAATAGAGGAAAATATAGATTCTTTTGTGGAAAGGGCTAAGGAAGAGAAGGAAAGGTTGGAGAAAAGTGTAAAACTATTGAAGGAAATAAAGAAGATGAGTCATGAAGACTTTGATAAGTTGTAGCATTTTGCAAGATGAAGATCCTGATTTTGTGGAACATTGTATAAAAATTTCTTAGTTTAAGATTGATTAGGTTATAGGGTATCTTCCAAGTTTATTATCATTGTAAAGGGAGATTTTTGAGTTTGTGGAAATTTTTGAGGTCTTCATCAATGAGGTAATTGGACCAAAAGTCTTCTTCCCAATAGGCATAGAATAGATACATTGGAGAAAGTAAAACAGGTGTTCATAGCTAAAATGCAGAGTCTGTTGTCTACTCCGAGATTGAATGAAGATATTATGGATAAATCTATACAAATAAAGGCTCATTTCAAATTGGCAATGATAGATCTAAGGAAGATGGAAAATAAATGTGAACATGTTTCTAACAAGTTTGATGCATTTTAACTCAGAATGGAGTGGTTAGATGGGATTGATGAAGAAAGATGTAAGCAGCTGCTGCCAAATTTTGCATAGTACAAATGAGGACAATCTTCCAAGGGAGTGTCCACCTCTACTCAAGTCTATTTTTGCATATAGAGAATATTTTTTTGTAAAGATTCTTTCATTCACAGTTCTTTGTAAAAAGGGATCCACTATTTTATAAAGTGGACCCTACCAAACATTCAAAATGGCCTTATTTCTAGGGTGTTGGGATTTTGCATGTTCTTTGCATTGAAAAGTCAAAGGTGGTATATATGCATCCAAAATGTAATCCTTTAATTAATATTGGTTTTTGATTGCATGTGTAAGTTGGAGATGAAAACAAGGACAAAGGCAATGCATGTGCTATAAAGTAGTTGTGCTTTTTTTAATGAAACTTGTTTTTCTTTTTGTACACCTATATAAGGGAAGGAATTGTTTGTTTCAAGTGTCCACTAGTTGAAGAATTAGGCTATCCTTCCATACATAGTATTTTCAAGTTCAAACAATTTGTTAGTTTTTGCAGTATTCTAAGTTAGTGGAGATAACTCTTTGGAAATAGAACCTGTAGTTCTAGTGTGTTCTTGTTGGATTTATATCTCGTACCTAAATTTGAAGAAATTAATACAAGATGCATATCAATTCCTTTCAATTCATATTCATGCATATGGTGTAGTGCTTTAACTTCTATCTTTACTTCCTTATTTGTTTGGGAAATTCTAAATCTACGCTTAAATTTTGAGTTTTATTTCTGATTTGCATGTGGAATACATTAATTAGAAATATAATTCATTTTATTCTATTGAAATCCTTTGAATCTTGCATTAGTGGTATGAATGATCGAGTTTATAACTAGTTTTAATACTATGGTTAATGAATTTCTTAGATGGGTTTGTTGATATAAAGATTGAAATAGAAGTGTTGCATTAATCTTTTCTTGCATTCCTTTGAATATTTGAATCTTTCTTTTGAAACAACATTAGAGTAGAAACCAATTTTGATCCAATTTGAATAATAAAACTAGGCCCCTTTGTTAAATTGTCCACATTGAACCCTATGTTTGTGCATCATAGTTGTGACCTAACTCCCTAGACCTTGGGAATAATTAATTTTCAGATTAATTATCTTTTCAATAGACGCAATTTTAATCTCTTCTTGCCTATGTTGCATACGTGTTAATTGGACCATAAACAAGAAGGAGAAGGAGAAGAAGAATGAGAAGGAGAAGGATGAGGAAGAAGGAAGAAGAAGAAGGAGGAGGAGGAGGAGAAAGAGGAGGAAGCAAAAGGAGGAAGAAGACAGAGGAGGTGAAGGAGGAAAAGGAGGAGAAGAAGAGGAGGACAAAGAAGAAGGAGGAGGAAGAAGAAGAGGAGGAAGAATAAGAGGAAGAAGAAGAGGAAGAAGAGGAGGAATAATAGGAGGAAGAAGAAGAGGAAGAAGAAGAGGAAACACAAAGAGGATGACAAAGAGGATGATGAAGAGGAGGAAGAGGAGGAGGAAAAGAAGAAGAAGAAGAAGGAAAAGGAGAAGGAGAAGGAGAAGGAGCAAGAGTAGGAGTAGGAGTAGGAGTAGGAGTAGGAGTAGGAGGAAGAACATGAGTAGGAGGAGGAGGAGGAGGAGGAGGATGTTTTATAAGAAATTATAAATGTTTACTCAATAATTTCTAGGGATGTGCCTTAAGGATTGCCTCATGAAGTTGTTGGGGATGTGACACAAGGTTTTCATCCCAAAGTAGATCATTATCATGCCATTCAAATATTAATAGGGCACTACCAACCATCCATCACCTCCTCCTTGAAGGTGCACCCAAAGGTTATAGAAATAAAAGAACACAATTAACACCAACAAGAGGTACCCTTTAGTTTCAAGGAGAACAAGGCAAATGCACATAACAAAAAGAAGATACAAGTGAATCAACATAGAATTTTTACATAGTTAGTGCTACCTTAGTTAAATATAAAGAGAAGACCCATCTTGGATCTTGAGTGAATTTTGTAGACATGTAGGAAGAAACGTATGACTAGAAAAATCATAGAGTACATTAAATAGAAGTATTTTCCTACCAAAGTTGCCACATGGGAAGTTAAATATTTTTATGTAGAAGAATCAAAAATTGATGAATGTTGAGGATAACACATGTATGAAGAGGAGGGAAAGCTACAAATCCTTAATCTTATAGTGTGCATAGGGTTGTGTGTAGTCAACTTGTGGCTACCTTGATTATTAACTAAGTTATATAATCATTAATATTATCTTATATAGGTAGTTAAGTAAGCCTAGGTAGCATCGAAGGCATATGTATGGTATATCTAGGAGGTGAAGGTTAGTTATTATCATCATACTAAGTATTGTGTTCTTATTGAAGACTAATGGAGGTAGCCCCCATAAAGTGGCATATTAGTATCAAGTATTTGAAGCATATTTCCTACTATAATCTTCTATTTTTCAAGCTATTTCATTACAATATTGATCTATCATACGTGCATATTAATATACACAAACATACAAATAGGGGGGCTTCTTGTTGTGAACAGGGTATAATACCTAACTAGTTTCCCCATTAGGTCCTATTCAAACTATTTTACTTAAGTTTTGTTATGGAACACTTAGGATAGTTATCTCTTTGTGTATCATGTAATATGATTAAGACAATTTATCATCATCCTATGTATTTCTACTAGGATACAAAAGGAAGAGGAGGAGGAGGTTCTACAAGAAATTATAAATGTGTACTTGGTAGTTGCTATGGATGTGTCACAAGGATAGCCTCACAAAGTTGTTGGGGGTGTAACACAAGGTTTTCCTCCCAAAGTAGAAAATTATCATGCTATTCAAATATTAATAAGGCACTACCAACCATACATCACCTCCTCGTTTAGAGTGCACCCAAAGGTTAGAGCAATAGAAGTACTCAATCAACACCAACAAGAGGTGGCCTTTAGTTTCAAGGAGAACAAGGAAAAGGCACATAAAAAAATGAAGAGGAAAGTGGATCAACTTAGAATTTTTACATAGTCAATTCTACCTTAGTTAAATGTAGATGGAAGACCCATCTTGGATATTGAGTTAATTTTTTGGACATGTAGGAAGAAGTGTAGGACTAGGACAATCATAGAGTACATCATTAAATGGAAGTATTATCCTATCAAAGTTGCCACATGGGAAGTTGAAGATTTGATGTATAAGAATCGTCAATTGATGAATGTTGAGGATAACTCTTGTGTGAAGAAGAGGGCATTCTACAACCTTAATCCTATAGTGTGCATAAGGTTATGAGTAGTTCACTTGTGGCTACCTTAACTCTTAAATAAGTTATATAATAATCAATATTATCTTATATAGGTAGTTAAGTTGGCCTAGGTGGCATCAAAGGCATATGTATGGTATATCTAGGAGGTAAAGGTTAATTATTAGATCATCATACTAAGTATTGTGTTCTTATTGAAGACTAATGGAGGTAGCCTCCTTAAATTTGCATATTAGTATCATGTATTTGAAGCATATTTCCTATTATATTATTCTATTATGCATGTTGTTTTATTAAAATATTGATCTATTGTACACATATTAATATACACAAACATACACATAGGTGGTTTGTTGGTGTGAATGGGGTATAATACCTAATTGCTTTCCCTCTTAGGTCCTATTCACACTAGTTTACTTAGGAAACACTTAGGATAGTTATCTCTTTGTGTCTCACGTAATATGATTAAGACAATTATCATCATCCTATGTAGTCATATCTCATTACCTTTCTTCTATAAGCAAGGTATGTCATGTGCTTTATCTGTCATGGCATCATAATGTCATAATTCTATTTTGCACCAGAATCAAGCAATTCATCCTTTTGCTACTCTCTTGTGGAAGGCTAATCTTTGTTTTTGTAGGTGATCCTTTAAGCTTGAATCTATTGCTGACTTTTATATGGTTCACCCTATAATATAAAAATAATGATAAAGGAAGGCCAAAAGGCTAACCAAAAATACATTAAAAAAAGTGACTAAATGCTAGAGCAACAAAGACACAGAACATAATAAATCCTTTTAGAAATTTGGAGACAAAAGTTACCAATGAAAAAACACTAACAAACATATGGAAGAGGACTATAAAGAAACATCAATTTAATCCTTTAAAACCCACTAGCCACCTACCCCATCGAAGCTATCAAGAGAGCCATTCAAAACACATGATACAAGATTACATCACTAAGCTGACACCACCATCTACTTCAAAGAAGTAATAATGTAATCGTCATTAGTCACTAGAGCCTGAAAATAAACATTATGAATAACTTCTTGTCTCTTGCTAACTTGCACTGAAACTCTATCTAAGAGAGATGAGAGACTAAAATCAATGACAACTTTAAAGGAATTATTTTTATAGGAAACTAATAGAAGTTTGAGCACCAAGCCTACATTAATTCTCATAGAAAGAAGTTAAGTCCTAGAGCTCATTGTTGAAAAGATATATTTATTTGTTCATGTTTAGTTGTAAAAGGGGGAAAGGATGAGGTTTGATGTTTTAGTGTTGATGGTTTTAGATCCTCCTTTCACAATAAAAATTCAAGGACATATCAACCAAGTTGAATCTCTACTAAGTGAGAACATTCACCTAATAGGTTGGACTATCACTTGGAATGATATGGAAGCTCAGATGTTATCAATCAATATCTCAATTTAGTGCTCAAATACTCTTAAAACCCTAAGTATGCAAAATAGTAAGCAAATTGAGATACCTCCAATCAAAGTTCAAGATGTGGAATAGTCAGGGATACCTCCAATCTCACCCCTATCCAAGGTACTATTTTCTCTATGGAATCCTGATCACCTTCAGACACTGATCTTCAATGTATCTTATGTTTCTGTCCAAGAAAAGGTGGACACTGGCACTAGTGCCCTAGTCCAAACCTAGGTGTTTTTTAGGATGTTAGAAGATCTTCAGATGATGATTATCACTATCTAAATTTTTTCTATGTTTGCATCTCTGGAGGACACTGCCACTAGCACCCGTGTCCAAGCAGTCCTTTTTTTTAGGGATTTAGATTCTATACTCTGTCTCACTATTCCCTACAACTCCTCTCCTTCTAGATGCAAAACTAATAACCTGTAATCACAAGGAGATTGGTTGGGGATTGTGGTGTTTAGAGGCTTGCCTCAGTCAAGCCCTAGACAGACATTCAAGTCTTTTGGACATCATTGTTAGATAGAGAAAAAATCCAAATGACAAATGGTTGAAAACACAAGTAAATGTCACCTTAGAAATGTATATCTCACATAATTGAAGGCTCTTCAATCACATGAGAAGATAAACCTAGATCTGCAATCACAAACACAATAACAATGCTCTGGTCTGCAGCAGTAAATATCTTGAATGCTCTAAAATCACAAGTATGCATAAAGTTCACCATCATCTTCTAGTTTGCAAATGAAACACTAAACATGCTTATATATGCAACTACAAACATTCCCACTAAGAATTTCATAATTCAAACTTGAGATGTCGACATAGGACCTAAGTAACTGTCATAAAATCAACATTTAAATTTAGGGTTGAACCAAAATAGGGAAGGACTAGGGTGCTAGCGCTGAAGTCCACCCTCCCATTTTTGTTTATAGATCATCAAAATACCACCCCTAGGTTCTATTTGGCACAAGACTTCGAGGTTTTCTCATCGGGATTCACAATTAGCATGCAAGATGCTCTAAATGCATTCTAAGGACCTGGGAGCTAAACCTTAAGAGGGAAAAGTCCCCAAGGAGACATTTTCTAACATAACATTTAGCCCCCACTTTAATGTATGTATAAATGTAAGGCTGATACATGTATTAAAGTACGATCAAAACACAACAAACATGCAAAGCACGGTGAAGACATGCCAAAGACATCGAAGATAGAAACATGCATGTAAAACACGAAGAAGAAAGTTACAATCACGCAAGACACAGAGAAGACAACATTGAAGACACATAAAAAATAATGAATACAGTGAATGCAGTGATTATTTCTTTTTTTTTCATTTTCTCTTATATGAATGCAAATGCAAGTACAGTGAAAGTAAACACATAATCCAAAATGTAGGAGGGACTCATCCCCACATGTCTTTAGACTACATACGGGGCAACAGACATGCAATACAAATCTCAGAGTGTAGGAGGGACTCATCGCCACCAGTCTTTAGACTACATTTGAGAACAAACATGCCATACAAATCCCAAAGTATAGGAGGGACTCTTCGCCACCAGTCCTTAGACTATGCTTGGGAACAAACATGTCATACAAACATACATGGAAGACATGGAGAAAACATAGCAAACAAGCAATGGAAGAAACCTATTGCTAGGTTCGCTACCATCTCAAGCACATTACATGTACACATTGACGATGGGTTTTCACCACAACAATTGCTGAAGACATGCTTAAGGGAGGATACACTAACCCTGCCTGCTCGGAGGACTTTTACAAAATGACAGGATGTGCAATCTCCTCAAGAAATACACCATCCTTGCCTTCGCAAAGGGCTTAAAATAAAAAGATATGCACAATATCCCACCTCCGCAGAGGGCTTAATGATTGCAATATAGAAATAAAGATGTGCACTAGCTTGGAGACACAACATCTTGCCTCCGCATAGGGCTTACAAACATGCTTTGTTAGTACCAAAATCATTAGACATCTTACCTTATATATGCGTCCACCTTAATGTGGTTGATATCATGTACCGATATCAAGTACATTAAGGTAGGAAGAAAACACAGAAGGGAACACGAGCTCTCACAAAGCCCATTCCCCCCAAGAGGTGAAATGTACTTTACGATCACCAAAGGTTCCCACAAACACACAGTTTTCTACAAGAAAAGGTGTTAGCAACCATAATAAATAAAATCATATGTAATCATCCACATAAAGAGCCAAGCAAGGCAAGATCCAAGATAAATAAAGTGCATGGACCAACAATATTGTTATGTTTTGTAAGTGCAATAAAGCAACACCAAAGTATCACACAGAGTGATTCTACTAGCCAAGTGTCAGATAATATATATCAATCCCATCGCCATGTATGGACTACATCCATTTTTTATTTCTCACTGAAGGGACACTAGGTCCATATCAGTATTATATGTTTTTCGTCATCTACCAACTAGATAGAACCACTAGTGGAAGGTAAACATTAAATTGAGAGAGGAGAAACAAGTTCCCTAGGTTCGTCATGTAGGAAGGTGCCCCCAGGTCACCAAATGCAACACTATGCCCCTAGAACACAACACAACAATAAAAATAGAGGAGAGGCAATATAGAAGAATGATGATACAAATAGAAGAAGGGCCACAATAGAGGCAGTCTCCCAATATCCTTGACCTTACAAGAGTATCAAGGGTCATCCTAGGATTCCTAAACAACATATAACACATTACAGGGGAAAAACAACATGGAGGTAAGGGTTAGAAATACTTACCTATAGATAGGATCATGCTAGAGGTTATCAATGATCAAATCATCCTCCTCCCAGTCCCGAATACTAGAGGAGAGAGGTGTGTAAGGTACCATAGCCCAACTTTTGTTCTTATCTTCAAATTATTTAGTGTTAAGTTCATCATGGTTTGTTTCAATGTTAGGTGGAATGTTTTCTTGTTGAGGTGCATTTCATTGGGCAAAATCTTGTCTTCTCTTCCTCCTTTCTCTCTCTTGTCTATTTATTCTTGTCTTATTTCTTATGTTTTCAAAACTATTTTCATGTTTTCCATAAGAGTTTGCGCATTAGAGGAGGAAGCGCCATGTTCAAATAGCATTGGTCTCGATGAAATGTTTTGTTGTCGATGAATACCTCCTGATCCTTTTAAGGATGGCATGGGAGGAACCTCAGCATAAATACCATCTTTTCATGGATGAGGTGAGTTATGAAACTTTTCCTTATCCATTTATATCATGCCAATTATTTCATTATAGTCATAATAGTCTTGTTTTATTCTTATGTCATTTTGACATTTTCCTTTTACTCTAAGGGGATCTTCAAATTCATGTTGTTCTTCCCTTATTATTTGTAAAGGAGGCTTGGCCACTGTTGGTCATGATGTTAGTCACAAACAAACATGAAATAAAAGTTACACAACAACCTTTGTTTATCTTGAAAGATACAATGAATTTAGAGAATTTATGATCCCAAATCTCCATTGGTTAGTTCGTAATCTACTAACGTTACTCACTGGTTAATGTGTGTTGCTATTAATCAGTATGAGGCCTTACGTACTTCAGTAATTTCTACAAAGTTCTTCAATATTCCTCCAAATATCATGTCCTTTATGCATGCTGTATATAAATCTCAAACAATTCAACCTCTACACAATGAATTTGCTCATATAATGTGTCCATATGTTGATATTTTCATGAATTCTATCATTATTTATGATTCTTTGCATGATATTTTCAAAACTACATGCATTTAGCTTGAAATATGCTAATGATTTTCAGTTACCTACATGCTATCAGCATATTTACTCTATTCTACTTATTATTTATCATGATTTGCAGTTAAGGTGATGGTGATTTAATGAATTTAAGAAAAAGAAATAACAAAGATAGGGTTTAAAGAATGAGATTCCCAAAATTACTGAACTAAAACCACTGATCCACATACATGTTTTGATACAGTAATAAAGAGAAGAAAAACTAGAACTATACTTCACTAGGACATTCCAAAAATTTGCATGATCCAGTGCAAATCTTCAAAGGAGAAGTTGACAACAATATGCAATAAAATGAAAGCACTTCTATTGAACACAACAATCACCATTTCATAGATCCAAAAATCAACTTGAAGATTACATAAAGTTTACAATCAGGATGTAATAGGAAGCTTCATATCCATCCAATATGCTCTAGAACAAGTACATTTACAATGATATGAAGAAATAACCTTGACATTTCAACAATTCAGTCCTCATTAGTCGTAGTAATCTGATCTCCTATCAGTTCTACAATCATTGGCCTTCTTTACTAGATTTGAATCTATCTCTCTCTCTTACAAATGATAAGTCATGGCCCCTTTATAGAACAAAGGCCAGAAAATGGTTATAGTGATCCAACAATTAGGATCCTCTTAGAATAACCGACGGTCCAAATGAATAGCACATGGTTGCCAGTTGGCAATCACACAGTTGGCATAGAATATTCTAGCATCTTTGACTTAGTCCAGCTTCCAGCTAGCACACAGCATATTTGGTGATATCTTTATTGGCTCTAGTTCCTGTCACCACTACAACTTTGCAATTTTATCAATTTTAGCTTCCTTCTGCAACATCCAGCCCTCTCTGCAAGTAGTTCCATTATCCTGTAATGGATAGACAAGAATTAAGCATCATCATTTAATATATTAGTAGGAAAATAGACATTACATTACATGTGAATCAGGCTCCAAATGTGCAAACATCTATATATCAGGTTATGAATAATAAGCATCTGTAAAAATTCACATATATAAATGTCCATATGTGGTCAACAGGATCTGCTCAACCATCGTTGACCAAAAAATATGCTATCGGGTCTACAATGGCTTAATATCCCCCCATTTTGCTTTTGTATCTCTCATGTATATGATCTTGCATATGTGATACATGCATCTTTTATACTGTTATATAGGCAAGAAATGATGACGTCATGGTCATATTTTGACTCAATGACCTTTGTCACTGTTAAGTTCGCTTTATCCTTTTCTACATATCAAATCCTTGTATATGATCATGCATATGTGATACAAATGCCGGATATACAAACGCGGACCCCAACTTAGGGTTTATAATGTTTATCTTTTCAAACACATCCAGTTGTATATGTAATTGTATGTATATCACCCTTTGTATATGTTATGCAGACACGGACTTCAAAAGGTGCATGAAATAGATTGGAGTTTACCTTCGAATATGGCCTTGCATCCTCCTTTGTATTACTTTATGTATATTGCATACATACAAATTTGGATCTCAACCCTTTCATGAATTGAATTGGAATTAATCTTTGATTATGATGTTGTATGCACCTTTGTATATCCTTTTGTATCTTGGATACATACAAGCCTTAATGCATACAAATATGCATACTCTTCTACTCTTTAAATTGAATTGAATAAACCCCTCAGGTCTGGGCATGCATATTGAAATTGTATGACAAGTGCAAACCTTTATGCATACAACCATGGATCCTAACTGTTATGAAATACCCCCTAAAAAGGGGTCAGGCCTGGATATGCATACTAGTTAATATGAAGACTATTAACCAAGAATGACTTCTCTATTCATATGAGGGATATGACAATGATGTCCTCATCATATTGGGTTTCAATTTAAATAAAATATGATGATGTCATGGTTATATAAAGGAATACGAGGCATGCTGACGAATATGACTGATATTGAGAAATATCACCCTCAGAATATGATGACATCACAGTCATATAAAGGAATATGAGGCATATTAGCTAATATGATAGATGTTGAGGAAAAGATGACCCCACGAATGTCAGGCATAATGATGATGTCATCATGAATGTTAAGTTTTCACTTTATCAAGATAAGATGATGTCACCATCATATTTAGGAAGATCAGTCATATTAAGAAATATGATCCTCATGAATGCGTATGAATACTTGATGGGCAAATGACCTTAGACTTAAATTTGAAGTGCACATATGTGGATATCAAATTATCTATGTTAAAATCTATGCAGGGTGATATTCATGAATAATAGTCATATTAAGAAATATGACCCTAAGGATAGGTTGGACCATCAGTCATATCAGGTTTCTTTTAGGTTTGACCAAACTTTGACCGGCCATAACTTCTTTATTTTAGCAAATTTCAGGGTGATACAAAAGGCAAACATGCTTAGAATTTCAAGCTCTTTCACATGGTAGGCTTCCTGGGGAAAGGCTTCATCAATGAAAAATTGAGTTCAGACATTGAGATCATAGATATACCTGACATTAGGCATATACATACTAGTTGATGCTACTTTTACCATTACCACCCAGAGCACAAAAACAAGGAAACAAGCTAGAAAAGTTGGGTCCCTATTTTGCTAAGGAAAAATGGGGCGTGTTGTGTAACCACACAATAACTTGCCACCAAAGAAAACAACAAAATTCAAATAATTCAAAAGGTGAGGATAAGTTAAAACATAGTGTTTCCAAATCCTATTAAGCATGAGCATCATGGCCTTTTTGAGTGGTAACATGTTCATGAATATAATAATGTATTGATAAGGGATCAAGTGTGTGCACGTGATTAATATCCCTCATCTTGAAGATGAGTTGAATAAACTAGTGATTGTTGTTAAGCTACATAATTTGGTTCATCCCTCATAGCCAACCTAGATAGAGCCTTGCTACCAGTAGGTGTCCATAGCCCCGACAAGGTTATCGTTGCAATTCCCCTATGTAGAGCCTGACTACCAGTAGGCATCCATAGCCCTAGTAGAGTTACTTAGATGGCCTAATTTTCTCTTTAGATATTCAATATATTTCTTTTTTTTTTGTTTTGTATTCATAAGATGTCATCATGTAAGCACATTTTGCAAGGTGTGGTCACTTGTTGCTTTAGGTTGGGAATTGCAATGGTAGCAAGGGCAACATTTAGATTTTTCACTTAACACCTACACTGGTATGTTCAACAAACCCAAGGCTATTAGGTGTGTCATTGTGAGGATCTCCTTGACTCAAGAAAAATTAATACTAATGAATGGGATACCACAGACCTAATCAAGGATACTTGCTAACATGAATCACAACCTATGTAGGAACTTATATACAACTCTTGAATTCTAGCAATTTTAGCAGTGTTCTTAAGTAATTCTTAAGTAACAAGGTGTAGCAGCTTTGCCTAACCAAAACAAGGACTCAACAACACAAATTAAAAGCAAACACACACAACAAACTATACAAACAACTAACTACAAAAGGGAAACAAAACAAAGCAATACAGGAAAGTAAAACAAACAAAACAACTACTCTACCAAACTATATATAAGACACTACAAGGCAAATAAAACCCAAGATAAGACCCAAAGACACCTATATTTGCATACTTCCTTAGATTGTGCAAGATCATCAGGGCACTAGTTATGGTTCTAATCCTAGCAAATTCATCTTTATATTCTAAAAAGTATTCTTGTATTCTAAATTCATTGTGTTTAATAGAATAACTCTTAACGATCAGTAATTGAGGGAGTTCATCATGTTTATGATAGATCCATATGCATGTTTTATCTTTTGAATCTCCATAATAAAAATAATATTCAACATCATTCACTGTGGAAAGGAAAAATACAACCTAGTATATTTCCTATTCTGCTAAACATGCTTGTTTATTAACAGCTAGTCCTCCATTAAACTTTGCATTATCGTTGCTTGGCTCAATGTCTAGTCTCACTTCATCTTCAAGGATGTATGAATATTGATGTATTACTCCATCATCTTTATCCATCTTTGTTCCTTCATTCTACATGTAAGTCTGATTCTTTACTTTAGGAAACACTTCAACGTTTTCTTCAATTTTCAATTTCATCATGTCTAAGAAGGCATCACAATCCCTTTATGAATGTGCTTCATCATGTAATCTACACCAACTCTCAATCAAGATATCATCAGTGGATAAACGTAATATTTGGCTACACTATATATTTCTAGATAAGTATAATTCAAAATCCTTAAAGCGATCTCCTTCATCATTATCCAATTTCGTCTCTTCTCTTTGCAAGCTTATCTGACTTTTGACTTTGGGAAACACATCAATGTTTTCTTTAATTCCCTACACTTCATCATCTAAATGAGTGTCTTCAGCATCATAACTTGATACACATAAATCTATCATTTCTAAATCATTTGACTGTAAGGGTGAAACAAAATTTGATTGATAGGAATACTCCCTTGTTTCATTTTCAAAATAGTACTGGATTGACATCTAATCATGCACAACAACAGCAGAGCTTTCTATGTCTTCAATTTTCATGAATTGCTCATCAAATAGCTTACCTCTACCATCCAGTAGAGTGTCTGGTTCCATTGACCTATAACAATCTTGCATTCGAACATTCAATTTAAAGAAATCAACTAATAAATCAAGGTTTACTCTCTTCTCTGTGACTCTATTAGTTGCTATAGTAGGAACTTCTTTAGCAGTAGTGCGTTTAAATCCCTTCACCACCTGTTTACACTTTTTATCCAATCATTCTCATCAAAATTATTAAAATCATAATCAAAGGCACCATCCTGACAAGCACTTCTTAATAGTTCAACATATTTATCAAGTGTATCACGATACTCTAATCTTCTTGATTTATTGCCTGATGACTAAAAATATGAAGCACTTTCATCTCTATAATTTTCAAAAGATTCATACCTGCAATCTGAAACATCCATATTAGTACTTTGACAAAGAAGTAAAGAACTATCAATCTCACCATATATTGATTCATCAAAAGGTTCTTCATTATCTTCATCCTTCCGAATCGATTCAACTAGTACCTTTTCGGTATATCTCCTAGTCCCTAAAGATGTATTTTCTTGTTGTTCAAGAACTCCTTCATTTTCCTGCCAGACTTCATACCTGTATACATCTAAGTAAAGAATTGTTCCTATCAAATATAAATCCAACCTTGTGAGGAAAGTCAAACAACTAACTTCACCATGGTCTATAGAGTTGTGTATCCTGCACCTACCAGATAAACCAAAGTTACATAAACTTTGAGGATAAAGTACCTGATTTAAAGTTTCCTGAAAGAGAGGAATATCAACTTGGAAATTGTGTTCATATGCATCCATTGGAAATGAGACTATGTTTTACTTTTTAGAATTTTGAAATTTAATGAGATCTATCATATCTCAAAACAAAAAAAACTTGACAGCTCAGAAAATTAGACTAATCTCTACATTTTTGAGCCAGATCTTTACAAAGATATAGTCAAATCCTCTCAAACAAGAGATATTTGCAATCATTAAACTCAAATGATGAAATATTTGTGCAATATTTGCAGAAAACTTTAGATTCTTTGTTTGGCCCTCCTTCTAGCACCAAAACTATTGGTCATGATGTTAGTCACAAACAAACATGAAATAAAATTTACACAACAACCTTTATTTATCTTGAAAGATATGATGAATTTAGAGAATTCATGATCCCAAGTCTCCATTGATTAGTTCATAATCTACTAATGTTACTCAATGGTTGTTGTGTGTTGCTGTTAATTAGTTTGGGGCCTTAGGTACTTCAGTAATTTCTACAAAGTTCTTCAATATTCCTCCAAATATTCTATCCTTTATGCATGCTTTGTATAAATCTCAAACAATTCCACCTTTGCATGATGTATTTTCTCAAATAATGTGCCTATAGGTTTATATTTGCATGATTTCTATCATTATTTATGATTATTTGCATGATATTTTTAACACTACATGCATTTAGCTCAAAATATGCTAATGATTTTCAGTTACCTACATGCTATTAGCATATTTACTCTGTTCTGCTTATTATTTATCATGATTTGTAGTTATGGTGATGGTGATTTAATGAATTTAAGAAAAAGAAATGACAAAGATAGGGTTTAAAGAATGAGATTCCCAAAATTACTTAACTGAGACCATTGATCCACATGCATGTTCTGATACAGCAAAGAAGAGAATAAAAACTAGAATCATACTTCACCAGGACATTCTACAAATCCACATGATCCAGTACAAATCTTCAAAGGAGAAGTTGACAACAATATGCAATAAAATGAAAGCGCTTCTATTGAACACAGCATTCACCATTTCATATCCAGAAATCAACTTGAAGATTAAGTTTACAATGAAGATGCAATCTAAAGCTTCATCTCCATCCAGTATGCTTTAGAACAAGTACATTTACAATGATCTAATGAAAGAACCTTAACATTTCAACAATTCAGTCCTCATTAGTCTCAGTAATCCGATCTCCTATCGGGTCTACAATCATTGGCCTTCTTTACCAGATTTGAATCTATCTCTCTCTCTTACAAATGATCAATCATGGCCCCTTTATAGAACAAAGGTTAGAAAATGGTTACAGTGATCCAATGATCAGGATCCTCTAAGAATAACCAATGGTCTAGATGAATAAAACATGGTTGCTAGTTGGCAATCGCATAGTTGGTGGAGAATATTCCAACATCATTGACTTAGTCTAGCTTCCAGCTGGCACACAACATATTTGGTGATACCTTTATCGGCTCTGGTTCATGTCGCCACTGCAACTTTGCAATTTTATCCATTTTAGCTTCCTTCTACAAAATCCAACCCTCTTTGCAAGTAGTTCCATTATCCTGCGACAAATAGACAAGAATTGAGCATCATCATTTAATGTATTAGTAGGAAAATAGGCATTACATTACATGTGAATCGAGTTCTGAATGTGCAAACATATATATGTATCAGGTTATGAATATTAAACATCTGTAAAAATTTGCGTATTTAAATGTCCATATGTGGTCAAGAGGGTCTAGTCAACCATCGTTGACCAAAAAACATGCTATTGGGTCTACAATGGCTTAATATCCCACCATTTTGCTTTTGTATCTATCATGTATATGATCCTGCATATGTGATACATGCGTCTTTTATACTGTTATATAGGCAAGAAATGATGACGTCATGGTCATATTTTGACTCAATGACCTTTGTCATTTTAAGTTCACTTTATGCTTTTCTGCATATCAAATCCTTGAATATGATCATGTTTATGTGATACAAATGCCGAATATACAAACGCGGACCCCAACTTGGAGTTTACAATGTTTAGCTTTTCAAACACATCCAGTTGTATATGCAATTGTATGTATATCACCCTTTGTATATGTTATGCAGATGCAGAATTCAAAAGGTGCATAAAACAAATTGGAGTTTACCTTCGAATCGGGCCTTGCATCCTCCTTTGTATTACTTTATGTATATTGCATACATACAAATTTGGATCTCAACCCTTTCATGAATTGAATTGGAAATAATCTTTGATTACGACCTTGTATGCACCTTTGTATATCCTTTTGTATCTTGGATACATACAAGCCTTAATGCATACAAATATGCATACTCTTATACTCTTTAAATTGAATTGAATAAATCCCTTGAGTTCGGGTATGCATATTGAAATTGTATGACAAGTGAAAACCTTTATGCATACAACCATAGATCCTAACTGTTATGAAATATCCCCTAAAAAGGGGTCAGGTCCGGATATGCATACTAGTTAATATGGAGGATATTAACCAAGAATGACTTCTCTATTCATATGAGGGATATGATGATGATGTCATCATCATATTGGGTTTCTCTTTAAATGAAATATGATGACATCATGGTCATATAAAGGAATATGAGGCATGTTCATGAATATGACTAATATTGAGAAATGTCACCCTCGGAATATGATAACGTTACGGTCATATAAAGGAATATGAGGCATATTAGCTAATATGATGGATGTTGAGGAAAAGAAGACCTCGCGAATGTCAGGCATAATGATGATGTCATCATGAATGTTAAGTCTTCACTCTATCAGGATAAGATGATGTCACCATCATATTTAGGAAGATCAGTCATATTAAGAAATATGATCCTCATGAATGCGTATGAATACTTGACAGGTAGATGACGTTAGAATTAAATTTGAAGTGCACATATGCGAATATCAGATTTTCTATGTTAAAATGTATGTAGGGTGATATTCATGAATATCAGTCATATTACGAAATATGACCTTGAGGACAGGTTTGACTATAAGTCATATCAATGTTCTTTCAGGTTTGACCAAACTTTGACCGGCCATAACTTCTTTATTTTAGCAAATTTCAGGGTGATCTAAAAGGCAAACCTACTTAGAATTTCAAGCTCTTTCACATGGCAGGCTTCTTGGGGAAAGGCTCCATCAATGAAAAATTGAGTTCAGGCTTCAAGATCACAGATATACTTGACATTAGGCATATGCATACTAACTGATGCTACTTTTAGCATTACCGCCCAAAGCACAAAAACAAGGAAACAAGCTAGAAAAGTTGGGTCTCTGTTTTGCTAAGGCAAAATGGGGTGTGTTGTGTAACCACACAATAGCCACTCCAGCTAGTTGTTTTGCTTTGTATCATCTATATTCTAGGAGAGATTGGTCTCTTCATAGCTTAGGGTCTCTATCAAGTTGCAGCCAAAAGTAATCAAGAGTGAAGTTCTTGTTCTTAGCCAGAGGTTGATATGAATTATGGCAGATAGTACGTATGTCTCCATGCAAAGGGAATTTTATGCATTTGTGAATAGTTGAGGGGATGACATTCATAGCCTTAAGCCATGGATGTCCTAGTTTTACACAGAAGAGGTCGGATAAGGGGATAACATCAAATAACTGATCCATGGTTTTATCAAATACTGAGACCAATAAGGTTATCTTCCTAAATGTATTCATCAAAGCTCCATTATGTGTTTTAATTCTCAAATTTGACGGTTCATAAGAATCTTGTACCAAATCATGTTTAAGAAGGAACTCTTCTGTAATCACATTAGTCATGCAATCAGGATCTATAAGTGTTCCATGCACAAGTCTTTCCATTATGTTTATTGTAATGTCAAGAGGCACTTCAATATCTACCATTTCTTTGTCATGAGGTGTAAATGTTATTTCAAGTTCAGGGGCTCTTCTTTTCAAATAAGGTCTAGGAAAAAACCTAGAATTATTTTTGTATTGATAAGCCATGTATATGTTTTCAAATGAATTCCAAATCATATTTCAAATATTTTCAACATTTATGCCAAAAACAAGTACAGAAGTATGTATGAATATGACCTAAAATGCTTAATTTTTCAACGTTTTTCAACGCAAATGAGTGGAAGAAGAGGTGTTGTGAAGAATTTAAAGAGGGGAGGAAAATAATATGCCTAATAATAGTCCAATTATGCAACAATATCTTTCACAACATGCTTATGATGCAAAACTATGTATGAATATGACCTACAAATGCTTGATTTTTAACTTTTTTTGACAAGTTTTCAATGCCAATCACTAAGAGAAGAGGTGTTCTGAATAATTTCAAGAACAAAAGACAATAATAAGGTCCATATCAACCAAATAATGCAATAACATCCTTCACAACATGCCTATGATGCACTTCTATATGCAAAATAAGCTGAAATCTAGTGAAAATGTATATTTTTCAAACCCTAGACATGATTTTTTTCAAAGATGACACTATGATGCAACACTACAATTAGAAATCAATCCTAAATGAGTATTTTAAAAGGTTAGTAAAATCTTAAACAAGATTTTAACTACAAACCCTAGCTAATGCAATACTAGGTTTTTATGAAAAATGCACAATTTCAAGCAATTTTTATCAAATTAAGCATGAAAATCCAATGAAAGTGAATACTAATTGATGAATTTATGTAATTTAAGTGATATCTAATGAAAACAATAGAAATTGAATTCTAGTTAATTCAAATTATGCCAAAATGCAAGCCTAAGATGCCAATTTTTTCAAAAGTTTCAAAATTTTCACTTTTTTTGTAATTTTTTTAGTGCAATAAAATGAATGAATGCAAACTATCATACAAAACTCAGCAAGGTGCACAAATTCAAAAACACGGGTTCACCAAAATGTTTAGAGGTAAAAGGGGGAAAGGATGAGGTTTGATGTTTTAGTGTTGATGGTTTTAGATCTTCCTTTCACACAAAACATTTAAGGACATATCAATCGAGTTGAATATCTACTAAGTGAGAGCATTCACTTAACAAGTTGGGCTGCCACTTGGAATGATGTGGAAGCTTAGATGTTATAAATCACTATCTCAATTTAGTGCTTAAATACTCTTAAAACTCTAAGTATGTAAAATAGTAAGAAAATTGATGAATTACGACAAATCCTTGTAGACTAAGATGAAGGACAGTGATTAATAACTGACCTTTTTTAAAAGTTTGGGGTGCAGAATAGTTAGGGACACTTCCACTAGCACCCCTATCCAAGGTATTGTTTTCTCTGTAGAATCTTGATCATCTTCTGACATTGATCTTCACTATATCTTCCGTTTCTATCCCATAAATGGTGAAGGACATTGGCACTAGTGCCCTAGTCCAAGCTGATGTGTTTTTCTAGATGTCGAAAGCTCTTCAGATGCTGATTATCACTGTCCAAATTATTTTTGTGTTTGTAACTTTGGAGGAAACTATGACTAGTTCCCATGTCCAAGTGGTCATTTTCTTCAGGGATTGAGAATTTGTAATCTGTCTCACTGTTCCCTACAACTCCACTCCATCTAGATACAAAACTTGTAACCTGCAATCACAAGGAGAGTGGTTGGTGGTTTTGGTGTTTAGAGGCTTTCCTCAGTCAAGCCCCAGAGAGACATTAAAGTCTTCCAAACACCATTGTTAGATAGAGAGTGCATATCCTGGTAGAATAGAAGCAAAATCCAAATAATAAATGATTGAAAAAATAAGTAAATGTCACCTTAGAAATGTAGATCTCACATAAATGAAGCCTCTTCAATCACATGAGAAGATGAAGCTAGATCTGCAATCATAAACACAATAACAATGCTCTGCTCTATAACAATGAATATCTTGAATGCTCTAAAATCACAAGTATGCATAAAATTCACCATCATCTTCTAGTTTGCAAATGAAACACTAAACATGCTTATATATGCAACTACAAATATTCCTACTAAGAATTTTGTAATTCAAACTTGAGATGTTGGCAAAAGACCTAAGTAATGGTCATAAAACTGGCATTTCAACTTAGGGCTGACCCAAAATAGGGCAAGACTAGGGTGCTATCACCCAAGTCAACCCTCCCATTTTTGTTCAGCAATCATCAAAATAGCACCCCCTAGGTCCTATTTACCACAAGACTTCGGGGTTTTCTCATTGATATTCACAATTAACATACACGATGCTCTAAATGTATTCTAAGGACCGGGCAGCTAAACCTTAAGAGGGAAAAGCCCCCAAGGGGACATTTTATGACATAATAGTTGAAAACACAAACACCCCCATAAAATCTATAGCATGAATAACATTCTCAGCCCTATGCTCTTCCAAAATATCCACATTCTTAGGAGCCTCCTTATCACTATCTCTAAAATAGAAACCACCAACAACACCCTTCTCAAACTATGTAGCCTTAGAGACCTTAGAATAAAGAAAAGACTATAAATCTATTCTGCAATCACTTCATCTAATTCTTTTAACAAAAGAGCACGTAAACTATATCCCTTGAGCACATACAACCATTATCTTCAAAACCCTCTAGATTTAAAATTAACTTAACTAGCTTTAGAGAAGAGGAGCTTGGGCAATAAAATATAGTGCATAGACAATGTTTAAAGACTTTGCCACACAAAAATAGATCCCTCAAACCTCCAAACTAATGTCTTTTAGCCATGGCCATATAAAACTAACAAAACCCTACACCACCACGATAAATCCAATCCAAAGAAAATGAAGCATCAACCACAAAGACAACCCCAAAAATAAAGGAGAAAATAAGAAACAAAACTAAGGAACTTAATGAAAATAAGAAAGGGAGCACATGTGTACATGAGAAATAGGAACCTATGATAAAATCACCTAAAATTTTAACGCTAGTGCCACTGTATCCCATTAAAATAAATGAATAGTTGGCACCATAGAGGAAAGTTAGGAGTCACCAACCAAAAGGAAAGTAGGAAGGTCAATCATTAAATAGAAGTTTATTTTAAAAATATCATATGTTAGTATTACAACTAATTAGAGCCAAGAAGTGTACTTTCTCAACCCAAACATTGCCAAGGATATTGGTCACTTTGTTCTTTTCTTAGTAGGAATGAACAAAAGAAATGGTAAAGAACTTGTTACATAGAGTAATAGCCTCATTTAACATACTTTTAAGTTTCTAATTCAAACACACTTATTTTCAAAGATCATGAATCACATTTAGTGAGTCACCTTCCATAATAATATGCTTGTATCTAGACTCTAAAGATATATTAATCCCAATCAAAACCTCCACCCATTCAATTGCATTGTTAGTTTTGTGTCTAAAAAAAGAGATCCCACTTGGATGAAAGCACCCAAGGAATCTCAAAGAATAACCCCACATCTATCTAGAGTAGTGTTCCCTTGAGAAATTCTCTAAAAGTTGAGACGTTCCAATACTCAAATGAGTCATGTCCACCAAGAGTAAATGGTTGTTTTCTTAACATGATCACATCTTTTAGAAATGCAATCTTTTGTCTTATTAAAACTTTCTAAAATCTATTTTGGCTATTTTTTGGCCCCCCATCTACATGCATATACATTGTAGTGACTTTTACTTGTAGTATTAGAACAAGGTTATGAAAGATGTAGAAATATGACAGATAATAAAAACTCCTACAACTAAGAATTAGTCATTAATTAAATAAACCAATAGCAATAATTAATCTTACATAATTCTTCCTAAAAAAATATTGGATTATACAAGTAAAATAAATTTATACAAACAAAAGTAAAAGATAGAGTTTAAAGCTTCACATTAAGCATTTAAAATAAATAAAAATAAAAATAAAGACTCATTAAAAATATATATAAATGAAACCATTTTTGGGTCGCATAATTAGAAATCCTAAGGATTCAAAATAAGAAAGCTCATTATAGAACAATCAAAGAAAGACCATTAAAAATAACATTTTAATCACACAAATTATAGAAGTTCAAAACATCCATAGTTTTATTGTAAACTTATTTATTTTATCATTAAATTAGAAGAAATATAATTTAGGTAATATTATCATATGTCCACATTTAATGAAGACTCTTAATTGTTTAGATAAAATGTTGAAGATCAATTGTGTTAAATTATGTATTTTTATGTTGGTAGGTGTTCTTTCAAAGGAAGTATTTAGAGAAATACATCTACAACTATGTTTGAATGGACAAGATTGAAATGATTACAATCAAATCAAACTTTTTTGTAAATTTTATAAAAAAATATTGGCCATTGGACATTGATTTTTACATGTATCATTATTTAGAGTAGATGTCTTTTCTCCTTGAATTGGGGTAACTATATCTCTTTACTATTTAACATTTATTATAATAAGTTTTGAAAAGATGATGAGATGAAATGATGAACTTTACTTTTCCATTTTCTTTTAGCCTTTACCTAGACATTTTTAAAAAATTGCTACATAAATTTTTTTAGAATTCTTTTAGCACCCCTATGATATTTTCTTTCATATGTCTTTTGCGGTTATGTATCAATAACAATAGATAGAGATTGATTGCTCTAAAATATCAAACAAGAGAACAACATTTAATATAAATGTGTTATGGTCACGTGATTTAATAATAAGAAAAATGGAAGGTTACTTAACTTATAGCTAACTTGAGTGAAAGGTAATAGAATTTATTTCCTATGGGTAATGGAAATCTTACTTTAAAAAACTTACTATTTGTAACGTACAAATCTCTACTGTTCATTTGCTTTAGCTTAATTAAAAACCTTGCTCTATATAAAAATTTCAAAAAATATATGAAATTTACTGAAACAAACCTTCTCAATTGTTCATTGGTGAATTTTATACATCAATAGCTAAAGGCTCATCATTAAAACAACTATATCTATCTCTTATTTGTGCATTCGTGAAATTGGTTCATCCTGAGACAAGGAAACTGTAATTGTGTGAATAAACAACACAAATCATCCTTCTTGCACACTTTTTTGTATTAATGGTACAATTAAAATTTTAAAATATATTAATGATAAAATTAAAATTTCTAAAGGATAATATTAGGAAGGTAGCTGCAAATTTAGACAATATTCACTTTTTTTCCATGCTCCTCTACCTTGTCTATACTTCAAATTCAAATAAAGACCTTCACAATTCCTTTCTTATCCTTTTACAATTTTTATGTAATTTCTTTTTTAAATTATCAACAGACTTATTAAACCTTGTGAATGGAGTGTAAACTCATTATTGACTGTTTGGACATTCAAGTCAAATCAATTTATTGACTCTTTGGACATTCAAGTCAAATCAATTTTAATGTAGATCTGAGTGACCATTTGTCCATCCTTGACCATTTGTCCATTTGAACACTGGATTTTGATGTAAATCTAGAAGGTGTTGAAATTTGACCAGTGTACCTTATTGAAGATGAAGAACTACTACATCCCAAAACCATGGGCTCAAACAAAGGTTTTTCTTCTTCTTCTTTACAGAGGCAAATAATAATTGGATGCCATTGCGAGAAATTCGGATCGAATTTTACTCGGGACATTGTACGGATTATCGTGGTAAATTCGACCTGCCGACCTCGTCTGAAGTTCGGATGGAGGAGCTCTTCCAGCCTGCCACGTCTCCTCAAACGTCAGCTCGCCTTACGCCATTGTTCTACATATTGACATGTGACAGAACATAAATTTAAACTCTACGTCAGTTTGCCGGAATTCATCTTGTCAACATTGTCTCAACGTGAACATAATGAAACGTGACTCTTCTCAATTAAGACAATCAGTTTGGTGACCTTTGCACTTAAATTGCGGTGGATAGATAATTTGTATTATTAGTACTCCGTCCACTCTATTTAAATAGTATCTATTTGAATGTTCAAACAGTCAATAATAATTTTACATTTCATTCACAATAAAAAGTGGTAAATATTTATTCTATTTTTATTGGTTAAAATTGACCTTTGACTTTGAAGTGGATGATATTTGAGAATAGCCCATTAGAACCTCCTAATCGAATATTAGGCTATCCATGTATTAGCAAAGATAATAATAATAATTCAAGAATTTGTCTTAAAAGATGTCTCACCCAATGCTAACAAAAATAGGGTTTATGCAAGAATCTACATGAGACTTGATAAACAAAATAAGATGTTGAACTGACTTCTTCTAACCATAGAGGGACATATCTAGAAACAAAAAGTTGAAATTGAGTTCTGTTCTAGATGCATGTGCCCTATTTGCAAAAGCAATGGTCACTCTTGAACCAAGATAGTATGGATAGCTAAACTTCAAGATTCGAGGGCCACCATAGAATCTCCCCCTAAGCCACCTTAGCCTTCTATGGATGTTATCCCTCCTAAGCTTATGAATGAAGTCACCCCTCCAAGAAAAAATAACCTATGGAGGTTCTCTTGTCTTTCCATTGCTAAAGGTGCAAAGATCTTTAAATGGTGAGATCCTGGAGGTGATAATTTGAAGATTAGAAATATTGGCACAAAAGATTAGGACTATATCTTCCCTGTCACCATCCCTTTGAAAGGAAAATAAAAGGCAACTTAAGGATCCTCTCATAGAAGAATCATGAGAGAAATAAAGAAGATGAGCGAGAATTGACTTCCACCCAAGTGCCTAGAATTTCCCAAACCCCTTACAAGAAATTTAAATCGAACTATGGGAACATAAAAAATGGAAAGGAAAAAGGACATTGAGTAAGAACAAGAGCAAGGCCAAGTGGAGAATCAAAATAAGTTGGACAATTTTACGAATAAAACACATGGTGGGGTGGAACCCCCATAGGCATCATGAAACTCATCACATGGAATATTAGGAGTAGACATCATACTATTGCTTGAACAAAATATTTCTTCCTTCGAGCCTAACAAGTGGCTATATACCAAGTGGCATAATTGGAAAGGGGTCTTCTCTAACTCAATTAGGGTGTTGGGTGGATTAGCCATCATCTAGTCCTTAAATTCAATGGTGATCAACCCTATTACAAGTGAACAAAATTAGCAGGTATGTAAGGTTGTAATTCCTAAATATAATTTAGCTTTCCTTCTATGGAATGTATACGACCCAATAGGTACCTTCCACAAAAAGGGAATGTGGGATGTAATTTTTTCCTACTCAATCAATGGGGTAATGATTTAGTTATATTTGGAGGTGATTCTAATGCCATAAGTAGTTCAAAGCATAAGAATAGGGAAATCTCCCATCCAACCCAAACTTAGAAAGATTTTGCAAAATTTATTGATACCAACAAGTTATGGACATGAACCCCCTGAATAATAGATTTACCTAGTTAAATTGAAAGGATCTAGTTTTAGTCATTTAGTAGAAATATTAGACAAGCTTAGGGAGATTTTGCAAAATTTATTGATACCAACAAGTTATGGATATGATCCCCCTAAATAATAGATTTACCTGGTTAAATAGAAAGGATCTAGTTTTAGTCATTTAGTAGAAATATTAGATATGTTTCTAATGAACTCCAAGTGGCTTGAAACCATTTACACTCTAAAAAATCTCGTTGCTACAATTTTTGGCTTGAACTATTTCTTGGTATTCCTCAACATCAAAGGGGACATTGTCCCCCTCAATTACCCCTTGAAATTCAAACAAATGTGGCTAAAAGATACATGGGTGCAACTTCAAAGTTGTGTCCCACTTCAAGCCAACTTATCAACACAAATGAATTTAAACATTTCCAATTAAAAGTCAATTTTGGTCAAACATATGTTCTAGTTGGATTCCTTCTAGCTAAATTAGATCTAGGCGACAAGTTTTCCAAATAGAAGTGTCCACTAAATACATATTTAACATCACTTTGGGGCTAATTTCAAAAAAAGTAAAATTATTTCAAAAAACTTAATGTTCTCACAACTCCTACTCATGTAAATAACATTTTAATTTCTTTTTACAATATCCTTTTGTAGATTTATAAGTGTTGTTTTTAAATATATAAATTTTTAATATTTTAATTAGTGTTTATTTTTTTAAATTTTCACTAAAATTAGGTCATCAACACCAAAATACAAGATTCATTGTCTTCTCAAAAAATGAAAAAAATTATTAAAAATTTAGAAAAAAAAATATGATGCACTAGAGGAGAGATTCCATGTCAAGATGATATAATTTTGTCTAGTTTGGATAAATAGTTAAAACAAAAATTTGTGGCTTTTTGAAACATTCATGTTTTTAGTACATGCAACTTTTAAGATTTATTATAAAATATTTATCAAAATGGAAAAAAAAATCTATGCAGTAAAGTTTCAAGTTTTAAATATAAAAATATTTGAAGGAAAAAAAATGAAATTTACTATATAAAATGTTACATCTAACTTAACCTCATTTTTTAACATTTTATCAGCAACTAAATTATAGTGTCAGTTATAGAAAAAACTACATTAATTTTTTTAAAAATAAAAACATAAATACACTATAGGAATCTACATTTCATTAGTTTACATTATTTCAAAATTGAAATATATGTCACTTTCTAATGATTCAAGTTAAAAAGTTAGATCGGTAGTGGCCATTTCCTTTATAGAAGTGGAACATAGTTTTACTAAACTTTCACCCACATACATTCTCATCACTTTTGATTATGGGTGGAATGTAACCCCACAAGAAAAGAAATCCAAAATGTTCATCTTTGCACAACAATTGAAAAGAAAGGATCAAGGAGAAATAAAAGAAAACCAAATCAAATGTGATCATATGGGATGGAAGTGGAATAATATCATAGAAAAAAACTAGTGGTGGCTAAACTCATGGAGTTTCATAAAAAGGAAGGGATTTTCTAGAAATAAAAATCCAAAGATACTTAGCTAAGAGAAGGAGATAGGAACACATTCTTTTCATAATACCACAAAAGAAACAAGGAATATAAATAAAATCTATTCCATTACTTTGAGAGAAGGGATAAACTTAGAGTCAAGAGGACATCAAAATAGAAATGGTGGATCCTTTTTAAGATATTCTAAGCACAAAAGAACCATTACATACTTTGTGTTTGGATGACTTGACGAATGACATCACCATGGTCATCATTAAGGAGAAAAATAATACACTAATGGCCCCCATCACCATTGAGGAAGTTAAATCTACCCTCTTTTCCATGAAAAAGGATAAATTTTCAAGATTGGATGGCTTCTCCATGGCCTTATACTAGTATTTACATCCCATCACTAGTAGAGATCTATGAGAGGTACTAGAAGTATATAGGAAACAAAAACAAGTTCCCAAAGATTTGAACACATTAATTGAAATGATTCGAAATACTACCTCACATTTACCCTTTGTATAATATTAGCCTATATCACTATGCAATATGGTTTAGAAGATAATTACTAAAGTGACACCATTAAGACTAACCACACTCCTTTCATCAATAATCTCCTTGGAGTAGTGGTATTTTGTGTCAAATAGAAACATTATGGAAGGCATCATCATCACTTATGAGGTCCTCCATTCCATATCCAACATAAACTCAAAAACTATGATCATTAAGCTAGACATTAGTAAGGCCTATGAATCATTGAATTGAAAATTTTCATGATCACACTCTAGAAGTTTATCTTAAAAGATGACTGAACTACAAATAAATCTTTAACTACATAAGTTGGACAAGATACTCAATATTACCAAATGGCATTCCAACCATTTTTTTAAAACTACCAAAAGGCTAAGATAGGGGATCCCCTATTTCCATTTATTTTTATCATCATGGAAAAGGTATTAGGGAGAACAATCTAAAGGGAAAGCAACATGTCCATTATTGTAGGGATCCAAGCTACTTATAACATGGAAGACTTCACTCACTAATAATTTACTAGTGACACCATCCTCTTTTGGAATCTTCCAGTCAGGAGGTGAGGGGTTTCAAAGACATGTTTTGGACAAATACACCAAGTTTGAAGGTTAGATTATTAATCAAAATGGATCTAATTTTTTTTCACTTATGTGATGCCTTTGATGTTTGATGGGATATCCCAAACTCTCAATTTATAAAAAAATTTATTGCCTAGTAAATATTTAGGGGTTCCCTCTTCCAAGGATTGGGATGCTCTCTATATTATGGAACAACCTAATGAAAATTTTTGAAGGCAAGTTTTCCTCTTGGAAAGGGTATTGATTATCCATAGCAGGTAGAATTTTACTCATAAATTAGTCTTCTTGGCTCTTCCAATCTTCCTAGTGTCAGCACTAAAACATCAATAAGAATTATCAAGTACTTGGAAAGAATCACAAGAGACCTCTTTTGGAAAGACACAAGTGACAAGAAAAGATTTCATTAGTGGCATGGGAGATAATATGAATTTCTAAATAGGGGAATAGATATTGGTAATTTACAAAAACAAACTTTAGTTTTGGGTGAAAAGCTAGTTTGGGGCATGTACTTGAATCCAAGAGAAATTGTACCACCTACTTCAAAATAAATATCTAGACTCCCCATCCCCATTCAAAATTTTTATGATTGATTTCACTCCCATGGGTTCACACATATGGAACTTTATGCTAGCATGTAGGCCAATTATCATAGACCACTTCACTTGGGAAATAATGAATGGAGAGGTAATATAATTTTGGCTAGATTCATTTGGTGGAAGACCTCATCTATTGGAGGTCTACAACCTTCAAGAAGTAAAATAATATTTAATAATTTTGTGGAGGGGGAAAATCAAGGATTATTGGATACTCATCAAATAGATGGGTTTTATTGTCATTAAGTAGAAAGATATTTATTTCTAAGACATTGATCTAGCCATAAAAAATATGGAATTAAAAACTAAGAGAAATGACTTATTTACAAATGCCTTAGGTCAAATTAATTGGATGAGCTCAAAACTAGGGGATAAAAAGAAAAACTAGGATACATCATCTAGAATAATACCTACTAGGACTCCACATGGTTGAACAAAAAACTTTGGCATAAATCTTGTCTCCTAAAGGAAATATGTTTTGTATGGCTGGCTACTCAAGGTAACATGTTAACATGGGAGAGGCTCACGAAATATCATTTACAACATCCTTTTAGGTTCTTCCTCTATTTATCATAGGAAGAATTAGTAAAACATTAAATTATTTAGTTCCCCTTTGTTAGCAAATATTGGTCTTGGTTGTGTACTATGATCAACTAGTCAAGGGCCCTACCAAACACTCTCATGAAATTGCTTTGGTCCTAGTCAACAATACTAAATAGTGAAGCCTTATTTTCTAGCTTATGGATTGCAAGTCAATCCCTCAACCTATTACACATATGGAAAGAAAGAAACCATATTATTCTAGGATAAATCACTACCATGGGAAACTTTCATCAAAAAATTGGATATTTTCATGTTCGAGGTAGTTAAAATGGATGTCAAATAATATCTAGGAAAAGGAAATCTAATTCCTTCTAGGATATTGAAGCAATAAATAAATTGCCTTTTTGAGGGATCCCTCCCTTGTTCAAGGGATTTAAAATTCATATCTTGTTTTCTATCTACATTCATATTGTTTTCTATCTATATTCATGAATACATGGATAAACAATTTCATTTTTGTACTTATAAAATATCATCCATTTGTTGGCCATGGAGGATCATCCTTTGGCAACTTGGCATATTTTTTAAAACTTACATTTTTTTAATATAAGGTTAGGGTCCCTTTCCCCTCTTAGTAATCAAAAATTATCTTTGTCTTCATATTCAACTAAATCACCCTTTAATATATTTTTTATAAACCCAAAGTACAAATAATTTAATACAAATCATCATCATTGTTTTGTATCTATATCCAATATTTTTTCTTCTTAAATCAATAAATATTTTCATTTGCAAGCTAAATAAAAGCAATTCTTTTTACAAAAAAAAAAATCATTGATTTGATGAACATAATTTTATAAAATTGTAAATCATAATTATCTTGTAGAATTTGTTCATTTTCAATTAACTTATTTCTTCCAAATCCTTGATATCCCTGATATTTTTTTGGATGCCTACCTTCAGGAAACTATAGATCAATTGATTTATCCATGTCCAAGATGTCCCATACATTACCAAGTTATTTCTCTAAAATTCTAAGGTATGGCAATATTATTTCATTTAATTCTTGGTCCACAACTTGGTTTGATGTCCATCTAACTAAAGATCTTTACAAATGTCCTTACTACATTCATCCAATATAGGTGGACATGTCTTAAAAAAATTACAAGTATTTGTTTTTACATTTGTTTGTGCTCACTACAAAAAAATATTCCCCAAATGTGTAACATTGTAAAACATCATGTGAAATATAGTCAATTTATTGTCCTTGTGAATAAATGTGTAGCAACTAAACATTTTGCAAGAAAATTATTCCCACAATTTAGAGAACTAATTTTATCCTCACTAAATATATTTCTCATTGCTAGTGTAGGTGGTTCTTCTTGCAATGGTTTGATTGATACCACGATTTTTTAAAGTATGGTTGTTCAATATCCATTGTGTTATCTAATGTCAAACATGTCATGGAATTGAATGATCCATGTTTCAACATTAATTTACTCCATAATGTGAATCCATTTATAATATTTCACAATTCTTTTTCAAATGGAGATGACTAAGGAAATAGAAGGCTAGTGTGTAAAACCTTTGTCACATTTATAATGGAGAGAGTGAGAAAAAGATAGGTGAATGAAGTATTTGATGATGTATTCAATGAAGTTACAAGGTATATAAAGCAATGACATGCATTTATCTTGTAATTTTATCTACAATCTAATCTGCATAACTGGCATAACTAATCAGCAGTAACTGATGATGTAATACATAATATTATATTCTAACATCCCCCTCTTATTACATCATTTTTTAAATGTACCCCCTAAACAAGTCAAATTTAACCTTATCAAGAAACTTGGTGAGTATATCTTTTACCTGACAATCTGTGGCGTAGTACTAGAGTTGGATGTGGTGGTTCAAGACTTGGTCCTAAATGTAATGACACTCGACCTCAATATGCTTGGTTTGCTCATGAAAAATTGGATTCTTCACAAGCTTCAACACACCCTAGTTGTCACAATAAAGAATAGGTGGCTGCTTTTCAAAAATGTCCATGTCAGCTAGAATGTGACATAGCCAAATCAATTTAGACATAGCTCTTCGTGCAATATAATATTTATCCTGAATGGATGAGAGAGAAACAACAATTTTCTTCTTACTAATCCACAATATAGGTCCAAATCGAACATGAAAAACAAATCTAAAAGTTGACTTCCTCTCATCAATAGATCTTGCATAATCTGATTCGGTATATCCCTACAAGAAGAACTGAGTGTTCTTGTATTCTAGACCATAATCAATTATGCCTCAAATATATATCAAAACATGCTTTGCTGCAATCCAATGCCACTTCTTTAGCTTTTGCATAAATCATGAAAGATAGCTGACAACAAAACATAAGTTTGGTCTAGTGTAAGTCAAGTAAATGAGACTCCCAACAAGCTATTTGTAGAGAGTTTCATCTACTTGAGGTGAATCCTGGAATCGAGCGAGTTGTAAATGTTTTTCCATTGGAGTGGACACAAGATTACAATTGAATGTTCAATACTTTTCTAGGAGTGTCTTCGCATATTTCATTTAGGAGATAAAAATGTGATTCTTCTTTTTTCATATCTCTAAGCCAAGACAATAGTGAAGTAGCCCCAAATCTATCATGTTGAAGGATTACTTGAGATCATTCTTTATATCATTGATGAGATTGTCTAAGATGCTAGTGAGCACAAGATCATCCACATAGAAAACCAGAATTACAATCTTTGTGCCAACCCTTTTAATATACAAATTGGAATATGAGGGGCTATGGGTGAATCTATGCTGCAATAGGTGACCATCAAATTTAATGTACCATGCCCTAGGAGACTTCTTAAGTTTATAAAGTGACTTGATGAGATGAGATACCTTGTGAGGATGATGTTCATCAAAAAACCTTTTGGTTGAGTCATGTATAATTCTTCTTTTAGATCATCATTTAAGAAAGCACTCTTGATGTCCATCTGCAGACGTTTCCATCCTTTATGTGCTACCAATGTGCAAACAACTCTAATTGTTTAGATCTTTATAGTGGGTGCAAAGGTCTCTTCATAATCAATGCCCTCCTATTGAGTATATCCCTTTGCAACAAGTCATGCTTTGTATTTGTCGATAGATCCATCTGCCTTATGTTTTGTTTTGAAAATACATTTGCAGCCAATGGATTTCTCTTTCAGGCAAATCGACAAGTTCCCATGTATGATTTTGTATTAGATAATTATACTCTGCATCCATAACGTTCTTCCACTGAGGTTAACTTAGTGCCTCTCAAACTATATCAGGTTTAGTGTTGTCAATAGATGAACTCATGAGTGCAAGATTTAATTCATTTTTCATCTAACTTCTTGTTCTAACTCCTGATGAAGTATGTAGAAGAGAGTGTAGGTTGGAATCCATGATGGTGCTTTGGACCCACTTCAGACATTGATGTTGTTGCTACTGATGTGAAGAATTATGTTCTAGGTGGCCCAGATCAATGAACGATTCTCCTTATAGCTCATCTTCTTCATGAGAGGATTCTCCATGCTCATCATCTAAATATGAGAGCAATCTATGAGAGGTTGTAGGCTTTGGCTCCTCTTTGTGTGTCAATGAGTCAAATGATGACTCATCATATGCCATGTCTCAACTTTCATAAATCTTCTATGTCTGAAGATCTATGACACACTATGCTTTGGAGGTAGTACTATACCCCAAAATGATACATTGGAATGTCTTGGGATCAATTTTATTCCTCTTTTTAGCTGGGACATGCATATATGCTATACAACCAAATACTCTAAGATGCGAAATTGAAGGCTTATGACCTCTCCATACCTCTTCTAGTGTCTTGTCTAGAAATATCTTTATGGGTGCTCTATTGAGAAGATACACAACTGTTTGTACTACTTTTGTCCAAAACTGATCCTCCAACTTAGCTATGGGGTGAGTGTAGGATCATGATGTGCCAAACAATACCTCTAAGTGGCAATGAAAATACTAAAATATAGACTTGATCAAGTTCATGTGAAAATTTGAATGGATTATCTACACATTTTGGAAAATATGTAAGAATAAAATTTGTAGAGAATTGAATCTAGTTTAAGGGCTACTATTTTTCTTGAAAAAAAACTAAATTTACTTGGTGAAAAAAGAATATTTCAATTCAAACAACTATTAAATTTATCAGAAAATATAAAAAGTGGGTGTCATTCCAGCCAACCTAAGTATGAACCAATTTTTTTTTTAAATCTTTAAAAATAAGGAAAGGACTCATGCCTAGATGTGACACATATTTTTTTATATTTTTTTCCAAGAAAATAATTAGTTATGATTTTTTAACTATGATTTTTTTAAAACTAAAAGGTAATTTTTCATCCAACCTAACTCGATAAAAAAAATTAGAATTCATTTTTTTAAACCTATAGCCAGAAAAGCATAGAGTGTGACCCATCTTTCGGATTTGAAAAAGGTGAAACAATGTGAAAGTTACAGATATTTTTCAATCAGTGTGTCCATCAAGATTTCAGACACACTCTATTTATAAAATTACTAATAATTGTTTAATAATATGTTAATCAAGCAAATCTTATATTTTTAGAAAGCTGACAATTTTTTTGATAAATCCTTTTCATTTTATCAAATTTGAATAAAAAAGTCATCAACACAAAGGATGAAGTCAGAAGAAGAGGGTGAAACCAATAAACACAATAGAGTTGAGAGAAAGACAAGTATGAGAGTCTAAAGCCTAAATCCAAGGCATTCTTGAGGCATAACGGATATCAATTTTGTAGAGCCATGAATGGATATCCATTCTTGAAAGCCATATTTTACATCTTCTTCCTATTCTACCAATCTTCCTCTATATATCTCTATATCTCCCTCTACCTATATCTTTATATCTTCTTCTCACTCTATATATATATATATATATATATACTTTGATATCTCTTTCTCTATTGTTCTTTCTTTGTCAATCTCCCTCTCTCTATATCTCTATTTTTTTATCTCTTTGTGCATCTTTCTCTTTACTCCTACCACAATATACATGTTCACTCCTCAATATATGTTAACCATGGCACAAGAACTTAGTATCTGTTGGAGTCCAGGACAACACTGAGAGGGGGAGTGAATCAGTGTTGTATAATTTTTACAATTTTTTTTACCTTTTAATTTACAAGACAAAGAGAATAAAGGAGACATCAATAATCTATCAAATTCATATGTACAAGTATGATGATGAAAAGACAGAAACAGAAACTTATGTGTAAATCATCCAAAACACACATATAAAGGCAAATCATGACACAAGGATTACTGGAGTGGAAAACCCTCATGGGGTAGAAAAATCACTCAAAATTGCCTCACTGGCTTATTCAAAACTTCACTAGTTACAACAAGGTCTCATTGACCAGTCAAGCCTCACTGGCTACAAAGAGGTCTCAATGACCAACAAAGCCTCAGTGGCACATAAAGCCTCACTAGAAAATTTAACCACAATCAAAACAATACAAGTAATACAGAAGGTTTCTCTGTTTCAATACAAGCCCCTGAATCTGCAATCATACTCAATTCAAACTTCATATTTCTTTGCAATCATAGTACACTTCATTCTCATTATCTCTACAAAAATCAATCCACCTAATTCAAATTATCTCTGCATAATTAATTGCATATTGTCTTCCCACTTGACATGGTTCAATTTAAAATTTTATTGCATGATGTCTTCATACTGTGTTTGATCCGTTCCTACACAAACAAGATCTCACATACAATATCATAATTCATCTGTAGAATCTTCACATAAATATTTTCAACACTGCGTATTGGTCCACATCACAAAAACAATTCTACCATACAATGCACCTACAAAACCAATATATATGAGATGGCCATTCATATTGTTCTTTTGCATAAACATTTCCATCCTACAATAAAATTAAAATCAATCTTTGTAAGACTATTCTCTTTCCTCTATCTCTCCGATTCATATGCATAAGTCTTTTAACATTCTTCTTCTCATTTATCTCCATTTTCCCTTTTCACAAAAAAATCATCTCAAAAAAAAACTTCAATCTGCAAATAAATAATTTCTTCAAAAATTCCATCAATAAAATCCTTAAAAAAATATTCAATCTCCTCTACAAAACCCCTTGATATTCTTCTATCTTCAAGAATAAAATATATCCTTCAAGAATTCATTCTCCATCTCTCTGTTAATATCTTCAATCTATTCAACTTCTTGAAATGCATCCATCTTTTAAAAAAATCTTCAAACTTAACCAATTTGCCCTTTTAAAAAAACTTTTCTCAATAACACTTCAATAACTCTTCAATTTCATCTTCTACAAATAACTTCAAAAATAAATCAATCTGCCTTTTGAGTGAATAAAAATTTCTTTCACATTCGAACTGACTTTCCATTTTCAAGAAAATAAAAAAATAGAAGGCATTAAGGCTAAATTAAATCTCTACTGAATCTCTTCTTAAAAAGAAATATTAAAAAAAATTATCCTTCTTTATCTCTTCAATGGCTCGAGATAGATTTAGAATAAGAAAGAAATCTTCATTACAAAAATCTTCTTAAGATCTCACAAAATCTGCTTTTTCAAACTTACTCAAATTAGCTTTTAAATGACTTAACACTGCAGTCCTAATAAAATCAACTTCAAATCAACGTCAAAGTTCACACTTGGGCAAGGGAGATCATTTTAAATGTTGACCACCAATTTGGTCTTACCCACTCAACACACTTTTAAAACTAACCGTTGGTTTGCCTTTCGTGCCCACATCTCTTTTAAAAACCAGCCTTTGAATCTTCATTGGAGCCTAATTTCATAAAAGAAGACTGGATGTATTGAGTTTTATAGGACAAGGGGGTTGGTTAAGTCATATGACATAAACCCTTTGGCAGGTGACTTTTAAATGAAATGACCTGCTATATAGGTCAATTACTAAATAGAACAAAAAAGGCAATTTGTTATGATGGACAAAGAAGAAGACACTTAGAGTTTAGTTTTACACATAGAACTAGGATTTTCAATAGTTTCAAACTAGAATAATGGACACTAAATGTTAGAGGTATTGTATATGATGAAGACACTTCACAAAATAGATGACAGATACTACATACTATAGGAAAACAGAGACCAGGTAAAAGCTTTCAAGCTGAAGAATCATACTTAGAGTTTCAAGATATAGCATTCTCTTAATGAGACAAATGAGGTCAAACACATGAATGAACAAACATGATTCTACCAATCTCTATCTATATTTGCATCATCATTGACCTGTGGACCTGTGACATTCTTTTGCGTCAATACAAATGCCAAATCAACAAACACCATCAACCAATTGCATCAACCTTTGACAATCTTACTATTTATAGATCATCAAGACATGGCATTAACACCAAGACATCACCATGAGGGCTTACAATGAAATACAACATCTCTTGTGAACAAAATTTTGTCATTTTCACATCAACCAACATAACTTATATCTGAGCACATAGTACCTTCATATCAACTGATGACATCACCTATCCACAACTACTATGGTCCTTGTATGAAGCAGCTCTTGATTATTACTAATAGATGAAGACTTGGACATTTCTAAACCATCTTCTTCAAGTGATGTCTCCTATTGAAGCATGAAGAAAGTAAATCCAATACAAACAGGTTAGTATCAATATCTTATGTGAGCATCAACAATTAATGTGATCAAGCTGATCAAACAAGTCCTGTCATAAACATGATGATAAACACCAGACATCAAGAACATAAGTATTCATCCTGAGACAAGCATGGAGATATCCTGATCAAATGAACACATCCTTCCATATGAGAACACATCATGCCATATGAGAACACATCCTTCCATATGAAGAAAGATTACCATATCTGCATCATCATCAACTCAACACCTTTTTGACATCAATGACAATCAATCATCAATCTCCCCCTTTGTCATTAATGGCAAAACTATATGATGCAATTTCTCTTTCTCCCCCTTTTTGACATCTGATGGCAAAGACTCAAATCTATATGCTCCCCCTGTGTTGACTTGCACAAACAAATTACTACTCATAAATAACACTGCCAATCTATGACAAGGACAAACATCACTGTTACACCATCTCCACACAAAAAGACTATCCTGCTAGAATGAAACATGTATGTCAACCTCAACATAATACGACTTCTTGACATAACACCAATATGAAGATGAAGATGAAAAATGACAAATCTCTGCAATCAAATATCAACTCCTTTGATATAACTTATATGAACTTGAACTCTATGAAAAGATGTCATAAACACATCAACACTCATGATGAACAACATTGCAGGCTCAACTAGAAAAAATCATGAAGACTACTCATCACACTATTCACAACACAAGATAACATGATGATCACTTTTGAGAAGACCTTGCCAAGACTTCAATGATAGTGACAACAATCAATCTACAAATAATTTTCTCCTGCACGGACTTCTTGACATGATAACAAATGAAGACCATCTATAAAAAAATGAAGACAATCTTGATGAAGACCATCCACCTGTTCCTACACATGACACTTTTTACAACACCATATCAAATCTGATATATACAAAACCACTATCAATACCTTTGTAAATCCAAATGTAGAGGCATATGCTATGAATTAACTTCTTCTATTTTCAACTTCCTTAGCCAGTATAAGATCATGTCAATCATTATTCAAATCAGCCCATCAAGTCTGTACATCAACATACTAAATGCACCATCAAGTTCTTTTGCAACAAAACTTCACATTCTTACAAACATATCAAAGACACTTTGAACTACAACATCATGATATGAACAAGATATAAATAGGACCAAGTCACTCAACATCATCAAACACTTTGTGCATTGAAACCCTAAACATCTTATCAACATGAATCACTGATCACCTGTATCACTATCACACACCGAAGATCAACATAGATATCAATACCATTAAGAAATTCATTTCACAAGACTGATATGAATAGCATCTTAGAAACTATTATCAAGCATGAATCCAAAAAAATAATAAACAAAACAAGATCATCATGTTGATAAACATCAAATGATCTCCTCTTGAAACTTCTTGGGGATAATTGATAGAACATTGACAACTCCCCCTAACTTCATGCCATTTGTTATGCAACTGATGATGTAACTTGTGCAAGATGCACAAGTTTAGAATCTATCTTATTTTTACTTTGTTTCAATCTCCAAGATTTCATAGGTTCTTTCTTCCTCCAAACATTTTCAGCTTCTTTCCTTTTCAAACTTTTCAAATCAGGTGATGCTTTTCTGCAACTATGTGCTTTATGACCAAGAGAGTTGCATTTATAACAAACTATATTATAATCATAATCAAATGATTGATAATACCTATTTGACATCCCTTGAGCATTTAGGTTATGCTTCCATGTAGGATCATACCTTCTATGCATTTTACAGTTTCTTCGTATGTGACCAACATTATTGCACTTGTAACATACAAGATTAGTATTCCTTCTGCAATCAACTACTTTGTGTCCAAAATGATTACAGGTATAACAATAACCATTAAATGGATAATTATACCTATACATAAATGATTTTCTTACTAGAGCAGTTCTTCTAAAATTTCTTCTTTGATTGCGCATTTTGACAAACACATCTCTAGCTTTCTCCTCAGCTTCACTCTTCTTTTTACCTTCAGGAGCAGTAGCATGAAGATCAATTTTCTTTCTAGGAGTTTCCCTAGCTTTGGAACACTCTCCTTCTTTATAACCAAGTCCAGTAGTGTATCTATGTTGTTCTTGTTTACCCAGTATCTCATGTAACTTGCTTGTGCTCTCTTCAAACTCCTGATACTTCTTGGACAAAACCTTGAAACCATCATAATTTTTTCTCAGATTGATAATTTAACCCTCTAATTTCAGATTTTCAATCTTTTTAACCTCAAGGTCAGATTTTGATACATTAGCTATCCTCTTAGCTTCCTCAACCTCTACCTTCAGATTGATAATCAAATTGTTTGATTCATTAATTTGTGTCCTTAAACTCACAATCTGACTTCTTGTCTCTTCAAGATCTAAAGATACTCTTTCAAGGTCCAAAAATGCTTTGTCTTTAGATTCTCTTTCTTGTTGTAGTTGCAACTCTAATCTCTAATTCTCCTTTTTATACTTCTTGATTTCACTTAGAGCACATATGAGCTCTCCTTCCATATCAACCTCACAGTCATATTCATTAAACTCATGTCCATCTTCATCCACAAAAAAGATCTTCTTCATTTGAATGTCTCATTTCAATGTCATCCTTTTTAGACACTAAGTTGACCTCTTCTTCAAGTGAATCATATTGATAAATTCTTTTCAATTCCATCCACATATCTTGTGTTGTATCACAATACATAACTTTACAAGAATCTTGATTAGATAATCTAGATAAAATAGCCTTCTTTGCAGTGTCATTGTATTCATAAGCTTTTTTTATTACTTGTATCATTAGGTGATAGAGAGGAAATAAAATAACCATTCTCAACAAACATCCATACACCATATCCTAATGAAAATAGATAGGCTTGCATCCTAAAGCACCAAAAAGAGAAGTCTAAACCATCAAAGAAAGGAACATCTTGTGAAACATTTTGTATATGAACATTTGAATTTGATACAAACTGCACCTTTGGATTAGAATGAGACATGAAATTTCTCATGTTCTTATTTCTTTTGCACTTACCCATGGTACTCCACTAACAGGACCTACCTGAGCCTATTCGACTTCAAAAAGGGAACCTATGCTTTGATACCACTTGTTGGAGTCCAAGACAACACTGAGAGGGGGGCTGAATAAGTGTTGTATGATTTTTACAAATTTTGTACCTTTTAATTTACAAGACAAAGAGAATAAAGGAGACATCAATAATCTATAAAATTCATATGCACAAGTATGATGATGAAAAGAGAGAAACAGAAACCTATGTGTAAATCATCCAAAACACACATATAAAGGCAAATAATGACACAAGGATTACTGGAGTGGAAAACCCTCATGGGGTAGTGTTGGGTGAATATTTTTTCAACTAACTGAAGGTAAAATGGTTATATCAACCACAGTGTACTGAGATAAATCTCTCTCTCAGCAACAGGAGGTTCCCTATTAACTATTATGAACTTATTTATACTAAAAACTAATTTCGGGGTGAAACCATGTCATCCATTTCTCTTTTTTCAGAAATGATGTTTACAATATAAAATATCACTTTCACAATATGAATCAAAATAACCAAGAAACTCATGAGAGCACAAAGTCTATCGTTGCTCCTTTTACTAATTTATAATCTAGAACCTAGTAGGATAAGGTGTAGCTCAAAGTCTTCACCGAATACTACAACAAAACATACGATCATAAAAGATAATAATAGTTCAAAGCCTTTCCAATATCTTTTACTTTAAAACATCAAATCACAAGCTAAAGATAATTGTTGTAGCACAAAGTCTCCACAATCAGCTTTAGAACATCTCTCAGATTATTCACACTCACACTACAATTTGATCAAGTAGATAAGATAGTATAAGGAAAAGGACATAAGAATAATTTCCAATACTCCACAAGTTATTCCAATGCAAAGATTGAAAGATCGCTTTCTTTTCTATTCACTTGATAAAATATGATTTACAATTTGAACTCAAAGTCTCAAAATGCTGTTCAATTTGGTAGAGTTTCACTATAATAACTAAAAGATCAGAATTACAATGGGGGTCCTTTTTATTTATAGGAGAAACTGAGAGCAAAAATAGGGAAATCCTAACTACTTTGACTTATTCAAACAAAAGAGTCCTATTTGACTTATGACTTCTTTTGTCTCATATGTAATTACATTTTGGAAAATTACAGATGAATATGTCCATAACAAAATTCAAATTACATATACAAGAATAAAATAAAGCAAGGTATCAAAAGGAACTTTAGCTTCCTCCATCATTCTTCTTTAGAAAGTCTTGATACATGGCCTGTATAGGTGCCATTTGACATGCATCTGGCTTTGCTGTATTTTCTGAGATAGTGCGGGCCCGAAGAATCATAGTTTTCACTGCATTTATTGCCTTCTCATGCTTGTCAAGGTTGTCCTTTAGGTTCTCAAAAGTTGAATTCTGATCATAGAGGCTGTCCATAGAAAGTATCAAGGCACTTCGTCTTCAAATTTCTATTGAACCATCTTTTCAAAGGAGCTTATCATTTCATCTGCTGAAAGGAACTTATGATCTTCACCTATGAGGGTACATGGGAGTTCTTCCAACCTATGTAGAAGCGTGACATCACTGTCTTCACTCTTTTCACGAGCTTGGTATAAGTTATCAAGTAAGCCTTTTACTATATGGATATGATGAATAAGAGACTCCTTAGTCTTAAGATATGATTCCTGATTTGAGATGACCCCAATGGTAATCAGATTCTTTATCTTAATCTTTTTCATCTCTATCCATTCCTCCAAGCTCTCTTCCTAATCCTACAATTCTTGAGAAAGTAAGTCAACCATGTTATGAAGCTCAGCTTTGGCTTTATCCATCCTTTCTTTTCTTTCTACAGTGGTCTTCAATAAAACTCAGCCTTGGACTAGCAAACGTTCCACAATATCTCCTACCACTCTTCCTCTGGCCTGAGCTTTTTCCACCTTCTAAATCAGAGGATCTTCTACAGTTACTGCCATGGATTCCACAATTTCATATGACTTTACTATTTTTTGAAGAACAACGGCAAGTTGTTCTGCTTTAGCTTTATACTGTTCTTTCTCCTTCTTGACTTCATCATATTTTTTGAGCAAGGTGTTGGCAGTAGTTTAAAAATATGCCTTAATGCCTTCATGAGTTAGCTTACCTAACTCAACCCTTGAGATGACATAATCATTCATATCAAAATTGTCAATAGTAGCATCCTCTGGTGGCTTGGCAATTTCTGCATATCTGATTCCCTTTTCATTGATAAGCCTAGAAATAGTCTTAGGCTTTTTCTTCAGAGTTTTTGACTTCAAAGGCAACAACTTATCTATATCAGTTTCATCTGGTGAAATTGCTTTCTTTTTCCTTTTCGGGGTATATGCGAACAACCAAGGAGGAAGTACAGAAGAACCCACATTGGGAGAAGAATCAATCACTTTCTTTGCCAGGTCCATGTTTATTCTTGTTATTGTAACAATAGGACTGGTAGGAGTAAAAACAACAGTAGTATCAACAACCTTTTCAGAACTATCTAGAAAATGTTCTAACACGGTTTGTTCACTGATATCAAAAGAGGGAGAAGACAAACTAGGGATGGACCCAGATGAATCAAACATTGTTCCAAAACTTGCTCTTAAAGAAGGGGGAGTATTATCTAAGGAAACAACCAAAATACAAGAAATAGGAGTATTTGAAACTACAGGAAAAACACTAGAAATAGGAACATGAAGCTGAGATTTAGAAACTTGGGATTCTAATGGAAGGTCCTTCTATGGGGAAAGTTGTGAATCACCAAGTTGTTCTTGTTCTACATTCTCATCTTTACCTTGTTCTGTTTCATCTTCCTTGGTAGGCTTTTTAGATATTTCTGCTTACTGGATATCCTTAGCTTTCTCAATATTTTGTTGTTCAATTTTAACACCCTCAACCTCCATTTGCTCAACATCAGTGTCTTCTATACTAGATTTAGTAACATTAGAGGTCTCTGTGATCTCCTTCTGCTTCCCTCCCTTAGATACAAACTTAATTTTTGGCTTACGTGTTTTGGAGGAAGAAGGGGTGTCACTCTTATTCTTAGTCCTATTTTCCACTTTCTTACCTATTTGCTCCTAAGTCTCAATCTCTAACCCTGCAAGAAATTCTTTCAAGCTGACCCCTTTGCTTTCCAACCATATGTTTGTGTTAGACAAGATCAGCTGAAATCTTTTCCTTATAGAAGTCTCCTCTTTGACTGACCATTTTACTTCTAGAAGAAGTGATACGTCAACATTCTCAGTATTATATTTTGGATCTAGAATATCCCCATCATCTTCCATTCCATTTGGAATATTTGCAAGGCCTAGCTCTTCTATCTAACTCAAATGAAGTCTGAAATAGTCTAACTTCCTGATCTCATTTTGTGTCTTGAGGTCAGCCCAAATATCTTCCACCATTGGCATATGGAAAGTTGACTTTCTTTTGATTTTATCTTGTACCCTCCTGAAGTCAAAATGGTCTCGTTTCTTGAAAGTTTTCATCCTGACTAGTTGTAATTCAAAATCAACTATTTTTGCCTTGGTAGCTGACTGAACTGAGTACCTTCCAATTTCTACAAGAAACTTTATTCCTAACATTTTCAGATCCATTTGTTTATTATGTACCACAATCAGTTGGCTACATAATTCTATGAGAACAATCTGGTCACTGGGATATTGTGGAAGTATATAAGGGTAACCAAGATAACACCCTACTTTGAGATATGTGAAAGTAGGAAACTGTAAGAACAAACAACCAAAAGAATTTGCAACTTCCCAAGATTCATCTGAAACCCTCTTCTAAACAAGCTCATTGTCCCATGAGCACATAAACACTAAAAAGAAAGCATCATTAACCCTACAGAAATGATGGAGTGATCCTTTTAGAGTGATTTGAGGATAATACTCATACACTGGAACCAACCTCCTATCACCAACTTGAGTAAGACTAGGAAAGCTTTTCATGCTCGCGGCAACATATACAATATATGAGGTCATATAAAATTTGAATTTTGTGTTGACTCTCACCAACTACTCATGCAAAGCATTACTAATCTATTCTCCCCAGAAGATTTTTTGTGTGCCTCGGAGAATCACCTTGATGTATGTATACATCCATTCCTGAAACTTGGAGGAAGAAGGGAGTCCTGTAATACGACTCAAAAGTGTGATCAAGTCACAGACCTCCTCTACAAAGTCACTCTTAGGGAGATCCTTTGGCCATGTGGTTAGATTACTCTGAGGAATCTTCAACCATTTACTATTTATGTATCTTCTTGCGGCTTCCACATCTGCATCATAGTCTCTTTGCCCTTTAGAAAAATTAATTTCTCTAATATTTTCAATAGGAGGACACATGAAGATTTTATCAAGAAACTTTGCATCCAACCTCATAATCACATTCCCTTGGGAATCTATCACAACCCTAGTATCCCTATTATAATGGCTAGCCATCTGAAGAACAAACTCAGGATTATGGGCAGAAATTGGAAAAGAGGCAACCGTGTGAATGTTGTTGTCAATGAAATTTTGCATGTGTCTGGAAGGATTAGTTTGTCTAGTTTTGTCCACAAACTCTGTCATATCTATGTGCCCTATCTTCATATCTTTGATTTCATCAACATTAGACTATACTAAAGTGACAGGGAAGACCCCTTGGTATTTGTACTTCATGATTTTGGCTTTGGATGGAGACGGCTTCGACATTAGCTCTGGAGAGAACTCTAGAAAAGATATCTACCATGGATGTTTGTCAATACCTACAAAAAGCCATGATCTCACAATTAGGGGGAAAATGGGTAAATTGGGATTACTGCGATTCGATGGTCATGAACAGGGAAGCATGCGTTGAAGGGATTGAGTGTACGCAAATCAAGGTAAAAGGTGAAAGCAGGTTAGCGGGCTTTGAAAGGTAAATTTTCCCAATGTTAGAAAAAATTTAGGAAAATGTTCATGGGCGGTCAAAATGACCGCTCCTGCACAAGGGATCATTCACTCATGTAATGTCGGTCAATTTAATAGCTATCGCATGTGCTTAGAAAAGGTTTTCTTGTAATGCATGTGTAAGGTCGGTGAAAAGGACCGCCTTTGCATGTATTTGGGAAGATATATCTATTTTGATGTAGGGGCGGTCAATTTGACCGCCCTTACATGAGGGTAAAACAACAAGTTTAAGGCACATGCAAAGGCGATGAAAAGGTCCGTCAATGCATGTTGAAGGGAAAAACTTCGATGTATAGTCAGTCAAAATGACTACTAATACATATGACTATTAAAAACCCTAAATTAGTATGCAAAAATGGGGATTTATATCGCTTGTGCATGTTAGGGAAAAACACTCAAGGTTTTTGATGTAGGGGTGGTGGTTTTAGCCACCCCTGCATATAGGGTAGTTTGAAAGCATGTATGTATGTATTGGTCATTTAACCCACCATACATGTGACGACAAATTCCTAAGACACCGTGAGCGGAAAATACTGACTACACACAAGCAAAAAGAAAACCTAAAATCTTCAACAAAATGAAAATAGACTAAGAACCCAGAACCTACAAAAATCTAGGGTTTAGTAAAAAGATCCAATTTTTTTTTTAAACAAACTAGTGTTTTAAAAATGATCTACAGAAGATGGATTTGAGCAAAACAATGAACAAAATGGTACAAATACTATTTACCATTAATAAAACCTCAAACATAAAGAAGAAATAAAACAAACTTAACTATATAAACCTGAAGAAGAAACACGAGAGCTTTAGTAAGATTGAATCCGTGGAAGCTAGAAAGCGTCAGCTTTAGGTTCTCTTCAAGGCTTAGGTAAGATGGACAATCGAAAATAAAACGAGATACTAATTAAAAACAATTTAAAGTCACTCAAAGATTGCCCAAATCCAAAAATTAAAGGCGTAATAAATACACGTGAGTTAATATAAATGCAAGGGAAAAGATGCACCGTCGGCCAAAAATGCCACTTTCACACGAAAGAAGGAAGAGGATGTAAGGGCGGGTATTTTCACCGCTCTTACATTTTTACAAGGGAGAACTAACATGCATGGGCATTCAAAATGACCACTCCTACATCTAAGAAGAAAAACATAAGTAACATGCATTGGCAGTCAAAAATACTGCCTTTGCATGTAAACACAAAAATTTTCTAACCCTTAAACAGTCAAAATTGATATTTTGATAGGCTCATAACTCAATCAATTTTTGTGAATAACGAGGAATCAACTTAGGGGAATGTAATAAACCATTCTAAGATATTAGATGAATTCGCAAGATGCCAAGAGGACTTGCCTTGATTTGTGAACTTAAAGTGTAGGCTACGAAACGAACAAATTTCGTAGGGGTTGTCTACAAAAATGAGCGTAGATGATTTTGAGAACAACAGATGGCTCTAACTGGGGAGCTTCCTTTGATCAAACTTTGAAATGATCAAAGGGAGAAGAATCCAGTCTATAAGTTCCTTCATCCATGCCATTGGGCTATAGAGTCAAGCTACCAAAAAGAAAAAGGCACAAAAGACTAAACAAAAACAAAAAATAAAAACACAAAAACTATACAAATGTACAATTGAACTTATCTGATACTTCAAGGGTTGAAGTGTTTCAGATGTTGTCCACTATGAGATAGCAAGAATAGTGTTCCATTAAGATAGTCCAGCAAGAACATATTTTCACCACAAAATTGATGAATGACGAATGGGCCTCTCCATACGGAATCAAACTTCTCGTGCATTCCTTTTGATTCTCTCCTCTTGTCCCATAACAAAACTTGATCTCCAATTTGAAAATCACAAGCCTTCGCCTTCCTGTCAAAGAGCTTCTTCACCTGAATTTGATGTTCAGCAATACGGTCTACTACCATAGCTCACTATTCTTCATGTTTAGTGAGGTACATGATTCTTTTGCCAATAGAACTTTCAAAAGTTCTATCTTCTACTACCTTTGCCAACATCAGTGTCGGCAACTCCAAAGTAATAGGTATATCTACACTCAGGCCGTATAGAAGCAGAAATGGTGACATGCCTATTGCTCTTTTGGGGGTAATTATGTCTGCCCATAAAACATCAAATAATGCTTTATGCCAAGTTCTATTATTATCTTCCACCAGTTTCCTGATAATAGTAACCAGATTTTTGTTACTAGATTCTGCCTGACCATTTGCTTGCGGTTAATAGTTTGAAGAGTGAGAAAGAATGATCCCATGTTCATAGAAAAAGCCAGTAATCTCATTGGAAGAGAAACAAGTAGCATTATTTGCTACAACTTTGTTTGGAACTCCAGAGCGGGAAATAATATTTTCTTTAAGAAAATTACATACCACTTCAGAAGTAGCATGCTTCAATGGGATAGCCTCCACCCACTTGGTAAAATAATCAGTTGCAATGAGAAAAAAGTTGTGTCCCATGCTTGAGGGCAAGTTCACAACACCAATGAAGTCAATGTCCCATTGCTGAAAAGGTTCTTCAATTACAACTGGCTTGAGAGGTAGTGCAGCCAACTTAGGCCTTCCAATAAAATGTTGACATAACTCACACCTACGTACCCAATTGTACGTATCCTGAAATAGTGCGGACCAATAGTACCTAGCCCACATAATCTTATGAGCTATCACAGGTGCACAAAAATTTCCTCCACAAGCTAAATTGTGAAAAGACTCTAGAAGTTTGTTTTGTTGTGTGTTATCCACACAACGGAGAAAAACTCCATCAAGGCTTCTTTTATACAAACCACTGTCCCACAAGACATAGTTCGCAGCTTTCAATTTGATAGTTCTCTTTTCCTTATAGGATAGATGAGAAGGAAACTCACCATAGGTAAGAAAATGAGCAATATTTGAATACCACTCATCTATAGTAGTGACAAAAAGAATAATTGGCATATCCTCAACTTCTTCTTCATCTCCTGTCTCTTTTGGTACATTGTCGGCAATCAACTGACACAAACCTCTACCATGCACAAGCTTGGTAGGTTTGATATCAAGATCAAACTATTGAATCTTGGCAATCCAATTGCCTCTTTTGGTTCTGAACTCTTGTTAAGTCAGAATTGACTTTAGTGTTGTGTCAGGCACCAAAACAACACTATGTGAATTCAAAATATAAAACCAGAAATGCTTTACTACCTTGACCACAACATAAGCATGTTTCTCCATATTTGAATATTTCAATTCATGAGCCTTCAGAGGACAACTCATAAATGAAATAAGAGATTCCACACCTTCCTCATTATGCTAAACAAGAATGGCTGAAAGTGTATGCTCAGAAGCATAACTGTATACTATGAAATCCTTTGTATAGTCAGGACAAACTAGAACCGTAGCATGAGCTATGGCTCTCTTGATGTCCTCAAATGCTGCTTTACCTTCTGCACTCCAATGGAAAGTAGTCTTACCCTTCATCATGTTGACAATGTGACGGGTTTTCTCTACAAATTTCAGAATGAATCTCTACAAAAAATTCACCTTTCCGAAGAAAGAGTGAACTGCAGTCTTACTAGTAGGCAGAGTAAGACTTTGGATGGACTTGACTCTTTTTGAGTCAATTTTAGTTCCTTCTCAGAACACAATGTGACCAAGAAGTTTACCTTCTATAACCCTAAAAACTAATTTCTTAGGGTTAAGAGAAATACCATTTTGTCGACATCTTTCCAGCACCTGTCGTAAATGATATGCATGATCTTGATGTTGTTTAAAGAAAATGGTCAATTCATCAAGATATACCAAAATGAATTTCCCCATCTCATCTCTAAAAGTGAGGTCCATTGCTCTCTGAAAAATAGCACCAGCATTGATCAAACCAAATGGCATCCTGCAATATGCAAATATGCCCCAAGGTGTCATGAAAGCAGTCTTGTACTAATCTACTTCGCTGACTTCTACTTGATTATATCCTAAGAAACTATCTAGCATAGACAGCATCTCCGAACTAGTCACAGTTTGCAACACTTGGTCCATGATGGGTAGGGGGTAGTTATCCTTTAGAGAAGACTAGTTGAGATTCCTGAAATCAACGCAAATACAGATTTCTCCATTCTTCTTTCTTACAGGAACAATATTTGTGATCCAGGTAGAATGATGAATTAGAAAGATTAGTCTTGCATTCAACATTTTCTGAATCTCAGAAAGAATAGTACCTGATATTTTGGGATTATATTGCCTTTGTTTCTACTTGTGAGGCAATGACCCAACTTTGAGAGGAATTTCATGTTGAATCTCCTTAGGCCTAAAGAACTTCAAATCATTATAAGAATATGCCAAAACATCAATGTAATGGAAAAGAAGTGTAGTGAATTTAAATTTCTTGTTGGCAGTGCAACACTTCCCAATGTTGACCATTTTGGGATTTGCCTCAGAACTTAAATTTACTTGTTCAAATTCCATAGATGAACTTGAATGAAATTGTTGCTGCTGTTTAATGTATTTGTCATGCTTATCAAATATCTTTTCCAGGGAAACCAAACCTTTTGGAATTTTATTCCCTTTTAGTTGAAGAAACTCTTCACCAGTTTGTGAATCTACTTCAGAAACATATTCCAGTGGTGGAGATTCACTACCTTCAAAATAGAGCTCATCAAAGCTATCTATCTTTTCCAAGAAAGCTATGATTTGATTATCACCAATGAACACCTACCAATGGTTAGCATTATTTGGTACTCTTGGTTGGAAAACCAACTCAATTGTGTACTTGTTACCTTTGAAGTCCTTATGGGGAACCATGAGGGTGGCAGAGATAGTTAATGAATTAGCACGATCATTAAACTCTCTCAGTACTGCATAAATGTCGAAAGTATCAAAACCTTTGATGAAATCCCAAACCTAGTTGTGGTAATGCCCCAACCTTTCTTTTTTGGTCTGATATAAATTTCTCACTCGACAAACAACTAATTCAGCATCTCCTTGAGCAAGAAGATTTTTAACACCTTTAGCATGAGTAGCCTCCAATCTGAGCAACAATGACTTGTATTCAACGATGTTATTGGTATTGTCAAATTGTAGCTTGTATGAGAAAGGGGAGATATCACCTTGTCGAGATATCAAAACAATTCCAGCTCTAGAACTGGTAGAGGAACAACTACCATCAAATTCTAAAACCCAAACATCATTTGAATTTCTTACATTGATGTTTCTGTTACTAGTAGATTCTTCTTCATCAGAAAGAGAAGATTCCAGCATCACTATGCTCTCATCTAAAATTTCATCTAATTTACTAGAAATATCCTCTAATTCTACATCTGAAATGTTAGAGCTCTCATCTAATGAACTAGAAGTATCTTCAGTAGACAAGAAATAATTACCCATTCCCGAGGACTCAAACAAAATTTGGGCTTTAGGATTTGCCATTTGGGTAACAATATATTTTGCTTCTTTCTCAGGAAGCAACTTTTTCATGATGCCTTTAATAGGTATCCTTGCTTCGGACAGGTCCATGTTCATTTCTCCCCCCACATCTTTACAAAAATTATGCCCGAGCAGAATGCCATAAGAAGCTAGAACATCAGCCACTAGGACGGTCATCTTAATACTCTTGTCTGGAAAGGCTGCAAATGCAAATTGGGCATCTTTGATTTGGCCCAACAATGGCACTTGCTTATTTTCTATGGAGAAACATCTCCCGAAGGTCTTGGTTAAGGTGAGACCAAGGGCATCTGCTACTTTGGTAGGCATGACATTATCGAAGGCCTTAGAATCTATTATGCAATTGCTCAACTTATGACCATTTACCAATAGAGAAACATAGAAAGGTTCTATTTTTCCTAGGGCAACAAGGGGAGTAGTGACAAAATTATTTTGGGTGGATTTTTCCTGGGGCAACAAGGGGAGTAGTGACAAAATTATTTTGGGTGGTTTTGTTCTTTGAGGAATCATGGGCAACTTTGGGAGAATCTTGTCCTATAGGAACAGTCTTGTTTTTTACATATTTAGCTAACCTATCAAACTATTTGGGATTAGCTTTTAAATACTCAACCTTAGACATTTGGATTTTGGTCTTCCTAGCATGATCTATTATGTCAAATAGATGAAATGAACTAGATACAGAAGAAGGAAATCCATCATTCTGAGTTTTATTAGGGGTAGTACTGGTCTGAGAGACAGAAGTCGAAGACACAAGATTGTTAGATGTACTTACTTGCTTATCGCCAACCAGGTCCTTCAACTAAAAAGGAAATGGAGTTCCCTATTTGGAAATTGAGATCATTGGTTGAGGTTCCTCTCTTGCCTTTCCTTTATCAGTTTATTGATTTGACTGATTCTGGGACCTAGTAAAAATAGCATATGCTCCATCATATACTACTCCTTCTCTTTCGGCTTCATCTTGGTAATTCAAAAATCCAATGGTAGAGTCACCAACTAATTCTTCTTCTCCTTCTGTAAAAAGATTACCATCATTCTACTGATCCAACTCAGGTTGGAAAGAATGGTCATGTTCTACTTCATAATAGCCAACTACTGAGTTGGTCAGCATTGCTTCGATGGTGAGCTTCCCCTGTGTGGGTGGAAGACGATTTTGTTACCCATGATTTTTGGCAGCATTGCCTTGATATGAATTGTTAGGAAATGTTCTCCTTGGTATATCCCTATAAAAAGGAGGAGTGGACATACCTTGTGACATTTGCCTTTTCAAAGCTAGCAACTCATTTTCCAACTTCTACACCATACAATCTATGGTGCTTGTGGAAGGATTATTAGTAGAGGATTGACCTCTATCCCTGTTGGAATCTCTTGTTATCTTACCTACAAGGATAAGATCATCTTAAACTTCTGTAGCCAAAATTTGAGCTGCGGGAAGATCTGCGGGGCTAGCCTACCTTAGCAAAAAGCTTACCTTGGGAAGCTGAGTATTGATAAAGAAACACATAAGATTCTCCACTGTTGGCTGAGCAGTTGTAGGAAATCAGCGTATTGAACTTAGTGATGAAGTCTTGCATGGGTTCATGTGGCTCTTTCTTCATCTGTGTTAGTTGTGCTAACAAGGCATGTGCATCTTCCACAGGTTTGAACCTAGCTTCAAACTTGGTCTTGAGAGTGTTCCAACTCCTTATAGTTTGAGCTTGAAGATGGTAAAACCAATCTGCAACAGCACCTTGCAGTGTTTCCACAAAAAGTCTTACTGCTACATCTTCATGTTCCACACCTAATACACTACAAGCTATGTAGAAAGCTGCAACGTGTTCATCTGGGTGGACTTTCCCATCGCCATAGAACTTAGGAAAATTCTTCCTTGAACTACGAGGTAGTTCATGCAATGGTGGAGTTAAATTCAAAGGACCAAAAGTGTTACCCCAAGGGCCTTGAGCTGCCATGGTGTGCTGATTAAAGGGTGGGATAAAAAACCTTTGTGGAATACGAATAGACAAAACTCTATTAGTGCTAGAACTAGAAGCTTCACCTGGTATTGGAGACCTAGCATTAGTAGGAGGAAAACTCTTAGTTCACTGAAGTCGAGGTTGTGGAGGCAAAAGACCAAAGTTATTTTATTGCATCAACTCAAATACAAGATCAATAATACCTTGATCTCTCTTGCTTCTTGTATACCATGTGTTTGTTAGAATGCAATGTAGTCAGCAAAATTTTAAAAATAACCTGAAACAATGGAAAAGAACTGTAGTGCTTCAACTCAGAGGTGTGAGGCTTCAAGTTGTGCATTCTTCCCCAGTAGAATCACCAAAAATTGTTGGGTGGACATTTTGTCTTCAACTAACTGAAGGCAAAATGGTTATATCAACCACAGTGTAATGAAATAAATCTCTCCTTTTAGCAAGGGGAGGTTCCCTATTAACTATTACGAACTTATTTATACTAGAAACTAATTTCGGGGTGAAAACATGTCATCCATTTCTCTTTTTTCAGAAATGATGTTTACAATATAAAATATCACTTTCACAATATGAATCAAAATAACCAAGAAACTCATGAGAGCACAAAGTCTATCGTTGCTCCTTTTACTAATTTACAATCTAGAACCCATTAGGATAAGGTGCAGCTCAAAGTCTTCACCGAATACTACAAAAAAACATACGATCATAAAAGATAATAGTAGTTCAAAGCCTTTCCAATATCTTTTACTTTAAAACATCAAATCACAAGCTAAAGATAATTGTTGTAGCACAAAGTCTCCACAATCAGCTTTAGAACATCTCCCAGATTATTCACAGTCACACTACAATTTGATCAAGTAGATAAGATACTATAAGGAAAAGGACATAAGAACAATTTCCAATAAGCCACAAGTTATTCCAATGCAAAGATTGAAAGATCACTTGCTTTTCTATTCACTTGATAAAATATGATTTACAATTTGAACACAAAGTCTCAAAATGCTCTTCAACTTGGCAGAGTTTTGCTGTAATAACTAAAAGATAATAATTACAATGGGGGTCCTCTTTATTTATAGGAGAAACTGAGAGCAAAAATAGGGAAATCCTAACTACTTTGACTTATTCAAACCAAAGAGTCTTATTTGACTTATGACTTCTTTTGTCTCATATGTAATTACATTTTGGAAAATTACACATGAATATGTCCATAACAAAATTCAAATTACATATACAAGAATAAAATAAACCAAGGTATCAAAAGGAACTGCAGCTTCCTCCATCATTCTTCTTTAGAAAGTCCTGATACATGGCTTGTATAGCTACCATTTCACATGCATCTGGCTTTGCTGTATTTTTTGAGATAGTCCAGGCTCGGAGAACCGCATCATTCATTGCATTTATTGCCTTCTCATGCTTGTCAAGGTTGTCCTTCAAGTTCTCAAAAGTTGAATGCTGATCATAGAGGCTGTCCATAGAAAGTACTGAGGGCAATTCATCTTCAAATTTCTATGTAGAAGCATGACATTGTTTTCTTCATTGTTTTCATGAGCTTGGCATAAGTTATCAAGTAAGCCTTTTACTATATGGATACGATGAATAAGAGACTCCTTAGTCTTAAGATATGATTCCTGATTTGAGATGACCCCAATGGTAATCAGATTCTTTATCTTAATCTTTTTCATCTCTATCCATTCCTCCAAGCTCTCTTCTTGATCTTGCAATTCTTGAGAAAGTAAGTCAACCATGTTATCAAGCTCAGCTTTGGCTTTATCCATCTTTTCTTTTCTTTCTACAGTGGTCTTCAATAAAACTCACCCTTGGGCTAGGAAACGTTCCACAATATCTCCTACCACTCTTCCTCTGGCCTAAGATTTTTCCACCTTCTGAATCAGAGGATCTTCTATAGTTACTCCCACAGATACCACAATTTCAGATGACTTTACTATTTTTTGAAGAACAGCGGCAAGTTGTTCTTCTTTAGCTTTATATTGTTCTTTCTCCTTGTTGACTTCATCATATTTTTCAAGCAAGGTGATGGCAGTAGTTTGAAAATCTACCGTAATGCCTTCATGAGTTAGCTTGCCTAACTCAACCCTTGAAATGACATAATCATTCATATCAAAATTGTCGAAAGTAGCATCCTCTGGTGGCTTGGCAAATTTTGCATATCTAATCCCCTTTTCATTGATAAGCCTAGAAACAGTCTTAGGCTTTTTCTTCAGAGTTTTTGACTTCAAAGGTGACAACTTCTCTATATCAATTTCATCTGGACAAATTGCTTGCTTTTTCCTTTTAGGGGTATATGCAGACAACCAAGGAGGAAGTACAAAAGCACCTAGATTAGGAGAAGAATCAATCACTTTCTTTCCTAGGTCCATGTTTATTCCTGTTATTGTAATAATAGGACTGGTAGGAGTAAAAATAGTAGTAGTATCTGTTGAGTACTAGTGACTCAGATTACAGGTTCAATAGCTCAAAGGTTCCTTAGTTTAGTAGCATTCGTTCATTGGTTCAATGGTTCCTTGGTTCAGTGGCATTGGTTCATTGGTTCAACGGGTCAATGGTTTGGCGGCATTGGTTCCTTGGTTCAACGGTTCCTTGGTTCAACGAGATAGGTTCAATGGTCCATTAGCTTGACTCTAGCTATCAGACTTAGATGAAGATATCACTCTGACGATAGTGTTTCCCCGATGAAAGGCTTGAACCTCACGTCAAGGTTTAATGGTTCAACAGGTTCAATGATATGCGAAGTTGGCATCGGCGTGAGAATAACTATTGATGTAACCTAGGGATGTTTCTCTGATATGAACTATCTTATCGATGGGAGTTGGTGAAAGTTTGGCATCGGTGAGAGGAACGTGGTCGACGAAGAAGGATGAAGTTACACCGAAGTTTGATGTCTTTCTGACGATTCTATTATTCTGATGAAGGTACAAAGTCTTGGGCATCGGTGGGACAAGGACTCATCGCAGTGAATACTGAGTGGTTGGCTGATGGTTTTGGATTACACCGATGAGGTTAGACTGGGATCGTCGGAAGAAAAAGTGCCGACAATAGTCTTACTAAGTGGTTGAGTCTATAAACTGGAAAGTTGCCCAATGACGGATGCATGTGGGACTAAAGTTTCTCACGAATATGCAAATGGTTAGAAGCGGTAGTTTGGACGGTTGGAATACAGCGATGCTGGACACTTGGAATGAACGGTCAGTTGCATGAGTTTCTTGATTAGATTGCTAAAAGAAATTGGGAATAGATAGAGTGAGAGAGAGTTGGATGGTGTAATCAATCTGGTGAGCTCTAGTTTTCTCCTTCTGTGAAGTCCTATGTTGTATGTTGTATGTAGCATGTTAACAGTATGTAAAAGGACTGAGGAGAGAGTGTAAACAAAGTTCAAGTGAAAGGGTTCTAGCTGAGAAGGTGAAGTTCTCTACTGTGTGTTATTTGCGGCACGATAACAATATGAAGAACCAACCGAGTGCTGGACAACTTTATGCAGGGTTATACTATCAGATATTCTTCAAAAGGAACAAGATGTTAATCTCCTATAAAGGCTATGAGCCTGTAAATATATTGTAACTATTTGGTTGCTGAATAATACAATGGCGCTGTGATTTGGAGTGTGGGGTTTTTTACCTGTAAGGGTTTTCCCACGTAAATCTATGTTCTTGTTCTATTTTTCATGTTTAATGTCTCTATTGTTGAAACTGGTTAATGTTCGCTTGTGCTTTCCTCTAAGGGTCAATGTTGGAAATGTTCTATGTCAGTTTCTACTTTAATGGCATAGTTGTGCATGTTTTTGAAGAAATTGAAAAGAATTTAAATATGTCAAAGACACCACTATTCTTAGAAATACGTTCTGAGATGCTCACATTTCCTTACAAATGGTATTAGAGCCTTCTTCTGGGATCTACTTTGTTGCTCACATATGTACATTTGTGTGCTGCATGTGTTTGCATGTAAGAGTTCTTGGTGTATAAGGTCTTGGTATTCCATTTGTGATGATGTCTTAGTGTGACAGGCTTGAGGAAATCTAAAGGAAACGTCTGTTTGTTTCATAGTTGTTTGAGTGGAAGTCTTGCAGTTAATCTTGTCTTCATGTTACAGCAGACACTTGAAGGATGGTGAAGATGACAAGACTGGAGTTGGTCATGATGTGGCCTAAGGCTGTTAGTTGACAGTATTTAATCCTATTGCATGGGGTTTGGTTTGTGGTTGTGTTGCTGTAGTAACTTTCATATTGGGTGTCTATGTGAGAGGCTCTTTGATGATATGAAGAAGTTTGTGTTACTACTCTGCCATGGAGTATTGTACTTATGCTGGGTGTTTTGTTCCTGGTATTGGAAGACATAATTTTATGTTACCCTGATTGCATGTAGGCTATGGAGTTGATCATTGGATAGTCTGAGAGCTTCTGTAATAGCCTGATTCTCTCAGATGCATGTGCATGTTGGTGGTTGAGGGATTGGTCTACAAGTGGGTCTGAAGCTCTTGAATTGTTGTTTCCTTAATTGGATATTTTGTACTTGCATGACTCAGATTCATGTTTACTGGATTTGAGGGGTTTTATAGTTTTTCCTTAAAATCTATGATTATGCATATTCATGATGATCTATTATTCTAGTTTAACTATTATGGAGTTTATGTTGCAGACTTTTGGGTCTTCCAGATGTGAAGTGGGTATGGATGTGCATGGGTGTTTTTCAAACACAGTGGTTTTGCAGGTTTTACACAGTCAAAAGAAAAACTTGTGGTTTTGTGAAGTTGCAGTTAAGCTATTTCTAGACCCTGGATTTTGGGGTGTTGCTGGATGATATAGTTGCAATTTTGTATGCATGCTCTATGCATGGTGTGAGGAGATGAAATGCTTTCTCTGCATGGGAGTACTAGTAAGTGATAGGTCACTCAGCATTTCTGTGGTAATGCTTCTGGTTTCTTGACTATGGTGCTCAGGTTGTGGACATGCTTGGCTAATCAGATTTGTAAGTAATATAGTACTTGAGTCATGTTGTCTACATTGTTATCTATTCCTTGAAGATCTCAATTTTGCAGTTTCTAGTGCAATAGTGGGTTTGCATGTTTCATTGTAAGGATCTACGAGTTATGTAGGTTTTTAGGTGTGTATAGCCTATTGGTTGTAGTGGGATAACTCAGAAGTGGACAGTCTATATCCACAAGATTATTTATGTGATTATGTAGACTTGTTAGTTGGCCTTGTCTGTGGTCACTTGTGCATTGGTGTGACTGTTTTAGGATGAGAGGATGGATGTTGTAGAGTATTTGAATAGTTGGTTATGGAGACTTGTAGTATGTGTATCATGATGTCATGTATAGCTTAAATACACAAGTTTGTGTAATCTATTTATAGTGATAGTTTATTTCCTTGGTTTGGAGATCTTGGTATCACTTGGTTTTATTGTCACATGGACATGTTAATGTGTGGACCTAGAGGATTTTCAGATTAGGAGATGTTTGGTCATGATGCTTGGAAAGCTCAATTGTTACAGTTCAGTGGGAGCTTTAGCATTGATTGTGCATTCATCACTTAGTGGTGAATGATCTTCTTTAGTGTTGCAGATGTTACTAGGAGGAGCTGTTAGATCCTGTTGCTGCAGAAGGGTTCTTTCACATTTGCAGGGACACTATTTGAGGATGTGTAACATCTTGGAGTCATGGAGGATTCATGAAGTCTTTGGTTGAGGTGTTGGTGATGATTGACAGGTGATGTTGGTTTAGAGTTTGTTTGGTTCATGTCATGATATACTCCTATTTAAGCATTTGAGTTTTGGCATGATACATTGCTCTTGAGACCATGGTTATGTTGACTTGGAGCATGGTATCTCCTAAGGGAGATGGTAAGATCGTGATGTCATGATAAGTTCTTGATTCAGATGATTGGAGCTTTGACAATGCTCTGGTTACTTCTCTATGTTTGGGTACATTTATCATTTGCTTGATTACTTCATAGTGTTATAGTGATGTAGTTGGAGTTCAGCATGAGGTGATTGTTCAAAGGTACTCATGGATACATGGAGAATAAGGTGAGATTGTATATGTTGTGCTTATTCAGATTTTGTAGTAGGAAGTCCAAGCAGTCTTTACCTTGGTTGGATGTGAGTTTAACAAAGACCAATGAGGAGATTGCTCTTGGAGAAGTCATATAGACTCGGTTACCCTGGAGGAGCATTCTCATTCCCACTCTTGGTCTTCTTGGTAGTTTATAACTTGAGAGGTATTGCCCATTGTTTCTCTCCGGTGTTTTATGATTTCTTTCATAGACATGGATCTTGAACTACTCTGGAGGATTCATTGTGAGAGATGGATAGCATGATTAATCTCCTTGTGCATTTGATATCATTCATTGATGAGAATTGTTAGGAGATGGTTTTATGGGTTGATTTCCTGAAACAAGAAATGGATTAGTTTGATCTTCTTTGGTTTGAGAAGCTTACATCCATGTTTAGTTGCATGATTACATATGTTGAATTTGATCTCTATGAGCTTGAACAACTTTGGGTGTTGTTATGATGTTCTCTTTGGGTTTTTTAAGAAGGAGATCATACTTGACACAATTAGCATTTAGAGCTGTATGTAGAAGGATTGTCTATAGGTATATGATGTGTAGTGTTTCTCTTGGTCTCAGTTATTTTCTCTAATGGTGTGTTTCACATTACATTGTTTTGAGGTTTTGTTCAGAGCTAAAGTGATCAATAGTTTGTGATCATGTGTTTTCACTTATGCTTTTGGGTGATGACATGGAGGTTCTGTTATCTCTTTCATTGTTGGGTGTGAAAAACTTGAGAGATTTCTGGACTGGTGGTGAGATGTACAGGTTATTAATTTACAGATTTTTGCATATCATGGTAGATGTTTCCTTGGTACTACATGATGTCTACACTTTTTGTGTTATGTTATTGGTAGACTTAGTACGTCTTGATCTTTTTCAGATCTGTATTATCCATGCAGTGGGAGTTCTTGATGTGATTGGTCTTCTTTGACTAGTTGACACATGGAGCTTGTATTTGCAGTTGATGGGTGTATGTGTAGGTAGCATGAGTCTACTGATGTTCATACCTTCAAGGTATGAGTGATTGGATGTTTTAGCACTGGCTATGTGTGCTATTTTTAGTCAAGTGGGTTCTTTGGTTTAGTTGGATGGGAGTAGTTAGCTTTCTAATTGTTGTTCTAGCTGATGGTCTATCTTGTTTCTGGAGGAAGTATCAACTTTGATTTGTGAATTGGAGCATTGATGGTTTCCTGTAATTCCTTCGTCAAGTGGGAGAATGTTGATTACTAGTGACTCAGATTACAAGTTCAATAGCTCAAAGGTTCCTTAGTTCAGTGGCATTGGTTCATTAGTTCAATGGTTCCTTGGTTTAATGGTTCAGCAACATTGGTTCATTGGTTCAATGGTTCCTTGGTTCAATGGTTTGGCGGCATTGGTTCCTTGGTTCAATGGTTCGGCAGCATTAGTTCCTTGGTTCAATGGGATAGGTTCAATGGTTCATCAGTTCAGTGGTTCAATGGTCCATTGGCTTGACTCTAGCTATCAGACTTAGCTAAAGATATCACTTCGACGATAGTGTCTCCCCGATGAAAGGCTTCAACCTCACGTCAAGGTTCAATGGTTCAACAAGTTCAACGATATGCGAAATTAGTATCAGCATGAGAATAACTATCAGCCCAACCTAGAGATGTTGCTCTGATATGAATTGTCTTACCAATGGGAGTTGGCAAAAGTTTGGCATCGGCGAGAGGAACGTGGTCAGCAAAGAAGGATGTAGTTACACTGAAGGTCAATGTCTTTCTGACAGTTCTATTATTCTGATGAAGGCATGAAGTCTTGGGCATTGGTGGGACAAGGACTCGTCGCTGTGAATACTGAGTGGTTGTCCAATGGTTTTGGATTACACCGATGAGGTTAGACTGAGGTCATCGACAGCAAAAGTGCCAGCAATAGTCTTACTAAGTGGTTGAGTCTATAAACTAGAAAGTTTCCCAATGATGAATGCATGTGGGACTAAAGTTTCTCAAAAATATGCGAATGGTTAGAAGCAGTGGTTTGGATGGTTGGAAGACAGTGATGCTGGGCACTTGGAATGAATGGTCAGTTGCATGAGTTTCTTGATTAGATTGCTAAAAAGAAATTAGGAATAGATAGAGTGAGAGAGAGTTGGATGGTACGATCAATCTGGTGAAATCTAGTTTTCTCCTTCTGTGAAGTCCTATGCTATATGTCATACACAGCATGTTAACAGTATGTAAAAGGACTGAGGAGAGAGTGTAAACAGAGTTTAGGTGAAAGGGTTCTAGCTGAGAAGGTGAAGTTCTGTACTGTTTTCTATTTGTGGCACGATAACAGTATGAAGAACCAACCGAGTGCTAGAGAACTTTGTGCAGGGTTATACTGTGAGATATTCTTCAGAAGGAACAAGATGTTAATCTCTTGTAAAGGCTATGAGCTTGTAAATGTATTGTAACTATTTGGTTGCTGAATAATACAATGGCTCTGTGATTTGGAGTGTGGGGTCTTTTACCCATAAAGGTTTTCCCCACATAAATTTGTGTTCTTGTTTTGTCTTTCATGTTTAATGTCTCTGCTGTTGAAACTGGTTAATGTTTGCTTGTGCTTTCCTCTAAGGGTCAATGTTTGAAATGTTCTATGTCAGTTTCCACTTTAATGGCATAGTTGTGCATGTTTTTGAAGTAATTGAAAAGAATTTAAATCTGTCGAAGACACCACTATTCTTATAAATACGTTCTAAGATGATCACATTTCCTTATAGTATCAACAACCTTTTCAGAACTATCTAGAAAATGTTCTAACACAGTTTGTTCACCAATATCAAAAGACAGAGAAGATAAACTAGGAATGGACCTAGATGAATCAAACACTATTCTAAAACTCATTCTTAAAGAAGGGGGAGTATTATCTAAGAAAACAACCAAAATAAGAGAAATAGGAGTATTTGAAACTGCAGGAAAAACACTAGAAACAGGAACATGAAGCTAAGATTTAGAAACTTGGGATTCTAATGGAAGGTCCTTTTGTGGGAAAAGTTGTGAATCACCAAGTTGTTCCTGTTCTACATTCTCATCTTTACCTTGTTCTGTTTCATCTTCCTTGGCAGGCTTTTCAGATATTTCTGCTTGCTGGATATCCTTAGCTTTCTCAATATTTTGTTGTTCAATTTCAACACCCTCAACCTCCATTTACTCAACATCAGTGTCTTCAATACTAGATTTAGTTACATTAGAGGTCTTTGTGATCTCCTTCTTCTTCCCTCCCTTAGATACAAACTTAATTTTTGGCTTACGTGTTTTGGAGGAAGAAGGGGTGTCACTCTTATTCTTGGTCCTATTTTCCACTTTCTTACCTATTTGCTTCTGAGTTTCTATCTCTGACCCTATAAGAAATTCTTTCAAGTAGATCCCTTTACTTTCCAACCATATGTTTGTGTTAGCCAAGATTAGTTGAAATCTTTTGCTTATAGAAGTCTCCTCTTTGACTAACCATTTTACTTCTAGAAGAGGTGAGACTTCAACATTGTCAGTATTATATTTGGGATCTAGAACATCCCCATCATCTTCCATTCCATCTGGAATATCCACAAGGCCCAGCTCTTCTATCTGACTCAAATGAAGTCTGCAATAGTCTAACTTCTTGCTCTCATTTTGTGTCCTGAGGTCAGCCCAAATATCTTCCACCATTAGCATATGGAAAGTTGACTTTCTTTTGATTTTATCTTGTACCCTCCTAAAGTCAAAATGGTCCCATTTCTTGAAAGTTTTCTTGCTGACCAGTTGCAATTTAGAATCAACTATTTTTGCCTTGGTAGCTGACTGAATTGAGTACCTTTCAATTTCTATAGGAAACTTTATCCCTGACTTTTTCAGCTCCATTTGTTTATTATGTACCACAATCAGTTGCCTAAATAATTCCATGAGAACAATCTGATTACTAGGATATCGTGGAAGTATATAAGGGTAACCAAGATAATACCCTACTCTGAGATATGTGAAAGTAGGAAACTATAAGAAAAAGCAGCCAAAAGAATTTACAACTTCCCAAGCTTCATCTGAAACCGTCTTCTGAACAAGCTCATTTACCCATGAGCACATAAACACTAAAAAGAAAGCATCATTAACCCTACGAAAAGGATGGATTGATCCTTTTAGAGTGATTTAAGGATAATACTCATACACAGGAACCAACCTCTTATCACCAACTTGAGTAAGGCTAGGAAAACTTCTCATGCTCACAGCAACATATATATGATTTGAGGTCATATAAAATTTGAATGTTGTGTTGACTCTCACCAACTGCTCACGCAAAGCATTAATAATCTGTTCTCCCTAGAAGATTTTTTGTGTGCCCTAGAGAATCACCTTGATGTATGTATACATCCATTCCTAAAACTTGGAGGAAGAAGGGAGTCCTCTAATACGACTCAAAAGTGTGATCAAGTCATAGACCTCCTCTACAAAGTCACTCCTAGGGAGATCCTTCGGCCATCTGGTTAGATTTCTCTGATGAATCTTCAACCATTTACTATTTATGTGTCTTCTTGTGGCTTCCACATCTGTATCATAGTCTCTTTGCCCTTGAGCAATATCAATTTGCCCAATATTTTAAATAAGACACATTAAGATTTTATCAAGAAACTCTGCATCCAACCTCATAATCACATTCCCTTGGGAATCTATCACAACCCTAGTATCCATGTTGTAATGGCTAGCCACCTGAAGAACAAACTCAAGATTATGGGTAGAAATTGGAAAAGAGGCAACCAAGTGAATGTTGCTATCAATGATCTTCTACATGTGTCTAGAAGGATTTGTTTATCTAGTTCTGTCCACAAACTCTATCATATCTACGTGCCCTATCTTCGTATCTCTGATTTCATCAACATTAGACTATACTGAAGTGATAGGGAAGACCCCTTGGTATTTGTACTCCATGATTTTGGCTTTGGATAGAGACAGCTCTAACATCAACTCTGGAGAGAACTCTGGGAAAGATATCTACCACAGATGTTTGTCGAAAACTGCAAAAATCCTTGATCTCGCAGTTAGGGGAAAAATGGGTAAATTGGGATTACTGTGATGTGATGATCATGAACAAGGAAGCATGCATTGATGGGCTTGAGTGCATGCAAATCAAGGTAAAAGGTGAAAGCAAGTTAGTAGGCTTTGAAAGGCAAATTTTCCCAGTGTTTGAAGAAATTCAAGAAAATGTGCATGGGCAGTCAAAATGACCGCTCTTGCACAAGGGATCATTCACTCATGTAAAGTCAGTCAATTTGACCACTATCGCATGTGCTTAGAAAAGGTTTGGTTGTAATGCATGTGCGAGGTCAGCGAAAAGGACCGCCTTTGCCTGTATCTGGGAAGATATATATGTTTTTATGTAGGGGCGGTCATTTTGACCACCCTTACATGAGGGTAAAACAACAAGTTTAAGACACATGTAAAGGTGGTGAAAAGGTCTGCCGGTACATGTTGAAGGGAAAAACTTTGATGTATAGTCGGTCAAAATGACCGCTAATACATATGATTGTTAAAAACCCTAAATTAATATGTGAAAGTGGGGATTTATACTAGTTGTGCATGTTAGGGAAGAACACTGAAAGATTTTTATGTAGGGGTGGTGGTTTTAGCCGCCCCTGCATATAGGGTAGTTTGAAAGCACGTATGTATGTATTGGTCATTTAATCCATGATACATACAGAGACAAATTCCTAAGACACCATCGATGGAAAATACCAACTACACACAAGCAAAAAGAAAACCTAAAATCTTCAACAAAATGAAAACAGACTAAGAACCCAAAACCTACGAAAATCTAGGGTTTAATAAAAAGATGACTTTTTTTAAAACAAACGGGTTTTAAAAATGATCTACAGAAGATGGATTTGAGAAAAACAATGAACAAAAGGGTACAAATACTATTTACCATTAATAAAACCTCAAACATAAAGAAGAAATAAAACAAACTTACCTATATAAATGCGAAGAAGAAACATGAGAGATTCAGTAAGATTGAATTTTTGGAAGCTAGAAAGCATCAAATTTAGGTTCTCTTCAAGGGTTAGGTAAGATGGACAATCGAAAATAAAATAAGATACTAATGGAAAACAATTTAAAGTAACTCAAAGATTGCCCAAATCCAAAAATTAAAGGCATAATAAATACACATGAGTTAATATAAATGCAAGGAAAAAGATGCATCGTCGGCCAAAAACGCCACTCTCGCATGAAAGAAGGAAGAGGATGTAAGGGCGGGTATTTTCACCGCTCTTACATCTTTAAAAGGGAGAACTAACATGCATGGGTAGTCAAAATGACCGCTCCAGCATCTAAGAAGAAAAACATAACTAACATGCATTGGCAGTCAAAAATACCGCCTTTGCATGTAAACACAGAAATTTTCTAACATTTAAACAATCAAAATTGATATTTCGATAGGCTCATAACTTAATCAATTTTTGCGTATATCAAGGAATTGACTTAGGGGAACGTCATAAACCATTCTAAGATGTCAGATGAATTCGCAAGAGGCCAAGAGGACTTGCCTTGATTTGTGAACTTAGAGTGTAGGCTACGAAACAAACAAATTTCATAGGGGTTGTCTAAAAAAATGAGCGTAGCTGATTTTGAGAACAACAGGTAGAAAAACCACTCAAAATTGCCTCACTAGCTTATTCAAAACATCACTAGTTACAACAAGGTCTCACTGACCATTCAAGCCTCATAGGCTACAAAGAGGTCTCACTGACTAACAAAGCCTCACTGGCAAATTCAACCACCATCAAAACAATACAAGTAATAGGGTTTCCCTGTTTCAATACAAGCCCCTGAATCTGTAATCATACTCAATTCAAAATTCATATTTCTTTGTAATCATATTGCACTTCATTCTCATTATCTCTACAAAAATCAATTCACCTGATTCAGATTATCTCTACATAGTTAATTGCATATTGTCTTCGTACTTGACATGGTTCAATCTAAAATCTTATTGCATGATGTCTTCATACTGTGTTTGATCCCTTCCTACACAAACAAGATCTCACATACAATATCATAATTCATCTATAGAATCTTCGCACAAATATTTTCAACACTACATATTGGTCCACATCACAACAACAATTCTATCATAGAATGCACCTACAAAACCAATATATATGAGATGACCATTCATATTCTTCTTTTGTATAAACATTTCCATCCTGCAAGAAAAATAAAATCAATATTTGCAAGACTATTCTCTTTCCTCTATCACTCTGGTTCATCCACATAAGACTTTTCACATTCTTCTTCTCATTTATCTTGATTTTCCCTTTTCACAAAAATTTCATCTCAAAAACATTCTACAAATAAATAATTTCTTCAAAAATTCCATCAATAAAATCCTTAAAAAATATTCAATCTCCTCTACAAAAAACCTTGATATTCTTCTATCTTCAAGAATAAAATATATCCTTCAAGAATTCATTCTCCATCTCTCTGCTAATATCTTCAATTTCATCTTCTGCAAATAACTTCAAAAATAAATCAATCTGCCTTTTGAGTGAATGAAAATTTCTTTCACATTCGAACTGACTTCCATCTTCAAGAAAATAGAAAAATAGAAGGCATTAAGGCTAAATTAAATCTCTACTAAATCTCTTCTCAAAAGGAAATATTAAAAAAAAATCTCCTTTATCTCTTCAATGCCTCGAGATAGATTTAGAATAAGAAAGAAATCTTCATTACAAAAATCTTCTTAAGATCTCACAAAATCTACTTTTTCAAACTTACTCAAATTAGCTTTTAAACAACTTAACACTACAGTCCTAATAAAATGACCTTCAAATGAACATCAAAGTTCACACTTGGGAAAGGAAGATCATTTTAAATGTTGACCACCAATTTGGTCTTACCCACTCAACACACTTTTAAAACTAACTATTGGTTTGCCTTTCGCACCCACCGCTTTTAAAAACTAGCCTTCAAATCTTCATTGGAGCCTAATTTCATAAAAGAAGACTGAATGTATTGGATTTTATAGGACAAGGGGGCTGGTTAAGTCATATGACATAAACCCTTTGGCAGGTGACTTTTAAGTGAAATGACCTACTATAATAGGTTAATGACTAAATAGAACAAAAAAGGTTTTTTTTTATGACACGCAAAGAAGAAGGCACTTAGAGTTTAGTTTTACACATAGAACTTAGGATTTTCAATAGTTTCAAAATAGAATAATTGACACGAAATGTCAAACATATTGTATATGATGAAGACACTTCACAACACAGATGAGAGATACTACATACTATAGGAAAATAGAGACTAGATAAAAGCATTCAAGATGAAGAATCATACATAGAGTTTCAAGATATAGTTATCTCTTAATGAGAACAAATGAGGTCAAACACATGAATGAACAAACATGATTCTACCAATCTCTACCCATATCTACATCATCATTGACCTTTGGACCTGTGACATTCTTTTGCATCAATACAAATGACAAATCAACAAACACCATCAACCAATTGCATCAACCTTTGACAATCTCACTATTTACAGATCATCAAGACATGGCATTAACACCAAGACATCACCATGAAGGGCATACAATGAAATACAACATCTTCTGTGAACAACATTTTGTCATTTTCACATCAACCAACATAACTTATATCTGAGCACATAGTATCTTCATATCAACTAATGACATCACATGTCCACAACCACTGTGATCCTTGTATGAAGTAGCTCTTGATTATTATTGACAGATAAAGACTTGGACATTTCTAAACCATATTGAAGATCTAACCATGTTCTTCAAGTGATGCCTCTTGTTAAAGCATGAATAAAGTAAATCCAATACAAACAGGTTAGTATCAATATCTTATGTGAGCATCAACAATTAATGTGATGAAGCTGATCAAACAAGTCCTGACATAATGTGATGATAAACACCAGACATCAAGAACATAAGTATCCATCCTGAGACAAGCATGGAGATAACCTGATCAAATGAACACATCCTACCATATGAAGAAAGATTACCATATCTGCATCATCATCAACTCAACACCTTTTTGACTTTAATGACAATCAATCATCGGTATCTTCAATTGATATGACACCCTATGACAACTCATGTAACTTGTCTAGACTTTTTGAAAAGCATATATCTACAATCCTAGAGTCACCACTCAACTTTTATCACATTCTCACAAATGTATTTTCAACTATGAAGTTAGAACTATTTCCTTCCTAAGGCTATGGCAATCTATAGACACATTTGATATAAAGTTGTTCCTTCAACTTAGTTGCTCCTTCTATGGGATAAATCTAGAGATCAAAATCCACCAATGTATCTCCTTCTTCAGGTATCACTTCTAAAGTTTCTAATCTTGAATGAATATCACATCCTCTTCTTTCAACCACACATAAGTAATTTGGTTTTATTCATTGCCTGACTTCTTATTGATCCTTGAGCCTTATAATATAAACCCTATTAGGTCATTATTCTCTTGAGCATCATTGATCTACTAAAAAAATCATTTTCAAAATTTCCACATCAACATCAAACCTATATATTTCTTTAGTGAATGACACTCCATTCATGGCATCTTACTCTCCAACTATTCAAATTCAATTATCTAGCCACAACTCCATTGTTCCATGGAACAAACACCTATTTCTTATAGGGAAACTATTCCTCCTCTTTTATCTAATGTTGGTAGTGTCACCAAAAATCTATAAGCACAAAATATTCCATTATTCCCTTCAATCTTAATCTTCTTATACCATTTTCTGGTACCTCTCCTGCCTTCCTACCCTTACTATTCCATCCTTTGATGGGTCTATGTCTATTGTGTGTTGACCGCAACCTTGTAGAATTTCTTTTTTATTAGTTCATACATTTTTTATCCACCTATTTCCCATTCTATAGTCTTTTATCCTTTCAAGTGTCCCCCTAGACTATGTCAATATCCTCTAATCTAGAATTTCTAGTCCATCTACACCTTGGTGAAATTCTTATTATTTCCTACACTTGGCCTCTTCCAACCAAGCAACTCTACTAGTCTCACATACCCATACCAAGTATCATGATACATTCCTTGATATGTATATTGTACATGATATTCTATATGATCCCTATAAACATTTCATAGGTTACACTAGTGCCTTTGCCACTTGAAATCTCTAGTGTGTATTCAACACCCTTGGCAATGTCTCCAATAGTCATCTAGAATGGTGTTCTTCTTCTAGATCCATCCTCTAGATTTTTAGTTCGCACCAAGCTACTACCACAATATGCATGTTCACTCCTCAATTTATATGTTAACCATGGCACAAGAACATAGTATCTTCACTCAAGATGACACCCTATGACAACTCATGTAACTTGTCTACTTTCTTGAAAATCATATATCTACAATCCTAGAGTTGCCACTCAACTCTTATCACATTCTCACAAATGTGTTTTCAACTATGAAGTTAGAACTATCGCCTTCCTAAGGCTATGGCAATCCATAGACACATTCGATGAAAATTTGTTCCTTCAACATAGTTGCTCCTTATATCAAAAAAATCTAGAGATCACAATCCTCCAATGTATCTCCTTCTTCAGGTATCACTTCTAAAGTTTCTAATCCTTAATGAAGATCATATTTTCTTCTTTCAACAACACATAAGTCCTTTGTTTTTGTTCACCGCCTTATTTCTTATTGATCCTTGAGCTATAACCTAAAACCTATTAGTCATTATTCTAAAGAACATCATTGATTTACTCAAAAAATCATTTTCAAAATTTCCACATGAACATCAAACCAATATATTTCCTTAATCAACGACACTCCATCCATGACATCTCACTCTCTAACTATTCAGAGTTGATTATCTAGTCACAACTCCATTGTTCCATGGAATAATCAAATGTTTCTTATAGGGAAACTATTCCTCCTTTTTACCTAATGTTGGTTGTGTCACCAAAAATCACCTTAGTTTTTGGCACCTCTTTCTACTAAATACCCTTACTACAAATGGATTTCTAATCCATGTGAGCTCCCATTTTCTTTACCAAGTGATTAATTCAAAGAGCCATGCCTCCTAATGACTTCATCAACTCCTATCTCATCTTTTTTTCCTCTAGTTTCTCCTAAAGTCTCTCTAAAGTCTAATCTAGGAACTATAACTCTACCTCTAGCAATTAATCCTTTGGTTCTCATCTTGTTAGCATGGCCTACCAAGTTACTTGTCATTTTAGATCTCTTTCACTTCTTATAATTTTCTTCAATTTAATAACATAGGCAAAACATATATCCATTACCTAGATATCCATTGCCCAAAGAATTGGGCTTTAGGTAATGGATATCAATTTTGAAAAATAGATATCCGTTACCTAAAAGCCAAAAAACTACAAAAAGAATATTGTTGGAACCGATAATGGCACCCACAAAACCTTTGTTGTTGAGAAACATGTGATCTTTGCATGTTATAGTCAAGAGAACACTTTTATACACTTTTGGACACAAAATCTGCTTGTTTCAATCATTAGGGTGATATTTTTGTTCCCCTAATGGGTAGAAATAATCATCGTAAAGAAAAAGGAGGAAAGTTACATTGGAGGAAATTGAAGCAATTAGGGAAAAGGATAGAGCAAGGAAGTGGATTGGAAGATTGGGTTTGGTGGATGGTCATCAAGATGAATCTTTTTCTTTATCATCTAATGACATGCAAATTGAAGGTGTTAATGTTGAATATAATGGAATGTTAGATAAGAATGAAATTGACCATGATATTGCAAATGAAAATGTTGCAGAATGTTATGAAATACCTATTGATAAGAGAAATATCATGGACAAAGAAGAAGGAAAACATAGATATTTGCTTGAAGATTGTGGATATGAACCTCATGATGTTGAATTTGCACTCCGTAATCCATTTGTTGATAAAATTGATGAGGTTGATAACATGAATGAAACAATGAAAATCAATGTATCTCCAAATTACATAAGAAGAGAGGATGTTTGTCAAAAGAGAATGAGCATGATAAAATTGTAAAATATCTAAAAACCCCAAAATGGTTACTTGAAATTGATGAGAACATAATGGAAAAAATTGAAGGAAAGAGTCCATCACGAACAGTTTAGTTGTGGGCTTCAAAACTTTCCAATGAATACTTTGAGAATAAAGCATTAACCAAACAATGGTAACTTTTTGTGCAATTACTAAATATGTACAAAATGAGTTATTTACTAAATAAACTAAACATTTGGGTAAACAAAGTGTCTAATTAGAATAAAATTATTATTATAAGCCTTTTCAATGTACTCAATTCTATTGGAAAGACTAGCAAGGAGAAATATAAAAGAGCTTCTCGTAGAGTAATAACAACCTCAATAGTGAGAAAACAATTAAGAAAGGCTTGATTAATGAGGAAAATGCGTGTTGAATTAAGCTTGAATCATAAAACATTGTCGAACACACTAGAATTAAGATCAAGAATAGATAGTCCTCTTGGAAATGATACTTGGGCTTTCAGTGGTAGGCTTCCACGAGTTCATAAGAAGCTAATTAATAGCACAAAGGATGAAATTTAATGATTTTGAAACACTAACTCTAGGTTATCACCAAATGTAAAAGATGTTTTAAAGTTAATAATTGGTGATAAAAAACACATACCACATCCTAAACATTACTTGGAATGTAGCCAAACAACATCAAGCACAAACAATTTTTTGAAACACACCTAGGTATGACAATCTCACAAAGAGAACATGAATCTTGTAGGGCATTTTATTGTGTTCCTCTTAAAATTTGTAATGTTGTTGCAAATACCATGTAGAGTATTCTATGTATCATGAATTATTATCCAATATTTATTCTCCTTTGTACACTAACAAAATGTTATAGAAGTATGGTGCAATTCGACTACCAAAGTCATCTAGGGACTTATTGGATTTTTTTATGTATTAGAGATGATGGTTGCATTTTTTTAAATTGCGTATCATTTACAAATATTCTGCTCATACGAGCATCAACATGAGACCAATACAAAATCGTTATGATCAAATACATTAGAAATCACCTAATACAAGTTCCTTACAAGAAACCACATTAGAAATCACCTATGGAACACCAAGAATCACTACTTAGAAATCCACCTTTTTAATTAAGAAACCACATACACATTAGAAGCCAACTATGGAAGACCAAGGGTCACAACTTAGAATTCCACATTAGATGTCCCTATGGGCATTTGAACTTGGGTCTCCACAATGAGAACCCAAAATTTTAACCAATTAACCTCAACCCCTTGGACTTGCTTGAATTTTCTACAAGAATGATTGTTTAAATGAAAAGTGTTTACAATGTGGTGGGTTATCAAAGTTTATATCATGTATTCATGAGGGTAGTAAACATGATTTTGGAAAGCAAATGGTTGAGAAAATGAGATATGAGATAGTGAAATACAATTTGAAAAAGTGAAGGTGAAGGTTCTAGATGTGAGTTGATTGCAACAGAAGTAAGTATTGCTGATTTTAAGAAAAATCTTTTTTACAAGTATACCAGACACAACCACAAGTCTCAATGGTTAGATCAACAGTTCAATATGTGTAATGATTTTTTTCCGATTGGAACTATTGTCTCTGTAGTTGATTTTGTAGAAAACTACATGTTGCAACCACAAAATGAAGTGCAATCCTAGTACTACAATTCTATTCAAATTTCTATTTTTGTTCACATCATGCCCCTGAGACTATAGAAGAGAATAAGAAGATTGTCAAAGAATACCATTTTTACATGAGTGATGATTGATCTCATTCATCTGAGTATGTGCAATATTATTTTCAACAATTTTATGGGTTCTTGCAAGAAAAAGATATTAGAATAGATCAACATCTCATTTGGTCAAATAATTTCACCAGTCAATTCAAGAATGCTTGTAGTTTCTATTGGTTGAGCAGAACACATGCAAAGAAGGGTATACCTCATATTTGGAATTTTTCTAAAGCTGGGCATGGAAAAGGGGAACATGATGGAGTGGGTGCATGCATGAAGAGATCTCTTTCTAAAGAAAAACTAAAGATTAGAGGTGATGGAACATTCAATCATGCAGATTCTATTGTTAAGTGGTGTAACTATGCATTGTCATAAGGAGTGGCTCTTGAATCAAAAGTGCGTAGGTTTTTTTGGTTGGTTGATGAGGGGATAGTGAGAGAGAAATTGGATTGTTAGAGAATCAATGAATTATCAAAGATGCATTCATTTCAAAGCTCAGATGAAAGTGCATGGACTATTTGGACACAAGAATTAGGTTGTTTTTATTAGAGTTGTATTAAATGTGATTGGGATAATTGTGAGTCAAGTGAATTGGTAGATGCATGGATTCCATGATATTTAACCCCTTTATCTCAAGATCATTTATCTTTACTCAATGACATGGAGAGCTCATTTGACTATGAACATATTTCAGACCATGTACAACTAAGTCATGTTTATGCAATAGTTGTACCACATGGAAATGAAGAGAGATTAGACTATTGGTTGGCACAATGTGTATAGGGAAAATAAAAACTAACATGATGTACAACATATGATGATGGGTTCACATATCCTACATGATTAGTTGTTATTGTTGGGACATGGTTACAAACATATATGATTAGAAAGAATGACATCCCTGCATTTAAAGACTTTGAGAAGCACAAAAGCATATTGATGTGTTTGCACCTAGTTGTAGCAACAAATGTTAAGTTATTGAAGATGCAAGGAATAACAAGGCATAAAAACATAAGAAAATGAAGATAAAAATGCAATATTATACCTTCAAAATCCTTAAAGAGTCCTCTACTCCATGATAAGGTGGAGAGTGTTGCACCCAAACACTCTAGCTTTACCCAAACTTAATGAAACTATGTGGATTGCTCTCAAAAATACAAAACTAAATTAGCATGGTAAGGATATGATGAATGAATTTGGGAGCTATTTTTACATTATGGATTTACATAAAATGAGATGATTAAAATGGCTTGTGGAGAGTCTTATTTATAGGCATTTTAGAGGGATTTTGATCCAATGATTGAGATTAAAAGTTGAGATCAAGGGTGGAGCATGAATGAGAGTTGGAGGGTTGAGATTTGATCAAAAAAATTGGATGGTGGAGAATAAAAATGAATTTTAAATTCATTTTGGGGAAGGCTTTGCATTTAATATGACAATGACTTGTGAGGAAATAAAATATTATTTCCTTGGGAGGATGTCGAATTTAAAATTCTAATTTATGTGGAAATGTGAGAGACATGTGACACCTAGGTAATTTTGGAACTCACATGTGTGAGCTCATGACATAGAGAAGAGCTTAGCATGGAAATAGTAAGGTGAAGTGGAAGGGTCATGTGACCCATGGGATTATTTTGTAATTTTTAATTTGTGGGTTGTGGGAGAATGAGTTAATAATGGTTTGACCAAGTTAATGAGGGTGATTAAATTAATCAATGTGGTTGGAGGAAATTAAGGGATGGGCTAATCAAGGTTTAAAATTAACTAAATAATGATTTATTTAATTATTTCAGGTCTAGGAGTCATGTAGGCTAGGGTAGCTATTTAAGATTAGTAGGGTAGATTAATTAAATAAGTAAGATTTACTTAATTAATCAAGTTTAGGAAAGTGGACAAATTAACCAAATAAATATTTGCATATTTGTTTAATTAATTGGGGTGAAGTTATAAGGTGTAGTGCAGAATTAAATTAATTAATTCATGACTAGGGGTAAATAAATGATAAATGATGAAGGATGAATGGTTAGGGATTATGTAGGGGTGATTAATTAAATAACTATGAATTTCTTTAATTAATCAGATGAAAGGGGAAATTAATGGTATGGATGATGCAAGAAGAATGGTTAAAGAGTCGAGACATTTTTACGTGTCTACATTTGCCCCTCAGCTAATAGGAAGGACTGAAAATAGATGAGGGATGCCCCTCGAGAGGTTAGATGAAAAAAATATTTTTTTTTAGGTGAACTCTTGAAAAGGAAGGAACGGTGGTGAAAAAAGGATGTAGGATGGAAAATGAGGCTGACAGGAAGAAAAATAGAGGAAAAAGGTTACGATTTGTGGCCTGGGGAGAGAAAAAGCTAAATGATGGATAACATGGTGGATATATATAGCAAGTGTGGGCCCAAAGTGCCACATTTGCATATTCTAAGCTTATTGGACGAGAGAAGAGTAGAAGGAGACATGGCACAACCTACATTCCCACGACATGCACACCGATAAGAGAGGGTACAAGACTACCATTGGATGGCGGAGGCTAACCCATAGGTATGTCGACCAAACCTAACTTTGTGATTTCAGGTTTTGGGTTAGGTTAGGGGGTCAGGAAAAGGGTGGTTAGGTAGATTAACGCTATCACGTAGCCATGTAGTGCTATAGGGATATGGCTCAACGCAATCCTCTAGATTAGCACCAGAGGAAAAAGGATAAATCTGGATGGTTTTGCACCATTTGCCAAAGGTTTAGCACCATTCACCAAAGGTTTAGCACCATTCTCTTGATTAGTGCCCCAAATTTTGGGGGTTTATGGTTTAGCACTATCAATTAGCACTTTAGCACTATCCTCTCGTTTAGCACAATATAGATGGGGTTTAGCGCTATCCTCTTGTTTAGTTCTAGGAAATTTAGGATTTTTAGGTTAAATTGTAGATTAGCACCATAAGGTCAGGAATGAATGCTATTCTATCATTTAGTGCAATATGAAAGGGGATTAGTGCTATCCTCTCATTTACCACCACCAAGATCACAATTAGTGTAATCTTTTGAATTAGCACTATATGTCTTTGAATTAGTGCCACCTTCTAGTAACTTAGTGTTAAAGGGTTCTAGATTAGCACCAAAGTGCTATTTTTGGGAGAATGAATTGACTAAGGTGATTTTTTGAATGCAGATTGTAGGTAGGATATTATAGTTGTGAGAATGATGTGTTCTGTCAATGATGGCATTGAGGTCACAGTTTACTCCTGTAGATTTGTCTCAACTTGGGAGGATAAGGTTGAAGACTATTTTAGAGATGCCTCGGTTACATGCACATAGGGCTATGATGATGGCCCTAGTGGAGAGGTCAAGGAGAGAGACATGCTCCTTTTTACTACCTACGGGTGAGACTACCATTATCCTTGAGGATGTATGGAAGATCCTTAGGATCCCCATACAGGGAGAGAGAGTGATTTATGATATAGGCTCTGGAGTGGCATCTGTGAATAGAGCATTGCCACCATCCCATCTAGTGTACACTAGAGATCCACATGAGGGTAAATGCAAGGAGATGGGGGACCAAAAAGTTGCCACCATCTCCAAAATTAAAACAAAACATGAGCACATTATAATGCGCACGCATTTTAAAATGTGTGCACATTATAATGCAAGCACAATATAACCTGTTCGTGTTTTGCTTTTGATAAAAGAAAAAAAAAACTATTTTCTGCTCATTCACTGTGCGACTTCTCTCCTCATAGCAGCAAAAAAACCAAGCAAAAACATGATCGCGTTGAAGAAGATGCCATTGAATCAAGTGCACCTGAGAAAACAAGAAATTCACAATGCCACCTCAACACCAAAGACATCGTTGTGCAAATTTGGAGGCTCCAGCACAAGAAGGAGGTAGGGTTTGTTTGATTTTGTTAGTTTTAGAACAATTTTTTAGTTTTGCAATGTTTGATTTGTTTTTATATTGCATTTACAGTTATTAGAGAAGCAGAAGACCTAAATCCAGTTGAGGAGGGTGAAAACAACCCCCAAAACCCTCCAAACCCTCCAAACCCTCAAAACCCACCTTCACCTCCTTTTCATGTAAGGGATGATCAAGAACATTACCTAGGGATAATATAAGAAAACAAGAAACATCTTGAAACTATTATTCAAACCCTAAACAATCCAAGTGGAACCACTGAGCATAGGAGGGTACTTGCAAAATCACTACAAGAGATTGTTTCCCACATGGATTTGGTGACAAAACAAATCATCGAATTCCAAGACTATAGGGAGAGGAGTTGGCAATATTATGCCGACAAGTTGTCATATGAACAAGTCAAGAAGGAAAAAATTACAAAGTCTCAATTATGTGTAGAATTTATTAATCCCAAAACTAGCCAAAGATTAGAGGAAAGCTACAAATGGTTTCCTATACATTGGTGTAGGAATGAAGACATATCCCAAAACTTTTGGGATAGATGGTGTTTAGGGGAAAATTGGATTTATTAATATTTTTGTGTTTTGATGTTTAAATCCTCATCCCCACTATACATTCAAGGATTCTAGGGTCAAGTGGCGAGCACTATCATACCCTAGACCACTCACAATTGTAGGAAAACTTGGAATAGGGAATTTAATTATCAATTTTCCTTCTCTTATGCCCAATTGACCATTAAAACCCTAATTATGCAAATACGGCAGCAAATTGATGAATAATGGAAAAAGCTCTTGCAGACAGGAGTAAAATACCAAATCATAGAGTACCTATTTTTGAGGTTCTGAAGCAGAATAGTTAGGGACATTGGAGCGGGAACTCAAGTCCAAGGTACTAGTTTCTTCACAGAATCGAGACATCCTTCCGACACGGATCAGCCCTGTAACTTTTGTTTCCTAAAAATCAGATGCGGAGGACACTACAGCGAGTGCCCAAGTCCTGGAAGTGCTCTTGTGTCCTGCTTTTCTTCAGATCCTAAATCCTTGATGCCTACCAGTCCTTCCTACAACTCCACTTTTCCCAAATATGACACCTATAACATGCAATCACTAGACTTGGTTTGGGGGTTGTGGTGTTTAGAGGCTTGTCTCAGTCAAGCCCTAGAGGACACTTAAGTCTCCGAACACCATTATTAGATAAAGAGTGCATGCCCTTGTGAGGCAGAGGCAAAAACCAAAGGAATCAATGATGAAAACACAATATTATGTCACCTTGTAGTGAAGCTCTCATGGGAGGAAGATGCTCTTCATTCCGTGAGGAAATTGATTCTCAAATCTACAAATATGAACACACAAAACACACAAGTCTGCTCTTGCAAAATGATGAAAGCCTTGAATCATCTTGAGAACACAATAGCTTGCTAGTAATCATCTAGTTTACAAATGAATGCCTAAAGATGCTTTTATATGCAACTACAAGCACTCTCACCAAGATTTTAAAAATTAAAACTTACCATATTAGCAAAAGGATGAAATAACAGTCATAAACTGACACCTAGAAATTAGGGTTGCCCCAAAATAAGGCAAGACTAGGGCACGGGTGCCCAAGTCTTCCCCCCTATTTTGGACAGCGTACAACTCAAGGGGTCCACCTAGGTCCAATTTTCCATGGAACCTAGGTCTCATTCCATCAAGATGCCAAAATATGAACTAAGATGTCCTAAATGCATGCTAAAGACCCGGGAGCTAAACCTTATGAGGGAAAAGCCCCCAAGGGGACATTTTTTGATGTTACATTTAGCCGCCACTTTAATGTATGTATAAACGCAAGGCCAATACATGCATTAAAGTAAGGTCACAAACACAGTAAACACACCAAGCACAGAGAAGACACACCAATCACATAGAATATAGTAACAGGCAGACAAAGCATGGAGAAGACAGTTACACTCATGCAGAACACAGAGAAGACAATCAATGTATAGAAGACGCATTAATGCATGGAAGACAAAAATGATATCTTTTCTTTTCTTTTTCTCATATGTATGAAATACAAATGCAGGTACTGGAAAGTAAAAAAACCTCCCATAATACATGATGCAGTACCTTAGGGCACAAGTCTTTATATATATGGGGCAACACACACGCAAGACATGCAAAACCTCCCAAAATGTAGGAAGCATTACTTGAGGGCGTTGGTCTCTGCATATGGGGCAACAAACATGCCACACAAAACAAGCACGCCAAAACACACACACACACACTTGAAGACATAGAGAAAACATAGCAAATAAGTGATGGTGTGTTCCCTATTTCTAGGCTCATCACCATCTCAAGCACATTACAGGCACACACCGACGATTGGGCTTCGTCACAACAATCGCTGAAAACATGCTTAAGGGTTGAGTTAGTCACAGAACCACTCCCCGCCTTTACAGAGGACTTTTAAAAATGACAGGATGTGTAATCTTCTCTGAGAAGTACACCATCCCCGCCTCCATAGAGGGCTTAAGAAAATGGATATGCTCGATATCATGCCTCTGCAGAGGGCTTACATGATTGATTGATTGATTGCAAACAAACTTAGGATTCACGATGCACTACTCTGAGGCACAAGTCTTTGCATCTGAGGTCAAACACATTGCTAACATCTATAATAGATAGCTTACCTTATATATGCCCCCACCTTAAGGTGGTTGATATCAGTTATCGATATCAAGTACGTTAAGGTAGGAAGAAAACACACAAGGGAACATTGACTTTCACAAAGCCCATGCCCCCTAGAGGTGACATGTACTTTACAATTGCCAAATGTTCCCACAAACACATCCCTACAAGAAACATGTTAGTGTCTACAATATCATGATAAACAACAACATCAATGCATATGATTAACCACACAAAGAGCCAAGGTTATACAATGAATTCAGAGTTCGAGGATAACCGTAGGGCTATATCACAAATCTCTCTGAATCGAGTACTATCAAGGCCAGATTCAAAGACAAACAAAGGTGCGCAAACCAGCAATATTGTTAAGGTTTGTAAATGTGATAGAAACATTATGAAATTCACTAGGCGAAAAGCACAAGTTCTTTCTCTAGCCAAGCATTGGATAAAATATACAACCCCATTGTCATATTAGGAACTAAGTCCATTTGTTGATTGCTCTCAAAAGGGATGCTAGGTCTGTATCAATATAAATGTTTGTCATCATCCGCCTGCTAGGTGGAAACACTAGAGGAAGGGAAACAATAAATAAGAGAGGAGAAACAAGTGTCTTAGGGACAATCATGTAGGAGGGTGTGCCCAGGTCACCAACCATGACGCTATGTCCGTAAGACACAACACTCAACAATGAAATCAGAGAGAGCAATTTAGAAGAATGATGATGCAAATAGAAGAAGGTCACAATAGAGGTAGTCTCCTGGTATCCTGAACCTTACGAGAGAATCCAAGGTCATCCTAGGAGGCCTAAACAACACATAACACATTACGGGGGAAGCACATCACGAAAGAGATAAAGGGTTAGAGATACTTACCTATAGAGCCCCTGCTGGGCTAGAAGTTGTCTATAAACAAATCATCATCGTCATCTTCCCACTCCGTAATGTTGGAGGACAGTGGGACATAGGGTACCATAGCCAAATTTGTATCTTGTTCATCATTAGGATCATTATTGTTTGGTTGAATGTTGGGATCAATGTTTTCTTGTTGAGAGGCAAGGTTTATAGCATATTCTTGTTTTATTTTTCTTCTTTCTCTTTCTTTTCTATTTCTTCTTCTTTTACCACTTATCTCTTGTAAGATAGGGCTATCCTCTTTTATAGGCTTGTACAAATTAGAAGATGAAGCACCGGGATCAAACTTCATTTGTCACAGTGGAACACTTTGTTGTTGACAACAACCTCCTGATCCCTGTAAGGATTTTTGGGGAGGAACCTCAGCATAGGGACCTTATCCTTTTAGTTTAAAGTTATATTCACATGCGGGTTGTTTATATTTTGTCATTTCTTATCGAGGAGGACTAGGTACTTTAGTTTTATCCCAAAAGTAATTCAACTTGTAATGTGTTTTTTGAACCAAAGGTTTATACTTGTTACAAGGGACAGTGATTATACAGCCATCTAGAGGGAATTTCAGACAATGGTGTATTGTTGAAGGGATAGATTTCATCTCTTTTAGCCAAGGATGTTCCAATCTAAAAATAAGGACAACCTCAAACCATTGTTCAACATGTTTTTCAGATAATGTTACTAATAATGATATCTTACCCAAAGGCTTGATAAAGGTTCCCTTATGTGTCTTAATCATCATGTACAAGAGGTCATAAGAACCTTGCATTAATTGATGTGAAAAGAGGAACTCCTTAGTGGAAACATTATTCATACAATTAGGATCAATGAGAGTTCCATCCAATGGGTTTCCCATTATTTTCACAGTGATGTAAAGAGCTCCTTCCTTGTCTCCAATTGCTCTATCATGAGGTGTAAAGACAATTTCAGGTTCAAGTGCTTTTCTTTTCATGTAAGGTCTAGGGGGGAACCTATTGTTTCTATTGTGATTAAAGGCCATTTTTATATTCTCAAACCGATGCCAAATCATATTTTGAAATCTTTCAAAGTTGGTGCAAAAGATAAGAGCAAAAATAGCCCAGAATGCTTGATTTTTGGATACATTTTCAATGTCAATGAATGAAACAAAGGATGTTGTAAGGATTTTAATTGGGAGAAGCAAGTTATATGTATGGTATTAGTCCAAAACAGAAAAATTATCCTTCTCAACACAATCTTGATGTGATTTCACATTAATGCCAAGTCAAAATGTAGTGAAAATATGTCAAAATAGGCACTTTTTTCACCAAAACTCAATGCAAAAGGGCATAACAAAGGGTATTGTGAGGAAAAAGATGATGGAAAGCAAATAATATCTGTAATAGAAGCCACTTAGTTCCAAAATATCCAACATAACACACTTTTAATACCACTTAAGGTAAAACCCTAGTGAAAATATAGCAAAAAATAGGCTATTTTTCACAGTTTTTCAACTCCAAGACCTAGAAAGAGGGGTGTTGTAAATGAATTTTGGGAGGTACAGAAAATAATATCAATAATATCAGTCACCTCAATCCATAAAATTGACCACAACATGCTTGGAGTGCAAACTAGGTCAAACCCTAGGGCAAAAATAGCCAAAATGCGTAGTTTTTCACCGAATTTTCACTACAAGAGCACGTTAAAAGGGTTTTGTGAAGATTTTTATAAGGGGAAGAAAATGATTACCCTAATAACAGAAAATTAGTGTGAAAATATCCTTCACAACATGCATATGGTGCAAGTTTATAGAGTCAATAAGGCCAAATTTAGTGAAAATCGTTATTTTTGAAGCCCTAGGTTTGAGATCTTGGGACAAAATGCTATGTGAATGTTTTGAAGTCTAATTTATGATAAAAATTAAACACTCTAAAATCTGAAAATAATTTTTAAGCTTGAACATGCTAAATTCCCATGCAAATTTAATGAAAATGCATCAAAATTGCTAGTTTTTTGTTGAAATTTTCTATGCAAAAATGCAAATATTTTAAATCTAAATACAAATTTACCCTAAAATGAAAGACTACGGCCAAATGTAAATTTGAATGAGCCTATAAAATCAGTAGAAAAATATGAGAAAATATTTTGCCTACAAACCCTAGATTTTGGAATTACTAGGTTATATGAAATTGTCAAAATTTCTACAAAAACCTAGCAAATTAATAATGAAAATGCAATGCAAAATCTCTGAATTTTTGGATTTTTTTGTAGATTATATCAGATCTAATGTAAAAATCATGAATTAGGAAAATTTAGAAAGAATTGATGCAATTTAGTAAGCCAAACAATGTTTTTGTTTTGTATTTTCCAAATTTTTCAATTTTTTTGAATTTTTCTAAATGCAATAAAATGAATGACTATATGAATGAATGAAATCAATCCAAATCTGAAGACACACACTCAATAAGTTGTAATTTAATTCCAAAAACACAGGTTCACCAAAATTTTTAGGGCAAAATTGGATTTATTAGTGTTTTAGCGTTTTGATGTTTAAATCCTCCTCTCCACTATACATTCAAGGATTCTAGGATCAAGTGGTGAGCACTATGTTACCCTAGATCACTCACAAATGTAGGGAAACTTGGATTAGGGAATTTAATTATCAATTTTCCTTCTCTTATGCCCAATTGACCATTAAAACCCTAATTATGCAAATACGACAGCAAATTGACGAATAACAGAAAAAGCTCTTACAGACAGGAGTAAAATACCAAATCACAGAGTACCTATTTTTGGGGTTTTGAAGCAAAATAGTCAGGGACACTGGAGCGGGTGCCTAAGCCCAAGGTACTAGTTTCTTTGCAGGATCCAGACCTCCTTTCGACACAGATCAGCCCTGTAATTTCTGTTTCCTAAAACTCATATGCGAAGGACACTAGATCAAGCGACTAAGTCCTCGAAGTGCTCATGTGTCCTAGTTTTCTTCAGATCCTAAATCCTTGATTCCTACCAGTCCTTCCTACAACTCCACTTTTCCCAAATACGACACCCGTAACCTGCAATCACAAGACTTGGTTTGGGGGTTGTGTTTAGAGGCTTGCCTTAGTCAAGCCCCGGAGGACACTTAAGTCTTTGAACACTATTATCAGATAAAGAGTGTGTGCCCTTGTGAGGTAGAGGTAAAAACCAAAGGAATCAATGATGAAAACACAATATTATGTTACTTTGTAGTGAAGCACGCATGGGAGGAAGATGCTTTTCATTCCATGAGGAAATTGATGCTCAAATCTGTAAATATCAACACACAAAACACACAAGTCTGCTCTTGCAACATGATGAAAGCCTTGAATCACCTTGAGAATACAATAGCTTGCTAGTAATCATCTAGTTTACAAATGAATTCCTAAACATTCTTTTATATACAACTACAAGCACTCCCGCCAAGATTTTAAAAATCAAAACTTACCGTGTTGGCAAAAGGACCAAATAATGGTCATAAAATGACACCCAAAAATTAGAGCTACCCCAAAATAGGGCAAGTCCTCCCCCTATTTTGGGTAGGGTACAGCTCAAGGGGTCCACCTGGGTCCAATTTTCCATGGAACCTGGCTCTCATTCAATTAGGATGCCAAAATATGAACTAAGATGTCCTAAATGCATGCTAAAGACTCGGGAGCTAAAATTTATGAGGGAAAAGCCCCCAAGGGGACATTTTCTGATGTTACAGATGGTACATGGTCTTTGATGAGTGGTCATGCAACAATGATGAGGTACCACAATATTTCTTGAGGAAACTCTATTGCGAGTTCGTCCTCAACAAGATTCTGAATTATTTTGGCATTCATGAGTTCTAGGGTAGAGGTGGTGGCTCTGCCCAAGATAGACCTATGGCTCAATGAGATGAAGACCATGTGGCTATACCCTAAGTGAGGCCAGAACATAGGTCACACCCTTTGGCTTTGAAGGAGAGTCTTGAGCTAGAGACTTTACATTCAATGACTACTCTCACCCAAACTCTATCACAACATGTGGATGATTTTACCCAGGGTGATGAGGGTGAGAGTAGTAGGCATCATGTGTCCCCACATTTGTGCAGTACATGAGGGAACTTATGTGATTATGGGAGGTAGGAGGCACGAGAGGACTCTACAACACAGGGGCAGCATGATGCAACACAGGGGCAGGACATATTGGATGATCTTGTTCTCAGTGATGATCTCTTACAGCATACATTTGGTATTGACTCTTAGGTAATTTGTTACAAGTTTCATCTTGATTTAGTATATTATTATTTGAAATTTTTAACTAATTTTATATGATTATCTATATTATAAGTCAAAAATAATATATGTAATTGTTTGCACAATGAAATTCCAGGGTTAGAGCCTTCATCCTGCCTCCGTTAGCCATCCGTTGGTGGGTTATGAGAGGAGGTCAAGTCATTAGGTATGTAATTTATCACATAATCATAATTATTGTAGATATCTCAATGGTAATATTATTTTGTGATAATTTGATGATTTCAACAGTCACAAGCACCTCCACGGTTTCCTTCGTCCCTTGGACGCCAAACCACCACTTTTACAGAGATAAATTTAACCATTTCTAATCATTGTGCATTTTTAAAATAATGTTATGTATTTATTTTGTTTGAATAATCTTGAACTTGACTTTTAGACGCTAAATACAATGCAGACTCCTCCTTATCTTTGTGATTTAGTGCAGATAGGCATTGATGCAGCCATGATGTCTGCAAATCCTTTGACTGAGGTATGAGCCAATAAAATATCATAATTTTGTATTTTTTTTTATCTCATGTCATTTGATGTACATAAATGATATTTATGTTTAGTCAATTTTGCTTCTTGATGCTTCTCACAAGAGGTCACAACTCCAGTCTGTCTAACTACGGATGAAGAGAGAGACAAGATGATGGACAGTGATCATCGATTGGCAGTAAGTGATCAATTACATATGTGATGTTAGATAATTCATACATTTTCTAAACTAATGTGCATATTGTTTGTTTGTATTAATAGTTGCAGCTGGATGAACTTTATTCAAAGAGGTTTACTCAATAGCAGAGAGAGGATGTGTCACTAACTAGCTCTCCATCTTCACAGTCAAAGAAGGTCCGCCAATTATTTCCTAGAAGTCCATAGGAAACTAGTTTTTGGAAACTTTTTTGTATGCCTAGATGGATTTGTATACATACTTTTGTATGTTAATCCGATGTATATTTTTGTATATTTTCCTGTATGGCTTTGTTTGGACATGCCTATATGGACTTTTATACAAACTAGATGTTATGTTCATGACATTATGTATATGACAGTTTATATTAAATATTTAATATGATAATCAATTATTGTTATAGGAATTTGGTTTTACAAGTGCCAATTGCATTTTCTTGAAAGTTTATAAATCATTTCCAAATAATCCATTTTGTGCATATCTTGCAATCATTAAATTATGGGGGACTGTGCATTTCTTTGAGTCATCATTTCAAATAGTTCATGTGCCTTGTCTATGCTTCCATACTTTCCATACATGTCTACAAGGGCAACTTTGCAAATACAATACATGTGACAAAATTCCTATATCATTTATGATTTGATGGTTGTCCACAACATGTTCTCTAGGTCTCATTATAGCATAGGCAAGGAGGAAGTTGGTTAAGGTTGTGCAATTTGGTTTTAGATGTGCCAAAATTTGCATAAATGGTTGAAATTTATTTTTTTACATTTGCTTGAGAGTTTTTAAAGCCTTATGAAAAATTCATTTTGTGCATATCTTGCAATCATTACATTCCATGAGACAACATTTCTTTGAGGCATCGTGCCAAATAGTTCATGTTCATTATATATGCTTCCACACAAGTTGCATACATGTCTTGCAGGGTACTTACAACTATGACATTTGACAAAATACCTATATCCTTTATGCTTTGATGGATTTCTATACCGTGCTCCAAACATACCATTTCTAAGGTTTTGGAATTTAGCTTTACACTTGCCAATTGCATTTTCTTGGAACTTTCTAAAGGCTTATCAGTAAATCCATTTTGTTCATATCTTGCAATCATTGTATTCCATGAGGCGACATTTCTTTGAGGCGTCATGTTAAATAGTTCACGTTCCTTGTCTATGCTTCCACAGTTTGCATACATGTCTCTAAGGGTAGTTTTAACTGCAACATTTAACAAAATTCCCATATGTTTTATCCTTTTGATGGATGTCCATTTTGGCATAGGTAAGGAGGATATTAGCTAAGGTTGTGGAATTTTTCTTTACACCTGCCAATCGCATTTGCTTGAAAGTTTCTAATTCCTTATCAAAAAATCCATTTTGTTCATATCTTGCAATCATTGAATTCAATGAGCTGACATTTCTTTGGGGCATCATGCCAAATAGTTCATGTACCTTGTCTATACTTCCACACTTTGCATACATGTCTACAAGGGTGATGCACTAGGTAAGGATGACTCAACACCATGGAAACATATTTCATGGTGCAGGAGCACCTTAGCCATAGCCAATCTTGGCTAGGAGCATGTCATAACAAGGTCCTAGGACATCATAGGACAAGTTGATGGTCTTCTGTCATCATTTTTCATGTAATAAGGTCAAATTACCAATGTCATTTGAAGTCATGTTTTATGTTGTCAAATAAAAAGTCTAATAATGCCAGTAGTGGTAAGAAGTTGCTTTGTCAACTTAACAAATCATGTAATAAGGAGGTTACCCAAAGATCAAATAGGTTGAAATTTAGTTATGATCAATTGGAAATGTTGTAAACATGTAAAAAAACCTTCACACACACTGAGGAGGGGTTGGTGAAGAAGGTTTTGAAGGGCAAGGTTGAATAAAACTAAGTTTTCTGCTACTTTTCCTAAAATTTGACTATTCTAGGATGTATTGCTCATCCGTACAGTACTGCCATGGTCTCAAACCACCTGCATTGTGAAGAGGAGTGAATGACCTTTCATTTGCATCTTGTTTGATTCATTTTCATTGAATTTGGAGGGAGAAAATCATGTTTTTTTGGAAATTGGCATAAAACCCTAAACTAGGGTTTTGAGGCTAAAAACTATGTATTTCTTTGTCATTCCACCAAGTTAATCACTTTAGATTGGTGGAATGGGATGGAATAAGGTAGGATCACTATTCCCAATATGCCCTAGGTCAGGAAACAAGAATATAACAGAGTATGAGGATGCAATGGCCTAATATGACCATGTATTAGGCAAAAAGAGGGTGCAGTCCATACAATAGTAGCTTAACAAGTGTTTCAAAGGCCAAAACTACTGAAATTGGTTCCTTTTCCATTCATTCTAGGGTTCCCAAGTGGTTTGGTGTGGTGGGTTTGCATTGGCATAGTAGTTGTCTTGTAAAGGAGGCCTAAGTAGGCCTAGTCTCAAACTGAACTGTCACGAATTTGGAGCCTCCCGTCCAAAAAAACCCATTTCCCATTTTTGATATGTTGACAAGGAGGATAATTGGTACTCAAAACTACTCTTACCTCATCAATATTATGTCCCATGTGAAATAAAACCTCTGTCAGACCCAAAAATAGGGCTACAAGGCTTGAGCCCTGTTTGTGAAGGAAGTCTCCATAATCCTTGTTCTCTATGAAAGGTAGTCAATGGGGAAGGTTGATAGGGTTGTGTAGGTACCCCAATTGTATCATTTCACAACAATGGGCTAAGACCCCAAACCCTTTTTCAACTAGACATGAACTCAATCAAGACTACAAACCCAACACTTGGTTCAAAACCTTAATCTCTGCAAACCAACTCATGAAACACCCTTGAAATGAAGAATGTGACATAAAAAGACCATTCATGGTCACCAAGAACATAAACTATGCATATAGGTTATTCTTCCTCATAAACTACCCTTACAAGCTAGTAGCCCTCCAAAAAACTAATTTTTGGAACATAACTTACTAATCGATGACCTCTGACATAAAGGAGGATAGATTAGGATACCTATTTGGATGTTTTACAACATATCTCAGTTGTACCATGTGTTGTTTTAGAACATTCCCTTCAAAAATGGACTGGTAATTTGTATATGAGGCCTAATTAGCCTACTTTCACAAAGCATCAACTACTATTCTTGACCCCTAAACTAAAAATTGCACCCCAGAGGTTAAGTTAGGTCGTATATGAACTGAATCACTCATTAGCATAATTATTCAAGACCCTTATTTAACCATTTTTCAAAACCCTCATCATTACACTATCAAATAGGCCAAAAACACATAGGCTACCTTATTTTTTGCAATTTTGCACATTTGCCATATTGACAAGTTTTTTTGACAACATATACAACTTGTTAAAAAACTTACATATTTGACCTTTTGACATGATAAATGGCCCTCATAGGCCTTATTACTTCAAAATGGATGCACAAACACTAATTTAAACAAATATGACAACTATTAGCCATTTGGTTGCAAAAAAAGTTGCTTGACAACTTTTCTTGCAACGTGACAACTTTTGCAGCCTATGACCTCCTAAACTCCAATGACCCTTATTACATTAGGAGTGGTCTAGTATGACCTCATTACAATGCCAAAATGACTTAACACATCAAAATTCATAATTTGATCATGTTCATGAAATAGGCTAGGTGCCCCTACACCAAAGGGTAGTTGCAATTACAGCATGTGACAAATTTCCTATATCCTTTATGCTTTGATGGATGTCGATAAGTCGTTCCAAACATTCTATATTGGTGTATAGATAGGGAGGATGTTGGTAGTTGTAGGTCATTTGAAACTACTTAAAACATGTATTAAAGCCCTCACATACCCCAAGGAGAGAAGGGAGATGCATTTTGTATTACAAAATTTGAATAAAAATTTAGTTTTTTCTAATTTGTTTTTGCAAAAATGTTGTTCTAGGCTGTACCATGACCCTATACTTCCCAGCCATGTGCTAAAATCTATTGGAAGTGGTAGTGGTATGTCTTAGCTTTCAAATACACTTGGTTTGAGGAGAAACCATTGGCTTTTGAGTGAGATATCTTTGTTTTTTCTAAAACTGCCTGTGTAACCCTCAAAACAAGGGTTTGAGTGTGTAAAGGGATGTTTTAGACCATTCCACTTGCTATATGACCTTGTAACTTAGGGGAATGGTTTGGTTTGGATGTGATTTAGATGCCCATGAAGTTAGGAAAGCAGGAGATGTAGTTTGACCAAACTATCGTGTTGTCGTAGGCAAGTTTTGCCTTGTTTCCAAGCATGAAACGGTGGTTTTAGGCTAGGGTTTGTTAAAAGAAGGTTGGAAAGTACTAGGAGATGGTTCCTAAATTATATGGAGACCATTTTTGAAGTGTTCCAAGTGTTGGCAAAGTCTGACAGTGTGTGGAAGGTAGAGTTTCAATAAACCCTTCTCAAATTGGCCTAGATTGAGGATTTTTGGGGTTTGATATGTTGGTCAGGGTTTCTCTTAAAACTAATTATGGTTTTGAGAATTTGGACACATGGTAGATGCTTCCTCATCAAGTCTAGGGGGTTGTTGGATGTTTAGAGGTATGTTTCTTCACAAACTAGGCCTGATTAGCCTATTTTAGACAACAAAAAATGCCATTTTTGAGGTACATGGTCCAAAGGACTCACTATTGGTTTTGAGATATGTTATGTAACCTAGAAATGGGTATCTAAATCTGAATTTATTTTGGGAGGTCTTTTGGAAAGTTTGAGAGAAAACCCCCAAAAACATGGTCTGTTGTCCTGCTAGATTAGGCCTGATTGAAACTAGGCACTTTGAAGGTTGTTTGATTCACATATAAATGATATTTTTTAATGGTCCAACAACCCATCATGGTCTCATTTAATGTTCCAAGTGTCACAGTCATTCAGGGTAGAAGGCTACCAGTAAAGTCCCTTAAGATCCCTAAGACAAAAAAATTGCCAAACTTTGACGGAGCAGTTCTTGGAATTAATGGCATTTGGAAACATTTTGTTTGGATGTACAAGTACATGTTGAGTCTATCCACAATAATCTCTCTCAGTTTTGGTCAACACCAGTCCATTTGACCGTGCTGAAATCAAATGTGTTCTTGCAAAATGCTTCAGTTTCATGTAGTGGAAAGGTGCTAGGAGTGACATTTTGCATTCCATAGCTCATGGGGCTAAATGGACTTTGCCAATGTGTTGGGTTGGGTGGGTAATTACTAGGGAAGGTCTCATTTTGTGTACCAAGCATCACAGTCATTTGCGGCAGCAGGCTACCGACAAAGTCCCTTAAGCTCCCTAAGACCAAAAAACTACCAAACTTTGATGGGGCAGTTCTCAGAATTTGTGGCAGCTGGGAATATTTTGTTTGGACATAGTGAAGTCCATTCACAATAACCTCTCTTGGTTTTGGTCAACTCTAGTCTATTTGACCGTACCGAAATCAAATGCATTCTTGCAAAATGCTTTAGTTTTCATGTAATGGAAAGGTGCTAGGAGTGACATTTTACATTCCATAGCTTGTGGGGCTGAACAGACTTTGCCAATGCATTAGGGTGGGAAGTAAATGCTAGGGAAGGTCTCATTTTGTGTGCCAAGCATCGTAGTCGTTCGGGGTAACAGGCTACTGATAAAGTCCCTTAAGGTACCTAAGATGAAAAAACTACCAAACTTTGACGGGGCAATTCTTAGAATTCATGATAGCTGAGAATGTTTTTTTAGACATACAAGTACATGTGGGGTCTGTCCACAATAACCTCTCTCAGTTTTGGTGAACTCCAGTCCGTATGACCATGCCGAAATCAAATGCATTCTTGCAAAATACTTTAGTTTCATGTAGTGGAAAGGTGCTAGGAGTGACATTTTGTATTCCATAGCTCGTGGGGCCAAATAGACTTCGTCAACGCATTGGAGTGGGTGGGTAAATTCTAGGGAAGGTCTCATTTTGTGTGCCAAGCATCGCAATCATTTAGGGCAGCAGGCTACCAACAAAGTCCCTTGAGCTCCCTAAGATGAAAAAACTACCAAACTTTGACGGGGCAGTTCTCAAAATTTGTGGCAGATAGGAATGTTCTGTTTGGACCTACAGGTGCATGTGGAGTCCATCTACAATAACCTCTCTCAGTTTCATTCATGTCCTATTCCTTTGACCGTGCCAGAATCAAACGCGTTCTTCCAAAACGCTTCAGTTTCATGCAATGGAAAGGTTGCCAAGTGCCATATTTTTTATTCTACTCATCGTGGGGCTGAATGGACTATGCCAACACATTAGGGTGGGTGGGTAAATGCTAGGGGAGGTCTCATTTGATGTACCAAATGTCTCAATCATTCTGGGTTGCAAGCTACTGGCAAACTTGAAAAGTGCTAGGTCTCGGTAGCTTGTAGGCCAAAATGACTAGGATGCTTGGCACACGAAATAAGACCTTCCCTACCATTTACCCACCCACCCCAATGTGTTGGCACAATCCGTTCAACCCCATGATGAGCAGAACAAAAAATATGGCACCTGGTAACCTTTCCATTGCATGAAACTGAAGCATTTTGCAAGAATGCTTTTGATTCTGGTATGGTCAAATGGACAGGAGTTGAATGAAATTGAGAGAGGTTATTGTAGATAGACTCCACATGCACCTATAGGTCCAAACAAAATGTTCCCAGCTACCGCAAATTTTGAGAACTGCCTCTTCAAAGTTTGGCAGTATTTTCATCTTAGGGAGCTTAAGGGACTTTGCTAGTAGCCTGCTGCCACAAACAACTGTGATGCTTGGAACATGGAAAGAGACCTCCCCTAGCATTTACCCACCCACTCCGATGCGTTGGTGAAGTCCATTTGGCCCCACGAGCTATAAAATGCAAAATGTCACTCCTAACACCTTTCCACTGCATGAAATTGGAGCATTTTGTAAGAATGCATTTGATTTCGACATGGTCAAACAGACTGGAGTTGACCAAAACTGAGAGAGGTTATTGTGGAGGAACCCCATGTGCACTTGTACATCCAAATTAAATGTTCCCAAATGCCACAAATTCTAAGAACTGCTCCATCAAAGTTTGGCTATTTTTTGTCTTAGGGATCTTAAGGGACTTTGCCGGTAGCCTGCTGCCCTAAAGGACTGCGGCACTTGGCACATGACATGAGACCTCCCCTAGCATTTTTCCACCTACCCTGATGCATTGACAAGGTCCAGTCAGCCCCATGAGCTATGGAATGCAAAATCTCACTCCTAGCACCTTTCCACTGCATGAAACTGAAGCATTTTGTAAGAATGCATTGAAGAAATCCTTGACACATGAAGACATTGAGAATACTAAAGACATGAACAAACTCCTATCATGAGGAAGAACCACAACCCAATCCAACTCCTGAAAGCATGACATGTTATAATGAAGAACCACAACCAAATCCAATTATCTAATGGCATGAACCAATGACATAAGCAACTATGTCCTACTATTGTAACATGATAAACATGAATGTTATGAACTAACATCCAAACCCTATGACATGAATCTTGATATGACATGAGTGAAATGTGAGTGAATAGGATATCCATGACTCATCCTCTCTCTATCGTCTAGTAGACCTCTTCGATAGTTCAAGCTCATGCAGCTCCACCTGTTAATACAATCAAACAATATGCACATTACTATAACAAAATGTACATGAAATATATAACATCACATATGTAATCAATCACTTACCTCCATCTGATGATCACTCTCCATCATCTTTTCTAGAGCTTTGTTTGTAGCTGGATGGACTAGAGTTGTGACCTCCTGTGAGAAGCATCAAAAAACAAAATTGACTAAACATAAATATACTGGAGGGAAGAAATTCATACTTCTATTTATATACAAAACAAAGTACAAGTAACCATCTAGGAAAGTTTTATGCATACTTACAAATTAATCCAATGAACCATCTAGGTCTCTCTACTCTTTATTGTGTCAAGTATTGCCTCATGGTCAGAGTCACGCACCTTCCACAAGGTCTTATTCAAACGTCTACCTCGATATTGTATCAAATGAACATTGGTTTCCATGACAAGGTTGGAGTAATGAAGAATCTTTTGATGCGTGTCAAAGTCCTCAAACAACCAAACATTAACACTCTTATGTGGGTACCTTCTAAGCCATGTTCCAGTAACAACCACTGAGCCTTTAGGGTATTTGATGTTTTCTCCATCTATAACTAGGGCCTCCAATTTATTTTTGGCCAAAACACAATGACACAAGTAATAATTTGTTCCCTCTTCATTATCTTCATCTGCAATAACTGCATAAACATGCCCTATAATGATATGTGCAGCAAATTAGATGAAATTAGTCAACATTACAAAAATACTACAAAGTTTAAGATAACATTAGGAATTTCAAATTTAACTATGCAAGTAGATATATTACCTGGTTAAACTAGATCTGAGATATGGTCAAAGTCAACTGACGATTCCATCTCTATCAATTCCAGTGTCGTCAGGGGTCGATACATGTCAAGTGGACTAAGATAACTGAACTGCCATTTGTCAACCCACTCATGTGACTTGCAGTCATTCGAGGCTTGAATTGTACATGGAAAACAAAAGCACGCCATCTTCCACATATGTATACTCCATGAACCTGCAATTGAGCTTCTAATAGAGTGTATCTCACTTGATCCTGTCAGTGTACAACAATCCTCATATGGTGCAATGTTAGTATCATCTATCAACCAAAAAAATCTACGAACTGAAGACTTACCTTCATTACCTGGACCCATCGAAGAATTACACCACTCGACGATTGATTTTACATCTATCAACTTTGCATTGTCTTTATACTTTAACTCTTCTTGTGCTATGGCTCTTTTGATACACACTCTTGTAGCATCATGCTCCCCTTTCCATGCCCAGCCAAACAAAAGTTCCACATATGCTAAACACCTATAATATTATGCCTCCTACTCAGCCAATAGAATTTTTGTGAGTTCTTGAATTGTGATGCACAGTTATCTAACCATATGATATGCTAACTAAATGATATGCCTCTTCTAGCTAGATCATTGTAGAACACCTGAAAACAACCTCGCACAAACTCTGTGGAATGTGTGTGATCATTACTTATATAAAAATGATACTCCCTTATGATCTTTCTATCATCCTCTGTACTATCATTCACTTGAATGAATGTGATGTACACAAATATAGAAACCTGTGTCAAGTTATAATATTGGGATTACACCTCACACTGTGGCTGTAGACTGCAGTTCTCTACAAAGTCGACAACTGAAACAATGCTACCAACTGGAAATGTGTCCTTGCATAACTTGAATTGCAAGTCCAACCATCGAGCTCTATGGGTATGTCTTACATACTCATACACTATGTTGTCAAAAAATATAGGCATAAACTGATAGACTGGAATCTTCTGAATAACATATTCACACCTCTTTGCTTCTTTACCATCTCTTGTATTGTATGCCTCTGTTTGATACTTGCCGAACTCTACTAGTTCATTTCCAACCACATGTGTTCTTTCCATATGTTCACATATTGGCATATGTTGCAAGCCACCGCAATGCTGACATGTGCCATCCAAGCATAACTTCCTATAGAATATTTTACCTTCCTCTCTATCACATAAAATCATTGATATGAAGTCTCTTGAGGTAGTTGGTGGGGCACGTATGCCACAATCCTGCAAAACATTGTTAGTATGCAAATCTAAACATATAGATAGATATGTAATCTACAACAACAAGTATGTAATCTACAACAACAAGTAGTGCGTGTGTGATTTATTTTGACAAAGAAAGGTTTTAGCATTTTAAAATATCTTTGAGAAGTTTGAATTTGAGGATACTTCTCTATAAATTTACCAAAAAACTGTGTTTGAGTCATATCCAAAAATGCTTTAGATGTGGCTCACAGTTTTGACTACCGATTCTCCTTCTTACCACATCCCTTTGATTTTGAGATACCCTTGTGTAATTCTTTCAAAAGTCTTCAATTAGTGATCTCAAAGCTTCGACAACAACTTTGTCTTTCCATGGGAGTCTCCCAGAGAATGCCCACAATTCATTAGTGTTTGGATCCTCAACTCTTTGATGTCTTCCAACGGCTCTCATTAGAGTTTTTCTATTTATTTTCAATGCTTGACTTGTCTTTCTAATGAGGAAAGATTTTTTTGTTTGTTGGCTTACAATTGTCGATGTAATGACACGTTGCGTGATATTAATATGCTTAGTGTGTGAGGTGGAACCCACACTCTCATACGCACTCATTAGATTCTTGACAATTGATTTTTCACTTGACTCATTCGATGTTCTTAGGCCAAGAATCTTCATAGTGGGCCTAAATTTCAGATTTCTCATCAATTAAACAAAGAGTTGACATCTTATGGTTTCATTTAAATTCTCAAAGAATAATTTTCATATCTTATTTACATATCTTTGGCAATTATACATGGGAATATTATCCCGCATGGACTTCAATACATTCTCATCAATATCAATTAGAAACTTAGGCCTCCTATGCAAAATTCTAGGAGGTGTTTTATTTGGTAAAGTAGACTGAACATTAGGAATTTGTTTGATATTTACTTGAGATGGGATAGATGACGTACCTTTGATAGGAGGTGAAAAGGTTGAAAATGAAGTACCTTCAACTTGAGGTGTGAATGATAGTGTGTCACCAAATTGAGAAGAAAATGCAGATGTGCCTTCTACTTCACCTGTGAAAGATGGAGTGTCTCCAATTTGAGAAGCTATTGATAGTGTTCCTTCAACTTGACATGTGGATGATGGAGTGCCTCCAACTTGGAGATTCACTTTCCTCATTGCACGGAGGTTTTGCATTCGTTCCCTTTTTGCCCCCAACTCCATCTCTCTCTTAGCTTCGTTAGATGTGTCACATTTGTCTTGAATTGGCAATGGTGAAATGTCTTCTTGTATGGTTGACAATTTCCTACTTTCCCAAATTCACCTCCTTCTTTCTCTTTTCCTCTCATTATCAACTTCACACTCTTCTAGTGTTAGAGTCTTTTCTCATTTCCTCGGTATGATGATGATTTCTACAAGCATGAAGAATAAGACAATGATAATTAGAAATTTTATAATGACAATGAATAGTACAATCAGAATGAATAACAAGGTTTTACAAACTTCTGAATAAGACACCTCATATCAATATAACTTGAACATACATAAGTCATGGAGTATGCATTTGAACACACATATAAGTCATGCAGTATACACTTGAACATGCAAAGTCATAAATGGTGCAGGAGCACCTAGTCTCTTAAGGCCAATTATGGCAAATGCAATGTAATTGAGTTCAAATGTTTCTTTCCATGTGTGGAATCCTATTTTGATGTAATAAGGTCTATAAAAGACCATTTGTATGTCTTAGAGTCCTTTAGGGGGGTCAAGTAGTTTAGTTTTGTCAAGTGTCATAATATTGCTTATGCAAATTACATGTTTTGTCCATTTTAAAACAAATCCAATGGTCATATCCTCCAAAAATGTGGTTGGATTAGTTGGAAAATGGTTGACAAATGATGTAATAAGTCTCCAAATGAAGACATGGTGCAGGAGCACCCCAACAAAATCAAGCCTCCATGAGGCAAATTTGCATTTTGAGCCCATGAGGTCAATAGGTTGACTTTAAGTAGTTTATGTTATTTTTGTCTTTCAATAAGGTCCAAGAAACCATTGCAATGTATTTGAGGTCATTCTATAGTTTATGCTATTATTTATGTGATGCCCTAGGGGCCTTCTGATTTTTTTTCCATGTGCAAGAGGTGGCATAGTATGGGTTCTTTGAGAATTTGGATTGAACCTTTACAAATAAAAGTTCCTAAAGCATAGGCAGACCATTTGAAAGGTGTGTGTAGTGATAGTTTTACCGGGGATGGTGTGGAAGCAAGATTTTCATGAAACCCTCTCTATTTGTGAGCAAAACAAGAGTTTCTCACTTTAGAGTCTAAATGTGCATGACTAGTCCAAGTGACTATGGATTTAGGAGTTAATGACATGCTAATATGATGTTTGGTGGTTTTGGACTATTATTGTGTGATCTAAGGGTGGTTGCTTTGTAAATTACACCTATTTTGGCCTAATTTGGTGCATAGACAGTCCTAGTTCCCATATAATCTCGGAAGCAATAGTATGTACAAATCACACATGTTGAATAAATTGATAAGAGGTGACTAAATCTCTTTTTTTTTGTGGGTTTGAGGTGCCTCCAAGAAGTTGTGCCCATTTTTCAAGTTTTGATGCTACTAGGCATTGAGGGTGAGTTGATACTGAATGGTTTGAATAGAGTTTGGAGATCGGATTCATTGTTCAACTTTGATTATTTTGATTTGATTTAAGGACCCCACCACCTGCTATTGCATCAAGACACAAAGAAGAAGACATGAATTTTGATGAAGAAAGAACAACATTTACTCTGTTTTTCTGTTGTAACCACGTTTTTCTCTACATTTTCTCTGTTTCTAGAATTAAAATTCATTTGATGTGTTAGGGTTCTTTTTTAACTTTCTTTTGAATCAAGTTTGATAGGTTATCATTAGGTTTAGAGGGAGATTTAAACAAATTTCTCAAAGTCCCTGTATAAGGCCAATGAGGGCTCTAGTTGGGGTTTAAACAATGTTTTAGTCATTCCACCTATTGTCATGACTTGTATCTCAGTGGAATGACTCTTCAAAGAGTAATCTAAGTGTTCTTTTGATTTGGTAGGCAGAGAAGATCAGTTGGTGTGGTTTTAGTGTGATGCCCTAGGGTTTTAAAGAGTTTTCATGTGGGAAAGAGGAACCAAAGAGGGTATTTGACAAAATATCCAAAGAAAATGTTTGCCTGATGGTTTTGTGAGCATTTACAGGTGTATTCTAAGGTGTCTAAAGTAGTGATCTAAGGAGAAAGTGTCATGAACCATTATTTTGAATAAACCCTCCTTAATTTTTCCCAAACTAAGGGTTTTGTGGTTTGGTATGTAGGTGAATGTTTCTCCTGAAACAAATTAGGTTTTTGAGGGTTTGGACACATGAAGAATGTTGCCCCAACAAGTTTAGGGGTCTGTGGAAAGTTTAAAGGATAGTTCCTTTGTAATATAGGCCTGATTAGCCCTTTTAAGACAACGAAAAAGGGTCATTTTTTAGGCACATAGTCCAAGGAAGTCAAGGTTGAGTTTGATATATGTGATATAACATGATAATGGGTGTTCAAAACATTGATTAATTTTTGGGTTTGAAACCATATAAGGAAATTAGGTTTGGTTGTGTTTGGTTGGTGAACTTAATCTTATTAGATGCCTCATCAAGCCCATGTGAAGGTCTAAATCCTTGAGTGCAAGTTGTAGATCTTAGAGACCTAATTCATTGTAGGGTCATTGTGAGAGTTTGTGAAGCCAATCTAGAATGCAATTTTGTGAAACTTTGTACAAATCAAGTTGTTTGTGAAACTTTTTTGTTGCGAGAGTTTGTGGAGACCATAAGGTGTTGAGAGATCATGCTATGTAAAGGTATATCTCTAATACTAAGCCTCCCTTTGACCCTATCAACTCTTAAGAACATCACCTTGATTGCTCTTGACTGTCTTTCCCCTTGAAGGATATTGTTTGGACTCTTATATGAGTATTAAATCACTATTTTAGGTTTGGAAATCATGAATTGTATGGTTAATTTTTTACATATATGAGTTGTATGGAGGTGATTTTGAAGGATGACAAAATGAATGCCATCGAAGGGGACTATAATCAACATAAATTGACTATCCTAATAGTCTTAAACTAGTCCAAAAACTTTGTGATAGTCAAAAGAACATTAAAACCATTGAAGATAACCTTCTGGATACTCATGACAAAAGATCAAAGACATCTTAAGTAATGAATAAATTAAAAACAACTTCATGATGGTCATGACTATGATAATGGACTGTTATATAGACTTGTAATTGTCCCGCAGTCATGAAAACCTCCTTTTTAGTGTTTTATCTTCTTGTAACTCCCTTTGTATCATCTTGTGTCATGATGCTTGTATGTCTACACATATTTGTATATAACTCTCTTCTCTAAAATTTTGTTATGTTGTATATAATCTCCATCATATTTTTTATGGATTGAGTGGTATCAAAATTAGTTGTAACAATTTGTCAAATAGGTTGTGGTGCTCATTTCCTCCATTTTTGTAAGAAAACTATCATTTCATTCATGGTTCTATTAAATGAATTGAATTATACATGTATTAAGGAATAAATCCTTCTATATCATCCTAGGGCAAAAATTAAGAGTCTTCCAAACTCAATTTTGGCTCCATGTATACACTCAGATATGAGTATGACAAACAATTGTTCACTAAAATTATTTTATGAAGTATTTGATATTTTTTTTCTCTTATATAGCTGAAAATAGGTGAAATTAAGGCATGAAGGGCTAAAACAAGGTTGAAACATGAGAAATTTGGAGTCTCTTTGACTTAACTAACTGCTATACCTAGACACATATATGTCTTAGAACCTAAAGAACATAAACAATATAAAGACATAAAGACATTTAAAGACGTAAAGAACATAAGAACATATATAGGTGAATTAAAATAGACATTCAAATTGAACATACCTTAGAATTTGATATTACAATTGACAAATTCTCCAAAAGATGGCTTCAAAATCCTCAAATTCTTGTTTTTCGCAGGTTTGATTATGAATTCTATATAATTCTAGAATAGGATTAGTAAAATTGATGGAAAAAACAAACATAAATCATCAAATTCAATCTATATATCAATGCTAATTAGCTTTGAAACAAAGTCACACATGAAACATGAAACTTTTAGTTTAAATAATCATGTTTTCTCCAAAAACATGAAAAATCACTTCTTCTACATTGAAAACACAAAAAAGGTGGTGGATTCATATAAAAATGATTCTCAATTAGTCAAACAACATGAAAACATTCTTTTGTCTAATATACTCATGAAAAATAGGAATAACAGTCATGTGGGGTCTGAAACACGGATCCCACATGCTTTTTTACTATTTCTCATGCTTCCTAGAATGTGATCATATTCTGGGAAGCATGATAACATAATGGTAACCTTGTATCTACATGGGAGAGTATCTTACTCTGTTTATTTCTCTATCCTATATATACAGAGGGATCGGGAGACATGGAGAGATAGAGAGGGACATGGAGATAGAGAGGATAGGTGAGATAGAGACAGGGAGAGGGAGAGATGGGGATTGAGATAGAGAAAGGGGTCTATAGAAGGAGAAACATAGAGATACATATATAGAGAGAGGGGAGATATAGGGAGATAGATCTAGCAAGGGAGAGATAGATAGGCAAATACAAAGAGAGAGGTAGAGAGGGGTATATTAAGAGACGGGGTTATCAGGATAGATAGTTCGATAGGGAAAGAGATCAAGAGATGTCTAGAGACATAGGGAGAGATATTTCAAGAGGTACAGGGATGGGGAGAGAGATAAAGAGGAGAGAGAGGTAGCAAGGGATAGATTAAGAGATAGGGATCCATATGTCCAAAGAGATAGAGATAGAGATCCCTATTCTCCCCTCTACTTAAACAATAAACCTAAATCTTTAAACCATAAACCCTAGAAACCCTAAATAATTCCCCTAACCCCTAAACCCTAAAATAGAACAACCCTAAAACCCTAAACCCATAAACCCAAAACCCTAAACTCAAGCAACCCTAAACCCCTAACTCGTAATCCCTAAACCCTAACCCCTAGAGACCCTTAACCCTAAACTTGAGCATCCTTAAACCCATAAAGCCTAAATAATTCCCCTCAACCCTTACCCAAAACCCTAAACCCTATTTACTTGAGCAACCCTAAACTCATGTAAACCTCAAATAGTGAGGGAGGGAGGGATACAAAGGTAGAGTTAGAGAGAGGGGATTGAAAGTGATCTAGCAAGATAGAGAGAGGAAGAGAGAGAGAGAGATAGAGAGGTATGTATAGTTAGAGAGAGGGATAGAGGAGACAGACATATCTCTCCTAGGCTCGGTCTCCTTTGTATCTCCCTATTCACCTCTCTACCTAGAAACCATATTTCTAAATCTCTAAACCTTAACCCCTAACCCCTAAAGCATAAAACCCAAACCATAAATAATGACCTTAAACCCTAACTCCTAACCCCTAAACCCCAAAAATGAGCAACGATCTAAACCCCTAACACCTAAACCATTAAATCTGGAACCAACCCTAAACCTCTATCTCCCTATCTCTCCCAATCTCTATAATGTGAAAGTTCATGTTTCATTCCAACCAAGTTCATTCCTAATCAATCCCAAATCATCCCTAATTCATTCAATTTCATCTCTAATCATCCCTAAACCACTTCTAACTAGCCCTAAATCACTTCACACCATCCCAAATCACATCCAAATCAATTTAACTTCATCCCTAATAATTTTCAAATCAACCTAGATTTCATCTCAAATACCATCCCTAAACTATTCCTAAATCATTCTAATCATTCCCTAATCAGCACTAAACCACTTCAAGCCATCCCTGAAACCATTCTAATCATTCCCAAATAATTTCTAATCTAGTCCTTTTCACCTCTCATCATCCCTAAACAAATCCATTTCATCCCAACTCCATCCCAAATCAATCTAAGCTCCATCTTAAATGATCCCAAAAATAATCAAAATTAAACAAATACCTCACCAGGAGCCATTAGAAGATCATAGTTCCAATCTGTTAGTCATTTGCATCATTTTTTATATCATATGTGCCAATATGCTCCTTATTAGTACCTACCTAGCAATCACAAACATCATTCTACACCTAGCCAGTCACATGTGTCATTCTACCCTCTGCCAACCACAGGACCCATCAAAACATCATTAGCACCAATATGTTAGTCATTTACACCATTCTATACATCATATATACCAACCATAAACCCTAAACTTGATCAACCTTAAACTTGATCAACCCTAAACCCTTATCTTCTTATCTCTATCATCTCTCTACCTCTCAATATCTCTACCTATTTCTTTGGCCATGTCCATCAGGTCATCTATCTCCCTATCTCTCCCTCTCTAAACTCCTAACCCCTAAACTCTAAACCTGATCAACCCTAAACCCCTATCTCCTTGTCTCTATCATCTCTCTACCTCTCAATCTCTTTGGCTATGTCTTTGGCCATGTCCCTCACCCTCTATCTCCATATCTCTCCCTCTCTAAATACCTAACCAAGATAAACCTTAAACCTGGTCAACCCTAAATTTGATCAACCTTAAACCCTATCTCCTTTTCTCTATCATCTCTCTACCTCTCAATCTCTTTGGCTATGTCTCTTGCCATGTCCCTCACCCTCTATCATATCTCTCCCTCTCTAAACTCCTAACTAGGTTAAACCCTAAATCCGATCAACCCTAAACCCTATCTCGTTGTCTCTATCATCCCTCTACCTCTCAATCTCTCTGCCAATGTCTCTGGTCATGTCCCTCATCCTCTATCTCCTTATGTCTCCCCTCAGTCTCCTCTATATCTCCCTATCAGTCCTCTCTCTCTCTCTAAACCCTAACCTAAACCTCTAAACCTTAACCCCTAACCCCTAAAACATAAACCTTAAGTTACCCTAAATAATGCCTCTAAACCCTAACCCCTAAACCCTAAAATTGAGCAACCCTGAACCCCAAACCTCTAAACCATAAACCTTGGGAGCAACTCTAAACCTTTATCTCCCTATCTCTCCCAATATATATCGATCCCCTCACTCACTCTCTCTCTCTAAACCCTAACCCCTAAACCCTAAACCCAAGAAACCTTAAATCCCTAACCCCTAACCCCTAACCCCTAATACCTAAACCATAAACTTGAGCAACCGTAAACCCCTAAACCTTAAACTTGAGCAACCCTAAACTTATAAACCATAAATAATGCCCCTAAAGGTCTAAGCAACCCTAAACCTATGCAACTCTAAACCTCTCTCTCTCTCTCTCCCAAAACCCCTAAACCCTGAATAATGTCCCTAAATCCTAACCCTTAGACCATAAACCATAAACTTGAGCAGTCATAAGCCCTTAATCCCTAAATAATTCCCCTAAACCCTAAACTTAAGAAACCCTAAACTCATTAACCTGACACACCCTCTCTCTCTCTCTCCAAAATAAGAAAACTAGGACTCTCTATCTCTCACTCTCTCCCTATCACCAGGTATCTCTCCCCTTTCTCTTCCCTCCATCTCCATCCTCTCTCCCTTTTCCTCCCTCTCACTCTCCCTTATTGACAAAGAACATGGAAACAAGAAAAATAGGACATGTAAAGATGGATGAGGATATAAATTGGGATGATGAAATGGAAACAAGATAATTTATGAAATTTCATTGGATGGGAAGAATGAGGAGAGGTAGAGAGGGGAGGGAAGTAGAGAGTGAGAGAGAGGATAGGAGGTAAAGACAGGAGGGAAGTAGAGAGTGGGAGAGGACCATAGGAGGTAGACAGGGGAAGGAAGAAGAGAGAGAGGATAGGAGGTAGATAGGGGAGGAAAGCAGAGACTGAGAGAGAGGGTAGGAGGTAGACAGGGGAGGGAAGTAGAAAGTGAGAGAGAGGGTAAGAGGTAGAGAGGGAGGGGGAGAAGAGAGTGAGAGAGAAGGTAGGAGGTAGAGAGGTGAGGGAAACAAAGACTCAGAAAGAGGGTAGGAGGTAAATAAGGGAGGAAAGTAGAGAGTGAGAGAGAGGGTAGAAGGTAGATAGGGGAGGTAAGAAGAGAGTGAGAGAGAAGGTGGGAGGTAAAGAGGGGAGGGAAGCAAAGACTTAGAGAAAGGGTAGGACGTAGAGAGGGGACAGAAATAGAGTGAGAGAGATGATAGGAAGTGTAGCTGCCCTTGTAGACATGTATGTAAAGTGTGGAAGCATAGACAAGGCATGTCAATTGTATGACGTAACACCTCAAAGAGATGTTCTATAATGGAATGCAATAATTGCAAGGTATGTGAAAAATGGATTTGTTGAAAAGGCTTTAGAAATTTTCAAGCAACTATAATTGGCATGTGTATTGCTAGTTATGCTCATCATAACTCGAGTGCGTTATAATGCGCTCATGTTATGTGAAATCACATAAAATGAGTGTGTTATAACGTGATTGCATTATTGATTTCATATAACTCGAGCGTGTTATAATGTGCTCACATTATGCTCAGCTTTGTTTGACATGTTTTTATTAGTTTTTAGCAAAATTTGGAGATAATGTGGAGCATGCTCCCCATCAGGATGGCATTTTTTTCAGTGAAAACTCAAAAAAAATACCACCATAATCTTAAGCTCCCTGTTATCTATCTAACCATATAATTTTTTTCACATTTTGAGTACATTTAGTGTTTCATCTTGAATTTCTTTTGTGAGTGTGTCCAGTTTTTGTCAAAAACTAGTGTCTAGTATTTTTGACTTTTTTATAACTATTCATCAAAAATTCAAATAAGTTATATTTTTAGAAACTAGATTCCATTCTACACGACTTAAATTTTTTTTGTTGATTTTTGATTAGTTTTCAAACATTTTAGGGGGGACTACACTCAAATTTCTATTTTTCAGGATGTGTCCACTTTGAAAATTACTAAAACATCAATTATTCATTAAAAAATTATCAAAAAAATTAGGGATAAACTCCATGGTGTTACCTAATTTCTCACTAGAGCGATTATTGAAATACTAAAAAAAAGTTAACATTTTAGAAGGAGCACACCAGACGCTATGTTATGTTTTTTTGAGAAAAACATGACCAATTTGTGTGCTCCCCCTTTTTGAATCCCTTAATCTCAACCATTTTTGGAAAAAATTAGTATTTTAGAAACTAGATTCAAAACACTACAACTCTTGTTTTCATTCCATCTTCATGATTTGAGTGTAGCTATCTTCAATTTCTCATCCAACATCAATGTTTCCTGATTTCAGAAAAAAGTGGCAACATAAGACCCCATGTTGGTCCCTCATCTTTGTGCACTTACCCAGGACCTGAGATAGTGGATGGAGCTAGTCTATTTACATTATATGTCTGTGGATTGATTAGAGGCATACTGATGCCGAATCAGCAGTCATGGGATTTTTTAGTTAGCTGGGGGAGAGTGATCGAGGTGATGATCACTCAAGAGATGGTGTTTGCATGGGGCCCATGTTTGCTAGCCCAACTATATTGTGAGATGCATCTAGTTGTAAATCATTTGGATGTGAGTTTGGGAGCAGGGGTGACACTGCTCCATGTGTGGGCATGGGAGCACATCTGCATCATGCGGTCTGATGTGCTTATCAGAGGGGAAAGTTTGAGCCTTATGTTTTTTATACAGAGCACCTGTCTAGCATACACATATGGGGTAGCTAAGATACTGACGACAATGGATAGATGATCAGGATATGACTATTTGGTGACCATACATAGGAATGGAGATGTGGTTGAATGATCACATACACATACCCTATACATTACAGCCTCGGTATATGATGGGGCAGGGTGAGTACACCATTGAGCAATATATTTCATTACGGGTGATGCATTAGTTTGGGTTGGTGAAGGTCTTGCCTTAGGTGATAGCCATATATGCATGAGGACCAACAGATATACCAGCCAAGCCTACATAGTTGCAGGTGCAACTGGCTTTGTTGGATTGGGTAGCAGCACAGTCATTGCAGTGGGACTGGGGTAGCCAAATAGTAGATGCAAGGACTGTTGCAAGTATGTACCTAAGCAGTGTTGTAATTGATGTCAACATATCTTTATTGTCATTGGTGTCAACTATATCCTATTTTGTTATTTGTTTACAAGCTTTATATGTTGAGGATATTGAGAAAATTTGCCCCTCTGGAAGAAATAGTGAGTTGCAGTAAATTGTAGTGAAGATAGTGTGTTGCTGATAAAAGAATAGTGTAGAAGATTGCTTCGCATTTCTTGTTGATTGAATATCTTGGTCCATGGATTGGAAGATATTTAGAGGCATGTCTAAAGATGCTACATTCCAAGTTTGAGCCTCCAATATGAAAAATTGAGGAAGTTGTGTTAACAAGAGTAAAACCTACTTTTTCTGTTCATTCACTGATGTCCGGGAGAGAGTATTTTGCTCTGCATTCCTCTGTAGTTATGTATTTTGGTCTACAATTCTAGAGTAATGTCTAGGATGATGATATGCACCTACAATTGCAATGGTTCATGATTTGGCAGTCCGCAAGTGATCTTTCTTTAATTATAATTGATGAAAGCTAAGTTCTTATGCTCTGGTTGGAGAAATCTCATTGTTCAAGTGGTTAGATGTTGTACAAATGTTCCTAGCAGCTACAACATGCTTGTGGATGTCTCTTGATTGTGTTCCTACCCTTGCATTGGTCTGCGAGGAGTATTTTGGATCAGAATTGAAGATTGTTCCAGATAACATAGTGTGAGCTCTAGTCTTAGCCAACTCAGATGATTCCTCTAATTGCAAAGATTCATACAAGATTGTAGAAGCGTGTAATGGCATAGAAGATTGTATTTGGGCCCTTTCTAAGGTGCAATGTGATCCTCTTATAATTTTGTGTTTTCACCTTAGCATAATTTTGTCTTAGGTCAAGACCTATTTTATATGTTTGTAATATCATCATTGGAGAGTGGCCCAATGCTTGACAAATGTAACATGGTTGTAATGCTGACTTTGATGAACATTCCAAAGTCAATGAATGGTATATATACATGTAATTGAGTCATGGAAAAGATGTCCTTGTGTAAGAATGTGAAGAGAAGGGAAAGAGTGAGAAAGCAAAGCAGAGAAGGGAAATTGTTTTGTGTTTCAATGGAATTAAACTTTAGCATGGTGTAGATGCTATCATCTCAGTTCAAACCCTTGGCAGTGAGCCACCCCTTTACAGTGAGCCTCTTTGAGTAGTGAGCTCAAGGTAGTGAGCCCTAATGGAAATGAGCCATTAATTTTTGGTATTGTGCTTTACATAATAATCTTGTGGGTTAACCCCCACTGTAGTTTTTCCCTTTATAGGGTTTTCCACGTAAAAATCTTGTGTCTATTGTGTATGATCTTGCAGTTGTGTTAGAATTACTGATTCTGTGTTTTCATGTTCTAATCATAACTACAGTAAATAGGTGGATAATGTTTTAAGATGCAGAAATTATTTAAGTTTTGTGACAACTAATTCAACCCCCTCTCAGTGGTCTTGTGCATTTCAATAATTGGTATCAGAGCCAAGTTCCTCAGAAGAAAGCTTGACCACTTGAGGCTGATCTAGGATGTCATATGAGAAGGAAAGTCTGTGGTTCGATGGAATGAACTACTCCATCTAGAAGATCCACATGAAAACCCATCTCCTTTGCTTGGGTTATAGTGTTTGGAAAATAACCAAAAATAAGTATGAAATACCAAAGAATGGCCTACAAAATGAAGATGAGATCAAGTAATTTAAGTTGAACATAAAAGCCAAAGATGCCTTGGTAAGTGCCTTATCTGATACTGAAGTAACAAAGATCATGGAGCTTGAAACTACTTATGAAATCTCAGAAATGTTGAAGAATCTATATAAGGGAAATGAATCTGTGAAGAGTGCCAAGTTGCAGAGTTTGAAGGAAAAATATGAATGTTTGAAGATGAGCGAAGATGACAACATAACTGTTGATGTGTAAAATTGTGCGGGTTCCAACACCAACATGGGAAGTTTTAGGAATGTGGGACTTGTTCCCTGAAAATAACCTTCAGATTTTAAAGAAGCTGGCTCTTCTCTATTTCAAATGGGTTTGGGGAAAGGGGTAGGAAGTAAACTGAATTACAAATGCAATAAAAGCAAATCTATCTATGGCGATGCGCCTGAATTAAAATTGTTTCTCTCCAACTTAAGCACAGTGAAGCTATTCTCAAGATTTAGTTACATTAAAGAGAAAATGTTGCATGATTAACATAAACAGATATAATGAATAACTCAAAGGCTCACAAATAGACAATTTACAATGACACAAAATATCAACCAAGGCACAGAACTCTATCTTTCTCATTAATTTTCTAGCAACATAAGAGGCACAGATACATGCAAAGTTACATTTACTTTCTAAATCAAGAATAACAAAAATAAAGGCAAAATGATATTCACTAGTCACAGAAAAAAGTCTCAAACTTCTCTCTTAAATCTCTGATAGAAAAATATCTCTAGCAAAAACTATCTATGAATGAATCTAAATCTTGATCTATTACCAATGTTACATATTTATAGCATAGGAACAACTCTAGATTGTCTGCACAATCGAATCCCAATAGCCTAACCAAACTAGAGCTAACTGGAAGTCCCTGACACTTAAAATCTTTTGGATCTGGAAATAGTTACAATAACTGCAAGTCCATTGGCTGTGGCAAAAATATGTGTGGTGCATCATTTCTATAGAAAAAAGACACTTAGCAGTATCCGCACTCTTTAAGCAATGAACTCTGAGACACATGGCAGTGTCTGCGCATATATAATTTGAAACTTCTTCGTCTCTTGGGAGAAACAGGAAAATGACACATGGCGGCATCCGCAGCAACTAGAAATAGATACATGTCTTTATCTGCACCTTCTCACTAAATTGTGTCTCTATATTCAGGTGGCCCTGCTTGTGACAACTGTTGCAATCTACTTCTCTGAAGCTTAAAGACATATTAGAAATGGGGTCCACAACTCTTCGCTTGCTAGCTTTCAAATAGGGATAGGTGAGAGCGTCCGCAGTATCAACTATCTGGTACGTGGCAGCTTCCACAGTCTTCTTGAAAGATTAGAACCTTTTTGAGACTCACATAGATGTTGACACATGGAGGGCTCCGCAAAACTGAAGAAACATTCATTATTACCAGAGAAAAGGGGCAAAGGCTTTTACTTGGGTGCCGCATCCACCACGTGGCAGATTCTGCATCACTAAACCTTTACACTGGGGCCTACCTCCATTTATTACTTTGCATCGAAAGATATATAAACAAACACGCGGAAGCTGACACTTGGCAAGCTTTGCGGCTATCACAAAATACACATGGCTTCTTCCGTAGGCACACTGAAACTTTATAACTATGTCTCCGTAGGTGACACATGGCATCTTCCGGAGGGTCGCAACTTAGAATGTATTAGAGACATTTAATCCACGTGGCACAATCTGCTGCAAAAGTTGTAACTTAGAAACAAAAGTAGCTTAAATCATAACTTGGTACTTGTCAGACTCCATGGCACTAGCAAAAAGAAACCCGCAACAACAGTAAAATGAAACCCTTGTAAACCCTCACAGCCATTCTCAGAAACATTTATAGACACAGAAGCTGAAACTCATGGGCGCGTTGCTGAAAACAAAATGTAGAGTTTTATACTCTACAGTTCTTGGCAACCAGTAGTGATTTTGAGCTTCCTCAAAAAGAACCCAAAACTTGGCAAAATATATGTATGTAAAATACAAGACAAGGTCACAAATTCTGCAAAGCTATCTGATAGACAGACCATTCTAAATCTGAGAGTCTCTGCTTGCTCTGTAAATCCTAAAAGGCAAAATCAAGATTTATTATGTCCTTGAAAAATTCTGTAGAATCTGAACCACGGTCTTAAGTTGAAACTCTAATTGGGCCATCAGGATCAAGACAGCTTCTACCTCCTATACTGATGAGGAATCACTTAAACCTTGAAAAATAGATTGATCATTTTGTCTTATTAAAAGCAGAGTCTTAATCTCATCAATCATCAATACAGTATTATTATCTGGAAATGGTGATGGAAGACCTAGCTGCACTAGATCCTCTATGTGTCTCTTCATATCTTTGACTCCCTCTTTAACAACATCTAGGAGTTCCTGATAGTTTGTGGCAGCTGAGTTGCAACTCAGAACTTCATTCACCCTTTTTGCAGCTATCATTCTATTGCTGATCCTTGTTGCTAACAATATTTCATCAGTTGTGTCATATAGCTTCTTCAGCAACAATTGAGAGTTAGAAACTCTCGAAGACATAGTAGACAGAGTGGCTTGAACTGAAGCTTCTAGTTTTTCACACAATTGTTGTGCATTTAATAAGAAAGTTAATGAGGGTTTGAGCTGGATAATCTCCTCAGAGATTCTTTTCCACACTGACACATATAGCTCCTTGACTAGATTCAGAACTCTAGCATTCTAAGGTCTGTTAGCTAACTCCAATGTTAGTTGTTTTGTCATTTGTTGCTCTGCTAAGAGTTGTGCCTATATTACAACAACAGTATTTTGCTCATTCAGCAACTTCTGTTGAAACTGTGTAGCTTGTTGCAACTTATCCTGATATCTCTTCTCCAATGTAGCCTTTTCCTGCCTCAAAACAGTTACTGCAGCTTTCTCCTGTGCTAGCTCCATTTTTAGAGAAGCATTTTGAGCCTGAGTAGGTTGATGAATTTGACAGGAAATAGTATTTTGCAACTATTTATTTAGATCCTCTATTTCATCTTTCTTTGACTTTAGCTCTGCAGAAAGGTTGCTACTATTTGCCTTCTCCTGAGCTAAGTCAGTTTCAACCTTCTGTAGCTTCCTGGACACTTTCAAGTAGTCAGTTGCAACAATAGAAGTGGTTTCATTGAGTAGCTCGACCCTATCTTGTGGTTTGAATAGAGACATGTCCATAGCTACTGCATTTATTGCAAAGTCTTGATGCTACATGTACTCATTTGGCTTCACCACATTTGGGGACAAATGTGTGATAGTCAGCTACTGTTGAATAGGGTCAAAGAGAGATCTCATATGTGGCACAACCAGGCTCTTATTTTCTTTCTTTCTCTTTTTATCCATTATGGTTTCTGTAGCCTTCTTTGTTGTATTAGCTTGAGCCTAGAAAGTGGGAGGAGAGGCAATATATCCCCCAGCAAAGGGATGACCATGAGGTAAACCATAAGGAATAGCCAAATGTTGGCTAGGGGAGATTTAGGGAGGTGCTCTTCTTGGAATAGAGGGGGAAAAGAATGGGAATGAGGTGGCCTATGAAGACATGGCCTAAGGATTAGCAATTGGGGCAAGTGTAGATATAGGCACAGCAGAGGTTGCAGGGGATACTAATGTTTGGCCAGTTGAGGTTGCCACCCCTATGGTAGAAGAAAGAGACAAAGAGGAAAAAGGAGAAGAAACACTTACCTGAGGAGCAGCAGATGTAGTTGGTATTTGCTGTTGTGGGGGTTCTGCTTCTTCATCTGACTCTGGTGGCAGGTTTAGTTTTCTATGCTTCCTTGGCCTTTCTTCTTCTCGCTCCTCTAATTCCTTCTCTACAACATTGACCGCTACTGATGGTGGCAATGATACAAAACTGGAAGCCCCAGTAGCTGAAATTGATGGAGTCCCTCTAAGTGGTGATGAAATCACACCCTTTTATTTCTCTAAAGTACTGAGAGATTGGGGCCAGGAAGATATAGGGGCTATAGATGAGGCTTGTTCTGTTGCTTGCATTTTATGAGTTGACTCAGCCTCCTCCTCTGACTCTTCACCCCTCTTCTGGATTCTTCTTGTATTAGGGCTGGAGATTGGGGATGGATGCCACTCATCCTAGATCGACTCCCATTTCTCATCTACGTCAAACTTGCGAAAGCAGTGTGTCAATTCAAAAAGTTCCTACCTATATTTCCAATAGGCCTCAATTTTCTCCAGTTTCCATTCCTGCCCCATCAAAGCCTTCTTCAATTTGGAACCCATTCTAATCTTAGGGTCAAAGGCCCTTTGTTTAACATAAAAGGTCTCCTAGGGCCTGGGACCCTCATAAGGCAAATTTGCCAGTTCCACATATAGGTTAGGAGTATCTTAGGATTTCTTTTGTCTTCCCAAAAGGGGCGACCCTCATGTGCTATTTTAGCCCCAACTTTGTTGGTTCTAACCCAGGAGGCTATAAAACTATTTGGGCCATATCTCCATTTGTCTTCAATGATGAAAAATCCCAAGACAACTAACTTTTGTAGTAACAGGTGTTCATCATCCCTGACTTCTGGGGCCATATTTTTTCTAATCCATGGGATATCATACATTTTCTTTTCTTCTTCTTAGTGCCAAATTGATTGTCAACCACAGACACTTGTTGGGTTACTTCTAGAAACGTTACCCTAAGGGTCAGAATTTTAGGTAACAACATTGGTTCCCCATTGAAGCCATGGACCCTAATGATAGTATTTTGGGCCCCAAAGAAATAATCACATGGGATTGGACAATTTGTCATGAAACCCCTAATGCTCTGTGTCAGCCTATGTTCTACAAGTTCAGGGCTCAAATGGCAAAATGCAAGGGTAACAAAGAGTTCCCAGAACTCATAAGGGTCTAATGCCTTAGATAGCACATGTGTCCATGCAGACACAAGAATAGTTCTATTTTGCCCAAAATCTGGGTCATACATGTTCAATTGCAGATTTTGTGCAAAAATACCATAATTCTGATATAGCATTAAATGAAACAGGTAAGCAGAATACCTGAAAACTCCTTTAGATTTGAAATTTATGAGTTGATCGGCCATGAAGTAACTAATTTGTTTAGAGAAATCTAGCCGGTATTCCTGTGACTTATCCACAATCTTTAATCTAAAAAGGATAGCAATTTGCCAATCATAAACGGTAATGTCTTCCTTCATCCCAAAAATAAAAGCCATCATTGACAGTGCCTCCTTACTGGCTTGGCTGAATTATACCCTTTCTGTAGGTACTGTGGGCATTTGTGTGTTCTCCTCTACCAACTGCAACTCTGAGTTGAGAAACCTAAGCTCGTTGTTGACATTTGACCATGTCTTTTGCATTTTAGCAATGGTGGGGAATGTGGCCGTTCGATCATGATACATGGCCAACATGTCTCTTATGGCTTTGGGTGTAATTTGCACTACAAAGGGACCCTGTTGTATGGTACTTGAGGGTGCATGAAAATGCTCTACACATATATCAATTAAGTCAGGACATGGATGCACACTTGGAACCATGAACTATGCCAACTGTGAGGTCCAAATCCTCATTCCAAAAGTTTCAGACTCCCCTTTCTTTGCCTTCTGAATGCATCTCTGGTGTGCCCCTTCATGGAGAGCCTTGGTAGATTTTTGAAGGGCTAGGTCGAAGATACCATCTGCAAAGTCCTTAACCTTCTCTAGGTCAACAAAAAACCCTACCTCGGGAACCCTCATTCTTGGATAGTTCCTCTTGGGCTGTACGAGTGCTAAGGCATATGACTTACTGCTTAGAATCCTGTCGATTGATTCATAAATTCTGAGTCCGTCTTGAGAAGACTGTGCTTCAGCCATATCTGTGTCTGTAGGGAGAACATAGGAAGGTTTGACACAACAAAGGTAGCAACTGCGTGACAGAAGTGACACCTGATTAGGAAGAGTTTGCTAAGGATGGGAATTGCAGGCAACAATGATTTCACAGCGGAGAGTTGGATGTAAATGATAGCCGTAATTTGGGATTTTGACTCTTATTAATGAGGCTTTAATGAGACATCATGCCTTAAAAATGACATTAACACCAAGAAATTGTTAGTGTATCCTTTTAAATCGACATGGGACAGAGTGTTAGACACATCATGAGAGTGGCTGCAAAAGTGCGTACCTTCAAGGATTTTGGGGATTGGAGACAACCTTAAATGAATGCGAGATTTTCAAAAAGAGAAGAGGCTTGCGTTGCTAACACATGTTCACTGAACACTTATTTAAAAGAAAAGCGGGAAAAGAAAGTGGGAAAATAGGAAAACAATAAAGGGAAACTAACTAACTATAATACATAGGAGACACTGCTTAATTAAAATGCTTCAGATAGATCTCATTCACAGGAATCTCTTCAGGTTCACCTTCTATTGTTTCAAGCTCAAAGGAATTTTGTTGCTTACACGAACGAATCTTGTAAGGGCCAATCTACAGTGATTCAAATTTGCTATGTCTACCGGGCTTGGCAGCTCTCTCATCCCATTTCAACACTATTGAGCCCACTTCAAAATGGGGATTTGAAGTCTTCTTGTCAAACCAGTCCTTGATTATTTTTTGGTGTTTCATTAGTGACTCATGTACTTTTTCTCTTTTCTCTTGCACTTCTAGTAGTTCAGCAAGTCTGACTTGCATGGGGCCACACTCTTCAATCTCTATTTGTTTCAATAATTGTAGAGCTAGAATCTCTAAGCTTAGTGGCATTACAGCTTGCTTACCATAGACCAATTCATATGGAGACATCTTTGTCACTTTCTTAGGTGTAATTCTGTTAGCCCACAGTGCTGTGTTTAGCAGCTTATGCTACTCTCTATGATAGTTGGTCCCTATCCTCTTAATGAGTCTGATTAGGTTCTTGTTAGGAGACTCTGCCAAACCGTTACCCTGAGGGTAATAATTTGAAGAATTTTTCAAATAAATTCCATACCTTAATGCAAACTTAGATTTTTTTGTTCCCAAAAAGGCCTTAGTATTATCTGATATTATGGTATGAGGAGGACCAAAATGAACAGTAATACCCTCCAGAAAGTCTAATATTACCTTTTCTGTTGCTTCCTTGAGTGGCACTACTTCACTCCATCTAGTGAAGTAATATGTGGCTGTAAGGATCCATTTGTGTCCCATACTTGAAACTAGATTGATCATACCAATAAAATATAGACCCCATTCGGCAAAGGGCTCATCTATAATTATGGGGCTTAGGGGCATTGCTGTATTTCTTCTTTTTCCTGTATAAAATTGATAGGCTTAGCACTCTTTGACCAACTGATAATAGTCTGTAAATAGAGTTGGATAGAAGTATCCTACTTGAGTCACCTTTATTGTTGTGGTCCTTTCTGAAAAGTGTCCACCTGAGGTTCCATGGTGCAACTCATGTAATATTCTTTGAGCCTCATCTTTTTCTATACATCTCAAAAGTATGCCATCGACATTTCTCCTGAACAAGATCTGGTCAATTAGTACAAAATAGGACCCTTGTTGTCTATAATACCTTCTCTTATCATGGGAGAGCTCATTTGGTAAAATCTCATGTTTCATAAATTGAATCCTATTTGTGACCTAGGAATTCTGATCAATCTCTTGGATTCTCAACACACTCTCACTTTGTGTTTCTTGTGTCATCATTTTCTCCATGTCCTGAGCCATATATTGGCACAATCCTTTGCCTCTTACTAACTTAGTGGGTCTAACCTCCACATCATATTCAAGGATCTTTGTTATCCAGTTAGCTCTTTTGTTAGTGATCTCACCCTCCATAATGTATTCTCTTACACTAGGATGAGCCACTAATATCAAAATTTTATTCCCTGTTACCATGTGTCTAAATTTTTTAAGGGCTTTGATCATGGCATATGCCTATTTCTCTACAAAATTGTATTTGGCCTCATATTCCCTGAGTGTCCTAGAGAAAAAGACTATTGGGTGCTCTCCTTCTTGTTGATCATCTTTCTGAGTTAAGACAGCAACCACACTGAACTCTCCTCCATACACATACATGATAAAAGACTTAGAAAAGTCTGGATTTCTGAGTACTGGGGATGTTGAAATGGCTCTTTTGATTTTTTCAAAAGTCTACCTCCCCTCTGCAGTCCATTTGAAAACCAGGTCCTTCTTTAACAATAGTGTCATTAGTCTGATTAGTCCTGCAAAGTCAGATATGAATCGACTGACTAAGTTGATCTTCCCTAGAAAGGATTGAACTGCTTTCTTATTGACTGGCAGAGATAGATTCATTATGGCAGTGACTCTCTCTGGATCAATAGAGACCCCTTCTTTTAACACTATATGCCCTAATAGTTTACCCTGAGGTACTGCAAAGATACACTTCTTGGGGTTCAGGGATATTCCAAACTCTTGAGACTTCTTAAAAATAGCCTCTAAATGATCAAAATAATCAATAGCATTTTTAGAGAAAATAGTGAGGTCATCTAGAGAAATCAGGATGATTTTGTTTATAAGCTCCCCAAATGCTACATCCATTGCTCTTTGAAAAGTGGCTCCAGCATTTGAAAGGCCAAAAGGCATCTTAGCATATGCAAATGTTCCCCATTTGGTAGTGAATGCAGTCTTATGCTAGTCTTCATCAACCAACCAAATCTGATTGTATCCAGAGAAGCCATCTAGCAAAGAAAATCTCTCTGATCCAGCCACAGTCTGTAAAATTTGTTCCATAGAGGGCAGGGGATAATGGTCTTTTAAGGATGCTCTATTCAGATCCCTGAAATCTGCACAGAGCCTTATGTCACCATTCTTTTTCCTGACTGGCACTAGGTTGGATACCCAGGTTGAGTGTTTGATTGGAAAAATAATCTTTGATTCTAAAAGCTTCTGCAACTCATCCATCATTAGAGGTTCAATCCTTGGATTCACTGGCCTTTGCTTCTATCTGACTAGTTTAGATCCTTCAGTTAGTTCTATGGTGTGTTGAATGATGTCTCTATTATAGCCATGGAGGTCTTCATAGGTCCAGGCAATCACCCTATCATATCTTTCACACAAATCAATCAATCTTTCCTTTTCTTACTGGGTTGTAGAATTGCCAATCTTCAATTTTCTTCCTTCGCTGACTTGGATTTCATAATAATCTTCTTTATTTGCTTGAAACTTCTTCTCCAGGCTTACATCTTCTGGGTCAAATAAGTTTTCTAAGGTAATCAGTCCTTTAGGAAGCTTATTTGACTTCAGTTGAATGATTTGGTCACCATAGGCTTCTTCAATTTTAGGGTGCAACTGTTCAACAAATTCTCCTGATTGTTGCAAAAATGAGAGGACCTGGAAATCATTTTCAAAAACTTGCCAATTTTGGTCATTGTCTGGGATAGTTGGTCTCACTATAACTTTGACTAACTCATTATTTACTAGTAAATCAGTTGCTGGGTCAAACTATGAACCAACCTGTGCCATTCTATCTGCTTCAGAATTTTGGGCTCTAGGAACTACTTCAATGTTGAAAGCCTCAAAACCATCTATTAGGTCCCAAATTCTGTGCCTATAGGATCTCATCCTTACATTTTTGGCTACTGCCTTTACTTTGATTTGTTTCACCACTAGTTCTGAATCTCCTCTTACTAACAGATTCTTTACTCCTTTTTTCTTTGCCAACATGAGTCCATGCACCAAGGATTCATACTTAGCATCATTATTGGTACAGGCAAACTGAAAACGGATGGCTCTTAAAATTTTCACCATTTGGGGCAGTAAGGCAATTGGATTAAGGAACAACAAACTAAGTAGTTTTGTAGAATACTAATTCACTCCCCTTTTCATTATCCTCTGGACTCAACAATTGGTATTAGAGAAGGGTTCCTTGGAAGAAGCCTAATAGCTTGAGGAAGATCTAGGAGAGTTCACTCATGGCAACCAGAAGATTTAGAAATTTCTCATATGAAAACAATGTTGAATGGGAAGCAGCTCTTGAAGATCTTAAAAAATATGAAATGCAAATCAAGGATCTAAAGGATAACATACAAGAAGCTGATGAATACATTCTAAAGCTAAAATAATAGGTCAAGAAGTTCAAAGAAAAATACAAACAGGTTAGTGAATAATTGATATCAACAAATGAAACCTTTGATGATTTGAAAGTGGAAGTTGTAGAAAGAGCTAAAGTAGAAGATGATCTAAATATATTGTTGAAAAGAAAATTAGAAGAATGTGATAAACTTGAAAAAGAAGTTGTAAGCCTGAAATCAGATTTGGAGAAAGCTAAGAGTTATGAAGAAAAGTTCAAGATGAGTTCTGCAAAGCTTGATGAGATGATAGCTAATCAAAAGAGTTCAGATGACAAGAAAGGGTTGGGTATTAAAAAAAGGAGAAAGTTCTAATTCAAGTCAAGAAAACCTTGAAATGAAGAAAAATAAAGGCAACCAGTTTTGGAATCAAAGAAGAAGACCTAGAAGACTTCCAGTCAGGTAGCCAAATACTCAGAGGTACCCATCTTTCAATGGCCATTGCTTTAATTGCAATAAGTTTGGTCATAAGGCTACTCAGTGTAGGAGTAGAATAAAATAGAATGTTCCATCATTCTCTGGTCAATGTTTCAACTTCAAGAAAATTGGTCATCGATCAAATGAATGTAGAAGTCTAGTAAGGAATGGTTTTTACACTACAAGGAATAATTAATCATTCAATGTAAAGTGTTTTGCATGCAATAGACTTGGACATATGGATAATCAATGTAGATTGAAAACAAATCCAATCAATAGAAGGAATTAAGGACAAAGGAATGCGGTATGCTACAATTGCAATAAGTTTGGACATGTTGCAAGATTCTGCAGAAACAAGAAATAGAGAAAAGCCCTGGGAAAACCAAGAAAGAAGGAAAATCCTTTGTGTCTGATCAAGCCAATAAGGAAAAGATTGATGAGGAGATCAAAGTAGACCATCAAGAACTTGATCAAACTAAGAAGAGATTTTCTCTAGAGGAAAATATTGGTCAACAAAAGAACATGGACATGGAACCTCTCGGACATAATCATGAAAAAGTGTCTGAAGAAATGACAAGAGACACTGCTATTGCTCAAAATGATTCTTTGGAAAGAGAACAAGATGTGGATGGATCTGAGCTCCTACGAGGACCAATAAATTTGGCCTCACTATCTCTTATACAAAAATTCAAACTAGTATCAATTGTGCAAGCAAAGGCATAAGGAGAAATGTTGAAATCACACATACATGATAGTGAGTTAATTGATAAAGCATCTGGCATCCTAGAAAAATTGATTCCCTCATACCAAAAGGACAAATCACAGTTACCAACTGATCAACTCAAAGGCCTAATCAAATCTGTAAGTTCACACTTTGAATCTTTTGAGAAATCTACAGAGACAAAAGTTAGAAAAGAATTTGATGAAATGAGGCTAGCCGAGTTAAAGATCATGTTAATCAATGATAAAGCTCTATTGGACAATAGAATAAAAAGCATACAGAATGTGATAAAAGAAGCCTATGATTTGTACAAATTTTGTGTATCTTGGATAGAAGCCATAAAGGAGTTATAGGAAAAGATCAAGGATTAGGAATTGCAATTGGTAAGTATCTCTAGATCACTTGACCCGATAGCTAAGTCAAAAAGTAGCAAAGAGATACAAGTCATCAATATTCATGATAACATAAGTAACCTAATAAATAAGAGGGACCAAATAAAGAGAAGAATGTGTCAATTAAGAGGGCTAATAAGTCCCAAGCTAGACTCAATGACAAATCTTGCAGCATAAGTATTGAATTAAAGTACAATAATTGACACACCCTTTGATGTACAAAAGGTAGAGAAAGTAGTCTTCCTAATAAATGGCCACATTCAAATTTTGGAAAGTACAAAAAAGAGTTGGGATGGAGAGATAGCTCAAATAAAGACTATTTTCAATGACATCTTGAAACCCACAACAAATTGTGTTGAAGATTGTACCTATACATATGTGGCAGAATATGGTAGTTTTTATAGGATTTCTATCTTAACAAAAAATTGACTCATACACATTTTCCATTGATGTCAAAAGGGGAGAAGAAGACCAATGAAAAATGGGCAAACACTTGGGGGGAGTGAAATAACAGAGTGTATATAGAAAGGGTGAACAGATACACATTTTTCACTAAGTGTTGCCATCAATGCCAAAGGGGCAGATTGTTGGCAACATAGTCAGGACACACTGCTGATTGGGTAATGTTGTCATTGATGGCAACAAGGCAAATAGGGTATGATGGAGCTAAGGATGATTGGGAACTAAACTTGGAACATCCTGCATACAAGGTTCTAGTCTGGACACAAAAGACTAAGGCAGAATGGCTAAGTATTGACAACACAGAATCAGTAGTAGAGACTCAAGTGGTATTCCTCCGTAGTTGATGGTCAATGTATGTAGTTCAAATATGTTATTCAAAATTATTTGAAGGTGCTATGTTTAAGATTGCAAGTCTTGATGAATTTCAGAAGTTAAGTCGTAATTGGTCTAAGTTCGGGTAAACAGAGTAAAGGAAGGAACAATGCATAGTACCAAAGTAAAAGGGTCCACATTCCTCCGCTATTGCATATTTCATCCTATGGTTATGAAGGTATACTAAGAGGTCCAAAATGAATCTTGATTTTGAATCTTTGAGTCTCTTATGGTCCACAGTGAGAGTTTTGATGTGACAGATGAATTGGTCAAGCATGTTATTAAGAGACAAGCCGATAGGCATGATAGATCTTTTATGCAGAGAAGATATATTGTTTGAACAATCAATCTAGCTGGTTGAATGATTGGTGCCAACCTATATGAAGACTATTGATTGATTGTTTGGGTCCACATTGTAGATTGTGCATAAGTCCAAGCCGACAAGATATAACATTTGTATATATAAATAATATTTGGCTTGCCGACCTAACCATGAGATAAATCTTGTAGCATATATATATATATATATATATATATATATATATATATATATATATATATATATATATATATATATATATATATATATTCGATGAATTTCAGTGTTGAAGAGTGTGAGATGATGTGGTATGTGTGAATTCAATATATGGGCAATCTATAGTAGATTTGTGACCAGAACAAGATAGTAAGGGAAAAAGAATAGATTTTATGTTGAGCAGAGCAAAAAAAGTAGAGCAGACATTATGAAGACTTTTGAGTCTGAATACTAAGCTATAAATTTTACTGCACCCCATCATTTTGTAGATGCATTTGTAATAGTCATCTCTTGGCAGTGAGCCAATCCTTCTTTTATCTTCTTTTCTCTTAATAGTGAGACTTTGTGTAGTGAGCACTATTGGCAAGAGGCATTGCTTCGCATGACAGGTCTCATCATTGATGGCAACTAAGACTATTCCACTCATCTGCATAACATAATTTGTTCATACCAGAAGTCAAAATCAAAATTTATCTAAGTTTGGGTAGCCAGAAATAGAGCATGTGATAGTGTCTAGATATCTCTGGTGACAAATTAAGTAAAAGTTATGAGCATCTAAGTACTGGGTCCAAATATGACAAAACAATTTAGTGAAGAACATGTTGACTTGTGTTAGATTCTTGTGCGGATCTAGTAGAAGTATTTTGGTGAGTTACGTATGAGATATAATGTTAGTGGCCGACATATATGATGACTTGTAAGTGTTATTTCTGGTACGCATCAATATAGGTGTATGGATTTAGCCGATAGAACAAAGTACTTGTATTGCTTGTTAAGTTCTTCATAAGGCCAACATAAAAGTGATTAAATTACTTGAAGTAGATATATCTAGCCTATAGATTCGAGTGTTGAGTGGGTGTGAGTGCAAAAATGAAGTAAGTGGGAAAAGAGCAGATAAAAGGTGGAAAAGAGAAGAGATCTAAGATATAGATTATGGAAGAGTAATAAAAAGGGCAGAACAAAGATGAAGTGTATCAAGTTGGTATTCTGTGCTTAACCAGAACTGAATCTTTGCATTGGTAGATGCTAACTATTAGTTCAAACACATTGTAATCTTCTTCTTGTAGGTAGTGAGCCTTTCTTTGAGTAGTGAGCTCTAGGAAGTGAGCCCAAATGCATGTGCATTCTCCATTTGTAATACTTTTAATAGAGTGTAATTTTTGTGGGTTAACCCCCACCATGGTTTCTCCCTTAACCAAGTTTCCACATCAAAAATCTTGGTATCAAATGCATTATTTCTTTTTTTGCTCATGTGTTCTTGATTCTTGCTTTTCATGATTACATTATTAATCTATTGATGAAGTAGTAAAGAGGAATTAACTGCTACAAGTTTTAAAGTTTTAAGACAACTAATTCACCCCCCTCTCAGTTGTCACCTCTAATTCCAACAATTGGTATCAGAGCAAGGTTCCTTTGAAAAAGTTTAATAGCTTGAGGAAGATCTGGAAAGATAATAAAATGGATGAGTACATCCTTTAGGGACAACTTAATCTTGCTTTAGAAGATCTTGTTCAATCCAGAGCTGAAGTCAATGAACTACAAGAGAACCTTAAAAATGCCAAAGACTGCATTGAGACTCTAAAAGAAAAATTGAGAAAATCTAATGAAAAGAAGGAAAAGCAACTTCTTCATCCATGAAATCATAATGAAGACATTAACAAGGCCTTGAAAGAGAAGACAAAGGAATGTGAGAAGTTAGCTAAAGAAGTTGTTGTCCTAAAACATGGGATGGAATCCAGGGTGATGAGGCTAACCAAAGAAATTGAAGAAAGAAAGAAGACAGAAGAAGAACTGAATCAATCCTTGAAGGAAAGAATTGAAGAATGTTGTAGATTGGATGGAATAGCTAGCCTCCTAGACTGTAATCTACAAGAAAGTAGAGAAAATGAAAGAGAACTTGAGAGCCAAATTGTCACTCTCAAACATGACCTAGATGTAGACATAAAAAATGTCCTATGATCAATTTCCTAAGTCCTCCCTTCACATGAAATTTAATTAATTTTAATTAATTAATTAAATTTCTATGTATCTTTAATCCACCCTTAATTTCCTAAAGTTTAATTAATTTTAATTAATTAATTAAATATTTTCACTTTTTACCATATCCCATAAATAATAAATTAAAATTAATTTATTATTTAAAATCTTCCACTTTTACCATATCCCATAAATATCATAAATAATAAATTAAGATTAATAAACTTAATTTATTATTTAACCTAAACCTAATTCAAAATTCGTTCAAAAACCTATTCACCGTAACTAAAATCAAACCTGTAAAATATGTACCTTTACCCTAACCACCTTTTACCGTTCAACCATCTGAACCACTTCTACCCAAACCTTATAAAATAAATTTCATTTATCATTTACCACCCTCTGGAGAAAATATCGTGGAGTTATGCAATTATCTGAGCAACCACATTTTTAAGTGTGTTTGGTAACATTTATTTTATCATATCTTTTGATCTATTTGCTGGTGCATTTGATATAAGTTTCTAGGGTTTGCAATAGTTTCTTACCTTTTTAATGGAAATTTATATTGCTGCACCTGATGTGAACATGCCACTGATAATCATTTTGTTTGTGCAAGATCTTGTTTTAAAGTTTTGGAGGTTTGGAGAGTTTGGCAAATGGTGAAAATTTTCAAATTTTTTTGTTTGCTGCATTTAAATTTACACGTGTATTGTTTAAAAGATTTCTAAAAATTTTGCAACACACCATTTTGTGCATTTTTAGAGTTATTACATTCCACAAAATTATTTTTCTGTGAGACTTTCCATACATTGACTATGTTTTATATTTACTAAATTGTGTTCTGTGTTAATCATTGCATTTATTCTTAAATATTTTTAAAACTTTACAACGAAGTCAAAAAACAAAACAAAAGATATTCATTTTCTTTTTTTGTGTGCATCATATTGCTAGAAAAATCATTTTGCCCCATCATATTGTTGGAAAAATCACTTCACCCCACAAAATTTATTCATTTTCTTTTTTTATGTGTGCATCATATTGCTAGAAAAATTATTGCACCTCATAAAATCTATTCACCTTTTTTATGTGAGCATTATAGTGCTGGAAAATTCCTTCACATGGTAAAATATAATCACTTGTTTTTATGTGAACATTATAGTGCATGGTAAAATATATTCACTTTTTTTATGTGAACATTATAGTGCTAGAACAAATGGTACATTTTAACCACCTCATACAATCAACTAGAGATCAAAACTATTAAACACGGAATTAGCAAAGCACTAGACTGCCAATTTCTAACCCTTAGAGGTTGTATTTTTCAAACATGCATAACTTTCTCACCTTTCATCAAATTTTCACATTTTTATAGGTGTTGGAAAGCTAATCTAGTCATCTATACAATAATGTAGTCCATTTGTTCAAATTCATCTCAGATTTTTTGGTATAACCATTTAAAATTCAGCCTTTTGTTTCAAATCATCAAACATTTTTCATCTCACGTTGCATTTAACGTTTCATGTGGACTTTTGTAGGATCATTCATACTATCCTAACATTTTCATTGCAGCTATACGCTTGTCAAAGACAAATTTTTCAAACTACTAATTAGTGTGACTAATTAGTGTGTTGTAGGTTTGATTGTCAGAGAATCTAATCTTGGAACATTGTGTCTTCTTTTTATAGATTAGATCACATCACATCATAAGCAAGGGTTAAAATTAACAAGTGTTTTCCATGTCTTATGGTTTACATTTTTGTCATTGAATGTCTATGCTCTTCTCTTGTAGCACTCGACAATCTTGAGAATCAAAAGCATTTCTTTGACATTTTGTATAACCACCCACACATTTGAATTTGGAATTAAAATGAACCCCATGTGAGTGTGAGGCAAAGGTGTTGTGTATGCTCTCTCCTTGCATTTCATGTGATCTGGGAGATAAAAAACATGTTTCCTTGCTTTTGTTACCCTTTAGAGTGGGCCTGCTCTTGAGACACGTCTGAAAGGAGAACTCACTTGCGACCCCAAGCGGGACTTCCATCCGGCCTGCTATATAAATTGAGGATAAGGTGAAAGCTAAGTCTAACTGGTATTAGCGCTCACCATACAATGCTAGCTTGAAAGGAGGCATACCTTAGTGTATATTAAACTCCTAGTAGGGTTAGTTAGAGCCTTAAGTGGCTTGCTGGATGCTCGTGGGGTACCGGTCCCCTAGATATTCACTACGAACCTTTGTTTAGTGGCCAAAAACCCTCTACTTGTTGATACAAGAGGAAAATCTGATAGCCATCCCACATTTTTCTGGCTTATGGTAGAGATAGCAAGGTACCTTAGGATCTGCGTATCCTAGGACCTTGAACTTGGTGTGCCTGAGAAGTGAGTGCACTGTAAGGGGGAGCCTATGCCCCAAGTTTTTGGAGCTATACACCATAAGTAGGCGTGGCTAGGTAAAACCAAGTGGGAACTCAACAAGTATTGTCCTTTTGTAGCCTAGGATTGTGCATGTTTACAAGTGTTTGCAAAACATCAAGATATCATCAAAACAAAACAACCAATCTGATTGTTGTGTGTCTTATATGATTGATTTGCTTGATCATCACCCTTAGACATTATTTTCATCCATTCATTTCAAATCATCATATTGTGCTTGCTAATCACCACTACAACTTGTCCCCTTTATCATTAACTTGGCCTTCAGAATTAGGAACCTATCATCCTTCAATGTCACATCTCAAGTAGAACCTTTTCACTTTGAATCCTAAGAAGCTCTTTCAATTGATCCATCCATTTCCCACCTAATTCATTTGTCATCATCATATTCACATTCCATCCTTAATTTAGTCCAATCCTTGTTCATCAAAATGGTTGTGACCATCAACAAATCTAGGACAAATTAAAAACCAAAACTCATACTTCATGGAGGCTCTCCTGGCTCTAATAATGATGAGAATTTGGTAGATCATGATGCATATTTCGATACCCATGAACCATAGATCTCCCCATATTGGCCTCCACCAACATCACTATCATCTCAAGAACATGAGGGAATATAAGAGCCTCAACATATCTATGACGATCACTATCCACAAGAACGTTCTTATCATCCCAAAACAACCCAAGATTTTCCTTCCATGTCCTCAACCTCACAAAACTATAATCCTACCCAAGTCTCAACCTCAGCATCCAATCCTGAAGTCCTTCAGTTACAACAACAACTCACTCAATCACTACAATAAGAGGCTAATCTTATATTTCAATTGGCACAACTATCACAATTATCTTCACAATTTCAACATCCTACCACATCAACACCCCAACTCGATGAGTCATCTCCATCCACCTCTTACAAATCTTTATCACAACCAATCTACCACTCTTATCAACCCAACACATCCATACCCCAAACCTATTCAACAATAACTTTACCTCAAACCTCACAACCACACTCATATCAACCCAACACATCCATACCTCAAACCTCACAACCACACTCATGTCAACCCAACACATCCATACCTCAAACCTATTCAACAATAACTTTACCTCAAACTTCACAGGTCCAAATCCCTACCCATGCTTCATCTTCACACATACCAAGTCCCCTCACCTTATATCTTCAACAACAACAACAAATCTTAGCCCAAAAACCACAACCTTCATTTAATACATCATCCTCCATACCTTTACCCATGCAACAAAAAATTCCATCTAATTTCAATCCTAATCTATTGGCCCCCCAACCTTCTCATTCATCAATCCCTTTGTTACCTTCACCACCATCATCCATACAACATCAACAAATTCAACCCAAGTTCTATGAGTCACCCCCATCATCATGCCAACCTAGTCCATCCACATCAACCAATCTCATGAATATTCCTTAATATCTATCTCAAAATCCTCCACAACATGATCATACTAGAACTAATCCCTCCTCGCACCAAGATCAAGAATTTATAAGTCATCTTAATGATACTCTTGACAAGGGAGATACCACCTCAAGTTTGGATTCATCCACCAATCCATCCACTAGTCCTCCTCATCCATCCATTCCTATGGGAGCTCCATCATATAATACTTCCAACCTTCCAAATCCTAATCCATTAAGCCAATCTTGAACACCCTTAAAGTCTAAACCATCCATTTTTCCACCTAAACCCAATCCTATGATCCATCAATCGAATCCCAATCCAAGTCTTGATCCTATCACAACCAATCCTATCATCCTCGTACCTAACCCAAATCCCAATCCTATATATGCAATCCTCTTGTCCATCCACCCAATTCTAATCCCACTCCTATCATACCTAATCCCATTATCCTTCCATTATATTCTAAGCCTACACCATCTACCATTATTCTCCATCCATTATATTGTCCATCCACCCATGTTCTAATGAAGGATGTGATCCAATGGCTACTAGCAAGGAATCAACCACCATCTTCATGCCATCAAATCCCTATCCAAGAACCTTTAAATGCCATGCATATTTATCCAATCTCATATTCTACTCCACAAATTATCCAAGAACCTTCAAATGTTCTTGAAGATCCACCTACTAGAAGCCCAATTAATTCCCCACCATACATTAGACCTATCCAAGAAACCTCCATTCCTATCCAAACTCAAGATTTATGTCAAGAGTCAACTCTAAAGCATGTTCAGTCTTGATCCTTACCAAATCAAGATCAAAGCTCTTCCTTTCCACCTATTCATAACCTATATCTTTTCTATGATCAAGATATTATCTGTGATCAAGATCTTGTCACTCCTTCCACTCATCGTCTTAATACTATCCATGCTCAAGAAACTTACTCCAGTCCCATCCATTCTCCTTCAATCCATGATCCCACAACATCCATTTCCCTTGATGAGATGCTTGATCCCCACAACCACATAGATGATCAAATACATACATTGGATCTTAAGCATGATGTTAATCAAGATCCTATCACTCCTTCACCATCTCATATTGATCCCATTTCAAATCCACCATCATGCCCTATTAGTCTTACTACCTTCCTAAATGAATGTTCTTCACTAGGAGAGCAGCAACCATTATCTACCACTTCTCCATCCAATAATGAGCTCAAGTATAGTTCCCAAAGCACACCTAGTCCCATCGTCCACCGCATACTCCAAAACATGAACTATCAAGGTAAAGGCTTAGGCCTTTATGAAACAAGGTATTTTGGAGCCTATTCATGTCAAAGTCCCTCCACACTCATATGGCCTTGGATATACACCCCAAGGTAAGCAATATCAAACTGTTGGTACCACATTTCCACCTCCTAAATCCACTCCATCTAATCCCAAACTAGGTGCACCTCATCACACCCATAAAACATATGTTTCCATTCCTCCTCCATCATCCTACAAACCCAAAAAGCATGTGACCATTCATCTTCCTCCATCCACTTTACCTCCACTTCCTCCAACTCCTAACATCCCTCCATCTACTTTACCTCCCCTCCTTCCAACTCCTAATATTCCTATTCTCACATCCCCTTATCACTTTAGCCAAAAAATCCATTAATCCCTCCATCCATACATCTCGTTCCTATAAATCCCCTACAATTCCTAATCATGATCAACAAATGCACACATTGAATAAACATGAAGCTATCCTAAACACCCCTATGGGATTCAAAAATAAAAATTTAGATGCCTCCACCCATAAAGCCAAAAATCCCAATAATTCTCATGCCATTTGGCACAAATGCGAAGAATCAAAGAAAAATCAAACTTCAAAGAGGTTACCCAAGTCTACATCTATTCCCAAAAATCCCTCTCCCTATCAAAAAATCCTAAAATTCATAAGTCCATTTGGGTTCCTAAAGACCTGAATAGGTAATCCGCTCAGATAACATCTCTGTTACTCCCAAATCCCTCTTCTAATAAAATGCTTCAAAATCTAATTTGGTGTTTGCAACCATTGTTCTTGGTTCCATTACACTCCACAACATTCCCACATACCTCCATCTCCCCATCTTCTATCTACTATCCTACTTATTTCTTCCATCATGTCCCTATGGTCCATGCTTTTGCATAAGTCCTTCATATCTCTCTCTTTATCTCCATCCTACTCCACTATCCTTCCATCATCATCCACATCATAATCAACTATCCCCTATCCATCCTTGCATGAACCTTTCATATTCCACATCAAAATCCACTATCCACTTAAGCTATATCTCTTTCATGCAATCACCTACCAACATCTCTGAGCATAATGACATTTTCCATGGTCCATGTATGATACATTCCATCTCTAATGGATCCACCACCTTGCTATGTGAACAAAATCTTGAGTCTCTATCTATTCCATCTTATCCCCTACCAAAGTAAAAAAAAAAAAACAAAATAGTAAAGATAAATCTTTCATCCAATGGTGAAAACCTGGTAAACAGGCACCTTGGATAAGTACCAAGCTAAAAACCTGGAAAACAGGTGTCATGCATAGGTGATTAACTATGTGCTTTACACTTGGGGGCATGTTGTCACATCTATCCCATCTCATATCTTATCCTATCATTTTCCATCCTTACCCATCATATATGTCATAGCTTCCTTATTGCGCCATCCATTTTTCCCTTCCTTCTTTTTGATCTTGATAAGAGTAGGGGTAAAATGTTGAAAAATGTTTTTGACACCTCTTGTTATACTCCAAATTTTATCTGTCCATTTCTAAGAATATCCTCCATCTATCCACTCTTCCAAGCATTAACCCCGTCATGCATCCTAATATACATCACCTCACCAAATTCTAAAGCATAATATCTAGAGTGGGGGCAGGTTATTCTTATGTGACGTAGTCCTTGAAGATCACATCCTAGGCTTTCTCCATCCATCTATCATATATCTCCCTACCATTATCCTTCTATCGCCACTCCTTGAATTTGTCCACACTCCCTACCATTATCCTTCTATTGCCACTCCTTGAATTTACCTAGACTCCCTACCATTATCCTATCGCCACTCCTTATATCCTTCCATGCTCCTACCTTTATCCTTTTATCCATCCTATAGTACATCCCTTTTACCCAATCCTACATTTATTCCATTACTATTCTTTTCAATCCTATCTTTATCTTATCACCAAATCCTTTTATCTATCCCATCTATTATTGCTCGTGTGCATCCTATCATATTCTTTTCCTTTTGGTTTGGTTTTTTCCTTGTCATTGGTACCTATTCAATGGCTATCCATGTGCAATCCAATGCTAAAACATCCCAAAAACATGTCAAAAATACAAAAGCAATCAGAACATTTGAAAATACAAAAAAATAAATATCGAACAAAAAAAATTAATCCACATCCCATCCAATCAATTCTTCAAATCACTTTAATCAATTTTCTCCAATTCATTCAAATCATTCATCTCATATCATCAATCAAATTATTTCAAACTACTCAATTCATCAAGTCATCATCAAAACAATCCAAATCAATCACATCATTCTAAACATAAATGATCAATATGCAAGTATCATTAATCAATACCAATCAAGTCAATCCATCTTGCCAAATTATCCAATCACATCAATGGTCTTGTTCCTAGTCTTGTTGTGAACCTGATCGATCGATCGATTGATCATCATCATCATCATCATCAATGGGATACATCATTCCCAATCCTAGTGTTGTTCTCGAGATAATTCATTCCCATATCAACAACACAGTCCTCATCATCATCAATGGGATACATCATTCCCAATCCTAGTGTTGTTCTTGGGATATATCATTCCCATATCAACAACACAATCCTCACGTTGTTCCTGGGATAAATCATTCCCACATCAACAACGCTATCAATCAATCATTAACATTATCATCATCAATCAATCCAATTGATCATTAGTTTTTATCTTTACAAGGGCAATACCTTGTTTGTTTTTGAATCATATGTGCATGCTTGCTTGCTTGTTTGTCTGTCATCATTTAATCTTGCATTTGCATCACATTCATATCATTCCAGCTAATATTCATATCCTGTGTATGTTCGAATAGCTTTTTGCATTATCCTTTGCTTCTAATGTCATATCATACCTTTTGTGCATTAGGACTTTAATGCTCTAAGTTTACTTCCTCATATATTAGACAAGTTTGTATTACGCTGGGGCACAGGACACATTGTCACCTTGGTCTTCATACCATGGTACATAATGTCAGGTGCTATATTAAACATCAAGTTGCTCAAAATTTATTCTACATAACTCCACCTCTTTTTCTTCATTTCCTTTTTCAAGAGCCTATCCATCTCCTTCATCCACGCATAGCCTCTTGAGGGGGCATTATCTACCAATCCTTCATTTTTATAAGCCCCATGTGAGCCTCAGCCTACTCAAAATCTATTTCAACCTATGTTTTAATCTTCTTTGAAACAACATTGCTTCGCAACATCGTTTCAATGAGGGGCAAAATGTAGACATGAAAAATTGTCCTATGATCAATTTTCTAAGTCCTCCCTTCACATGAAATTTAATTAATTTTAATTAATTAATTAAATCTTTTCACTTTTTACCATATCCCATAAATAATAAATTAAAATTAATTTATTATTTAAAATCTTCCACTTTTACCATATCCCATAAATATCATAACTAATAAATTAAGATTAATAAACTTAATTTATTATTTAACCTAAACCTAATCCAAAATTTGTTCAAAAACCTGTTCACTGTAACTAAAATCAAACCCATAAAATACCTACCTTTACCCTAACCACCTTTTACCATTCAACCATCTAAACCACTTCTACCCAAACCTTATAAAATAAATTTCATTTATCATTTACCACCCTGTGGAGAAAATATCGTGGAGTTATGCAATTATCTGAGCAACCACATTTTTAAGTGTGTTTGGTAACATTTATTTTATCATATCTTTTGATCTATTTGCTGGTGCATTTGATATAAGTTTCTAGGGTTTGCAATAGTTTCTTACCTTTTTAATAGAAATTTATATTGCTGCATACACTAGAAGTTGGAAATGAATACAAGGAGAAGTTCAAAATAAGCTCATCCAAACTCAAAACACTGCTTGAAGGATAGAAAAAGGTTGATGACAAGCATGGTCTTGGATATGAGAAAGGTGAATGCTCTAGATCTGGACAAAGAAATTTTCAACCAAGGAATGGGAGAAATAGACCTAGAAGACCTCCAGTAAGACAACCTAATGCTCAAAGATATCCATCCTTCAATGGTAATTGTTTCAACTGCAACAAATTTGGTCATAGCGCTACTCAGTGTAGAAGCAGAGTAAATCAAAATGGTCCATCCTTCTCCGGTCAATGCTTCAAGTGTAAGAGATCAAGAGGAAATCAAGCACATAAGTAAAAAATGTTTTGTGCTTTAATTTCAATAGATCTAGTCATATTGCAAGATTCTGTAGAAGCAGGAATAATGAAAGAGGAGGTCCAGAAAATAGAAAACTGGATGAGCAAAGACAAGAAAAGGCAAGGGAAAAATTGATGTGAATGAAATCTAGAATGAAATGAGAAAGAAATGGGTCAAGAAAAGTATTGTGAATAATAGTAATGAGTCTACACCGGAATCTGGTGCTGATAATCCCATTGGGAATTGAATTTGGAGCTCTAGCTCAGGGGGAACTACATTGAAAATCAAATTCCCCCAGCCAGTAAGTGAGTGCCTAGATTTGGTACAATGAGAGAAGATATTTTGAATTGTTTCAGAACTTTTGGAAGGATTTTTAGAAGAAAATATGTTGATATGGAAATTTGTAGAGTGATTCATGAAGAACTGTCAAGAAACAAAGTAACCGGATGAAGTGAGGGCAACACATTTATTACAAAGGCAAATTAGGTTTTTTGAAGCATAAAACATTGTTCACTCCTCATTTGAATCACTTTTACACTCAAAGTAAGCAAGAAGAATAGTGTCTAAGCTGAGATTACAAAGAATTTAAGTATGACTGGTAAATCTTTCCATTAACCACAATTTCATGAAAAAAGTATTTATCTGCGAAGCTTTGAACTTTTAATTTTTGTAATGGCTACACCTTTGGTTGTTGACACTATTGAAAGGCCTTGACCCAAATTTAAGAAGCATCCTCACAAATCAATAGAAGTCGACCCATTAGGTGCTTTTCCAAGTGTCCCATATGGTATGCTGCATGCTGAAGCTATTAGGGTTTATATTCATGTGAACATAGATGAATTTGGTGACTCAAGGTATGTAGATTTGTTTGAGAGTCATCTCAGGGATGAAAATCACGACCTTAAACTCAAGTAGAAGGCACTACTTGATAAACATTTTATTCAAATTATGGGGTTTCCAACATTCAATGAAGATGAGTGGGTTTGGCATGTTTTGAGTCGGATGCATGATGAATTTTTATGGCTGTTAAAACCATTCAAGATTACCAAGGATGTTATTAGAATTGTGACTGGGTTAATGGATTACCCATGTTGAAATCTGTGAAAAACCATACTGTTACCAATGCAATTGGTGCAAAGTTTGACAAGAGGGCAATGACCATAAATAAAATTATAGAACTAGATGTTAAGTTTGCTTCCATGGTGATAGGCTACAAGATATATCACTCCAGCAGGGAGAATTCTATCTCTAGAACTACCATATATGCAGCATATCAAATTTTGAAAGAGAATACAAATTATGGCTTATGTGAGCTATTACAGAACCAGCTAATTGAAAATTTGAACAAAATCAAGAAAGATAAGAAAAACACTTTTAAATATGGTACATTGGTTCTATGCTTGTTCTTCTACTATATGAATGAAGTACCTGGAGTAAAGGGTGTTCACTGGACTAATGATGAACCAGTTGCCATTCAGATCAAAGATCATTTACGGAGCATTGGTGACTATAAAGCTTAAAAAACTATAATATGGGGTTACTTAAAAAAAAATTAGAGTATGATGCATTCAAGGGAAAGAATCCCTAAATTGATTATTGAGAAGTACAAGAATGAAATTTGTTTTATGGTTGACACTGATCAATGCTTAATGTAAGTAGTGGAACCCAAAACTATTTGGATCATGCACATGGGGTATGAAATAGATGGAAAAATCTTAAATATGTATACTCAACATCTTCTGAGCAAGCCAAAAGACACAACAATTGAAAGATTTGCGACATATGAGGAGCTAAGTTTAAAACTGTACGTTGAGCTCAGAGAAACTAAAACCAAAAGAATAGTAAGAAAATAAGTTGAGCAGTTGGCCGAGAATCTAGGTCTCACAAAGGAAGCTATGAGGCAATTTAAGGAAAGGACTAAAAAGGTAGAAAAGGAGAAGTAGGATAAGAAACAAAGAAGTGCTCCGGTAGAATCCTCCTTCGCATCAAGGACTAATAGAAGCTCTGCTGCTACTTCTGTTCCTCCTAAACCTGCAAAACCACAAGATAGACAATCTGGTGAAGGAAGTAAGAGAAAGAAAACAAATGCCACAAGAACATATGTGAGCACCAAAGATGTTGAGGAGATGGAGATAGATGAAGAAGTTAAAGAGATAAAATCTAAGAGAACCAAGACTTCAAGGGCTCCTGAGGACAAACCTTCTGAAAGTAAAAAGGGAAGCAAAAAGCAAGAGACTGGTAAGGTTGCTATGACTGTTGATGAAATTGTAAAAACAATTACTATTCATGGGAATCTAAGGCCTATCAAAAAATATTATGATAGTTTTGATGACGCAAATAAGAAAATCTTGGAGGATGCCACCATCCTGTATTGAATAAATTCAATAGAGCTCTACTAGAAATTTTGCAAGAAATTCCTAAAAGTTTAAGGAAAATACTAGAAATGAGGAAGGAAGCCGCCAAGGATAAAGACATAGAACTCAAATAATATGTTCTCTCCATCTATGTCTAGTAATGACCAAAAGGGAAGAAGATAAATCTTCAAGGAAGTTAAGGAGAAATTTAGAAGCAAGATCTAGATGAACAAGGTAATGCTTGGTGAAACTGAGGAAGTTGTAAAGGAAACATCATAAATTCTGAAGAAGGCACTAGACAAAAATAAGTATTATATTGTTTTAGAAGAACAAGTTGAGGAAGGTAGTCCTATAGTTTTGAAACTAGAAACCTCAAAAGAAGAAACTAGAAAAGGAAGTGATTACCAAGATGATACTCTAGATCCTCCAGAGAAAACCTATGAGGAGACAGATGATGGGATTGATTCATTGATTCCGGATGTTGAAAAAGTAAACATCAGTGAGCAACAAACTAAAATTGATGACTCCTCTATTCTGAAAGAGGAGCAAATAAATAAAGAAGACGCGTAGATGGTGGATAAAACCATTGATACAGGAGATACTCTAACTCCTCCTGATAAATTTGGAAAAGAAGATAGCGTTGAGATTATTGCTGCTGCAAAAAATCCTTCTGAACAAATTACAGATGGTAAGGACATAGGAAAGAATTTCCCTATAGATGGCACAAAGAAAGGTAAAGCAGAAGAAGAGAAAGAAGAAGGTAAGGAAGATAAAATAGAAGAAGATGGTGCAAATGTTGTTGCATCTAAACAAATTAGTCCTGATACTAACATTGACAAATCTCAAGGAAAGGAAGGTGGTTTAGGAATTGTTGCAAGAGACACTGCAGATATAGTAAAAAGTCTCCTGATTAAAGAAATGCTTGAGTTTGATGAAGCAGAGTTGTTTCAAGGACCGATCAATCTAGATGCTCTCTCTTCAGTTCAAGTAATGAAGATAGCATCCTTCACACAAGCCAAGGTAAGAGAAAAGATGTTGAGATCTCACATTGAGGATAGTGAGCTACTAGGCCGTGCAATTGGAGTAGTGGATAGGATAATGCCAACCTTCCAGAAGAATCCTTCTGACTCTCCTTCCAGAAATCTAAAGAATCTTGTAAGTTCTGTAAGTACACATTTTGAGTCTTTTGAGAAGTCTATAGAGACTAAAGTCAGAAATGAATTTTTGGATAAGAAATTTAGTGAAATAAAGAGCCTAATAGGGTATGATAGGATGATACTTGGTATCAGTATAAAGAGTATTCAAAATGCTCTAAGTGATAGAGGTGATATATAAAATTTTTGTCTGTCTTGGCCCAAAGTTAGTGAGGATATTGAGAAGAAGATAAAGGAGCAAGAACAAAAATTATCAAATCTATCTCAAAATTTTTATCCTCTAATAGTTTCTTCTATAAGTCAGGAATGTCAAGTAATCAGCTTGACTAATGAAATAAAGAAGCTTGTTAAAGAAAAAGGTAATATTGTGAAGAGAATGTGTGAGCTCCAAGGATTGATTGCCCCCAAGTTAGAAACAATGTTTAATGCACTATTAGAAGCTCAAATTGTAGTTTAGACAAGTGATCCTTCAGATTTGACAAAGCTAGAAGCATACACATTTCTACTATGTGGACACATTTCAATTTTTGATGGCATGAAAAGAAGGTGGGCCTCTAAACTTGAGCAATTGAAAAGTAGTTTTGTAGATATTCTCAAGTTAATGTAAATATAACTTAATGATTGGTTATAGATATACAACACTGTATACAAAATTTTGAGATTTTTGACTTGTGGACCCCATCCTTTGCCATTGATGTCAAAGGGGGAGTGAAGAACAATGAAAAATGAGGAATCCAGCATAGGGGGAGCTCTGGAATCAGTGGAGAGCATAAGAGTATAGAGTGAGGGGGACTAACACTTAGTCATTTTTCACTAAGTATTGCCATCAATGCCAAAGGGAGAGATTGTTGGCAAGAGACACTGCTTTGCATGACAGGTTTTGTCATTGATAGCAACTAAGACTATTCCACTCATCTACATAACATAATTTGTTCATACCGGAAGTTAGAATTAGAATTTATCTAAGTCCAGGTAGCCAAAAATAGAGCATGTGATAGGGTCTGGTATCTTGGTCTAGATATCTCTGGTGACAAAGGAAGTAAAAGTTATGAGCATCTGAGTACTGGGTCCAAATATGACAAAATAGTTTAGTGAAGAATAGGCTGACTTGTGTTAGATTCTTGTGCGGATTCAGTAGAAGTGTTTTGGTGAGTTACGTATGAGATATAATGTTAGTGGCCGACATATAAGATGACTTGCAAGTGTTATTTCTGGTACGCATCAATATAGGTGTATGGATTTAGCCAACGAAATAGAGTACTTGTATTGTTGGTTAAGTTCTTCATAAGGCCAATAGAAAAGTGATTGATTTACTTGAAGAGGATATATGAAGCCAATAGATTCAAGTTTTGAGTGGGTGTTAGTGTGAAGATGAAGTAAGTGTGAAAAGAGTAGATAAAAGGTGCAAAAGAGAAGAGATCTAAGATCCAGATTATGGCAGAGTAATAAAAAGGGTAGAACAAAGATGAAGTGTATCAAGTAGGTATTATGTGCTTAACTAGAACTAAATCTTTGCATTGGTAGATGCTAACTATTAGTTCAAATAGATTGTAATCTTCTTCTTGTAGGCAGTGAGCCTGATGTAGGCAGTGAGCCTAAATGCATGTGCATTCTCCATTTGTAATACTTTTAATAGAGTATAATCTTTGTGGGTTAACCCCCACCATGGTTTTTCCCTTAACCAGGTTTCCACGTCAAAAATCTTGGTGTCAAATGTGTTATATCTGTTTCTGCTCATGTGTTGTTGATTCTTGCTTTTCATGATTACATTATTAATCTGTTGATGAACTAGTAAAGATGAATTAACTGCTATAAGTTTTAATGTTTTAAGACAACTGATTCACGCCCCCTCTCAATTATCACCTCTAATTCCAACAAGCACTTCTTCATAGGCCAGTGAGCCCTAAGATAGAGAGCCTTCTTGTAATTCGATATTGTACTATCATAATATATTGTGAGCTAACACTCACCATGGTTTTTCCCTCTTTGGGTTTTCCATGTAAAAATCTTGGTGTCTATGTGTTATGTCTTTATGGTTGTTGTTCTTATGTTTATTTTTCTTTTATGTTATTAAATTTGGAAATTAGATTAAGGGACAACAAACTAAGTGATTTTGTAGAATACTGGTTCACCCACCCCCTCTAAGTATTCTCTGCACTCAACAATTCTCCCCATGTTGCTTGGGATGTATGGAAAGAGAGAAATAACAAGATCTTTTGTGAGACCTCAATGCTTGCTGATGAGGTTTTGGTGAAGATTATCAGGGCTATTAAGGAGAACTTTATGCAAGGAATGATAGATAAAAATTAGTTGGCCCAAAAGAGATTATCTGAAACTTTGATAAGCAAGTGTCACTAAATTGGAGCTTATAGGTGGATATCTCTATCTTATTTAAGAAGATAAAGAAAGCTAGAGATCAGGCTAGATGTAAGGCTCCACCTATGGGTTGGGTCAAGGTAAACTTTGATGGGGTAACCAAAGGAAATCCTAGGCCAACTATTAGTGGGGGAGTATTAAGAGATGATAAAGGTAGGTTTATTTCAATTGTGGCACTACCATAGGGTATCCAATCTAATCACTATGTCGAAGCTATGGTGGCCTACCATAGTATCAATCTAGCCTATTCGAAAGATTACAAGAAAGTTTGGATTGAATGGGACTCACTTAACATTATAAAATGCCTTAAGAACATTCAAACCCCTAGTTGGACTATTCAATTGTTAATAAAAGGATTCGATCAATATGATTCAATCTTTTGAAGAGTCCCTTATATCTCATTTTTTTTGGGAGGGAAATGGGGTAGCCGACATCATGGCTAATGAGGGAGTTATTTCCCATGCTCTTCAAAGATGGGAAATGTATTTAGACTTGCCTAGTGAAGCGAAGTCCATCATATCTAATGAAGGAAATTATGATTAAAGCTTCTATTTTTTAAGTGATAGATAATCTCATGATTACTCTGCTACAGACCACACACTTTCTAGGTAGATCCAGGACCTTCTCGGTTAAGACTTGTTGGGTTTAGTTTCTTCTACTAATGTAGTACTGGAATTTTGAAAGAGAATTATATTGTGACTAGGATGGGAGGAGAATGAAATAGACTGGAGCCTTGTCCATGCAATGGGGTCCACAGAAGACCTCAATTGTGAAAAGTGATGATGGATGGGGGACTCATACCATTCATGGAGAAGCTACATGGGTCTAACCCAATCACCAAGAACTTGTTTTTCAAAGGATGGCAAGATAGGAAAGTCAGAATGTATGGGATTGAAGTGGAGATTACTGAGGAGTTTATAGCACAGATTACTAGCCTGTTAGAGGAAGGAAAAAAGGTGTTTAAGGACCGTACAATAGGTGAAGAGGCTCTTAATATTTTCTTCAAAGGCAACAAAAGAAACCAACTAGTCAAATTCCATTCTAGAGGCTATGAAATGAAGTCCATCAAGCCAATTTAGGGAGAGGTTGCGGAGGTGATCATGCAGTACATCTCCCTCAAAGGTAGGTTCACCACCATCTATGGCTATCATTCTACACTCTTGAATCATTTTAAGAATAAATCAATAGTCTCCTTCCCCTTTTATATTTTATCCTCAATGGAGTTCACCATTAAAGAAAAATAAAAGAAACCCTAAACTTCCTAATTTACTGGAGGGATTAATCCTTCTTAAAACAGAGCATATTAAAACCCTAGTTCCTACTGTGGAGTTCAAGGATAGTACCTTGAAGAAAGGAAAAAGTCCTATTATGGATTATTCTATGTTGATGAATGGTGAAACAGGTGAGGAGGAACATGACCCTGACTAGACTGAGGAGGAGGAGGATTTAGTGGAGGTCCTCTCCACTCCATGCTCCTCCTAGGATGAGGAGGGAGATACCTCTAAAAAGAGGAAGAGGAATGCTGGTAAGAATGCCCTGAATAACTAGAGTAGGGAGGATGATGTGTCCCAGCCTAGGGGTTCCCCATTTGAGGAAGAAAGGGAAGAGAAGTATACTAAGGAGAAGGAGATTAAACACAAAACTTATAAGAAGAAGAAGGGAATGGGAGGTTAGAAAAATATTGATATCTCTAGAGGAAAGTAAGTTGATGACATGAAGAAAAGAAATACTAAGGACAAGATGTAGAAAGGGAGGGATATGAGTTCCGACAGGAAGCAGGATTTTACTAAGGGTACTATGACTGATGAACCTAGGGCAAATATACTCTTCAATAGATTCTGGAGCCCTCAAGCAATCTTCTTGAGATTTTTTCTTTTCTGTTATCCTCTACTGCTAGGAGGGAGGAGCTTTCAAAGGCCCTAGAGATGGTGAGGGAGATGATAGATAGTCAACATTGAATGACTAAGTGGTTATTTATTGAAATCAATAGAATAAACATTAGGTTGAGTGTTCGTACTATGGAATTCAAGGATGGTACCTTGAAGAAAGGAAAAAGTCCTATTATGGATTAATCTATTGATGAATGGTGAAACAGGTTAGGAGGAACATGACCCTGACTAGACTGAGGAGGAGGAGTTAGTGGGGATCCTCTCCACTCCATGCTCCTCCTAGGATGAGGAGGGAGATACCTCTAAAAAGAGGAAGATGAATGCTAGTAAGAATGCCTTGAATAACTGGAGTAGGAAAGATGATGTGTCCTAGTCTATGGGTTCCCCATTTAAGGAAGAAAGGGAAGAGAAGTATATTGAGGAGAAGGAGATTAAATACAAAACTTATAAGAAGAAGAAGGGAATGCAAGGTTAGAAAAATATTGATATCTCTAGAGGAAAGCAAGCCGATGAGTTGAAGAAAAGAAATACTAAGAAGAAGATGCAAAAAGGGAGGGATATGAGTTCCGAAGGGAAGTAGGATTTTACTAAGGGTACTATGACTGATGAACCTAGGGTAGGTATGCTTTTCAATAGATTTTGGAGCACTCAAGTAATATTCCTGAGATTTTTTCTTCTGTTATCCTCTGCTGCTAGGAGGGAGGAGCTTTCAGAGGCCCTAGAGATGGTCAGGGAGATAGTAGACAGTCAACATTGAATGACTAAGTGGTTCTTTATTGAAATCAATAGGATAAACATTAGGTTGAGTGTTCCTACTGTGGAGTTCAAGGATAGTACCTTGAAGAAAGGAAAAGTCCTATTATGGATTATTCTGTTGAAGAATGGTAAAACAAGTGAGGAGGAACATGACCCTGACTGGGCTAAGGAGGAGGAGTTAGTGGAGATCCTCTCCACTCCATGCTCCTCATAGGATGAGGAGGGAGATACCTCTAAAATGAGGAAGAGGAATGCTAGTAAGAATGCCCTGAATAACCAGAGTAGGAAGGATGATGTGTCCTAGTCTATGGGTTCCTTGTTTAAGGAAGAAAGGGAAGAGAAGTATACTGGGGAGAAGGAGATTAAACATGAAACTTATAATAAGAAGAAGGGAATGCAAGGTTAGAAAAATATTGATATCTCTAGAGGAAAGAAAGCCGATGACATGAAGAAAAGAAATACTAAGGAGAAAATGCAGAAAGGGAGGGATATGAGTCCCGAAGGGAAGTAGGATTTTACTAAGGGTACTATGACTGATGAACCTAGGGTAGGTATGCTTTTCAGTAGATTCTGGAGCCCTCAAGCAATCTTCCTGAGATTTTTTTTTCTGTTATCCTCTGCTACTAGGAGGGAGGAGCTTTCAAAGGTCCTAGAGATGGTGAGGGAGATAGTAGACACTCAACATTGAATGACTAAGTGGTTCTTTATCGAAATCAATAGGATAAACATTAGGTTGAGTGTTATTCAATAGAGGATTATCAGCGGAGTTGAGACTGATGATAAGCCATAAGCTAAGATTTAACTAACTTGGGAGGCCATCCTTAGGGTGAATTAGTTGGAAAAGGATCTAGTGTCCTACAACCATTTCTATGATAGCCATCTGGATAAAATGGAGGAGATAAAAAATATTAAGTGGAATATTGAGAGAATGATAGAAATCAGTAAGTGTACCATCCAAAACAACACTGAGGGGATTAGAATCCTCTCTAAAATGTTGAAAGAGATTAGGGAAGAGCACATTGCTAGCAAGGGTGGGGAGAAAGATGAAGGGGGTAATGCACAAAAGATTGGCAGCAATGGTAAATAGGGAAAGACCAGTGGGTAGGGTGGTTTGAGCTCTAGGATGTGGGGTAGTGAAAATAAATCCTTTCAAGCAGAGAAGGATGAGCTCCTTGAATTTTCTAAGATTCATGAGGAATTCTATAAGCAGGAGTTGGCAATGGCTGAGACACTCAAGAATATGTGACCACACTAGTGGTTCTCTTCAGGTTGGCTATTTGTTTTGTTTCTTACTATTGGTTGGTAGTTATTATAGACTATTATATCTTTAGGCATGTTTTACTTTTTGTTTAGTGTTTTTTGTTTGCTAGCTGCTATCCAGTAATGTTAAATCTTTAGGGAAACATTTTGTTGTAGGCATTTTGGGGCTCCTTCAAAACTTGTTTTACCCCTTTTATCAAAAACATTGATATTTTATTTATTTAATCCATCTCACCTCACAATTATGTAGCTACTGAGATATATAATCTATTCATTATATTAATAAAAGTTAAGTAACTATGGAATGGGTATACATGAATAGCTAAAATTACTATTTGGTCAACTATCAACTCAAATAGATAATTAATGATATATTTACCTCTCCAATAGATGAAAAGTAACCCTCATCTTATTCAAACAATTGTTTAAGAAATATTTCTAATCTTCAAAGGCATTACAAACTATATTAGTTTGCATTTAAGACAAGCATATTAATATGTACTAGCCTTAGCATGATGCAATATCACTACCCTTCCATGTAGGCTAAACCCAAATCAGCTGTAAACAAAAACACTATTGATGTCTTGTATGTCCATGAAAGTTAATACAATTTCAATTGTCTCTCCTTTTCATAAATGGGTATATCATTCAATGTTTGTGTTAGCTGCCACTACACCAAAAGATCGACCTGTTAATGCCTGATACAATCACTTGACTTAACAAGCCCAAGAGGCGGTTAAGCCCTTGTCGCAAACCACCACAGCACAGTGTAGAACAAGGAGACCAAGGGCCAAACCTTGCAACAATCCCCCCCAGGGCAAGCATGGGGTTTGAAAACATGACCTCAGCTCTGATACCAATTGTTGGAAACAAGATAGATAACTAAGAGGGGGGTGAATCAGTTATCTTAAACTTCTTATCTTTCTTATCTTCTTTAACAATAGTGTAGTATCAAAAAATATAAGCATAGATGAACATGAAAGTAGAAATGAAATCAACATACATAACACAAGGATTTTTATGTGGAAACACTGTTAAGGGAAAAACCATGGGGTGACTAACCCAAGATTGTATTCTCTATTAAAAGAATAGAAGTACAAAATGACACTTGCCAATTAGGGCTCACTACCTGAGCACACTGCTCATAAGAGGCTCACTGCCTACAAGAGACTCACTGTCTACAAGGTATAAATAAAGTAACTAGGTGTTTGAATTGATCAGAGGCATCCACATATGCTAAGGTTCAGTTCTAGTTAGGCTCAATATACTAATCTGCTGCACTTCAATCTTCCTCTGCTTAGTGCTGATGTTCTGTCACATATCAGATTTATATAGCTGCTTCCACACTGTTCTCTGCTTTTCTTCACATATACTATCACACCACACACACTTTCACATCTAAATCCATTTGGTATATATATCCGTACCAAGGATTTCAACATCTTTCTATTCCGCATCTGGAATACTCAAGATTTTCCCAAACTTTGGTCTATCGATTGAATCCATGTTTACTAAGTGATGCGTATCAAAAATATAGTTATAGGAGTCATCAATCATGTTGGCCAACTATGAATGATCCCTCAAGAAACTTGATCACCATCAATTTCTCATCCGGATTAAGGTTTGATGTTCTGTCGATCAGTTCTTCCTCAGTCTACTCTGCCAAATAGGAACCCAACACTTAGGTGCTCATATCTTTTCACTCTTTCATCACCAGAGGCTCAACCTCTGGAATGTATCAGTCATGGTACTCCTCTTGACTTCACCGAGTCCACACTTTGCTGAGATACTTCTTCTAAGATATCTGGACTTGATTGTCAGACCTTGTTGTATGCTCTGTTCTTTCTCACCGTACCAAAATACTCTTCAATTTGACTTCCAGTATAGTCATACCATGTCCTATGGATGTGTGGGATGGACTTTGTTGGCATCAATGACAACACTCATGAAGCCATACAGTGTCTCTTGTGAACAATCTCCCCCTTTGGCATTGATGGCAACACTTAGTGAAAAATGACTAAGTGTCACACTATACTCCCTCTTGGCTAATGCTCTGTTCTAATGTACACTTTTTCGAAGCTCCCCCTTAGCTATATTCCACATTTTTCACTGTTCCTCACTTCCCCTTTGACATCAATGGAAAAGGGTAGAATCCACACACCAAAATTTCCAAAAATCAACCTACACTTAGCCACATAGTATATATACATGTTATACTTACATATATTGAAGTATATTTGCAAAGGTGGTCTTCAACTGTACCACTTCTGTCGCCCAACTCTTCTTCATCCTATCCAAAATTGAAATGTGACCACATAGAAAAATGTAAAAGCTTCTGCCCTCTTTAGGTCTACCGAATCACTAGTCCGGGTTGTGGTCTGGGCATCAGTTAGGGCCTCATGCATTGCCTCTAACTTTGGGATAATTATCCCTCTTAGTTCACTTAGCCTTCTTTCTCTATTTTTCTTCTCCTTCTCAATCCTCTTTATCTCATTTATAGTGGCAATAGTCTAGCATTCTTGATTCATTATGGATGAGGTGAGAGGATTAAAACTCTAGGATAAACTTGATAGTTTGCCCTCTTGTTCTTCCACCTTCTTTGCAATGTCTGTTGTTACTGTGGACCAAGATAAACAAAATTTGTATAATTCTCCTCCATCTTTACGAGCATTTTCTAGGCTCTTTATTCTGATATTCATATTTCTCCTATCATTTGCTATTAGCCCCTATACTTCAGAGAATCTCTTACCCAAAAACTCTTTCCAAACTTTCTCTTCTGCTGATTTCTCCAAGGAATCAAAATGTGTGCTAATAGAATTAACAAGAGATTTCAGATTACCAGATGAAGAGGCCGAAAGATCCTTCTGGAAGGATGGCATGATCTTCTCCAGTACATCAGATGCAATCTCTATCAGCTCACAGTCTTTGATGTGAGACTTTAGATGCTTTTCTTTTGCCTTTGCTTGGGAAAAGGGTGCTATCTTCATTGTCCGAACCGGGGAGAGGGAATCAAAATTGAATGGTCCTTGAAATAGCTCTGGTTCATCTAATTCCATCATTTCTTTGGTCAATAAATCTTTAACTATTTTTGTAGTGTCTCTTGCCAAAGATAGAGTCTTCTTTCCTTCTGCAGCTTCAGAACTGTCACCTAGGGTCTTCTCTATTTGATCTTCTTCTCTTCCCTTTACCTCTTCTTCTTGACTGATTCTCTCTTCTTTTCTTGCTTCTCCTTCAGTTCTAGAGTCTGCTGGGGGATCCAGATGAGAGATATTTACTTCTTCATGGACTTCCTCTTCTGAAATAGAGGAATCTAGGTCCTTAGTCTTCTCCTCACCTATCTCCTTTGATTCTTCAGCAATTTTCTTTGTAGGATCTTCCTTTGATACGCTTAGTCCTTCGACATCGATGGCAGAAGGTTCATCACTTATGTCCTGTATAATAGGAAGATTGAATCTTTTATATGCATCTTAGAGGATGTCTTCAGTCTCTTTTACCACCTGATCAGTCTCTCCGAGCATAAGCTTGTTCATTCTGGCTTTGCTCCAGAACTCGTCCTTGCAATCCTTGAAGATCATGTTCATTTGTTTTGGAGTGATAGAAGGATAGAGCTGAATAGCTATCTGTTCTTGGATCTCCATATCTTTTTCTTTGACATTGTCTTTTCTGAGTTCAAGTATTTTCTCTAAACTTTTGGGTATTAGAGAGATGATTTCAATGAATGCTTTATTATAGATGTTCAAGTATTTGACTGTGGCTTCCTCCAATATTCTTTTGTCAGTGTCATTATACTTATCATAAAATTCTGTTAATGGTTGCAGATTTCCATCCACTGTGACTGCCTTCATAACTTTATCAATAGAAGGAGTGGACCTTTCAACAAATTCTTCTGCCTCTTCTTCTTTATTTGCACAGGTAGAAGATCCACCTGATGTTTTCTTCTTCTTCTTCATTTTCTTAACTTCCTCATCTGTTTCTATTTCTTCATCATCCTTTTGACTTATATAGGTCCTTGTGGCCTTGGTTTTTGTTCTCTTTTCTTCCTTACCAGGTGTCTTGGCTTCTAGTTTGGAGGCCTTTTGGCTCTTAGAGGTGGCAGGTGCAGAGCTTTTGGAAGATCTAGTCTAGGAGGGGACTTGCACCAAATTACTTTCTTTCTCTGCTTCTTGTCTCTCCTTCTCAGCTCTTTCTATTTTTTCTCTGTTTGCATCAACTGCTTCTTTTGAGATGTCGTATCTTTTGGAAACTTCCTCTACTTCCCTTCTCACTTTTCTCTTCATTTCTGGTTGTCTTTATTTAACATGAATTTTCACACTCAATTCTTGAAAGGTTCCAAACCTTTCTACCTCAGGGTCCTTGGGTTGACTCAGCAAGTGTTGGATATGCAATTCTAGGATTCTCTCATCTACTTCATACCTCATTGGCATAATCTAGACTATCCTTGGCTCCACTACCTCCATTAGGCATTGATCAATGTCTACCATAAAGCACACTATATCCTTGTATTTTTCAACCATGGATTGGGGAATTATTTCTCTAGCCTACATCATACCTTGGAAATTCTTGAAATATCCCCAGAGAGCTATGCTTTGAGCCTTGGCATCACCAAGCCCATGCATATAATCTCTGATCTGTATGGCAATAGGTCTGTCATTTTGCCATATCCAGCCACTAGTTCCAGGTAGCTCATTCATATAGTAGAAGAATAGACATAGTATCAAGCCACCGTACTTAAATGAATTCTTCTTATCCTTCTTTATTTTCTATAAGTTCTCTAATAGTTGGTTCAGGAGAAGCTCACAAAGATCATAGTTAGCATTTTTCCTTAGCATTTCATATGTAGTATATATTGTTGTTCCAGATACTGAATTTTCCCTGCTGGAGTGATAGATTTTGTAACCAATTATCATAGGGGCAAATTTGATATCTAGATCTATAATGTCTTCTATTGTCATTGCCCTCTTGTCAAATTTTGATCTGGTAACCTCACTTACAGTTTGGTTTTTGACTAATTTGAGAGCAGGCAACCCACTGGATGAGTGCAATCTAGTTACTGCCCTAATTGCATACTTGGTTATCTTGAATGGCCTCATCAACCACATGAAGTTGTCATGCATTCTTCTCAAAACATATCGGACCCATTCATCTTCTACAAAATAGGGGAAATGAATGTAATGTCCAAAATGCTTATCCCGAATGGCCTTGTATTGGGGTTTAAGTTTAAATGATTCATCTATCAGTTCCTTGTGATAGATATCCATTAGCTTGGATTCCCCAAATTCTTCAATGTGTGCATGTATGTAAACCCTAACATCTTCTACATCTAGAACCCCACGCAAAATGCTAGAGAATGCACCTAGGGGATCAACTTCTAGGGATTTGTAGGGATGTTTCTTGAACTTAGGGCGTGGCCTATCAGTGATCTTAACAACATTTGGAGTAGCCATATTTCAAAAGATTTAGAGAGAGATATTCAAGAGCAGAAATACCTTTTTACTCTTCTAGGGTTCACGATGAGATCTAAAAAGATCACTAGTTGAATCAAATTCTGTGGTTGATGCTTGAGAGGGTTGAGGCAATCTTGTTGTAGATCTCCTTCTTTCTTCTTTTTAGATGCAAATGTGCAAATGATGAACAAAATAACCCTTTTATTTTAGTGCAAAGCCTAATTCCATTTTACAATAAATGCACAACTTAAGTCATTGTGGTTGCCTTGTTCTTCTTGTTCTGAGAGAGATCTTTCCAGATTACTGAGATGCACTTAGATTTATTCTTGGTGATTATTGACAATATATTTTCCTTTTCTCCAATCATTCCATTTATCCGTAGATCAAGATATTTCAATTTTTTAATAATTTCGGATCTAACTGTGAAAGTCCTACTTTTACCAGATGACTGTCAAACTGGATCAATCTTGGATGATTAACCTCTTTAAAAATTCTTGCAGATCTTTCATATTTTTACTAAGGATTAATTAGATATTTCTCTGAGGACCCTTTTATCCACAACTTTCCATGTGCCAATCTTAGGCACCAATTGACTGGCTGGGGGAATTTATTTTCCTTTGTGACCCCCCCTAAGCTAGAGCTCATCTATTTAGTTTTTGGAAGGAATATCAGCACCAGACTTTGGTGCAGATCCATCCTCAACATTTTTTGTGCTTCTCTTCACCCAAATCTTGTTTATTTCCCTTTGAATTTCATCTGCATTCACTTTTCCTTTTCCTTTGTCTTGGTTCTAGTTATGAAGTACCAAACCCTTTTTGTCCTGATTCTTACTTCTGCAAAATTTGGAAATATGACCGGATCTATTGCAATTGTAGCAAACAACATTTCTTTGCATATTTGACTGGTATCCTCTTGATCTACATTTATTAGCCATATGTCCCATTCTATTGCATGCGAAGCATCTACCATTGAATGAATTATTTATTTGCATATTTCTACATTCATGAGATTTGTGACCATACCTTTTGTAGTTAAAGCACTATCCAAAAAAGGATGAATTAGTCTGATTCATTTTTCTTATGCACTGATTTACTTTATGACCAAAGTTATTGCAATTGTAGCAGTATCCATTGAAGGATGGATATCTTTGAGCATTTGGTTGCCTTACTAGAGGTCTTTTAGGTCTGTTCCTTGGATTTCCTGATCCAGAGTTCTTCTGACCAGATCTGAAGCTTTCACCTTTCTCATACCCCAAGCCATGCTTGTCATCTACCCTCTTTTGGCTTTCAAGAAGAACTTCAAGTTCAGCAGATCTTATCTTGAATTTCTCTTTGTATTCATTTGCAGTTTGAAGATCCCTTTTAAGAGTATCTATCTGATTCTCAAGTTGTTCTTCATTGTCTCTAGCTTCTTCAAGATTGGATTCCAGATGCCTAATTATTCTGTCCATTTTGTGGCAGTCTTCTAACTTCTCCTTGAGAGATTGTTTTAGATTATCTTCAATTTTTCTTTTCTCTTCAATTTCTTGGGTGAATTTCATAACTCCTGATTCCATTTCATGTCTTACCATAATGACCTCTTTTGATAGTTTCTCACATAACTTGTTTTTCTCATTTAGATCTTCATTACTATCATTGGCTTCACTTTGACTTGCTAATTGTTGAAGTAGTTCCTTTGTTTTCTTCACTGAGATACTTAGTTTTTCTTTGAGTTCATTTATGAAATCATCAGCTTTTTTGAGTCTTTCCCTTAGGTTAATGACTTCAGAGTGAGATTGCTCAAGATCATCTAGGGTAGACTGAAGTCGTTCCCTCATACCATACATATCCATTGAGATTCGTAGATCTTCCTCAAGCTGTTAGGCTCTATCTAGAGGAACTTAGCTCTGATACCAATTGTTAGTTGTCATTGCACCAAAAGATCGACTTGTTAATGCCCAATACAACCACTTGACTTAACAAGCATGGGAGGTGGTTAATCCCTTGTCGAAACCACTACAGCACAACGCTGAACAAGGAGACCAAGGGCCACACCTTGCAATAGTTTGTTTGTATTATATTTGTAAGTGAGCTAGTCTTTATGTGCCCATAACATAATAAATCCAACCTAGGTTATTTATATACACCTTCGCTTTCTCACTCTAAGGTTTCTTAGAGGCAAATCTTGAAAGAAAACTATTGCCAAAGTTGAGATTTAAAGAACCAAATGTGCTAAGTGTCCTTGACATTTTTGGTAATGTCATGCATTATAGTGAACTTGTAGTTGTGAGTTCACAAATATTACATGTGTGAGAACTCTACTTAAATATCATCCATTTTAATGGTAAAACAATCAATAGCAATTTTACACCTCATCCACAACAAAAAGTGGTAAATATTTGTCCTATTTCTATTGGCCAAAATTATCCTTTGATTGTTGAACTAGATGATGTTTAAGAATAGCCCATGTTTGAGTCCATCAAAGAGATGAATCATGGATGTGCCATTTTTGCCTTGTCACCAGCCAAATGTAGCATGCTATATTTTTTTTATTCTTAAAGAAAAATATTTTTTCAAGGTGAGTTTTATGATAGTTATAAATAAAATTCATGTAATATTAGACTAATGAGCCAAATTAAGTAAAGGTCTCATTTAGAAAAAAAAGTTTCCAATTAAATCTTCCTAATTGAAGTTATTCTACATTGTATATTATCAACTTTGGCACAATCTTAATTTTCTTGGATAGAAATGTATTTTTGGTTGTAAGGATTTTTATTTGGTTATATGTAGCCATTAAATTATTTTTAGTATATATGTTCTTTGAATTGGTTATTTTTGAGTTGTTTACATGGTGTGTATACTTTTATATTTAACTGTGTTTTTTATTTTATCAAAAAAATGTTCTATCTTAACATTTTCATTGTTTAAAACAGGCATAAATTATTATTCTATTTATAATATTTTAAGCTTTAATTATATTGGTTTATGAGATGAAGTTTTTCAATTTTCCTACTCACTTGCATGCTATGTTTTTGTTTAGAATTTTCTCTTCCAATCACCAACTATTTTAACTTATAATTTAAAATATTTTTTAGTATTATTTCATATTTTTTATAATTTTGAAGAATATTTTTAATAAAAGAGGGTAAAAACTTTATTAATCAAAGAGAGCAATACAAAGCATAAAAGTAGCAAGAGGCCCAAACGGGCCCAGAGACAACAAACAAGAAATCAAGAAGTGGTCATGCAACATCTCACATCCTTCGTGACCAAATCCACCAAATCCTAAGAAAGATCCCTAGGTAAACTATCCCAATCATCCACCAACCAGGTCCCATTCTTCTCAGAAGCCCATTTGGCCAACCCATCAGCCACCTTGTTCCATTTCCAAGGGATATGAGAGAAGGTGATAGAATCAAATAAATCTCCAAGACTGGTGATTTTCTTAGCCACCATCGCAAGCTGCCAACTAATATCATCAAACTTCCTTCTATTTATCAATTCTATCACCACCTAAGAATCTAACTCGTAGAAAATCTTATTCCAGCCAAAGGCATATGCCTTCTTTAAAGCTAAAAGAATAGCCAAGGCCTCCATAAGATTATTAGAGTGCAGCCCCCTATATTCTAAGAAGAAAAACACAACCACCCTAGAATTGTCTCTGCTCACCCCACCAATGCTAGCGTGCCTAGGGTTACCCTTTGCAGACCCATCAGTATTAATTTTCAAGACTTCAGTGGGAGGGGGAAACCAATGCCCTTCCCTAGAAACCTTCCTTCTAGAACACCTGCTCCACCCAATCTTGGGTCTTCTGGGACCCCAAACAAGAATCCCCAAATTACAAATCACTCTAGTATCACCAGGATCCACTGGGGCTGACAGATCACATTTAGCATATAAGGTCTCCTGTAAAGCCCCAAGAATGCGAGACCAAACTTGACCCACCAGCAACGTCTTATCCAGAAAGACCCTGCAGTTGCTATCCAACCAGATGTGCCATATAATCAGACTAGGGCCAATTGTCCATGCTATGTGCAGAAATGAAGTCCTCACCAAAATGGGCCCAAAGTTCCACCAAAACTCCTCTAGAGAAGAAGGGTGCCTACACTGCAAGCTCCAGGTCCCCTACTAAAAGTGCCAAATAGTCCTAGCAAAAGGGCACTAGAAGAAAAGATGTGAAACAGTCTCAACATCTTTTAGGCATAAGAAACATAAGGAAGGACCTTGGAAGCCATGCTTATAGAAGTTATCCCAAGTCAAACACCTGCCAGAAACCACCAACCAAGAAAAGCAATTACATTTTGACCAAGAGAATTTATTCCAAATATTTTTCCACCAAGGAACCTTAGCACTACCCCAGGCCTGTCTGTCCAAAATATGATACACTAAAGCAATAGTGAACTTCCCGTTTGGATTTGGACCTCAAGCCAGCACATCCTTCTCTGGGAGAGAACAATAGACTCTATTAACCAAAATGGAGGACAACTCCCTCCTATCCTCCAAAGATCCACCCATGGGCCATTCCTGCATATCCTTCCACTGGTAAATAATAGTTTGCCCCAAAGCCTTAGGGGCTTTGAAATCTATTACTCTACTCCAACCAGCCTAAACAAAAATCCTACATAAGTCCCCCAAGTGAGGGTGTGAGGAGAGGATAGGCAGGAAGCCATCCCAGGAGTCATGCCAAAAAAGAGCATAAAAGCCTCTATTGCCGATCCAAAATAGGCCTTGTTTAACCAGTGCATCCCCCCTCTTAAGAGTATCCCAAATCATAGAACCTTTCCCCAAAAGACTAAAACAAGGCACCTCAGTGCCCTCCACCTCCCTAAGGTACTTGAAGGTAAGGATCCTAGCCCAATACTGATGCTAATATGAACACCATGTCTAATATAGCTTAGCAGCCAAAGCCTATCCATTCCAATCTATCCTATGCAAACCTAGACCACCATCTTGCTTTGGCTGGAAAATAACTTCCCACTTAATTAAGCTCCACTTCTTCGAAAGGAGATTACTAGACCAAAGAAACTGCTAATAGATGCCCTCAAAATCTTTGATGAAACCTAAGGGAGCTAGAAACATAAAGCACCTGTATTAAGGAAGAGCCTATATGACAAACTTTAATAGAGTAACTCTTCCAGTTGTACATAACCATCTATAGGTCCAGTGACAAACCAGCCCACAAAATTTATCCATCACATCCTGCCAAAAACACCTAGGAAGTGGGCGCACATCCAGAGGGATGCCAAGGTATATAAAGGGAAGTTTCCCCACATGAAACCTTAAGATCCTAGCAATACGCTACTGAATAAGCCTCGGAGTATTAAAGAAATAAATGCAAGACTTACTTTCATTAATGCTTTGACCTGAGGCAACTAGGTAACAATCTAAAATCTAACAAAAAACAACCACTTTAGCCACCTTACCAGTACCCATCAAAGCCGTATCATCCACAAACTAAAGATGAGTTTGAGGAGGAAGAGAATTACTCCATTTCCATCCCTGAAAGAGCCCATCCATAACACGGGACTTAATGAATCTCCCCAAGCCTTCAGCCATCAAGATGAACAAATATGGGGATAAGGGGTCCCCCTATCAAAGACCTCTAGAAGCACCAAACAGATCCAAAGACTCCCCATTTATGAGAACATAAAATGAGGAAGTCCTCACATAGCTCATGACCCAATCAATCCACTCACAACTAAACCTGAAGGCTCTGAGAATTTTGATCAAAAAGCCCCAGTTAACTCTATCATAAGCTTTATCCATGTCTAACTTTATAAACATAGCCTTTTCCTTAGAAGAGGCCATAGAGTGAATAGTCTCAGCCACAATAACAACTCTGTCCAAACATTGTCTACCCACAACAAAACCCCCCTTGTTCCTCCGAGATCAACTTATCCAGACATGGCTTCAAATGTTTAGCAATTAGCTTTGTAATGATTTTATACACCACATTACACAAAGCAATGGGTTGAAAAAGATCGAGAGAATTAGCACCCTCGCGTTTTGGGATAAGAGCAAGAAATGTGGCATTCATGGCTTGCAACATTTGCTTATTCCTAAAAGACTCATGCACCACTTACAATAGATCAAGGTTGATGACTTCCCAAAATTCCTGAAAGAACTTAGCTGAGAACCCATCAGGACTAGGAGCCTTCCCTTATTTCAACTGAAACACCACATCCTCCAACTCCTTCAAAAAAATAGGTTTTAGAAGAGAAGCATTCATATCTATAGTCACCAAAGAGGGAATACAAGCCATGATAGAACCTTCCTCCTCACTAGCAGGTAGGGTATCTTCAAAAAAGAGAGCAGAGTAAAAATGAACCACCTCACTAGAGATCCCCAAAGAAGAAGAAAGAATAGAACCCTCAGGAGAGCGGAGAGAAGAGATAAAGTTACATTATCTTCGAACCTTCACTGATTTATGAAAGAAGGAAGTATTCATATCCCCTTCCTGAATCCAATCAACACGGGCCTTCTATTTCTAAAAAATTTCCTCACGAAGTTCCATTCCTCGAGATCTTTAACCACACTAACCTCAAGCCTGCTTAAATTCACATTAAGACCCTGATCCAGAATCTGCCTAGTAATAGAATCCAAGCGCTCCTGGGAAACCCTTTTCTGCTGAAACACATTGCCAAACTGATACTTATTCCAATGTTTCAATTTATACTTCACATATTGAAGCCACTTCACAAATGAGTACATAGTTGTACCAAAAGCAAGTCATCCTTTAGTCCACCATCTAGAAACCAAGTTAAGAAGACTCTCCTCCCTGAGCTACATAAGATGAAATCTAAAAGTTTGTTTCTTAGGACCACTAGCCAAATGGGCAGAGAATTTGATCGGCCAATGGTCTGATCCTCACCAATCTAAAATTTTAGAACTTGACAGCCACTTGTCACTGACCCAAAAATAGGAAACAAGAAACCTATCTAACCATTTAGAAATGGCATCATCCCCAAGCCTCCTATTATTCCAAGTAAACATGCCATTCGAAGGTTTGATATCCTCAAGCTAGAGCTGAGCCAAATTATCCCTTAGAAGTTTAGAAGAGGGATCCAAATGAGGCACACCCCCTTTTCTCCTCAAGGGAGTCAATTGCATTGAAGTCACCTGCCATAATCCACGGGAGGAAAGGACCCAACGATCTTAAGAGATTGATATGAGACCATAGGAGAATCTTACTAGGGACATCTGTTGAAGCATAAATGTTAGAAATAAGAATTCTTTCCCTTGTCTCCAAACTAACTATAACCAGAGAAATGGAGAATCTACTAGAGATCCACCAAACAGGAGAAATTCGTTGAGGATCTCAGAGGAAAGCAAGACCCCCTACGCTGCTTTGCACAACCACACACTGAAAAAACCCTCTGTTCCAAATCTTAGAAACATGCTGCATCATACCATCCATAGATAACTTCATCTCTTGGAGGAAAACCACATCCAAAGAATGAGCACTAACCAAGTCTCGAATAGCCTTTTGTCTAGGGATGCTATTCATACCCCTTACATTCCATGATAACACAATCATCGCGAAGGGTGAGAGAAGTGAGTATCCAATGTCTTCACTGACCCAGATTCCACCAATGTCTCTCCAACCATCTTAACTTTCTCCTAATCCTTCTTCCTTCCCACCTTCTGGGGCTTATTAGGGATTTTTGTTGTAGACCCAGAATAGTAGAAGAAGAGAGGGATTTTTTCTTACTAGAATCTTCCAAACCTGATCCACTTGCTAAACTCACCCTTTCATCTGAAGAGGCCATGGGGGTTTCCACCAAACCACAAGAGTCCCCAAACCCAGCATCAGGGGAAGAAGCAACTGAATCCATCACCACCTCAGAAGCCACCACAGGAACTAAGACCGAGGTAGTGACAGAAAAAGGCTTAGAATTATGATCAACTAAAGGAGAAGCTTCAACATGCATGTCAAAAGAAACCCCCTCCTCATGGACTAATTCATCCAAAGCCTCAAACTTGTTAAAAGTCTCCTCCTCTTGATGATCCCAAAGAGTCCTCTTCTGACCCCAATTCTTGTTTCATGCCTTAACTACCATAAAGCCATCTTTATCTGGTACCACCCCCTGCATGGGTGCTTTACCTTTTTCTGCCCTTGGATTAGATGGAGCATTCACATTATCTAAACCACTAGCACCTGATGCACAAGGGCACCTCCTTTGAAGATGGCCATACTCATGGCATAGCCGGCACCTAAAAGGTAAAGTCTCATAGTCTAACTATTGAGTCCAGGATCTAGACCCAATAGTCAGATCAATAGAATTTGGCAGAGGCTGGCTCAAATCAATCTCCACATAGACCCAGGCATAGGAAAAAATTCACTTCTCCAGAGTTTGCTGAGATGGGCCAATAGGCTTCCCCAGTAGCAACATAATTGATTGCAGAATATCCTATCTCTAACATTCCAATGGCAACCAAGGAAAATGAACCCACACCGGCACCTTCAAGGGCAGCTCCTCTACCGAATTAAAAACTGCATGCCAAGGTTTCATGAAAATGCCAACTTGATTATAAAAGTAGGGCCCTCCCTCAAAAACCTTGTTACGATCAGAGATACACAAAAAAACCACCAGAAAGAAGTTATTCGTAGCTAGCAAGATTTCAAAATCACCTTCTAGATTCCATGACTTGCAAATCCAGGGTTCCAGAAAAGGCATCGAAACCCTCAATCCCATAAATTTGCAGATTAAAACATGTTTGCTATAATACTCCAGGTCCTTGGATACTACCTCTGTTTGAATCACCAGCTTCAAATGAACTTAAGCTCTTTCCAAGCATCCATTTGTCTTGTGCAATTTCAAAGCACTAGTGCTGAAAACCCCAACATCAGGTGGGGATGGATGAGAAAATCTGTCACCAACCCCTGCCATAGCAGCATCCCCTGACGTCTCACTTAAAGGCATGGACCTGGCATTTGAAAATCCCCTCAATCCCTCATACCCCACACCTACACCGAACAATGCACACACTTAAGAAAAAACCCCCTTGAAAGCTAAAAAACCCCACCCCTTGCTGAAAACAACCCCATAGAGCCTGATCTGCAAAGAAAAAATGCATGTAACAGAGAACAAACACATGCAGACCATGGCCTGCTACAAGTCGCGGGACTGCATAGAGCTCCCACACACATGCTCCATCATCTCCTCTTCACTCATTCTGATCTCCATTTTTATGCCAAAAATTAAAATGTAAACTTCATAATTTTGAAGAAATTTAAAGCTATCATGCCATTTTAATTTTTTTTTAAAGATTTAATTAGAATTTTCATTTTCTACAAAATGACCATTCTTATTTAACTAATATCACCTCTATTAATTACAATTATATATTTTTAGAACACTAATTATAATACTAATTTGCATAGAAAATATAAAGACATAATTTTTAAAAAGATAAATAAAAGAATTAATACTATTTAATACAATTTTAAAAATTTATTAGAAAACTTCATTTCATTTATTTGATGGATAGAAAATTTTCATTACCACAATCCACTTCACTAATTTATATTTGAAAAAATTTAGTGATATCTTTATATATTAGCATTCAACATAGACACATTAACATTTATAAATTTTATCTTTACAAATATAACTTTTTATTTTTAACTTGATGGAAAAGTTGAAACTTATTCATAATAGTATAAGTTTTGATTAAGGTAAGTTGGTTTTGAAGGGACCATAAACCATGTGCATGTTAACAACCAAAACACAACATCACTCTTGTAGAAAGGACCCCAAAGATAACAAGTAACCAAACACAAAGACAAAGAGAACAAAAACCAACAACAAAAGGAGAAGGAAAGAAAAACTAGTAGGGCCCATGGCCTACAAATTTTGTAGCACTGAGCTTGTCTCCTTCCCCGCCTCTAGCATTAGCACTCCCAAGTATTAAAATGTTTAGACTATGGAATATCAGGCCCTCTACTTTTACTCCCCTATGAAATTTTGTATATAATTTTCCACATTAAGCATTCATTAATGGACACATTTTAAAGTTTGAGTTTTCACCATAAGTATTGATAGAATATTTGGTCTTTTATTCACCACTATACATGTATATATTAGTAGTTTTTGAATTACTATACAAACTACATAGATTGCTTTATAAAATTTGTTAATTTTTAAATTGAATTTGTTTTATGTTAAAAAAATAGTTATTCTCTTTAAAATTTGATGTTTAATATGAGAGAAATATATATTAAATAATATATTTTTAATAAATTTATTAAGATTATTGGAAAAAGTTTGATAATGTATTATAAAAAAGAAATATTGATTTGATATACATTATAATATTAATTTGAAGTATTTCAAATTTATATATTTATTTTAAATTTTGAAATGATATAAATTATTGAAATTTAAGTTTTTTTTTTTTTTTTTGAAAAAATATAAAAATATTTACATTATTTTTTAAATTTTATTTATTTATTACTTTAGAAATTTTGAATTTTTATGCACATATTTATTTATATTTATAGTAAACTTTAATATTTTATATTATGAACTTTGAATTTTAATCAAGAAAAATATTAATTTTGATATTTTTAAAAAATTAATCTTAGATTTATGTGTGCCTAAGAAACTAATATTTTTATTAGGTGGTAAATTTCTTAATAATTATATACCATTTTTAAAAAATATATATTTTAGTGTCATATATGCAAAATGTCATGCCCAAAGTTCTATGGTCAAATTCTCTAGAAACACAACCAATTTATCTTCAACACTATTATATATTTAGAGATTGTCTAGTTTTAAAGAAAGCATTATGTAATATCCCTAGTTATGAACCTATTTGGTTGGTGGTGTTCTCTTGGCCTCATGTGGATTTGGACTTGGGTACTTTGTTTGATGGTTGGTTAATACCAGATGTGCTTGACATTGTGGGCATTTGTATGCTTATACTGAGTAAGTGGGCATTTGTATGTTTATACTGAACAAGTGTGTTTGAAGGTTATTTATTATTTCATTATAAAGTTTTATTTTATATATACATATATATATACACATATACATACATATATATATACATATATATATATATACATATATATATATATACATATATATATGTATATGTATATATACATATGTATATATACATATATATATATGTATATATACATATACATATATATATATGTATATGTATATGTATATATATATGTATATGTATATATATGTATATGTATATATATGTATATGTATATGTATACACATACACATACACATACACATACACACACACACACACACACACACACACACACACACACACACACACACACACACACACACACACACACACACACACACACACACACACACATATATATATATAACATGAAGATGATGCTTATGGTATATGAGAATTTATGATGTTTCAAGTAAAGGTTTGTGGGGGGTGGTTGGACTAGGCTTGAATTATGAAGTGGTAAACATCTAGTCCCAGTTTATGAAATAACATCCCTAACTTTTTAAATTAAATTAAATTAAATTAGAATTTAATTACAATAAGTGTGTTTGAATATATAAAATATTAAATTCTAGAATAAAAGATTATGTTGGAATAAAAGAAATAAGAAAATAGAATAAGTAAAACATAATAGATAAAAAACAAATTTATTCATAGGAATTTGAAAGAATATTAATCAATAGATAAAATCAATTCTATTTAAAAGAAATCCTTTGTTCAAGGGGTAAGAGATAAGCACTTAGGAACTTGTAAAGTATTGGTAGAAAGAAAAACATAGTTGAGGCTCAAGAGAAATGGTCCAATCTTTAGTTCTTTTTCTTGCAACGACCTCATTCATAAGGCAATTCACCACAACGTCTAGATCCAAGGATAACGTAGACAATGGGGAAGCAACCTATGCTTAGACAAAGGGGGAGAAAAATCCAACTTGATAGGAGAGTGGATAAGGCATCCTCTTCTTTTTTGAGCCTTTCCAACCTCGAGACTGTATTTCCCAAAGATCTTAATTGATAAACAATAATTAACTAAATAGGTAGATCTCTAAATAGACAGTTAGGCTAAATGATGTGATAATAAATAAAATAATAGTTAATATTATATCTATAGATGTTTGTGCATTTGGTTTCTCACAACATCATTCACCTAATAATCCTCATCATACACAAATCTTATGTACATACACAATATAGCAAAAACTTCTCCAAGGATTCAACAAATTTATAATACTAGATTTGCAGATAATGGAAAGGTGCGTAAATTACTAAAGTACAAGTCCAAAGTGTAATTTTTTAGTTTTTAATAATTTGGATGGGTTGGGAATGCTAAAATAGATTAGTGCCTGTCCTTCGATATAAAAATTCTAGGTTTACCAAAAATACATCATTTCCTTACAATGAATTAAATCCACATAAACAATTTGATGAAATATAATTCTACTTACTTATATTTTACAATCACTGCACAACCCACTTGTTTTTCATAAAGCTTTATCATTCTCCTTGAAAATGTACTAAATCAACCTACAAATCTCACAACAAATGTGTGAGCAAAAAATTTCCATTTTCCTTGAAAATATACTTCTTCTCAAGAACATATAGTGTAGAGAAAGAGATAATCAACTCACAAATTCTCACTCATATCTTTATTGTAGAGAAAATTTCATTACAATAAACATGTTGGACACAAATTTCAAATCTCCATTATTTAAAAAAAAAAGTTGCATCAAATCATTCAAAGTTTTTTCCTTACAAGCCCCCACTCTGCCCTCAAAAAATTCCTCAATTTCTTCCAATAATTACCCTCCATATCAATAGAAAAGATTACATTATATATTGGAGCCCCATAAAAATGGGCATCCAAATTACATTCCAATTAATTCAAATTCAAAAATCCAACACCTCTCTAAATGTGAATAGAAAGAGGGCCCTAAAATCATGGATTTTCTTTACATTTAAAATTCTCAATGCATCTCTACTTAAAAATAGTAAAAAGACACTTAAAATAGAAAGAATCAAGCTTGGAATTTGACAGTCACCCTTGCCTGTCATATAATTTTCTTTAAAAAATTGTCTAAATAATGTTTCACTATTGTGATCATGTTATCATATTATGACATCCTTGGGTTTGGACTATGGGTGGAATATTTTTCTAGTTTTCTAGATAAGAAGAGATTAAGTAGTATAGCATTTTAATATTTTACAAATGCTTGCACTTTTATTGCAAAATTGTTTTCTTTGATAGCCTGATTTGGCAATGCCTAATTTAAGAATGTAGACCTTCTAGAAAAATTTTCTGTTGCTTTTTTGGTTCAAGTACATCAAGATATATTTTAAGCAATCTCAAACCCACCTCAACTCTAAACCAGACAATAATGTCTAAGATTGCTTATGGTGCCACACTACCTTTCATCGAAGGTATCTCTAATAAGATTGCCAAAATTCTTCTCAAGAAAGAGCTCAATTGTACTTTTAGACCACTTTCCACCATCAAAAACCTTATTCCATCCATGAAAGATTCAAATGACATTCTTTTAAACATAGGCATCTATAAAATATATTGTTCTTGTGGTACCCCTTACATTGTTGGGATAGGTAGATCTATTTGCATGAGAATCAAAGAGCATAGTGCAGATATTAGACATGAAAGGGTCACAATATTAGCCCTTGTAGAACACTAATCTAGCATGAAGCACCATATTCACCTTGAAGATACCCTAGTCCTAGTCAAGGAAGAGAACTTCTTCAAAAGAAAACTTAAAGAGGTTATCTTCATTAGAAATAACCATACCAACCTAAATAGAGATGATGGGTAGAACTTGAACCACACTTGAGATTCTTTATTAAATTCCCTTAAAAAATAATCCCCTCCCCTTGATCTCACTTTGCCTCCTCCTTGCCTCTTCTTGGGTTTGTCTCTGTCAATTCTCTCCCTCTCCCCCTTTCTCCTTACTCTTCGTTTATCTTTCCTTCATCATCTTATCCTGCTCAACACCTCTCGTCAAATCTTCCTCGAGGCCTTACTCTTGTCTTAAGCCATCCCCCCCTCATCATTCCTCTTGGCCTTCCCTCCTCTCCTTCCCATCCCCCTGGTCCCTTGCCCTTTGTCCCTTTCCCTCATCATCTACTAGCTCTTTCTTTCATTTTATTTGTTACTCCTTCCATCCTTTTTCCTCTTTTCTTTAGTCTTGGTCCTTTTCATTCTTTGATACTTACTTCTCTACCTTGTATTATTCTTTTCTTATACACACACACACACACACACACACACACACACACACACACACACACACACACACATACATACATACATATACTTCCCCCTCCCATGTTTCCTTTTCTATTCTTTTCAAGCTATTGCTTTATAGTCTATGGTTCTATTTATTTATTTCTTCTTTTTTGCTTCTTTTATTTATTTTTACTCTACTTATGATTCTTTTAGTTTTGTATTTGTTATTGGTTTTATTTTATTTTTATTTTTATTTTTCTTCTTTTTTTAACTTAATTTCTGCTTCCTTTATTGATTCTTTCTGTTTACTTTTAGGATTCCTCTTTTTATCTTTATTTAGATTTAGTAGTTCTTTTTTCTCATCTGTGTTTTGTTTCTTTGCCTTAGGTTAAATACTAGCACTCTATGGCTACCCCCCCCGCCCCCCCTCTCTCTTTTTAGGGAAATTTCTCTACAATTTTAACTCATTCATTCTCTTCTTTTCTTCCTAATGATGGATCATAGAGTGTGATCAGAAACGTCTTTGATCTAAGAAAGAAAAACAAAGTTTTTCTATAAGCTCTACATTCTAATATCATGGACTATGGAAATATCATGTCTACAATGCCTAATTTAGTTTACTAAATGAGAATTATTATTTGATAGCCTAATTTGACAATGCCTAATTTAGTTTATTAAATTACAAATATTATTATTAAATACTGCTTTTGAATTGAATTGAAATATATAATCATAGAGTTTGTAGGAAGCATACATTGATCTATGATTGTGATCTAAAAAACAAAGCAAAAGATTAGATCTTTTAACTGTTAAACTATAAAAAAACCATCTTTAACTATTCAACTAAATATACAATATGAAAATCCCTAAAAGGTCACTAAAATAAATACTTATGCAAAATAATTTGAAATAGATAGATTGTTGGATAATTGATGAACAAATTGGTGAAATTGAAGCTCCAACTTCACAAATATTTGGCTTACCTTTTGGATTTAAGATTTAAGCACCTATTCAAGAAAAGAAATCAAACCTGGAATTTCAATTACCATGATTTTTTCATTCCTAAATATAAAGTAAGTGTTAGAAAATTTTCTTTCTGTTGGGTGAGTATATTGTCTATGACAAAATGGTAACAGAATGGTACTTTTAGCCACAGTGTGATGAGATTGAATCTCTCCTCAAGGAAAGGAGAGGTGCCCTTCTTATTGCTAAATAAGTACAACAAGTAATTAATTACACTTATTTACACTAAACTTATAATTTGAGTGTTTCTCTATTATCCAATTCTCTTCCTTTAGAATTGATGATCACTTACAATTTTATACTTAAAACCCTTTCATGATTACAATATATCATAACCTATAAAACTACTTGTTGGATCAATAATAACCAATATTTAGATTAGTTAGACATAAGAATAACTAAAATAATACTAGTGTGTGTCAATCATAAGAAACCCACAAAAGCTCAAAGAATTTTATTAGGTCTTATGCTAATTAGAAAATGAAAATGGATGGAACAAAGTGCAGCCCAAAGTCTCCACCTTATTGCCAATGAAGATTAAATAATAAAGGATAATAAATCTTAGCCGAAAGTATCCAAAGTCGCCTCCAATCAAGAATATATAACACTATTCTAGAAATGATTTTACAACTCAAAGACTTCAATATTAGATTTGTAGCACCTTCTAGTTCATATAAATTCACACCACAGTCCATCCAAACCCAAAAGAAGATGTAATGGAAAAGATGTAACAACACTCTCATACACAACAAGTTTATTTCAACACAAATATTGAATGCCCACTTGACTTTCTTGTACTAATTGAAATAAAGATTTACACTTCAAAATCAAAGTTTCAAGTTGCTTCTCAATGCATCAGTGTTTCACTTCATTAGCCAAATGATAATATTTATAAATGGACACCCTCTTATTTATAGAGAGGATCCATTGAAAAAATAGGAAAATTCTAAGTACCTTGACCTAGTCTAGATAGAGTTCAATTTTTCTTAGGACTCCGTATTTTTCCTACATGTAAATTACATGTTCAAAAATACATATGAAATGTAAATTACATATTACAAAATTACATATGACATGCTTTGAAATAAACTAAGTGTCTATAGACATAGGAAGTTCATCCTTTTTATCCTTTCCCAAGAAATCCTCATATCTCTTCAACACCACCTGGACATCATTCTTTCTTGGTCCTAGCATATATCTAAACATAGTAAGGACTCTTGTGATGGAGTATGAGATGTTGATTGACACTACTTTATTCCTATCCAAAATCTGCTACAATTTATCCAATATCACTAAAAAATGCTCCAGTTTATCAATTTATGCCAATGAAAAGGTTTTTGGCTTTGTTTTAGCTTGAACCAATGTCGCGAACTCTTGGATAACTATCTCAATAGGGAGTGTCTTCTTGTTGTCATCCAACATATGATAAGGAAGTTCTCCAACTTTGTCAAAAATGTCCAACCTCTTGGTAATGTTTACATCCAGGGCTTCTTTGAGATCATTGATCATATTTTGGAGAATCTCTACCTTATTCTTCATAGGATTCATGTATTCTACATACATATTCCTATTGGGGATTACCCCCTGCTCTATAAAAATTTCTAACTTGGTTTGTCGTAGCTAGGTCTAGGTGTGAACATCTTTCTCCATTAGATGTAGGTCTTGGTATAGCATTTCAAGAGTCCGGTTCAACTTTGTCTTTACTTCCCCCAAGTTGTCAAAAAGTTTGATAAAAGACTGGATAAGTTTTGTACCTTGAGCCTATAGTCTATCTATCTAGGCACTAACTCCCTACCCTTGTGACCTAATCTTCTCTTCATTCTGAATAGCTTCTTCATTAAATTAGGTTCCAACAGGCTCTATTTGTTTATAAGATTGAGTGATTTTTAGTAAAATAGAGGTTAATTGTTCTACTTATATTTCAAGTTGATCCTTGATCAACTTATCCTTATCATATGTTTCTAGCAAGGATTCCATTACTACCTATAAATCTTCCTTTGTACCTTCATGCATTTGTTTTCCAATCTCTATTCACGAAACATAACAGTCTATAGCTTGGATATCTTCAATGTTCTTGTCCTTTGGTGGCACAACAATTTCTACATATTTATTCCTAGCTGAGTTCATGGCCACCCTTGATATAGTCTTAGCCTTCATTGCAGATTTGAGCTTTATTTGGACCAATTGACCAAAGTTGAACTCATCTAGTGATAATTCTTGTTTTTCCTCTTTGGTTTCTATGACACCAACCAAGGGGGAAGAGTAGATAGATCATCTTCAATTTGTCTCTCTAAAGATTGTGAGGATGAAATAGTATTAGTGGGTTGTGAGGTGAATGAAATGGAAGATAGAATGGAGGTACCTGATAATGGAGTGGTGGTAATGATAGGTGGTGTTTGGGTCAATACGATAGTAGGGTTGACTTCTGCTAGGACATTAGGTGTGGGAGTGGATCAGACCTTGCTAAAATCCAATTCAGTTGTAATGAATGGATTTAAGGGTGTTGATGATGAACACATGGGACTAGGCACAGAGGAAAGTGATCCAAACATTTTCTCTAAGGTACAATGAGGAAGGCTTTGGAACAAGGAATCACTTGTAGGAGATGAGCGAGATGAATAAATAGTTTGCATATGGATGGAAGGAGTGGCAGACACAAAAGGCAAATACTACACATTTGTAATAATAGGAGGCGAGAAGGAAGTAGAACCTATGATGATTCCAGTTGGGAAGTAGCAATAGTAGAAGGATTTTCTTCAATAGCCACTTGTGTAGATGTTCCCTCCTTTTCTGTTCCTTTTCTTTTCTCCCCTTTATTTTTGAAAACAATTTTCACCCTTTGCCTAGAACTAGAAGCATCTTCCTCATTTTTTGTTTTAAGCTCCTCTCTTTTCTTAGGAGATCCTTCAGCATTTTCCTCTTTAGATCCTATCTTGAATGGATTTAACTTTATCCCATTCTTCTCAAATGAGGTGTTGGTAGTGGTTCAAAGGGTGAATTGGAAACTATCTCTTATAGAAGTAGATTCCTTAAATGACCATTGGATTAGTAGAAGAGGTGTTGAGGCAATTTGATTACCCTCATATAGAGGATCTAGTATATTCCCATCATCCTCCATACCCTTAGGGACATCTGCCAGTCTCAAATCTCTAATTTGATCAAGAGTTAAACAATTGTAGTCAAGCTTCCTCACTTCTTCATATAATCTACGCTTGACATAAATGTATTCTATTTTGTGCACATGAGTGTGATTTCCCTTAATCTTGTCCTTCATTCCTCTATAATCAAAGTCATTCTAGCTTTTGAAACTTTTGAGAGTAATCCACTGTAGCTCAATTTCCATCGATTTGGCCTTTGCGGTGGTAAATATTGTGTATTGACAAATTTTTATTAGAAACATAAATCCAGGCTTGTGAGCCTCTGATTGTTTCTTGTAGACATTCATCATATGTCGGCACATCTCCATCAACATTAGATTGTCACTGGGATACCTTGGCAACATGTAGGGTTGCTCATTGAACCCTCCTACCCTGATGTAGGTGAAGGTTGGGAATTGCAAGAATATACAACCGACGTTCTTTACCCACTCCCAGGTTGCATTTGAAACCCTCTTCTTCACAAGGACTTTGTAAAACATACAAATATATTTGTAAAAGAAGGCATCATTAACCCTTCTGTAATGCTTTAGACTCTCCTTCAGAGTCAAATATGGATAGTACTCATACACTTGTACCTACCCTCTATCTCCAATGGAAGACAATAAGGAAAATACCTCATGCTTGTTGCAACATACACTAGATAAGAGGTAATGTAGAACTTGATGGAAGAAGACACCTCAGAAAGTTGATGACAAATGGTGTCACTAATATGTTTTCCCCAGAAGATTTTCTACTTGTTCTTCTTGATAAAGGCCATATATTGATACATCCACCCCTGAAATGTATTGGATGTGGGAAGTCCTTTAACCCTACTCAGGAGTGTGATCAAATATCTAACTTACTGATGAAGTTCACTTTGATAGATGTGCTTCAACCACCTGGCAATGGTAGGCCTAGAAGTCTTGAGCCAATGAGAGTTGATATTTTTTATTGCATTTCTCTGTGTTTTTATCATAACACTCTTGAGTTAATTCCATGTTGATATCTAGGTATTCCTTAATGTCAGGACAACTGAAGATATTATCAAAATAATCCTCATCAGGTCAAATCACAACCTTACCATTGACAATTTCACTATCTTACTTTCCTTGTCAAAAAGAGCAGATAATGCCAAGACAAATTCAAGATTCTATGTAGAGACTAGGAATGTGACTACCAAGTGGATTCCAATGTCAAGAACAACTTGTATATGTTGTGCAAGAGGTTGTTTGTTCAATCTTTCTAGGAACTCCACCATGCCCACATGTCTGATTTTAATGTCTCTAATTTGATCAACATTTGATTCGATCAAGGATGTAGGAACCACCCCTTGGAACTTATTGTTATCAATCAGATATGCACTATTTGCTAAGCTTACAGAAAACTTAGCTATCTGTTGACACATGGAAACACTCTTAGATTGTGGGTGATTTGTGTTGAGAGTGAATCTCCAGAGTGACCTGGTTCTCCTTATGATTTTTCTAATCTAATGACTTGTCGGGGAAAATGGATAGAAGGATAACGACAATTGAAATCTAACTTAAATGGAATTATAATCTATCTGATGCTTTTACCCACAAACAACCCCTCAAACATAAACTCTCACAATTTCACCTAAATCATACAATTCAAAAGCAATTTATATGAAGGTTCTCTCTGAACTCAACATATAACTAGAATTACATGAAAACCTTGCACAACATTTTCACAATAATGAGACATGACAAAGGATAAGGGTGTGTGCAAGAAGTTGTGTCCACTTATTGGCCAAAAAGTGGAAGTGTTTTCCCTGATTTTCAGAATTTGTCACATTTGACCTAAAAATTTGAAGCACTTAATAATGGAATCTTGGAAAACTTCACTAAATATGAAATGTAGTACTCGGAGTCTAGTTTCCAAATATGTAATTTTTTTCAATACCCAGATGATAGAAAGTGATTTTGAATAGGTGTTTCTAAAAACCACTGTTTAAAAGTCACTTTTTTTTTACTATACCATGTATGTGTACGTCATCCATATTTTGACCTAAATAATCATGTTTTTCAAAATCCTTTTGGAAAAATATTTGTAACTCACTGAAGCACGTTTTCCATATTTTTTTGTAATTTTTTATTGAATATTTTTTTTATTAATTTTTTATTGGCCATTTTTGGTCTTTTAAAAAATCATCGTGTACGTCACGCATAAGATGACCTAAACTTAACATTTTTTGAATTTTTTTTTTTTAAATTGAAAAGAATTGTCTAAAGTACGTTTTCCTACAATTTTTTTTACAAAAAAATATGTTAATAAAAAGTTATTAAAATACTAAAAAACCCTAATAATTTAAGTTTATGGACCTATTTCATCAGAAATTGATTAAAAAATAGAAAAATTAATCCAATTGTAAAAAAACTTACATATTTGGAATCTACACTGTCTCATCTATAATGGGTTTTAATTTCGTCAAAATATTCTGCAAAATAGACCTTCAGATATATGCCCAAAGTCACTATTTTGTTGTGACATTGACAGGACCTTCAAGTTGCAGGTCAAACCTGGTCCAGAGGTTAGGTTTGGCTCCCCAAAGCATTTCCTGAACCGGGTTACAAAGCAAAACCCGAGCTTAAAATTCAAATTTTAAATAACGGGATCCCGTTTAAAATGGGATCCCATTTCATAAAAGGTTAATATTTTAACCTTTATGGTCCATTTTGAAACGGGATCCTATTTTCAAAACAGGATCCCATTTCATAAAGGTTAAAATATTAACCTTTTATGGAACTCAAAACGGGATCCCATTTCTTGAAAACGGGATCCCACTTTTGGCTCGGGAACCCGAACCAAAATGGGATCCCGTTTCATAAAAAGCGGGATCCCGTTTTGGTTAACCCGATTTCGAATTTTTTTCTAACTCTGAAACTTCCACCTTAAGTGGACACAACTTCTTGAATTTACCCATAAATCATTCATTACCATAGTGAGACATCAAATCATCATTGCAATTATGAGGCAAAATAAGTGAAATAGGAAGGCTTTGCTATATTGGATTGGAAGGAGTACATAAAACTGATAGAAATGAGTCAGAAACCAATCTACAAGCTCTATGCATGTGCTCAAGAGAGAAGAAACCAAGAAAATCTCTCCCCCCTTCAGAAAAACTATCTCCAAATATATGTTATCCAAAAAATCTCCAAAATCTACATAGGGAAAAGTTGAATCTCCAAATCTGAGCTCTCCCTAAAAAGCTGTGAAAACACTCTAATATCTACTCCAAAATAGAAGAAAACATCTCCAAACTCATCCCCAAAGGGTTCCCACCAAAAAGCGGCAATAAAACATGCCTTATCTGCTTAGAAAGGCTCTATTTCTATCCATATCTGATCAACTTCACCCAGAAAGAAAATCAAATCTAAAAAGATCATGCCTAGATTCCTTTTTGCTTTTAATTACATAAAATAGCATTTATTTTAAAGCAATTTATAAAATATTTCTTTAAACCAAAGATTTAAAATGTTTGCAGTTTTATCTCTATATTTAGCTCAATTTGACTTTTTTTGCAAAAAATAAAAACAAGGCTTTTATGTCTCATTCTACCAAGTACATTACATCCATGGTCATATGATTTTCTATAAAAATCATTAATAATTATGAAGGCATAATTAAAAGTTGATAAAATAAAAGCCCTTGGGGCTTATCTCTAACTGCCTCTACATAAAATTTCTAAGGGCATATGATTTATGTTTTAGTTTATCTTCAATGGTGAGTAAGAAAGCCTTTGAAGGCATGATATCTAGGTAATAAATATCCAAAAGGTCTTAAGGCATTTGACATATATGCTTAGTCATTAGGATGCTAGGCAAAGGTAAAAATGAACAACATACCCCCATGGGTATTTAGTTGAGGCAAGAAAATAAATTTGATGCCACAAAAATGCCTCATCGAACTAGGCCAAAAGAAACCCTAATACCAAAACAACCAAACCCCTATCTTTTTACACATTTCACACTTGCATTTTGAGGAGAGAAATCTTTGCACCATAAGACACCATCGTTAAGGCTAGGGTTCAAAATCTTTGAGTCCATTCCTTGTGTATCTTTCACCATTTCAACCTTATTTCACAGCATCCATTTGAAGATTCTTCCAAAAAACTCAAGGTAAGATTTTTTGTTTTCATGTTGAGTCATTTTATTGTATTTGAGGCATGATTGAGCCTTATTGGGCCATAGCTAGAGCCTCATTTTTTGATGTATTTTGATCTTTGGCTTCCTGTTATCTCTGATTTATTTGTTTTTGTATTATTTCCTACATATGGGGTAGCCATGGAAGTGTTGGTCTGAGCATGTGTGTGTTGGCAAGAGACACTATATGGATTCATGAATGTTGTCATTAATGGCAACATAGGTTATCCCACACATCCGCAAGACATGATGAGTCTCTACTGGAAGTCAGATTGAAGAAGTGTTATGATCCGATAAGCAAGAACAGAGCAGTCAGCAAGGTCCGACAGTCAAGTCTGGATCTCTTAGAGGAAGTACTTCAATGAAGTGTGGATTTGGTGAAGTCAAGAGGAGTACATTGACAAATAGATTCCAAGGATTTATCCTCTGGTGATGGAAGGCTAAAGAGATATAAGCACTTGAGTGTTAGGTTCCTGTTTGACTAAGTAGATAGAGGAAGAACTATACCGGTAGAGTGTCAGACCCAAATCCGGAAGAGATATTGCTAATGACTAAGTTTCTTGATGTATCATTCATGATTGGCCGACATGATTGAAGACTTCTACAAGCATATTCTTGATCCACATTACTTGGTATGCAAGGATTCAGCGGATTGACCAGAGTTTGAGATAATATTGACTATTCCGATTGCTGACTAGAAAAGTATTGAAATCACTTGTGCGGATATATATACGAGATGGATTTAGATGTGAAGGTGTGTGTGTATGTATGCAAGTGTGAATAAAAGTAGAAGAATAATATCAAAGGTAGAAAAATAGGTTTGGAATGTAAGAGGACAGTACCACTTAAGGAGAGTTAGAATGAAGTGCAGGGGATCAGTCTATTGAGCTTAACTGGAATTGAACTTCAGCATGTGTGGATGCTTCTCATCAGTTCAAGTTTTCTTCTTATAGATAGTAAGTCTTTTGTAGGCAGTGAGCCTCTTGTGAGCAATGTGCTCAGGCAGTGAGCCCTAATTGGCAAGTGCCATTTTGTATCTTCTATTCTTTTAACAGAGAATAATATCTTGGGTTAATCACCCTGTGGTTTTTCCCTTAACAGGGTTTCCATGTCAAAATCATTGTGTCATGTGTATTGGTGTTATTTCTATTTCATGATTATGCTTGCTTATTTGATTTGATGTTGCATTAACTATTAAGAAAGCACAAGAAGTTGAATTATTAGGATAACTGATTCACCCCCCCTCTCAGTTATCAACAATTGGTATCAGAGCCAAGTTCCTCTCAATAGAGCCTAACAGCTTGAGGAAGATCTGGGAATTCAAATGGATGTGTATGGTATAAGGGAGCAACTTAAGTCTACCCTTGATGATCTTGAGAAGTCAAACTCTAAAGTCAATGAATTGAAGGAAAGACTCAAACAGGCTGATGATATCATAAAAAAACTAAAAGAGAAACTAAGTCTCTCTATGAAAAAGAGAAAGGAGCTACTTTAGCAATTGGTAAGTCAAGGTGAAGCCAATAATACAAATGGAGATCTGAAAGAGAAAACCAAGTTATGTGAAAAGTTATCAAAAGAAATCATCATGGTAAGACATGAAATGGAATCAGGAGTTATGAAGCTCACTCAAGAAATTGAAGAAAGAAGAAAATCTGAAGATGATCTAAAACAATCTTTCAAGGAAAAATTAGAAGACTACCACAAGATGGATAGAATAATCAGACATCTTGAATTTGATCTTGAAGATGCTAAAGATAATAAAGAAAAACTTGAGGATCAAATTGTCTCTCTTAAAAGGGATCTTCAAACATCAAATGAATACAAAGAGAAATTCAAGATAAGCTCTACCCAACTTGAAGTTCTTCTTGAAAGCCAAAAGAGGGTAGATGACAAGTGTGGCCTGGGGTATGAAAAAGGTGAAAGCTCTGGATCTGGTCAAAAGAATTTTGGATCAGAAAAGCCAAGTAACAGGCCTAGAAGACCTCCGGTAAGGCACCCTAATGGTCAAAGATATCTATCCTCCAATGGATACTGCCACAGCTGCAATAACTTTAGTCATAAAGCTAATCAGTGCAGAAAGAGAATGAATCAAACTAATACATCCTTCTCCAGACAATGTTTCAACTGCAAAAGGTATGGTCACAAATCTCATGAATGTAGAAATATGCAAAAGAACATATCATTCAATGGTAGATGCTTTGCATGCAATAGAATGGGTCATATGGCTAATCAATGCAGATCAAGAGGATATCAATCAAATATGCAAAGAAATATTGTTTGCCAAATTTGCAATAGATCTGGTCATATTGCAAAATTCTATAGAAAAAAGAATTAGGACAAAAGAGGTTCGATACATCATAATCAGAATCAAGATAAGGGAAAACAAAAAGTAAATGTGGATGAAGTTCAATGTGAGATGAACAAGATTTGAGTGAAGAAAAGATAGAGAATGTAGGGGATGGATCTGCACCAGACTCTGGTTCTGATATTCCGTCTGGAAATTAAAAAGTGAGCTCTGGCTTAGGGGGAGACTCAAAGAAAACCGTTTTCCCCCAGCCAGTCAATTGGTGCTAGAACTAGCACATGGAGAGTTGCGGATTAAAGGATTCATAAGAGAAACATATAAATAAACTATGATTAAGATTTGGAAGATCTGCAAGATGTTTAAATCAAGATTGATCTGGTTCTTCAAGTCATCTAAATAAGGCAAACCGGAATGACTTAGGTCGAGCATTTATTACAACTTGGTATTAGGGTTTGCGGAGTAATATAAGGGTTCTTCTTATTAAACATTTGCTCATTCTACATTTAAGAAGAAGAAAAGAGAAGCTCTACAACAAATTTCCTCAAGCCCATCAAAGATCATTTGCAAAAGTTAATTCATCCAGAAATCGATCTGGCTCACTCCATGAAACCTAAAGGCGCAAAAGGTATTTTCTGTTCTTAAATATCTCTCTGCAAATATTTTTAAAAGATGTCTACTCTGAATATTGTGAAGATCACTGATAGGCCTTGCCCCAAATTCAAGAAACATCCCTATAAATCCTTGGAAGTAGATCCCCTAGGAGCTTTTTCCAGTATTCCGCATGGTTTCTTGCATACAGAAGATATTAGGGTTTACATTCACACAAACATTGAAGAAATCAAAGAGTTCAAATTGAGGGATATCTACCACAAACAACTAATAGATGATTCATTTAAGCTCAAACCCCAATACAAGGCCCTCCGGGAGAAGCACTTTGCATAGTATATACAGTTCCCTTGCTTTGTTGAGGATGAATGGGTCCGGTATGTATTGAGCAGAATACATGACAACTTCATGTGGTTGAATGGACCATTCAAGATCACAAAAGATGCCATTAGGGTAGTTACCAGTTTACACTCATCTGGTGGGATACCTGCTCTCAAGTCAAGAATCAGACTGTAAGTGAGGCTACCGGATCTAGGTTTGACAAAAGAGCAATGACAGTAGATGACATCACTGATCTGGATGTCAAGTTTGCATCCATGATCATCAGCTACAAGATATATCATTCTAGCAGGGAGAATTTAGTACCTGGAACTGCTATCTACACTGCCTATGAAATGTTAAGAAAAAATGCAGACTATGACCTTTGTGAGCTCCTTCTAAACCAACTTTTGGAGAACCTACAGAAGATAAAGAAGGACAAGAAGAATTCCTTCAAATTTGGTGGCCTAATACTCTGTCTATTCTTCTACTTTATGAATGAGCTACCCGGATCCATTGGATGGGTATGGCAGAATGACAGACTAGTTTCCATACAAATTAGGGATTATTTGCATGGACTTAGTGATGACAAAGTACAAAACACAGCTCTCTGGGGTTTCTTCAAAAACTTTCAGAACATGATGCAAGCTAGAGAGAGAATTCCCCAATCTCTAGTTGAGAAATACAAAGACATAGTATGATTTATGGTAGAGACTGATCAGTGCCTAATGGAGGCAATGGAACCAAGAATAGTGTGGATCATGCCAATGGGGTATGAGGTCGATGAGAAAATCGTAGAGCTACATGTTCAACACATGCTTAGTAAACCAAAGGATCCCAAGGCAGAAAGGTTTGGAACCTTTGAAGAATTGAGTGTGAATATCCATGTTGAGCTAAGGCAACCAGAGGTGAAAAGAAAGGTAAGAAAAGAAGTAGAAAACATTGCCAAAAGCCTTGGCATCTCAAAAGAGGCACTTGATGCCAATAGGGAGAAGATGGAAAGAGCAGAGAAAGAGAAGGAAGGTGCTAAAAAGGAAAGTGGTCCGGTAGAAGCCCCCACCTAGACAAGATCCTCTAAGAAGTCCGCTCCTACCACTGACAAGAGCTCAAAGACATCAAAACTGGAAGCAAAATCATCTGATAAAGCAGAGAAAAGAACTAAGACAAAGGCCACAAGGTCTTATATCAGTCAGAAAGATGAAGAAGAGATAGAATCTAATGAAGAAATCAAGAAGATGAAGAAGAAGAAGAAAGTATCTGGTGTAGATAAGGTGGCAAAGGCAGAAGAGTTTGTTGAAAATTCCACTCTGTCCCCAGATGATGTAGTCAAAGCTATTACTATGGATGGGAACCTGCAACCAATAATAGAATTCTACGATGCATATAATTATGCAAATAGAAAAATCTTGGAGGAAGCCACAGTTAAGTACTTGAACATATACAATAAAGCCTTGATTGAAATAATTTCTCTAATTCCTAAAAGTTTGGAAAAGGAACTTGAAATGAGAAAAGAAAATGCTAAGGCTAAGGACTTAGAAATTAGAGAACAGATAGCTATTCAACTCTACCCTTCAATTACTCCAAAACAAATGGATATGATCTTCAAAGATTGCAAGGATGAGTTCCGGAGTAAGACTAGAATGAATCATCTCATGCTTGGAGAAACTGATAAAGTGGCAAAATAAACAGAAGAAATCCTATGGAATGCATACTCAAGATTCAACATTCCTATTATAGAGGACTTGGGTGTTGATCTCTCAGCTACAAGTGTTGAAAAAGAATCTACTGAGGCAATGACAGAAGAAGTAATGGACATCGGTGAAGAAAAAGATAAGGACTTGGAATACTCTGCTTTAGAAGAGGTGGCCCGTGAACAAACAAACATCACTCCTCCGGTTTCCCCTACTGACTCTGAATCCAAAGGAGAAGAAAGGATAAAGGAGAAAGAAAAAGAAGTGAAGGGAAAAGAAGATGACAGCTCTACGACTGCAGAAGAAAAGAAAACTCTATCTCCAACAAGAGACACTGCAGAAATTGTCAAAGAATTCTTAAACAAAGAGATAATGGAAATTGATGAACCGGAACTTCTACTAGGACCATTTGATTTTGATTCTCTTTCGCCAGTACAAACAATGAAGATAGCTTCATTTGCTAATTCTAAGGAAAAAGAAAAACTCCTGAAGTCTCACATGGAAGACTGTGAGCTAATAGAAGATGCATCTGGTGTACTTGAAAAGATCATGGCATCCTTTCTGAAGGATTCATTGGCTTCCTCATCAGGTAATCTTAAATCTCTTGTTAGTTCAGTCAGCACTCATTTTGAGTCCTTAGAGAAATCAGCTGAGGAAAAGGTCTAGAAAGAGTTTTTGGATAAAAGATTCTCTAAAGTACTAAGTCTAATATCAAATGATAGAAGAAAAATGGATATAGGGATAAAGATCTTAGAAAATGTTCTTAAAGATGGCAGGGAAATATATAAATTTTGTCTATCATGGTCCAAAGCAACAATGGAGATTGAGAAGAAAATGGAAGAACAGGAGATCAAACTAACAACACTTTCTCAAAATTTTGATCCATTTACCTCATCCATAGTAAATCAAGAATGTCAGACTATTGCAGTCTTGGATGAAATTAAGAAGCTAGAGAAAGAAAAGAAAAATAGAATCAGTAGGTTAAATGAGCTTAGAAGAATAAACATTCCTAAGTTGGAGGCCATGCATGAGGCCCTAAGTGATGCTTAAACCACTGCCAAGACAAATGATCTGACAGATCTAAAGAAGGCAGAAGCTTTGGCATTCCTGTTGAGTGGTCACATATCAATATTGGATAGGTTGAAGCTGAGTTGGGCAACTGAAGTTGTACAATTGAAAAACACTTTTACAGACATACTAAAGTATATGTAGCGTGCAACCGGATGATATACTTATACGACTAAGTAGAGATTAATTTTTGAAAATTTTGGTGTCCGGACCCCACCCTTTGCCATTAATGTCAAAGGGGGAGTGATGAGTAGTGAAAAATGAGGAATCCAGCTAAGGGGGAGCTCTGGAAAATGTACATAGGGATAGAGCATCAGCCAAGGGGGAGTATAGTGTGACACTTAGTCATTTTTCACTAAGTGTTGCCATCAATGCCAAAGGGGGAGATTGTTGGCAAGAGACACTATATGGATTCATGAATGTTGTCATTGATGGCAACATAGGTTATCCCACACATCCGCAATACATGATGAGTCTCTACTGGAAGTCAGATTGAAGAAATGTTATGATGTGGTAAGCAAGAACAGAGTAGTTAGCAAGGTCCGATAGTCAGGTCTGGATCTCTCGAAGGAAGTACTTCAGTGAAGTGTGGATTTGGTGAAGTCAAGAGGAGTACCTTGACAAATAGATTCCAAGGACTTATCCTCTGGTGATGGAAGGGTGAAGAGATATGAGCACTTGAGTGTTGGGTTCTTTTTTGACTGAGTAGACAGAGGAAGAATTGTACCGACAGAGTGTCAGACCCAAATCCAGAAGAGCTATTGCTAATGACTAAGTTTCTTGAGGTATCATTCATGATTGGCTGACATGATTGAAGACTTCTACAAGCATATTCTTGATCTGCATTACTTGGTATGCAAGGATTCAGCTGACTAACCAGAGTTTGAGATAATATTGACTATTCCGGTTGCCGACTAGAAAAGTGTTGAAATCACTTGTGCGGATATATATACAAGATGGATTTAGATGTGAAGGTGTGTGTGTATGTATTCAAGTGTGAATAAAAGAAGAAGAATAATATAAAAGGCAGAAAAATAGGTTCAGAATGTAAGAGGACAGCAGCACTTAAAGAGAGTTAGAATGAAGTGCAGTCAATCAGTCTATTGAGCTTAACCGGAACTGAACTTCAGCATGTGTGGATGCTTCTGATCAGTTCAAGTTTTCTTCTTGTAGATAGTAAGTCTTTTGTAGGCAATGACCCTCTTGTGAGCAGTGTGCTTGGGCAGTGAGCCCTAATTGGCAAGTGTCATTTTGTATCTTCTATTCTTTTAACAAAGAATAATATCTTGGGTTAATCACCCCGTGGTTTTTCCCTTAACAAGGTTTCCACATCAAAATCATTGTGTCATGTGTATTGGTGTTATTTCCATTTCATGATTATGCTTGGTTATTTGATCTGATGTTGCATTAACTATTAAGAAAGCACAGGAAGTTGAATTATTAGGATAACTGATTCACCCCCCTCTCAGTTATCAACAGTGTGGTCATCAAAATGACCCTTCAGGTAAGTTCTCCACCCTCAAAATTCTATAACTTCCTTCACTTTATACTCAAATCAAACATGATAACGAAGGCACCAATTCTTTATTGCATTCTATAAGAATACCATGAAACTTAATATTCAACCTCTAGCTACAGTCATACCTTGTATACTTACTCATTGTTGGGCATTCTCAAAGATTGCACAAACTCGAAACACTCTATAACTTCACCTTTGAGATTCATCTTTTAAGAACACCAATTGATCTTGCAGGCCACCATTGTGTCTTCGTAGCTCGAAATTCATGTAATTTCTGTATCTGTAGTGCTTTGTGTCATAGATCTCTTCATAGATACTGAGATGGGTCTTTTGTTATCTAGGGAGGAAGAACGCCCTATTTTAGTCACCTAGCTACAGCTTAGGCATATTAATCTGATGCACCTCTATTTTTTTGGTTTCTTTGTTACTTGAGTCGACTTATTTCTCTATATTTTCTCTTGGCTCAATATGATGAGATTTGACCTTTTGAAGGCCACGGTTGTACTGGTGATCTCTATATTTTAGAGTGTTCTCATAAGACCTTCAAGGATTGAATCTTTCCATCTTTACCTGTAGATGGTTTTTTGGTGCAGACACTATGACGAGGGTTTGATGCATTGTAAAGAAAAACATTCTTAAATTAGTTTTTATCATTCGTGTATATGGAAGGAAAAAACACTATCCTATTCTTCTATTCTAAAAATGCAAAATCCAACCTTCATGAGTTCAAGCTATTCATTTATTTTTAGGCACCACACTAGCAGTGATCTTATATCAATTTATTCCTTTCATAGTTGCATAGTATATTGTATTTGATATTCTGGTTCAGCTACTCCCATGGCTTGTGTGGGACAAATAATTGCTCTCTCCTGTTCTTTATTCAATGCAATGTGATCCCTTCTTATGTATCTCATCTGATGATATGAATAAAAGACTACAATGTATTATGAGACATCTTTTAATCAATGATAAGCACTGAAACAAGCAATGAATGTTAATTGATTTGTACTTTCTTTTGAATAACAATAGCTGATAAAACTGAACCAATCTATTATGATAACTTATACAACTGATGCCACCAAAAATGCTATGAATTTTCACTTTTAAAATAATGAACTATAATGCACTAGCTTTGCCAATTTGAGTTGGGAGTGAAAATTGGTAACGCTTATACTTCATGTTTTTATTTAGAGGGGATTCCTCTCACATTGGCTGAGAAACTGTAAGAGAGTGTTGAAAATCCCTAGAGTTAGCATATTTTTTATTTGGCAGGCAATATACAAAGGTGGAGGATATCTATGCATCTGCATTAAGAAATTGTATTTGGTTTTGGGGTAGAAAAATTCTCTGCCATTACATGGGTTTTGATATTTTTGGTGCTAGGATTGAAACATTCTCCACCTTGACATGGGAAAGCAATTTTTCATAATGTAATTCGAAGAAAATTCTCTAAACTACACTTAACAAAACAATTTTTTATGTGTAGGGAGGGAGAAATTCTCTACCCTTGCATAGGATAAATTATTTAAAGTGTAAGTTAGAAAAATTCTCTAAACTACACTTGGGAGAGTGTTAGAAAGGACATGTCTTTTAGAGAAAATTCTTTGAATGACATGTCTAGTGTTCAACCATGTCATTCAAAGAATTTTCTTTGAAAGACATGCCTTACTGCTAGACATGTTGAAGGTTTGGTTTGTGTTGTTTGGAGAATTTTATCTGAACAACATTGGAACTAAAACTAGTGATGTTGTTCAAAGAAAATTCTATGAACAACATGTTTCCATGAATTGTTTAGGATCAAAAAGGGGATTATTGCTTGAGGTTTATTGTTAGGGGAAAAGAAAACATAAACCTAGGGTTTCCTGGGAGAAAAACTATGACTCTCCACTATTTAGCAGTGGAGAGTGGTTGGGCATAAAACACCAAAAGGGGTTAAAAGCACAAAATGAAATAAAAACAAAACAAAACCAAGAATAAAAGAATGCAAAGAGAAAGAATAGTAAAATCCAACCTAGAAGAAATGGCACTAGAAACCGATGAATTTACCACAAACAATCTCACGCAAATAGGAGGTAAAATGATGAAGGAGTTGCAAAAGTGCTTGGAAATGGTGGAGAGATAAAAACATGGTAAAATGAAACATAAACCACAGTAATTTATAAAAAATAAATTGTAATAAATGCCCAACTACCAGCTTGTGTCAGGTAAATGTACTGGGTCAGAGAAATTCTTTGCCCTTACATGTGTAGGGTCGGGGTTTTTCTCTAGCCTTACATGGGTAGAAAACATATAAAAATGCAATGGAGGAGAATTTCTTCAGCCTTGGATATGCAAGGTTGGACTTTTTCTCTACCTTGGCATGGGATGAAAATTGCCAAGTTGGGGAAAAACCTGACTTTGTACTTTTGAAAGGGGTGAATATTTATGCAACTCAAACTGACTTTTGGAGGCATGAAACTACGTGTGAGGGCCAATTTGATTTGTCTCATTTTACATGCCTAGAGCTCATGGGCTATGAAATAGACATGTTTTGTAGGGGTTATCCCATGAATCGAGTCAACTAAATTCGAGGACAACAACTGGCTCTAACTAAGGATCTTCCTTTGAAAATTCTTTGAAAACCTTCAAGAGAGAAGAATCTCAGAGCTCTAAGTGCCTTCATCCATTGGGCCATAGAGTTAGGTGATAGACTTGTCTATAACAACAAGAAAAAAAAAGTCTATACAAAAATATAAAAAATGTACAAATTTATTTGGAGCTTCACTGAGTGAAAAGATTTAGATGTTGTCCACTATGGGGCAATGAGAATGGTGTTCCATATTGGTATGCCAAATGGAATCTATTTTCTACATAGATTTGGTGAACCTAGCAAGGGCCCCTCTGTAAGGAATCAAACTTTCCATGCATTCCTTTTGGCTCTCTTCTCTTGTCCCACAAGAGATCTAGGTCTCCAACTTGAAAATCTTGTTGCTTGGCATTTTTGTCAAAAAGTTTCTTGACATGGCTTTGATGACCAGCAATTGGGTCTGTCACCTTTGTGCATTGCTCCTCTAGTTTAGTAAGGAACATGACATGCTTGTTTATGGAACTTTCAAACATCTCATCTTTGATTGCCCTGGCCAATCTGAGAGCAGGCAACTCCAATGTGATAGGTATCTCTACATTCAAGCAATATAGAAGTTGAAAAGGGGACATATCAATCACTCACTTGGGAGTAATGTGTTCAGCCCAAAATGCATCATACAATGCCTTGTGACAAGACCTCTAATTTTCTTTTACTAGCTTCTTGATAATGGTGACAAAGTTCTTGTTACTTGACTCAGCCTCACCATTCCCTTGGGGGTAATAGCCGGAAGAGTGAGGTAAAGTGATCCCATATTCAAAACAAAACTCAGTTATCTCATGAGATGAGAAACAAGTAGCATTGTTTGCTACTATTTTGTTAGGTACCCCAAACCTTGAGATAATGTTTTCCTTGAGGCAGTTACAAACAACCTCTAAATTGGCATGCTTGACTAGAATTGTGTCCACCCATTTAGTGAAGTAGTCAGTAGTTGTGATGACATAGTTATGACCTACACTTGATGATGGGTTCACTATGCCAATGAAGTCGATACCCCATTACTGGAAGGGCTCTTCAATTACTACTAGTTTGAGGGGTAGGGCTGCCAACTTGGGTTTCCACACAAACTGTTGGTGCAACAAGCGTTTTCACACCCAAGTGTATGTGTCTTGAAAACATGTTGGCCAATAGTATCTTGCTCATAAATTTTTGTGAGTCATGACTGGAGCTCAAAAATGTCCTCACATGCCAACTTGTCTTGTTGTGCTTTGTCCACACATAGTAGAAAATTTTTGTCAATGCTTTGTTTGTACAAACCATTGTCCCAAAGAATGAAGTTTGTAGCCTTAAGCTTGACTGTCCTCTTCTCTTTGTAGGAAAAATGTTCTAGACATTCCCCATATGTGATGAAATGTGCAATGTTGGTGTCAAGTGTGAAAAACTAGCATGCACACTAGATCAAACCCTCTTTCACAATAATATTCAAGGACAAGATTGGGCCAAATTACTACCAAATGGAGGTGGACTTAGCTACAAATCTTGTACTCAGGAGTGCTATAGAAAGATCATATTTAGTCAAGCCTTTTTATCAATTCCTAGGTCCATAATGCACTAAACCCTAGTTCTACAATAATATGATGATCTGATCATAGCAGAAGATGTCCAATGAATCTCCAGAAACTAATTACATAGGGAGGATGAAGAAGATGATAGAAGTTGTGTCTCAGAAGCAAAGATGTCAAAGGACTATTTTGACACCACCCAATTCCTGAAAGGTTGAATCTACAAAAATTGTAAACACTGGAGGAATGCTATAGAGACTACCATGATGCCAGATCTGGAGTCTAGTAGGATAGAAAGACTAGGACACCACCACCCAAGTCTTGTATAGAAGAATATTCCCAAACTAATGTTAGATCTTGAAACTCTAATACTTTCTCTATTTTCCTGTATCTTCATATTTCTTAGATCTTGCTCTTGTAACCTACACATAAGAAGAAGAGAAGGGGTTTGGGGGTTATGGTGTTTAGAGACTTGCCTCAGTAAAATCTTGGGATACCATTCAAGCTTCCCAACATCGTTGATAGATAAAGAGAGCACACCCTTGTAGGGCAGTAACTAAACACAAAATCAATGTGATGAATCAAATGATGATGAACACAAATGATATCACCTATCTGATGAAACCTTTAGGAGGATAAAGGATCTTCAACTCATTAGGAGAGATCTAGATGATAACTTCAAACCTACAACAACACACAGAATGACAACACAAGTCTACTCTAGAATCACAAAAAATACTTTTAATGCTCTTTACTCCAATGCTTCAAGTTGGCTATCTCTATCTAGGTCCATAATAAATTGAAAACACATTTATATATGCTTTCTCGCTAACATTCATGAAATTAAACCGAAAGAGTCAACAAAGAGAAACCTTTTGAAAGGTCCTAAGATGACATAAGATTGTTTTATCCCTGACCAATTAGGGAATACTTGGGCAATGGTGCTGAAGGCTTCAAGCTCCTTTTAGGTCTGGGATAATGTTAAGTGTGGGCCCCTTATTCCAAATTTACATTGTTTTTGGGAAATTTTGCATTGGGATGAATATTTAGAATGTATAATGCAATCATGAGGACCTAGGAGCTAAACAAGGAGGTGAAAAGATATGTAGCTTCTTTTTACTCCATAACAATTTGAATACCACTCATCTATCATGCTAATGAACAAGACTGTAGGAAGTTCTTCTATGTTAGCTTCCTCATCACTAGATATTTCTTATGGTTTTCTTTCTGTAATGAGATGACACATACCTTTTCCATGCACTAGCTTTGTAGGCTTGATCTTGACATGATATTCTTGGATCTTGGCCATCTAATTACCTCTCTTTCTCCTAAATTCATGTTGCGTCAAGATGGACTTGATTGTCGAATTAGGTACTAAGTGTTATGGTATGAGAATTGAGAATATAATATCTAAAGTGTTTAACTGCTCTCACCATGACATAACCATGTTTCTCCATGAGTGAATACTTTAGCTCATGAACCTTTAGAGGACAAATCATGAAATCTATATGAGATTCAATTCCTTCTTTATTAGACTAGGTAAGTAAATAAAGATGGGGGACCAAAATGGGGTCTTAAGATGCCATTTTTTTTCAAATCAGGAAAGATTGATCATGTTGGATGAGAATTTGAAGATAGTTACACTCAAAATTTTAAGATACAACAAAAACAAGAGTCATAGTGCTCCAAATATAGTTTCTAAACTACTAATTTTTTTCAAAATTGGTTGAGATTAAGGGGTTCAAAAAGGGGGAGCACAGAAATTGGTCATATTTTTTTCAAAAGAAAATATAACATAGCGTCTGGCATGCTCCCCTAAAATGTTAACTCTTTTTAATTATTTCAAAAATCACTTCCGTGAGAAATTAGCTAACCCCATGTAGTTTATCCTTGATTTTTCTAATAATTGTTTCATGAATAATTGATTTTTAACTAATTTTCAAAGTGGACACATCCTAAAAAAATAGAAAATTGAGTGTTCTCCCTCTTAAACTTTTTAAAACTAATTGAAAATCAATTTTTTTAATACATGTAGAATGGAGTCTAGTTTCTAAAAATGTAATTTATTTGAAATTTTGATGAATGGTTAAAAAAGTCAAAAATATCAGACACTGGTTTTTGACAAAAAATAGATACACTAACAAAAGAAATTAAAGATGAAATCCTTAGCATACTAAAAACGTGAAAAAAATTATATGGATAGAAAGCTAACAGAGAGCTTAAGATTATGGTGGTATTTTTTTCACTTGTCATTGAAATAAGTACAAACCTGATGGGGAGCACGCTCTAGATTGTTCTTTTTGTTACAATCTAGGAAAACACATCTTTGGATGTCCTAAACACAGTCCAAGCCTTTGGGTGGGAAGCCCAAGGCAAATCCAAGCCAAAGGCTTAGAAATTACCAAGGCAAAGCATAAAGTGCTAGGGTTATGTGAATGCACATAACATGAGCATGTTATATCTCTCTTGCATTATGTGCATTCACATAACACGAGTGTGTTATAACGCTATCGCATTATGTGCGTTCACATAACGCTACCACATTATAACACTAGTACATTATAACGTTAGCCTATTATAGTGAACTAAAACATCTCTCTCTCTCCCTCTCCATCCATAAAAATGCTTCTAGAATTAGCTCACATATATATGAATAGCAACACAAAAAATGAATAGGCTCACTATTAAGGGCTCACTACTGAGAAGAAAGGATCACTGCTAAAAGAAAGGCTCACTAGAATGACTCACTATCTAGAAGAGAGAAGAATAGACTAAGACTGCTACAGAGAAATTCACTATCTCAAAGAAATAGGAGAAATCCACCACTGCCACTTCTTGCCATCCACAACCTTTGGCTCACTGCCTCCAACAACTTCAAGAAAACTAAAAATGTAGACACCTTCTACTCACTACATTTAGGAGTCATAAGAATAAAACTCACACTCAATTCACCACCCTTTATTTACAGTCACATCATCTTCTCTACATTACTCCACTCAACTTCATCTTGCATTTATATCATCGACAATCTAAAACAATCTCAATTAGGTCAGCCTCATGAAATGTGTACACCTCAAATGTGCAACACCAAATAGGTTAGCACTAAACACTTCTATGGTGGAAAGAAATGAAAGTGGACCATGCTAAGGGTTAACTAGGACTCAAATTCGTATCATCATGTTTCTCATCACACCCCCAATCCATGAAGTAGCTCCACAAATAGCACTAGCTAGCTAGGTCAGCCAAACTTGAGCTAACGACCACATCCATGCTTCTCCAAGTCCAAAAAAACCATGCGGACCACAAAGTAGTACTCCAAAGCATCCAAACATCTTTCCAAAATATTCTAGCATCATCATGATCTTCTACAAGGCTGCCACAACCACCTGTAGCAAAGTATGTCTTCATTCTGCATATTAGGATGCATTACCCCTTAACACGAACCCAAAAGCTAAAATTGTGGAGCAACCCAACACTATAAACTTCAAGGGAAGATAGACATACATAATATAAGTACAATCCTAGATCTACAAGACAAGAAACCTTAGTGTGTAGAAATGTGGAGCAGTCTCATTTCTCCTAGATAACTTTCTTCACAATCAAACACTCTGTCAAACACATATTCCACTACCATACAATCCAAAACTTGAAACTATGGATATAACACCTCTTACCATCACTTCCAAACCACACAATTATATCTTCAACTATAAAGAAATGTGGAGCATAACACTAAACACACCTCTGTCACACTACACACTTTTTTATTCAAATTTTCTCAAAAGCACTTGGAAACCAAGTGAACCATCTTCTAGAGGTTGACATCAATGATAACACCAGCAATTTTCCAACAATCTACCCCTTTGTCATTGATGGCAACACCAATCTCTTTGAAAAACCATTAACAACAAAAACAACCATTAATACTCCCCCACACCTTTCTACACAATGGTTTTTCAATCTCTTCAACTCTCTCCCCCTTTGAAATGAATGGCAAAGGGCAACATTTGCAACACTATCAAGAACTTACTCTTTCTCTACTACTTTCACTTTTCTGCACTCTCCCCCTTAGGGGTACAAGATATGATCCAACTAACTATACCAACTAATAGTACCACTACCTACTCCCCCTGAGAGGTAGCCATCAACATCAGTTTAGGACTAAAAATGTGTCTTGAAATGTTTCCTAGATAGATGCGCATACTTATACATCTAATCAAAGGAAGGAGGGGCAATAACCCATAACTGTAACTAGAGATACTCAAAAGTATCTTTAGGAAGAGCCTTTGTAAATAGATCTACAATTTGATCCTTGGTAAGCACATACTCCAATTTCACCTCATTCTCTACAACCTTCTCTCTTAGAAAGTGATACTGGATTGAAATATGTTTTGTTCTTGAATGCATTACCAGATTATTTAAAATGTTGATAGCACTTGTGTTATCACATAAGATGGGAATAGGTTCATCATATGATACATTGATATCCTTCAATGTTTGCTTCATCCACAACACCTATGTATAGCAAGATGCTGCTACAATGTACTCTACCTCTGCAATAGACAATGACATAGACTCTTGCTTCTTACTCAACCATGAGACTAGTCTGCTTCCAAGAAAGAAAGCACCACCACTTGTACTTCTTCTATCATCTGCACATCCTACCCAATTTGAATCTATATATGCACTCAAAGAGAAATCACTATCCTTGGGATACCATAAGCCAAAATCTAGAGTGCATTTCAAGTATCTTTAAATATCCTTTTTACTGATGTAACATGTGTTTCTTTGGTATCAGATTGAAATCTAGCCACAAGGCAAACAACATGAATGATATCTGGTCTAGTAGCAGTCAAGTATAATAGTCCACGAATCATTGATCCATACTTGCTCTGATCAACCCTAGGAGATTCATCATTTTTGCTTAACTTGCAACTATTAGTCATGGCAGTGAGTGTAAATGGGCAGTTTTTTGTTATTTGATCTATTGAGGAAGATGGCAAATGGTTGAGGTAGGTGGTCGATGGCAACAAATCTGTTCAAATGAACCCCTAATAGTCTGTTGTCCTAAGCACGCCATTGTCTATCAAAAATGCCTACCACAAAATATGCTGACATTTCCTTTTTGTTTCTAATTCCTTTGTCTCAGGCAAGATGGACTCACTTGAGAAAGACTCACTTGAAAAGTACAAGATACATATGCGGCACGTAGGTGCCACATGGTTTCAAGTGGAAAGAAATCGCTTGAGTCTGACTTAGGTGAAAACAACTTGATCCAACTATTTTGTTGGCAGAAAATGTGACACATGTTTGTACATTTATCCTGCAATGCCTTCTACACTAAGCCACTTAACCTCCCAGCCAAATCCTTCCTTCCCATGCCTCCAATCTGGTTTCCAAATAATGAAAATCTACCCCAAATGCTCTTCAATTTAGTTCTTTAGCTTCTCCATTCCACATCCTCTCTAATGTTTTTTCCATCTTTTTTCCTTACCTCCTCTTTGGCATGCTCAAGGGCTTAGTAAATGCTGTGGTGAGGGTGCTTACATCTAGTCTTTCTACGGGTTGACCAAGCTTTGAATGTTGGTCACCCTCCATTAAATTTCCTAGCCATAGCTTGGCCTTTCCTCAAACCTTATGCACCTCTACCATCTTATTTTCATTATTTCTAATTTTTTTCTTCTACTTTTTTCATCAATTACCTTTTCATTTGGCTTTTTAAAATAATTTGAACAATAAAAGATTATTGATAATAAAAATACATAATAATTTATTTATTTATCTATTTTATAATTTAACACTCAATATATTTAGAATGGACATTGATAAGATAATAACAATAATATTAACTTCTTTATTAATATCTATAATTGATTTTTTATGCACATTTTTATTTAGTTTATAATGACATTTCTACTAATTGGTAGGTGGATACAAATTGATAAACAAGACCAACTAAGTGTCAAATGTACATACTCGGTACTACTTTGATCAAGTTTTAGGTTAAGCCAATATCTCGATAAGGATTTGGCATTGGCATCATTTCTTTTTATGGGTTCACAAAAGCCACTTAATCGTGCACCTTATTACCTACAAATCACATATTGTTCCTCACTAGTCACAAAGTGGGTCATCCATCTTAGTCGACAATGTAATCAAATATATATGGAAATTAATGAGAAACATAACTAAAATTCCATTCCATATTTATCACTTGTAACCATTAAGTGTTCATATGTGGGACACATAAACACACACATGCACACATACATAGAGTTAACTATTAAGTTTCATGTTGCCACCCCTAATACAAATTACATTAGGAATATAGGGTCTTAGAGTAGGTTTTTACAGAGATGTCACAAAGCCATTGATGATTACTACAATATTTTGGAAGTTGAAAGCTTCTGCAAAAATGAAAAACACAAAGAACCACCCAAACTAAATGAGCCTAGAAGACTTGAGACCTAGTTACTTGGCAAGTCTGGTTAGATTCATTGAGTCTACCAAACTTGTAGAAACCAGCTATTTATGTCCCTAAAACTCAACTAGCTAAGTCATATGCAAAAATAAAAAACACACAAAAAAGAAATTACAGTAATATGTCCAATGGTCCCTTAGCACCAAACTTTAGAAATGATAGCAATATGTCCAAAGTCAAATAGCACAATATGCCTATGGATTTCAATTATATTTGCACTTTAGATTGGCAGCATTTTCTTCTACAAATAGTATGTTCAATGGTTGGGCAAGAGTGCTGCATAACTTCTCACTTGTGGAATGCAACCAACCCTCTTCCACTTCTTGCTGATGTTTCTATGAAAGTGTGGAGAGAAAATCGTAATTGATAATGTATTTCTAAATGAAATATTATTTTATACAATAAAAAAAGGTTAAAATCTCAATGTATTGCTAGAGTATATTGCCTTCAATACACAAAAACTGAAATTGATGTATGTGTGGCACTTGAGTTTGGATAAAAGTTATAAAATTATGAAAAATGGTTGTCCCTTGACCCCATTGGAGTCTTCTGCCCTTAGATCCACTCTAGTTTTAAAAAGCAAAAAATAAAAATCATTTTAGACCATGTAAGATGGAAAAACAACATTTTTTATTCTATCAATTTTCTTTCAATTAAATCCCAAGTAATTGAATTACATTTATCCTTGTAATTTCCTAAGTCAATCCCAATTCTGAGAAATGCTCCTATGGCTATAGCAGCATTGTAGACTTGTCTAAGATATGAGTGCAAGACCCCACATAGAGCTAGTGATGTTGGGCGAGTGATGCAAGCTCCTTTCTACCATAGTTCATGACTCCATGTTGTGATTTTTGTTTTTGATGCCTTGGATATCATAATCAATGAGTTTTGTACACCTAAAACACTTGAGAATATTTATATATTTAAAAATGTTAATTCTTTCAACTTAAATGTGCTTTTGTTCTCATGTGATTGACACATACTTGTGTGTGTGATCAAAGTAACTTTTGTTTGACTAGTTTATTATGTATTTAAAGTTTATTTATTGAAGAGTGCATAATAAAATCTTCAATTATGTAAAAATATCTATATTTCATGATTTTTTTAGTTTGCCGAGTCAGCCAAATCCTAGTCAAAAAATCATCTTGCTAAGTCCAAGTCTTATAACTATGCTCTAAATTGTGTGTGATTATCTTCTCCCTAGCTATTTGGGAAAATTATTTAGGCTCAATATGCTTACAATCAGTATTCTGGGTAGATTGTGTAGCCTTTATTTTTGGATAAACAAAAGATATAATCATAACCCCATTTTATTTCATGCATTTATGAGTAGCAATGGATAGGTGGTTGTTGACGTCGACACCCAAAATTGTGGTAAGCAAGGATAACTTTAAGGAACCCCCATTAGAAAAACCTATAAAATCTTGGAGAATCCTAGATAAACGCTATAATTTTCTTGGTGAATCTTTCCTTTAAAAAAAAAAACTATTAATTTTCTTGACGAATCTATGCACATTATTAAAATATTTATAAAATTGTGGCAAATCCTAGTGAAAACTCACTAAAAAAAATAAAACCAATGTTGAATCTTAACAAAAAATTACTAAAGAAATTAATTATAATGGCAAATCCTTCCTTTCAAAAATTGCATATTTGGTTGATGCAATCCCCCATATATTCTTTTATTTCTTTAATTTTGAAGCAGGGGTCCAGGGGCGGCAGCCACCGGTGGGGTCAAGGAGGCAATGCCCCCTTGTAGGGGTCAAGCAAGCAACACCCCCTCATGGGGTCCGGGGATAACACAAATTCACTATCCAAAATGTATTGGATTAATTATTTTTTAAATATTTCACTTAAAAGAAAGACTAAAATAAAACTAAATTCTTGCCATTTATTATCATTTTGATTAGACATATGTTATTGAATTCTTTGGCCCTCTTAACATGTGCCTTTTAAAAGGCTTGCTGGGGCCAGAATTTGTTTTGGGCTACACAATCATAATCTAATCATGTGGCCCAAAACAAATTTTGGACCCCAGCAAGCCTTTTAAAAGGCACATGCTAAAAGGTCCACATAATTCAACAACAATCGTTTGATTAAAATGATAACAATGATAATGAGTCAAAGGCATATTCAAAGCTAAATTAGCTCAAAAGTACATAGGATGATTTATTGATAATGGTGATATTACATTGGAAGTAGTGACAAGAATATAATATTAATGGCAAATCCAATCAAGATTTATAAATATATTAAAAACTATCGGTGAATTAGCTCTAATGACGCATAATTTACTTGGCAAAACAATTTAATTTATTGGTTTAAAAAAATAATTCTCTTGTAATTTAACCAAGAAAAAATATTATTTTGTAAAAATCGGGTGATTTAGCCCCTCGCTAGTTGCAATATACTCACCAAATTTCAATTTCCAGGTTTGAACTATTCACCAATTGGCTAAGATTCACCACTAAAAAATCCCTAGTGGTAAGGCCATTTTCTGATCCCATTCCTTCAAGTCACAATAGCTAGTTATTAAGGGCCATTGCTCTAAATTGTGTGTGATTGTCTTCTCCATGACTATTTGGGAAAATTATTTAGGCTCAATAGCCTTACAATTAGTATTCTAGTTAGATTATGCAGCCTTCATTTCTAGATAGACAAAAGACATAATCAGAACCACATTTTATTTGATGCATTTACGAGAAGCAATGGATAGGTGGTTTTTGATGTCAACACCCGAAATTGTGGTAAGGCCATTTTCTGACCCCATTCCTTCAAGTCACAGCACCTAGTTACTGAGGGCCATTGCTCTAAATTGTGTGTGATTATCTTCTCCCTGGCTATTTGGGCAAATTTTTTTTTTAATTTTTAAAGAAAAGGTGGTAGAACCACCATAGCATTACTGAAAATAGAATTTACAGTAATGATAAAGTTCAAAATGTGGAGGCCCTTTAACTAGCTAAATAAAACAGACATGAACAAAGCATCATATGTATCCCAAAAAATAAACCACAGACAAACCTAAACACCCGATGGCATCGATTCAAACAGGCCAAAACTACCCCATTATCATCATTAAACACTATCTCAACTGGGGGTGGAACCCAAAAAAATGCGATGTCAAAAAATGTGTACCAGGGAGCTTCACAATGAACTCCCACTAGCTCCACCACCACTATTCATAGCACTGATGCCAAGGATTAACACCTCCATTAATGGCTCATCATCACTAAACTCCTCCTCATGAGTGTGAAGGTCTACTGCATCAGAAAGGAATTATTTGGGAAGAGAGGGTGCCAATACTAATGTATGAACCCGTAGAAAATGAATAGCGAGAAAAACCTGTTTAATTCAATCCATCTTTCTCTTAGAGAAGTAGAATACACACTCCCTTAGCTCTTTATCTAGATCATCCATGGAGAGCAAAATGAAGCCCTCCTACATAACTTTGTAAACTGAATGGATTATAGGAGATTCCCTAGGCTCTGGGGATTCAACAAACTGCCAACCAAAGCCTCTCGTTTCATGGAATCATATTCTTCCAGCGCCTCAGACCATCTGTCTCCATTAAAGGGGTGAGTGTAGAAAACATCTGTGGCTAATGCATGTATGTATCCATCATCCTGAACTAAATCCATCATGTTAGATAAGATATGGGATATCACATCTCAATAGGTAAGGTTTTTGTCCTTCGTTCCCTACATCCATCTATTTCCTACTATGTTGTGAAGGGAAAAGTGAGTGCGCATGTAGTCACACTCTATATTTAGCATGTCTAGTATTCTTATCCTCCCATGTAGGATAGGCTCACATGGCATTGGAGGTAAACAAAGTCTGTGATTGATGCGGAAGTCAGCCAGGAAACTTGTAGAGAAAGAAGCACGAAGAGAGACTAACAGAGAGGTGGCAGGACCAAGGCTTAGGAAAAAAAAACATTAGGCTCAATATCCTTACAATTAGTATTCTGGTTAGATTATGCACCCTTCTGGATAGACAAAAGATAAAATCATAGCCCCATTTTATTTGATGCATTTATGAGAAGGAATATATGCGTGGTTGTTGACGTCAACACCCTAGATTGTGGTAAGGCCATTTTATGACCCCATTCCTTCAATTCACAGCACCTAGTTACTGAGGGACATTTTTTTGCCGTTTAGGAGGAGAGCATTTTATTGGGAGCATAAACTCAAGTGTTTTTCTATACAAGAGTACCATGGTGAGTGTGAAGGTATCTTGTCAATAGTGGAAATGTTGACATTGATTTTAGTATAGGACTGAAAGTATTTTAACCTTGAAAAAAGTTGCTTTCACTTTTTTATGAAATTGCCATTAGAGTCATCGTTTCTTGCTCAAATGACCTCCATTTTCTACTTATGTATTACATTGCCATTAGAATCATCCTTTCTTGCTCAAACAACCTCTATTTTCACCTTTTATATTACATTACCCTTTGATTTCGTAGTGTATACTGAGTTGACGGTGATTTTGTCCTTTTTGTGAGTGATTCTCAATTTGAATTAGCTGACTGCATCCACTATTTTAAGAAATGGGACAAAATCAACTTAATTGGAGTTTTATCCTTATATGTTGTTTATGCTGGTTGTGTATCTAAACTGAATATCATTACTATGAATTATGGCAACACTATTTGAATTTTGAACATTTCATTTTGCCAAATGTTGGAATATCATTGTCTTTGATCTTGATAACTATTATTCCTTTTACTTAGAATCATAAACTAGGGTGGGGTAGTAATTATTTAGCAATGTTTTGATTTTGAATAGATCATCCTTTGGATCTAGTTAGTGCATTTTTATAGATTTGCAATTTCTACTTTGATGATGTGTCCTTGTGATGACCCTATTCTATATTGATTTATTTTAATAATTGGCTTACCATTAACCCACAACAATTCAACACTTACAGCTACAACACTTGAATAAAATAATTGAGATATAATAGACTTAGATTATTGATCCATAATCATGCCAATTCTGATTACAATTGAAGAAATAAAATCAGTTCTAGGATTATAACTTCGGTACAACAGACCTGAAATATACAACTACAATATGATTCAACCTAGAATATAAATATTTGATTTCAATCTACAGCTCTCAGACCTCCTATACCATTGTATTGTAGTTGCCATCCCTCAGATGTATAAACTTGTAGTGTTGATACCCACTTGTGTAGTTGTTTATTTAGTCACTCTAACAAGTTGTAGGACAACAACAAGGAAATGATTAACCTAGTTATGCAAGTTACCAGAAGTGCTGCAAACTGCAATATACACCAATAGTTCTCTAATTCACCCATATCCAGGTATACAAAACCAATCTGAGCAGCCACTGGGATATACAGTCCCTTCCCTGAGTGATGATGATTGTGCTGGCGCAATGCCCTTGGCACTGGGTGTGACCTCCAAAGGGGTATGAATAGATCATGCTTTGAATCCAATTGGTGCTTGTTTATAGAGTTGCACTTTCCTCTTTGATGATGTGTACTTTCGTATCTCTGATGATGCTTTTGATCCTTGTGCAACACACATTATTTTTGCATGTTCCATTGAGGTTAAGTTCTAGAAATAGGAGTATTTGAGGGTCCAATAAGGATGAGGTATTATGAAAATTTCTTATAAGAGTAGAAAATTTGGAAGTGGCAAGTTGCTTGAAGAGAAAAGTCAAAAATATTAGAGATTTTATTGATAAATCAGGCCCACTTGATCAACCTACCATTTACTATCAACTGTTAACAATATTGAATTAATACAAATGGAGAATGGTACTTATTCTAATGCTTGGTAATGTGATATTGATAGACCTGTGTGCTTAACAGGATAGCTTATTATTAATGAAACATGTTCATTTTTCCAAGAAAAAAACAAAAGCATAAGTCTTCCTTCTCAACACAACCTTCAGAAAAATTTGATCCTTAATTCAATGTGACTACAAATTGAACAACTTACAAAATTCATCCTTGCTATAATAGTTTTTGATAGATCAAGACTTCTATATCAATAAAATGCTTTCACACGAGACTTGTGCCTATTTTAACCTATGCCAACATACCTAAAAATAAAGTAGTTTTCAAGCAAGTAAACACTGACATGCAATCTAAGAAACACAAAAGCTATTGGAGTAGCCAAGATCAGCAAGCACAAAGAGAATAACCTTCCACAAGTGAAAAATAGAGAACAAGAGCATATCTATCATATAGATTGAGAGTGTGTAAAATACAATGAGAATCTTTGCATAAATATGTAAGGAGAAGGAAGTAGGAAGGTAGGACTGAACTACTAACTACCTCTATGAGCATGCAACACTAGTCTAACTCACATGACATGTGTGAGGGCAAGTGGCAAGCCAATATGAAATAGGTGTCTCACATAGCTAAGGACACATGTTGAAGTGAGACAAACTCCTTGTTAAGTGTGAAAAAGATGAATGATGTCATCTAACATGCATACTAGATCAAACCCTCTTCCACAATAACATTTAAAGACAAGACCAAGCCAAATCACTGCTAAATTGAGGTGGACTTAGTTACAGGTCTTGTACTCAGGAGTGCTATAGAAAAATCAGATTTAATCAAGCCTTCTTATCAAAACCTAGGTCAATGATGCAAAAACCCTTAGTTCTATGATGATTTGATTATAATAGAATATATACAACAAATCTCCAAAGATTGATCATACAAGGAGGATAAGGAAGATGATAAAACCTATGTCCTAGAAGCAAAGATGTCGGAGGAGTATTTCAAGGGTGCCCAAGTCCTATAAGGTGGAATCTTCAAATAGTGTACACTGAAAAAATGCTACAGAGATTTCCCTAATGCCATACTTAAAGTTTGTTAATGTAGGACTGTTTAGAAAGCACCCAAGTCTTGCATAGAGGAATATTTCTGAAATGTTTTCAGATCCTGAAACCCTAATTCTTTTTCAATTTTCCTGTACCTTCATTTTCTTGGATCTCACACTTGTAATATGCACACAAGAAGAAGAGAAGGGGTTTGGGGGTTATGGTATTTAGGGAGTTGCCTCAATCAAATCCTGAGATAGCATTCAAGCTTCCCAACACCATTAATAGATAAAGAGAGCATGCCCTTATAGGGTAGAGGCTAAACACAAATCAATATGATGAAATCAAATGATGATGCACAACAATGATATCACCTATGTGATTAAATCCTTAGGAGGATGAATGCCCTTCAACTCATAAGGAGAGATAGATGATAAATTAAAACCTACAGTAACACACACAATGACAACACAAATCTAATCTAGAATCACAATGAATGCTTTTAGTGCTCTTTACTCTGATTGTTCAAGTTGGCTATCTCTATCTTACCCACAAATGAATTAAAACACACACTTATATATGCTTTCCCGCTAACATTTGTCAAATTAACCAAAAGATCTGACAAGGAGAAACCTTTTTAAAGGTCTTATGCTAACATACCTTTAAATTTGTCCCAACCAATTAGGGAAGACTTGGGCACAGACACCCAAGTCTTGAGGCTCCTTTTTGGTTTGAAGTAAGATACAATATGGGCCCCTTATTCCCAATTTATGTTGGTTTAGGGGAATTTTGCATAGGGAGGAATATTTAGAATGTATAACATATTCACGGGGACCTAGGAGCTAAACAAGGATGTAAAAAGACATGTGTCCACTTTTTACTCCATAACATTTAGCCCCCACTTCAATGTGTGTATGATCTTACGATCAGTACATGCATTAAAGTATGGTCAAAGCATATCATATGAATCAAACATTAGAGAAAAGACACACCCTAGGATTGGAGAACCATTTCTAGCCCCCAAGCTTAGGAAAACACAAGAAAACACTTGACAGTCACACAAAACATAGAGAATACAATAAAGAAGCACACAATACACAGAGAAGGCATGCGATCAAACATGCGTTACACAAGACATACACAAAGAGAAGACATGATTAAACAAATATATAACCCTATCTAGGGAATGGGGGAGCTCATCACTATGCACCACTACTAAAACACGCAAGACATGGAAGACACAAAAAACACATGAAAAACACATGTAATGAACATGTGTCATAAAGTGTGTCATTGACACACTATACATTTAAAACACATCAAATGCAGGCGATGGGGGAACTCATCGCTACGCACCACCATCTAAGGCACACCAAACACACCTGATGGTTGAAATATGCTACCACAACCACCAAAGACACGGTTAAGGGTGAATAACTTAAGATCCAACCTCACCTCCATAGAGGATTTTTTAAAAAAGATGTGCAACCACTCAAGGGAATACACAATCCCACCTTCTACATAAGGGATTTTGAAAACATACAACCCCACCTGCATCATGGAGATACCCTATGGTGAAAAGGAAGCATGTGCACAAAGTATACAACCCCACCTACATCACAGAGATGCCTTACAATGAAACGTAAGCATACACAACACACAATTTAACAAAGTATACAACCCCACCTGCATCACATAGATGCCTTCTAGTGAAAAGGAAGCATATGCAAACATGCTTTATCACCAATTTCTAAAATATCCAAGCATTTACCACAATATATGGGCCCACCTTAAAGTATTTGATCCTACTTGCTGGTAGAAATCACGTTTACAGTAAGGCTAAAAACATGCAAGGGAACAAGAGTTTTTGCAGAGCCCATACCACAAAGTGACATGTGCTTACAATCATCAATTGTTCCAAATAATCACAATAGAAACAAATTTCAGTTAGAAAATTTTAAGCTAAGATAACAACCAAATCATCTCATGAAACTTATACATTAATCATTTAACATATCACTTAATCAACAAAGGCTACACTTGCGGGTTCAGACCTGAGTATAGCCGTTAGGTTATACTTCAGGTATCTCAGAACCAATTGTAGCTACAAGGCAAAATACAAAACATTCCAAAGTGCATAGAAGCATATTTAAAGTATTGTAAAAGCTTGTTACAAGATTTTCATAATAGAATACATGATCACATTACAACACAAAGTGATTCTACTAGTCAAGCATTAGTAACATATTAACCCCATCTTCATAAATGGACTAGGTCCAATTTTTGTTTCTTGTTATAGGGATGCATGGTCCTTATCAGAATTTATTTGTTATCGCCATCCACCGACTAGTATAGCCACGAAAGAATGAAAATATGAAAGTGAGAGAGGAGACAAAAGTGACTTAGGTTTACAATATTAGGAGATACCCCAAGGCAACCTACATAACATTATGTCCCAAAGGCACCACCCACAACAATTGCAATAAGAAAGAGGATAATAGAAGAATAGAGAAACAAATAGAAAAAGTGTCACAATAGAGGCGGTCTCATTGTATCCTTAACCTTACAAGAGTATCAAGGGTGATCCAAGGAGACCTAAACAACATTTAACACTGTTGGGAATTAAGGTGTCTCAATCATTGCAAATTCCTAGCATTGTTTATTTAATTGTGTATTTATTTATTGCCCAATTTTATATTTACTTGCACATTCAGTTTGGTCACTTAGTTGAGGTGGCATTGTGACATGTCATCCTACTTGGAATGTGACTTGGATGGTCAAGTAAAATTTGCATGGATTTGGGAATCCCATTTGAGGTGGTACTAATATGCCATGTGTCAGCGTCTTGTGGTATGTGAAAGAGGATATTCCATATGATAGAATCCTTGACACGTAAGAGCCAAGTATAGAGATTCCTACGACAAGTGAGGACAAGTGTCAAAGAGTATCTTTGCATGAGAGAAAGGCATATTTGGGCACCCAAGTTGGGCTAATGCATCATTAAGTGTTGTCATGTTGCAGAGTTTTATTATAGTTGTAAGATGTGTAAGAGCATTTGTCATTGCCTATTTTTAGCATGGTGCACTCTATCCTTGGAAAGTCAAATGTACCATGTTATGACAAATGTAAGAGAGGTGAAAATGTGTTGTACAAGTGTTCTTTGAGTGTGTAAATGGCCATGTGGGCAAGATGGATGCCTATCTCTAGAGGCTTCTCAATACCACCTTGTATCTCTATTACATAGTTTTGGAGTTGTAGTTGCATAGTTCATGTAAAAGTACTGTTATGCTTCTGGAATCACTCCAAAAATGACATTTGAAGACTCTTAGAAGAAATTGCATTGCAAGTGTATTGTAATCCTTTACAGATTTGTTAATACACTGTGCAGGTTTTAGAGTGTGGGGTTTTTCACCTGAAAATGTTTTCCACACAATATATCTTGTCTCTCTCTCTCTATTGACATTGTTGTGTTGTGTTTGCTACTGTAATATGTTTAACATTGTTGTAATTGCAAGGATCAAAATGAATTTGCATACATCTCCCCTTATTAGATCAGTGTAGGAAACATTTCCGCGTACCTTGCTTCCTTTAAGTTGGTATCAGAGCTTGAGTACCTTTGATCCTAGTTGTTGGGTATGTGTTTTTTGTACTAATCTTTGATTAAGTGGGAGTCTATGTAGAGTATTGTACAATCTTGTTGTAGGAAGGAGATGGCAAGCACATCGGGAAGAATAGATTTGGAAAAGTTTAATGGCAGAAATTTTGAATTGTGGAAACTCAAAATGGAAGACATGCTTGTTGATAGAGACCTATGCGAAACAATTTCAGGTAAAAAACCAACTGCAATGGCACAGGTAGATTGGGATCTCAAAGATCGTAAAGCTAAGGGTCTTGTGAGATTCTATTTAGCTAATTCCATCCTATTGAACGTTCCCAAGGAGAAGACCACAAAGGAGCTGTGGAAGAATCTTGATGATGTTTATTAGGCTAAATACCTTATAAACAAGTTATTCCTAGGGAAGAAGCTATATTCTCTGAGGATGGAACATGAAGGATCGGTTGCAGACTACCTAAATGCCTTTAACATGCTAGTTGCATAGTTGACATCCCTCAGTGTGAAAATGGAGGAGGATCGTTGTATGACCTTGCTTTGTTCTTTGCTAGATTCATGGGACCACCTTGTCATGGCCATTGGGAGCACTACAACAACCTTCAAGATCAATTTTATTTGAAGAAATACAGAGAAAGTTCTCTGAGTCAGCTAAGGAGGCTCTTGTGGTTCATGGTAGACCCAAGGAGAAAGGGAAAAAGAAGGAAAAGAAAGATGAAAAGGACAAATCCAAATCCCATGGGAGATCCAAATCTCCTTGAAAGTCCAAGGCATTATGTTGGAACTATGGGAAAATTGGGCACTTCCAAAAGGAGTGCAAGGAGGAGAAGAAGAAAAAGATGAACACCTCTGATTCAGATTCTAACAAATCTCATTATGATGGTGATGTTTTTATTTCTTCCTTGGCCACCTATGCATTGGATGATGTGTGGCTAATTGACTATAGTGCTTCCTTCCACATGACTTCACATCGAAGTTGGTTCAAAAAGAATGAAGAGTTTGACAGTGGGGGTGTAGTTGGGTGATGACTCTCACCTGAAAATAGTTGGTTGTGGAAGAGTCTTGATCCGATCCCCTGACAGACAAGTGAAGGGGATCAATGGGGTTATGTACATCCCCAGTTTAGCATGAAACCTACTCTCTATAATTAAATTGAATGATGCATGTGCGCAAGTTGTCTTCTCGAATGGAGGATGCAAGATGACAAGAGGATCTATGGTACTTGCTAAGGGCACTCAGAGAGGTACTCTATTTCAGATGGATGCATGCACTACTCAGTACAATAGTTCTTCTGATATGAAAAAAAGAGCTTCAGTCACTTCATCCTCACCATTGGAACTAGCAGCGAATAAATGTGTTGCTTCAACTTCTTATGGTAGTGCATTTTAGGTACCTAAGGGTGTTCATTCTTTGGAAATGAAACTCCCTGTTGAGAAGACAATGTTGTGGCATGAGAGACTTGGTCACATTAGTGAGAAGGGTCTTAGAGCCCTGAAAAATAGAAACCTCATCAAGGGGTTAAATGATTATAATCTTGAGTTCAAATTTTGCGAACATTGTATATATGGAAAGAAAAATTATGTTTAATTTTACTCAAGTTCTCATAAGTCTTCTGGTGTGTTGGATCTAATTCATTCTGATGTGTTTGGTCCTATGAATGTTCCTTCAATTTCTAAATCATGATATTTTGTATCATTTACAAATGATTACAGTAGAAGGACATGGATTTATTTTCTCAGAAGTAAATCTGAAGTCTTTAGTCATTTCAAAGAGTTTAAATCTTTTGTTGAGAATCAAATTGGTAAAAAGATTAACTATTTCAGAACTGATAATGGTGGTGAGTTTTTATTGGTAGAGTTTGATAAGTTCTATAAAGAACATGAGATTGAAAGACATAAGACAACTCCTTACACACCACAAAAAAATGGAGTTGTAGAGAGAATGAACATAACATTGATGGAGAGGGTTTAGAGTATGCTTAGTGCTGCTATCCTCAAACAAAACTTTTGGGCTGAAGCTGTAGCCACTACTTGCTACCTGGTTAATAGGTCTCCTACTTCAGTGCTTGTTGATAAGATACCCAAGGAGGTTTGATCTTGTAAGAAGCCTTCGTTGATACATCTTCATGTTTTTGGTTGTGAGGCATATGCACATGTGCCTAAGGAGAAGAAGTCAAAATTAGAGAACAAGGCAGTCAAGTGTATCTTCATTGGCTATGGTATTAGTGTGAAAGGGTCCAAGCTTTGGGATCTTGTGGCTGAGAAAGTCTTGTATAGCAGAAGTTTAATCTTCATAGAGGTAACTGTTAGATTCAGGACAAACAACTAAGGGGGGGGTGAATTAGTTGTCCAAAAACTTTCTTCCAATTAAACACTTAAATCGACTTTGTAATTCAGTAGCATAATAATAAATCAATCATGGAAACATAATGCATTAAATTAAGAGCAGAAACACATCAACACATAAGACACCAAGATTTTGACATGGAAAACCCGGTTAAGGGAAAAACCATGGGGTGATTAACCCAAGATTGTATTCTCTATTAGAAGAATAGAAAGAACAAAATGGCACATGCCAATTAGGGCTCACTGCCTGAACACACTACTCACAAGAGGCTCACTGCCTACAAGAGACACACTATCTATAGAAGAATAAGTATCACATACTTGAACTGAAGAATAGCATCTTCACCACACTTGAGTCAGTTCTATTTAAGCCCAAAACTTCTGCTCTACCTTTTGCTCTTCTCCTCTCTACCACACTCTCATCTCCGCAAGATTCCTTTGAAATGACTTTACAATCCCTTATTTATACAAGACATCAACTTAGGAATAGTCATCTAAGTCAGCAAACATTAAGAGCAAATACATAAATACATCATGACTAATTACAAAAGACTCCATGCGGATCAATACACTGTCGGCTACACAGATCTGAGACTTCAATCTTCTTCTAGGAACATGCCAATCTTCACATAACATCTTCAAGATTATCCATAGGATGTGTAACTCATCCGTTCGGATAGACTTAGGAAGAACACCATCATCTAGAAGTAATTCTTCAATTACAAGCTCAAACTCCAATCCGGACCACCAACACGAATTGGACATGATCCAAAGACCTCCATAAGCTTTCCTGAATCACCAAGAACATCCACACTACATTTGCTTACTAAAATCCTTATCTCCTTCATCTGGAACCTCAAGAACACAGACTGTCATCATTGTCACAATGGAATAGATGTTTGCGGACCTCCAAACCACAAACCAATTGAGTTGTCAATTCACATTGACTTCCTAAACATTCCCTCAAATTCACAGAATAGGATATTTCATTTCTGAATCTCACCTGACCTATCTGTGTCACTTTGTCACCTCTGAACATCTGCCAGAACCAGTTTTACTTGAGTGGCCATAATTTCTTCAGATCTTCATGCAGACCTCTGAAATCTTTAATGGATCATCTTAAGACACATATCTACAAATCCTTTGAACCGCATCCTCTAATCTTCATCTTAGCTAGGATCTTTAGCTCACTGTCTTCATTATTCTTCTCTGTTCCTGATTAGAACTAATTTTATCAATATCCTCAGCACACATCTCATTCAATCCTTATCATCAATGCAAGAGGAGTATGTTGACATCAATGACAATACCGGTTAGGCCCATACTTGAAACAATCTCCCCATTTGTCATTGATGGCAACATATGATGTGAAAAACTGTTTTGACCATCAAGACAAGAACTTTTCTTTACTGACACATCTCCCCCTATCACCAACAACCACTCACATGTCTTCTCTTCCTTTACTGCGCCCCCTTTTATCAACAACCATTTGTTTTTCATGTCTTCTCTCCCCCTTTGACATCAATGGCAAAGGGCACATACTTGCAAATCCAACACTTCAAAATCATACTAGCTGCTCCCCCTGAGTAGTAGCTCCCCATTATCAATCTAGACCACAAGATATGACTGATATCCACCGGACTTATGCACATTAGTGCACCTTAGTTCATCAACTGAGGGGTAATAACCCCTAACTTCTCCCTGAGATACTCAAAAGAGTCCTTAGGTAGAGGTTTAGTAAAGATATCTGCAATCTGATCCTTGGAAGGCACAAATTCCAATCTAACTTCATTCTTGTTCACTTGCTCACTCAAAAAGTGAAACTTGATGGATATATGCTTAGTCTTTGAATGCAACACCCGATTCTTAGATATATTTATTAAACTTGAATTATCATAGAAGATTGTGATAGGCTCCTCATACTTCACTCTTATGTCTCTTAACATTTGCTCCATCCATAAAACTTGAGTGCAACTACCTATGGCTGCAATATATTCTGCTTCTGCAGTGGATAGAGATATTGCCTCTTGTTTCTTGCTCAGCCAAGAAACCAATCTCTTCCCCAAAAAGAATGCTCCACCACCGGTACTCTTTCGGTCATCCACATCTCCTGCCCAATCCGCATATGTATATGCATGAAGAGAAAAATCATGATCTCTAGGATACCACAATCCATACTCAACTGTCACTTTTAGATATCTAAAAATTTTCTTGATTGCCATGACATGAGATTCTCTAGGATCAGCTTGGAATGTAGCAACAAGACCAACAACATTCATAATGTCAAGTCTAGTTTGAGTGAGATACAATAATCCTCCAATCATTGACCTATACATTTTTTTATCAGCCTTAGGAGAGTCATCATCTTTGCTCAATTTACATCTAGTTGCCTTGGGAGTACTCATTGGTTTTGAGTCTTCCATCCCAAATTTCTTCAACAATTCTTTCACATATTTGGTCTGAGAAATGAAGATTCCTTTCTTTGTTTGAGTGATTTGTAGACCCAAGAAGAAATTCATTTCCCCAAGCATGGACATCTCAAATTCACTTTTCATTTGATTTGAAAAATTTTTACACATACTATCTCTTACTCCAAAAATGATATCATCAATAAACACTTCAACAATCAAGATGTTTTCATGATCAATTTTGAAATACAAATTACTGTCAGCAGTACCTTTGTTGAAACCAATCTTCAAAAGATGCTTATCCAATCTTTCATACCAGGCTCTTGGGGCTCGCTTGAGTCCATATAGTGCTTTCTTCAACTTGTAGACCATATCACCATGATCAGACAATTAAATCCATCCAGTTGTTCAATGTATACTTCTTCCAAGTCACCATTCAGGAAGGTAGACTTGACATCCATCTGATATACTTTGAAATCTTTGAAGGTAGCAAAAGCAAGAAATAATCTGACTGCTTCAATTCTTGCCACTGGAGAAAAAGTTTCTTCAAAATCAACTCCTTCTAATTGAGAGTAACCCTTGAAGACCAATCTAGCTTTATTTCTGATTACTTCACCCACTTCATTCAGTTTGTTCCAGAAGATCCATTTGGTTCCAATCACATTCTTGTTTTTAGGTCTGGGAACAAGATCCCAAATGTGATTTTTCTTAATTTGCATCAACTCTTCCTCCATTGCTTTAGTCCAGTTTTCATCATTGCAAGCTTCATTCACTGTCTTAGGTTCAATCTTTGAAAACAGACAATACTCTTCTGAATCTTGAGCAATCCTTCTTCTTGTTTGCACACCTTTTCTTTTATCACCTATAATATGATCTTCAGAGTGACTCAATCTTACATACTTGGGAACATTGGGAGTTTCTTGCACTTCTGATTCTTGAACAAGTTCATTCAAACTCATCTCTTCTTCCTGATTTACCGGATCAGTTTGAATATGAATTTCAGAGGGAGCTTGGACTTCTTGAACAAAAACATCATTTTGATCATCTTCATCATATTCATAAGACCTTGAGAGTTTTTCAATACCTTCATTAACCTTCACATTTGTACTTTCCACAATCTTCCTAAATCTCTTCTTATAACACTGGTATGCTTTGCTTTGAGTAAAATAACCCAAGAATATTCCTTCATCACTTCTAGCATCAAATTTTCCTAGATCTTCATCTCTTTTAATGTAACGTTTACTACCAAAGACACTGAAATATCTCACAGTAGGAGTGATGCCAAACCAAAGTTCATAAGGAGTTTTACTGATATTTCTTCTAATTTGTACTCGATTGAGAATATAGATTGCAGTGCTGACAGCTTCTCTCCAATAGATCTGAGGAACATTTTCTTCCATCATCATGGTCCTAGATGCTTCCTAGATGGTTCGGTTCTTTCTCTCCACTACTCCATTCTGTTGTGGAGTCTTAGGAGAAGACAATTATCTTTTTATTCCATGTTTCTCACAGAATTCTATGAAATCATCAGATGTGAATTCTCCACCTCTATCAGACCTCAAACATTTTAATTTTAATCTGGTTTCATTCTCTACCATAGCCTTCAATATTTTGAATTTCTCAAGAGCTTTTGATTTCTCTTTCAGAAAAGTAACCCACATCATCCGGGAATGGTCATCAATTAGTAACATGAAGTATCTATCACCTTGCACACTCCTGATTCTTGCCAGACCACATAGATCAGTATGAACTAAATCTAATAATCCATTAGAAGATTGTTTCTTTCTTTTGAATGAGACTCTGCTTTGTTTTCCCAACTGACATTCTTCGCACAAACTATTTGTAGGTTTCACTAGTTTTGGAAGATCTCTTATAGCCTAAGTGTTTCTTATCTTGATGATATTATCAAAATTCACATGACACATCCTCCTGTGCCATAACTAACTCTGATCAATTTGTACAAATAGACAACTTTTACCAGTACCAACTAAATGGAAGATATTACCTTTTGTTTGAGTACCGGATGCAATCTTTGTTCTGGAACTTTCAAAGCTCTTGCATTTTCCATTCTTGAATCGGAGATCATAGCCTTTGTCCACCAACTGTCCAACACTGAGAAGATTGTGCTTTAGACCTTCAACATATAGTACATTACTAGTTTTGTTCTTTCTATCAGAAGAAATGGTTCCTCTTCCTCTGATTCTACCAACAGAATTATCACCAAACTTTACCACTCCTTCATACCTTTCCAAATATATGAACTTATTTTTGTCACCTATCATATGGTGAGAGCATCCACTGTCAATGACCCAATCATCCTTTTCTTCAACTTGGGCAGCTAGAGCTCTTTCCACAATTTTATGATTGACAGATATAAAGTGTTGATAACTGAGAGGGGGGGTGAATCAGTTATCCTAATTATTTCTGCTTTCTAAACTTTCTTAATAATCAATGCAGCATTAATTCAAATAAGCAAACATAACCATGAAATGGAAATACACATGACACAATATTTTTGATGTGGAAACCTTGTTAAGGGAAAAAACCATGGGGTGATTAACCCAAGATTGTATTCTCTGTTAGAAGAATGGTAATACAAAATGGCACTTGCCAATTAGGGCTCACTGCCCAAGCACACTGCTCACAAGAGGCACACTGCCTACAATTTATAAAGAGTGTAATGCAATACTTGAACTAATAAGGAGCATCAACATATGCTGGCGTTTAGTTCCGATTAGGCTCAGTACACTGATCTGCTACACTTCATCTTTCCTCTTCTCTTGTGCTGCTCTCCTTTCACATACTGGACCTTCCTTTCTGATTTTATTCGGCTCTACTACTTTTCTTCACACATCACCAAAAACCACAACACACCTCACAACTAAATCTATCTTATATATATACGCATAAGTGATTTCATCACCTTTCTAGTCAGCATCCGGAATAGTTAATAATTTCCTCAAACTCTGATCTGTCGGCTGAATCCTTGCGCACCAAGTAATGCAGATCAAGCATATACTTGTAGAAGTCATCAATCATGTCGGACAATCATAACTTATGCCTTAAGAATCTTTACCATCATCAGTAATGTTAGTGCCTGAATTGACTGACAATTTTTGAGGAATTTTCATGCAGGCACTTTCCCTAAGTATCCAAAAAAAAAATGTTCTAAGTGTTGGACCTCCTCAGCATTTTTCAGCTGCAGCATCATATTTTCCTGAGGAGGAGGTCATCATCATCATGTTTGCTTCGATGGTGGTCAGCATCATCATGTTTTCTGTCGACCGGTTTCTCATCAGGATCATCATATTTCAATATCGGGTGATGTCTGGATATCATCCTGATCCTGCTGATGAGCTACAGTGTGCCCTGATTTGCTTGCGGGGGTGATTTTTCAAGTATCCGGTGATCTTCCAATTATCACCTTGATCTTTTATGATGATGATGTCACCCCGATTTTCCGAGGGGGTCATTTTCTAAGTTGTTCAACCCGGCCTATTTTTTCTTAAGGGTCGTCATCATCATCATCATATTTCTAGTTATCACCATGTTGCTTGCGAGGGTCATCATATTTTCTGCCTGCATGACATTTCGCCGGGGTGATATTTTTATCATCGGGTGATCTTGGTTATGATCATCCTGATGATGTTGTTGAAGAGTTCTAAGTATGACCCGATATTCACTGGGGTCATCAGATTTTGAACGTCAGGATGATCTTAGTCAATATCATCCTGATGTTGTTGTATCACTTCATGTTCGTTGTTTTATCATCTTGATGATGCTGACGTCATTCTTATGTCAGGGTGATATCTATTTCTCTGCCTATCTGCATCATGATATTTCCGAAGGGAGATATCCGCCTGCTGGCTTCGTGCATTATCTAGTGGGGGGTGATCTTTTCAAGCATCATCATATTCATCTATCACCCCGATCTTATAGTGGAGCTACAGTGCAGCATGATATTTGTGCATCAGGATGATATTTCCAAATATCCGGTTATCTTCCGAATATCATCCTGATGTCGATATGATGATGACGTCATCAAGGTCCGGGGGGGTCATATTTCTAACACTGATCATCTTGTGGAGATCCCCCGATATTTGCAAACATGATGATGACGTCATCCGGATATGAGGAGGTGCGCAGTAGGTAGATATGCTGATGACGTCAGCAGGATATGATGATGACATCATCAGGATGATCATCGGCCAGACTTTTGGTATTGGCTAAGCAGGAGGATGTTCCTCCGATGGATCAGGTTGTGCCGATGAAGGCGATTATCATGCAGGTTATATTGCGATATGATGCTGACGTCAGGGTGATATTTCAAGCGACAGGATATCATGCTATTGGAGGATGATGATGAAGTCTTATACTAGTGTCGTCAGGAGCAAAAGCACCGACATTATATATGCTCGTGGCCTAGTATATAAAGTGTTGAAAAGGTCACCGCGGGGTGCATGTGGGATAATTGATATCCTGCATATTTTCAAATATCATGATGATGAATCTTGGTGGGAAATGGTTGCGATGCATAGTTTGACGTTTTCCTGAGGCCGCGGGTTGGTGTGCCATTAATGGCGAAGGTTGCAGAGGTATGGACGGATCTGGTACCCGATTGAAGGTGTACATCAACGGACAGTGGCGCAGGGCTCGAGATTTCTTCCTGTCTCCTCCCCTACCTGCTGCATTCATGTTTGGGCACCAATCTGGTAATGCGTTGAGTGCCATTTTGCTGATACTGTGTATCTGGTGGGATTTTTGGTCAACCATGTAATTAATTGCTATGGTACACTACCTGGCTGTTATAAGCAGGAAGTGTTACTCATTTGTGGTTGTTGAAAGTTGAAGATTTTTGGCTCTGTAATTCAAAACAAGCTGATCTGGTTGCTCTGTACAGCTAAACCTGTGAGTCTATGTATCTCTTGTTGTATGTTTTGGCACGAACCCACTGATTTCATGATTAATCTTATATGAGAAATGCTATCTTAGCATGTGTTTTGTTAATTCTGTCTCCAGTATTGCATGTATTCTTCTTCTGAATCTGGATATTTGGGTAATGTTTAGATTCTAGAGCATAGAATTCCTATGTTGAATGTCTGATCTTTTAACTTCTGCTCAAGGGGTAGATTAAACTGTTTTCAGGTTGAACATTGGGAAGGGTATACTGTAGTAGGGATGCCATAAGTAGAGATAACTTAACACTCTGTATTGGGAGATATCTGTAAGGCAGGTATCACATATATCCCCTTGAAATCCAGTTTTAGCTGTTCATGTTGATCATTCACAGGTGTATGTCTGATGACTCCAGGCCCTGGATAGGCACCAATCTTGCTTTGTGTTTGTGTTACAACCATGTCCAGCTTTGCATCCAAACTTAAAATCCAAATCAAAATCTAAAACAACCATTAGGACATTAGAATTAGTTTTAGGATCCTCAGTCCTCTGTCTACAACTGCAAATAGGCCCAAAGCTAGCCTCTTTGCTCTTATCTTTCAGTTTTGGTCTACTTACAGGAGGACTTATCTGCTTTCTGTCAGCATCCCAGCCTTTGTACGCATATCCTCATGGATGTTGAGTAGGGAATACCCCCCTAGGTTTTGCAGAGCCTGAAGAAGAAGAGGAGATAAAATATAGAGTCTATCTCCTACACTGTTGGCCCCTAGCCCAGAGATCCTGTTGATCACTGATGGCTACCTTGTAGGGAAATCTGGGAATAAGCATCCAGTCTGGGAAAAAACCAACAGAAATTGGCGACTCTGCTGGGGAGTCTTTCATGTGAAAAATGATGCTCTGCTGGTGGAATGAACCTGGAAAAGTAGCTTTCAGCTATTGAAAATTTTCTCCTCTCTAGAGAGGTGGCGACTCTGCAAAAGATTTAAATGCACATGAAAGATAGATGTATGTTATTTGATGAAAGATGTTCAGATTTCTGCATCTGGATGAGAAAAGGTACCCTGTTCCTTCCCCTTTATGTTTGTTGTTTGCTGCATAAGTTAGATGCAGGGGGAGCCTTAGGTCTTAGGCAGACAGAGGATGTCTAAGAGTAAGATTTTTATGAATCCAAGTATGTATTATCCCATACTCAGTTAGGAAGGGAATGATAAAGGAATAGAAGAGATAAGAAATAGGTTGATATTCTTAGAGGCTGAGCAGGCCCAGTTAAAAAGTAGTAACCCTGTTGTGTCTGCCAGTCAGAAAGCTAAACCTCCTGTCAGCCCTTTTGATCCTTTGTATGACCAACTGGATTTGTCATGGGTGGATTATAAAGTAGAAACTATGCCTGCTAGGATATATTGTCAGATGCCTAGATTTAGTGGTCACAATGTATGTGATGGGAATGCACATATTCAAATTTTTCACAGTTTTATGGGAAAATATTCATTCAGAGATGAGGATATGTGGATGAGGTTTTTTGTTAGGTCCTTTAATGCAAAAGCAAAAGACTGGTATTTGAGCTTTCCAAAGAAATCCTTTGCCTGTTGGGATGAGCTTGCTGACTGTTTCAAGGAAGAATTTGCAAAAGAACCAGCTGATCTTGTTGCAGAATTGATGAGAATCAGAAAACAAGATGAAGAGCCATGTGTTCATTTCAGTCATAGGTTTGCAATAGCCCTTTCACAGATCCCAGAAGTCTTCAGACCTGATATTTCAGCTTGTGTTGGCATATTCTTTGAAGCTTTTGAGGAGGGCTTTAGTGCAATACTGAGGGATTTCAAGGTGACAAGTATGCAGATGGCATACAGGTTCATAGAAAAGATAGAAAAAATCAGAAATGTGTACCTGCTGAAACCCCTGTCCCCAGGCCTTGGTGTGAGAAATGGTTATGAAGCTGCAAATGACCAAATGATTATGGCATCATGTGCAGATAAAAATGAAAATAAAAGCATAGAGGTTGAGACTGCTGTGTTTGAACATAATGCTAACAATACTGCTCAACTGGATTGTTCACCAGTTGAGGATGCCAGTGAAAGGACAAATGAGGATTCCCATTGCAATGATGAGCCAGCTGACCATAAAAACAATAACGAGGTTGTGGACAGCAATGAGCAATTTTTGGAATGGACCTGTGGAGACAATTGTGAGTATTGTACTCAAGACAGAGAAGATATAAGCAAACAGAGAAGCAGTCCTATGTGTGACCCATTGCCTACCTTTCAAACACATGGAGATCATGAAGAGCAGTCAGAAATTGAAATAAGTGCTAGTTCAGAGCATGATTGTTTTTCATTTGATGGCTGTTTTGCTTATGACACACAGGCTGATACTCCTCCACAGAGTGAATCCATTGGTGATGAAGATGTGTGCTCTGCTGCCCATGAACAAATGGCATACTATGATGAAACTGATGCACCTGGGTCACCCATTTATGACACATATGGTGATGAGGATCTGTCTGAGTATGGTGAGGATCTAGACATTATTTTTGGCTTGGATTCTGTTTCTCATCCTGATGAAAGAGGAAACAACATACATCAGGTAAGTGACTGTGAAAATGTGCCTGATTTGAAAGAGATGCCAGAGCCTGATCTTTTCCAGCCTGGTGCTGCTGATTGTTGTGTACCTGATGTGCACAATTGTGATTTTGAAAGCTTTTCTTTTGATGTGCCAGCATATAATACAATGAGCCCTGATCTTCCTAGTTGTGTGGTGGACTCTGAGTGTTTCCTATTTGCAGTCCAGCTAGGAGATCATGTTGCAATGCATGATGATGATACAGATGATAACCTGTGTTCTATACCATTTGAGTATGCATTGCCTGATATATTCTACACCCACATGTCACATGATGTTGAAGGTTATCTGCACAGGGGTGATAATGACAAGCCAAATCAGAGGGTTGAATATGCAGATGACAAGATTTGTTTGTGGGTGGATCTCTGTAGTATCTCCAAGCTTGACCCAGTGTATGCAGATGAAAACAAGATATTTGACAAAGGGAGATACATGTTTTTCTTTTCTTGGTGGCCTTAGGCCATCAAGTGTGTTTGGTGATGCAGGTCGGTGCAGTATTTGACTCTGTGCCCAATGGATAAGGGACTGGTATGCATCCCAGAGATCTGGGGTTCTTGCTGCAGTCTTGCACCTACACGTCCCCAGACAGAGCCAGTGTTAGTGCCTGAATTGACTGACAATTTTTGAGGAATTTTCATGCAGGCACTTTCCCTAAGTATCCAAAAAAAAAATGTTCTAAGTGTTGGACCTCCTCAGCATTTTTCAGCTGCAGCATCATATTTTCCTGAGGAGGAGGTCATCATCATCATGTTTGCTTTGATGGTGGTCAGCATCATCATGTTTTATGTCGACCGGTTTCTCATCAGGATCATCATATTTCAATATCGGGTGATGTCTGGATATCATCCTGATCCTGCTGATGAGCTACAGTGTGCCCTGATTTGCTTGCGGGGGTGATTTTTCAAGTATCCGGTGATCTTCCAATTATCACCTTGATCTTTTATGATGATGATGTCACCCTGATTTTCTGAGGGGGTCATTTTCTAAGTTGTTCAACCTGGCCTATTTTTTCTTAAGGGTCGTCATCATCATCATCATATTTCCAGTTATCACCGTGTTGCTTGCGAGGGTCATCATATTTTCTGCCTGCATGATATTTCGCCGGGGTGATATTTTTATCATCGGGTGATCTTGGTTATGATCATCCTGATGATGTTGTTGAAGAGTTCTAAGTATGACCCGATATTCACTGGGGTCATCATATTTTGAACGTCAGGATGATCTTAGTCAATATCATCCTGATGTTGTTGTATCACTTCATGTTCGTTGTTTTATCATCCTGATGATGCTGACGTCATTCTTATGTCAGGGTGATATCTATTTCTCTGCCTATCTGCATCATGATATTTCCGAAGGGAGATATCCGCCTGCCGGCTTCGTGCATTATCTAGTGGGGGGTGATCTTTTCAAGCATCATCATATTCATCTATCACCCCGATCTTATAGTGGAGCTACAGTGCAGCATGATATTTGTGCATCAGGATGATATTTCCAAATATCCAGTTATCTTCCGAATATCATCCTGATGTCGATATGATGATGACGTCATCAAGGTCCGGGGGGGTCATATTTCTAACACTGATCATCTTGTGGAGATCCCCCGATATTTGCAAACATGATGATGATGTCATCCAGATATGAGGAGGTGCACGTAGGCAGATATGCTGATGACATCAGCAGGATATGATGATGATGTCATCAGGATGATCATCGGCCAGACTTTTGGTATTGGCTAAGCAGGAGGATGTTCCTCCGATGGATCAGGTTGTGCCAATGAAGGCGATTATCATGCAGGTTATATTGCGATATGATGCTGACTTCAGGGTGATATTTCAAGCGACAGGATATCATGCTGTTGGAGGATGATGATGAAGTCTTATACTAGTGTCGTCAGGAGCAAAAGCACCGACATTATATATGCTCGTGGCCTAGTATATAAAGTGTTGAAAAGGTCACCGCAGGGTGCATGTGGGATAATTGATATCCTGCATATTTTCAAATATCATGACGATGAATCTTGGTGGGAAATGGTTGCGATGCACAGTTTGACATTTTCCCGAGGCTGCGGGTTGGTGCGCCATTAATGGCGAAGGTTGCAGAGGTATGGACGGATCTGGTACCCGATTGAAGGTGTACATCAACGGACAGTGGCGCAGGGCTCGAGATTTCTTCCTGTCTCCTCCCCTACCTGCTGCATTCATGTTTGGGCGCTAATCTGGTAATGCATTGAGCGCCATTTTGCTGATACTGTGTATCTGGTGGGATTTTTGGTCAACCATGTAATTAATTGCTGTGGTACACTACCTGGTTGTTATAAGCAGGAAGTGTTACTCATTTGTGGTTGTTGAAAGTTGAAGATTTTTGGCTCTGTAATTCAAAACAAGCTGATCTGGCTGCTCTGTACAGCTTAACCTGTGAGTCTATGTATCTCTTGTTGTATGTTTTTGGCACGAACCCACTGATTTCATGATTAATCTTATATGAGAAATGCTATCTTAGCATGTGTTTTGTTAATTCTGTCTCCAGTATTGCATGTATTCTTCTTCTGAATCTGGATATTTGGGTAATGTTTAGATTCTAGAGCATAGAATTCCTATGTTGAATGTCTGATCTTTTAACTTCTGCTCAAGGGGTAGATTAAACTGTTTTCAGGTTAAACATTGGGAAGGGTATACTGCAGTAGGGATGCCATAAGTAGAGATAACTTAACACTCTATATTGGGAGATATCTGTAAGGCAGGTATCACATATATCCCCTTGAAATCCAGTTTTAGCTGTTCATGTTGATCATTCACAGGTGTATGTCTGATGACTCCAGGCCCTGGATAGGCACCAATCTTGCTTTGTGTTTGTGTTACAACCATGTCCAGCTTTGCATCCAAACTTAAAATCCAAATCAAAATCTAAAACAACCATTAGGACATTAGAATTAGTTTTAGGATCCTCAGTCCTCTGTCTACAACTGCAAATAGGCCCAAAGCTAGCCTCTTTGCTCTTATCTTTCAGTTTTGGTCTACTTACAGGAGGACTTATCTGCTTTCTGTCAGCATGCCAGCCTTTGTACGCATATCCTCATGGATGTTGAGTAGGGAATACCCCCTAGGTTTTGCAGAGCCTGAAGAAGAAGAGGAGATAAAATATAGAGTCTATCTCCTACACTGTTGGCCCCTGGCCCAGAGATCCTGTTGATCACTGATGGCTACCTTGTAGGGAAATCTGGGAATAAGCATCCAGTCTGGGAAAAAACCAAAAAGTAACACATCCAGAATAATGTTTGATGTTCTGCCAGTTAGTTCTTCTTCTGTCCACACTGCCAATCAGGAACCTGATACTCAAGTATTCATATCTTTTTCTTCATCTATCACCGGAGGCTAAATCCTTGGAATCTATCACTCAAGGTAGTCCTCTTGACTTCCCCAAATCTGCACTTCACCAAGATACTTCATCTGAGAGATCCAGACCTGACTGTCGGACCTTGCCACATACTTTGTTCTTGTTTACTGGACCACAACATTCTTCACTCTGACTTCCAGTATAGATACACCATGTCCTGCGGATGTGTGGGATGAACTTTGTTCCATGCATGACAACAATCATGAATCCATATAGTGTCTCTTGCCAACAATCTCCCCCTTTGGCATTGATGGCAACACTTAGTGAAAAATGACTAAGTGTCACACTATACTCCCCCTTGGCTGATGCTCTATCTATGTACATTTACCAAAGCTCCCCCTTAGTTGGATTCCTCATTTTTTCACTGCTCCTCACTCCCCCTTTGACATCAATGGCAAAGGGTAGGGTCCGTACACCAAAATTTTCAAAATCTTGTCCGCATAAGTATATACATATGGAATACTTACATATACTGAAGTATGTCTGCAAAAGTTGTTTTCAATTGAATGAATTCTGTAGCCCAACTTTGCTTCATTCTGTCCAAAATTGATATATGACTGCTCAATAGGAATGCAAACGCATCTGCCCTTTTTAGATCTGTTGGATCATTGGTCCAGGCTGTGATTTGAGCTTCTTTTATGGCCTCATGCATGGCCTCTAACTTAGGGACAATTATCCCTCTAAGCTCACTCAACCTACTAATTCTATTTTTCTTCTCTTTTTCAAGCTTCTTAATTTCATTCAAAACTGTAACCGTTTGACATTCTTGATTTATTATGGATGTAGTAAGTGGATCAAAATTTTGAGAAAGTTTTATCAGTTTATCCTCCTGTTCTTTCATTTTCTTCTCAATCTCCACTGTTGTTTTAGACTAGGATATACAAAATTTGTATACATCACCTCCATCCTTAAGGGCATTTTCCAAACTTTTTATCTCAATACCCATAACTCTTCTGTCATTTGATATTAACCCTTGCAGCTCTGAGAATCTCTTATCCAAAAATTCTTTCCTGACCTTCTCCTCAGCTGATTTCTCTAGAGAATTAAAATGTTTGCTAACACTATTGACTAGAGTTTTGAGATTACCGAAGGAAGAGGCTATGGGATCCTTTTGAAAAGATGGCATGATCTTTTCCAACACTCCGGATGCTACCTCTATAAGCTCATAGTCTTCCATGTGAGATTTCAGTAGTTTCTCTTTGGCCTTCACATTTGCAAATGAAGCTATCTTCATTGTTTGTACCAGAGATAGAGAGTCAAAATCTAATGGCCCTTTTAGTAATTCCGGTTCATCCATCTCATTAGTTTCTTTTGTCAAGAAGTCCCTGACAGATTCTACAGTGTCTCGTGCCAAAGACAGATTCTTCTTCTCTTCTGTACTGTCACGTATGTTCTTCTCAGCTTGACTTTCTTCTCTTCCTTTTGCTTCTTCTTCTTTCTCCTCTATTCTTTCTTCTCCTTTAGATCCAGAGACTATAAGGGAAACTGGAGGAGAGATATTTATTTGTTCATCAACTTCATACCCCATAGGCATGTTTCATACAGTTCTTGGTTCTACTGCCTCCATTAAGCACTGATCAGTCTCTACCATAAAGCATACTGTGTCTTTGTATTTCTCAACAAGAGATTGGGTAATTCTCTCTCTTGCTTGCATCATGTTCTAAAAATTCTTGAAATATCCCTAGAGAGCTGTATTTTGTGCCTTGGCATCACCAATCCCATGTATATAATCTCTGACCTGAATGGCTACTGGCCTATCATTTTGCCATACCTAGCCACTGGATCCAGGAAGCTCATTCATGTAATAAAAGAAAAGATAGAGTATCAAACCACCATATTTGAAGGAGTTCTTCTTATCCTTATTTATCTTCTATAGATTCTCCAATAGTTGGTTCAGAAGGAGCTCACAAAGATCATAGTCTGTATTCTTCCTCAACATTTCATAAGCAGTGTATATAGCAGTTCCAGAAACAGAATTCTCCCTACTGGAGTGATATATCTTATATCCAATTATCATTGATGCAAATTTGATATCCAGATCTGTGATATCCTCAATAGTCATAGCCCTTTTATCAAACTTTGATCCAGTAGCCTCACTGAGGATTTGGTTCTTGACAGATTTGAGTGTAGGCATTTCACCAATTGAGTGTAATTTGGTTACAGCCCTAATGGCATCCTTAGTGATCTTAAATGGCCTGTTCAACCACATGAAGTTGTCATGTATTATGCTCAAGATATACTGGACCCATTCATCTTCCAGAAAATAGGGGAAATGAATTCACTATGCAAAATACTTATCCCAGATGGCTTTATACTGAGGTTTGATCTCAAAAGAATCATCTATTAACTGCTTGTGATAGATATCCATTAATTTGGACTCTCCAAATTCTTCAATGTTTGTGTGAATGTAAACCCTAATATCTTCTGTATGCAGAACACCATGCGGAACACTGGAAAAAGCTCCTAGGGGATCTACTTCCAAGGATTTGTATGGATGTTTCTTGAATTTGGGGCGAGGCCTATCAGAGATTTTCACAATATTTGGAGTACCCATCATTCAAGGATTTACAGAGAGATATTTGATAAAGGAGAATACCTTTTGCACCTTTCAGTTTCACGGAGTTAGCCGGATCAATTTCTGGATGAATTGACTTCTGTAAATGATCTTGGATGAGCTTAAGGAATTTTGTTGTAGAGCCTCTCTTTTCATTTCTTCTTGAATGCAGAATGAGCAAATGCTTAATGAGAAAACCCTTATATTACTCCGCAAAACCCTAATGTTAAGTTGCAATAAATGCTCGACCTAAGTCATTCTGATTTGCCTTATTCAGATGACTTAAAGAACTGGATCAATCTTGATTTTAAACATCTTGCAGATCTTCCAAATCTTAACCATAGTTTATTTGGATGTTTATCTTAAGAACCCTTTAATCCGCAACTTGTCTTGTGCCAGTTCCGGCACCAATTGACTGGCTAGGGGAACAAGGTTTTCTTTGTGTCTCCCCCTGAGCTAGAGCTCATCTTTTAATTTCTGGAAGGAATACCAGCACTAGAGTCTGGTGTGGATCCATCCTCTACATTCTCTGTACTTTTCTTCACCCAAATCTTATTCATCTCACTTTAAACTTCATCCACATTCACTTTTTGTTTTCCCTTATCTTGATTCTGATTATGCTATACCGGACCTCTTTTGTCCTGATTCTTGCTTCTACAGAATTTTGCAATATGACTGGATCTATTGCAAATTTGGCAAACAATACTTCTTTGCATATTTGATTGATATCCTCTTGATTTGCATTGATTAGCCATATGACCTATTTTATTGCATGCAAAGCATCTACCATTGAATGAATTGTTTATTTGCATATTTCTGCATTCATGAGATTTGTGACCATACCTTTTGCAATTGAAACACTGTCTGAAGAATGATGTATTAGTTTGATTCAATATCTTTCTGCACTGATTAGCTGTATGACCAAAGTTATTGCAGTTGTTGCAGTATCCATTGAAGGATGGATATCTTTGAGCATTAGGCTGCCTTACTGAAGGTCTTCTAGACCCGTTCCTTGGATTTTCTAATCCAAAATTCTTTTGACCGGATCTGGAGCTTTCTCCTTTCTCGTATCCCAAACCACACTTGTCATCTACCCTCTTTTGACTTTCAAGAAGAACTTCAAGTTGAGCAGAACTTATCTTGAATTTCTCTTTATATTCATTTGCTGTTTGAAGATCCCTTTTGAGAGAGACAATTTGATCCTCAAGTTTTTCTTCACTATCTTTAGCATCTTCAAGATCAGATTCAAGATGTCTAATAATTCTATCCATCTTATGGCAATCTTCTGATTTCTCCTTGAGAGATTGTCTTAGATTATCTTTAGTTTTTCTTTTCTCTTCAACCTCTTGGGTAAACTTCATAACTCCTAATTCCATTTCATGTCATACCATAATGATTTCTTTTGATAACTTTTCACATAACTTGGTTTTCTCCTTCAGATCTTCATTTGTATCATTGGCTTCACCTTGACTTGCCAATTGCTGAAGTACCTCCTTTCTCTTTTTTATAGAGAGACTTAATTTATCTTTTAGTTCTCTCATGAAATCATCAGCCTGTTTGAGTCTTTCCTTTAATTCATTGACTTCAGAGTTTGACTGCTCAAGATCATCAAGGGCAGTCTTGAGTTGCTCCCTTAAACCATATACATCCATTTGAATTCCTAGATCTTCCTCAAGTTGTTAGACTCTGTTAGGAGGAAATTGGCTCTGATACCAATTGTTGATAACTAAGGGGGGGTGAATCAGTTATCCTAATTTTTTCTACTTTCTAAACTTTCGTAATAATCAATGCAGCATTAATTCAAATAAGAAAACATAACCATGAAATGGAAATACACATGACACAATATTTTTGATGTGGAAACCCTGTTAAGGGAAAAAACCACAGGGTGATTAACCCAAGATTGTATTCTCTATTAAAAGAATAGAAATAAAAAATGACACTTGCCAATTAGGGCTCACTACCCGAGCACACTGCTCACAAGAGGCACACTGCCTACAATTTATAAAGAGTGTAATGCAATACTTGAACTGATAAGGAGCATCAACATAGGCTGGAGTTCAGTTCTGGTTAGGCTCAGTACACTGATCTACTACACTTCATCTTTCCTCTTCTCTTGTACTGCTCTCCTTTCACATACTGGACCTTCCTTTTTGCTTTTATTCAGCTCTACTACTTTTCTTGGCACATCACCAAAAACCATGACACACCTCACAACTAAATCTATCTTATATATATATATATATATATACATGCCTAAGTGATTTCATCACCTTTCTAGTTGGCATCCGGAACAGTTAATAATTTCCTCAAACTCTGATCTGTCGGCTGAATCCTTGCACACCAAGTAATGCGGATCAAGCATATACTTGTAGAAGTCATCAATCATGTTGGCCAATCATAACTTATGCCTTAAGAATCTTTACCATCATCAGTAACACATCCAGAATAATGTTTGATGTTCTGCCAGTCAGTTCTTCCTCTGTCCACACTGCCAATCAGGAACCCAATACTTAAGTATTCATATCTTTTTCTTCATCTATCACCGGAGGCTAAATCCTTGGAATCTATCACTCAAGGTAGTCCTCTTGACTTCCCCAAATTTGCACTTCACCAAGATACTTCCTCTGAGAGATCCAGACCTAACTGTCAGACCTCGCCACATGCTCTGTTCTTGTTTACCGGACCACAACATTCTTCACTCTAACTTCTGATATAGACACACCATGTCCTTCGGATGTGTGGGATGAACTTTGTTGCCATCAATGACAACAATCATGAATCCATATAGTGTCTCTTGCCAACACAAAGGACATTGGATCTTCTTCCTTGATGGAAATGGACACCCAGTCACTTCTAGATTTGTTTCCTGTCTCTAATTTATCATCTGTTACTCCATTATCATCATCTTCATGGACATAGTAAAAACTCTTTTGGAACCTTGATCTATTAGGATTTGGCCTTGAAAATGTTTCCAGACACCTTGAGGCAAAATGACCAATCTTATTGCAGTTAAAACACTTAAAAGGCAATTTCCCTTCATACTTACTGGATCCTCTTGGCAGTCTTTTTGCAATAAGGGCTTCAAGTTGAGCAGTTTCTACTTCTTCTTCTTCCAGGTCTTTTCTCTCTTTTTCATACCATTATGGTTTCCTTGAAGAGTTCTCTCCCAGATCAAACCTTTATTTACCTTTTAAGGAGGCATTGGATTTGAATGTAGATTCAGTCTTGGGGGAGTATCTCCAAATTTGGTCAATTCAAATGTAGCCAATTTACCAACCAATTGATCTCTTGTGACATCTGAATGGGCTCTGAATTCTTCAATGGTAGCAACCTTGTATTTATGAGAAGTAGTAAGAGATCTAAGAACTTTACAATCTCATCTTCATCCAAGACTCCTCCAGTACATCTGATGCCACAAACAAGCTTATTTACTCTTGGCATAAAAGTAGTGATATTTTCATCTTCTCTCATCTTCAGATTTTCAAATTTTCCTTTCAGACTTTGTAGCCTTACACAATTAACTTACTTGTCTCCTTCATGTAGAAGTTCCAAATTTTCCAAAATCTCAAAAGCAGTTTGTAGGTCAACAACATTTGTCATCTCTGAATTAGACAAGGCACTTAGAAGAACTTCTTTAGTCCACAAATTGTTTTTAGCATCTATGATTTCATTTGTAGTTTTCAGGCCATTCTATGGAGGAGTATACTTCGTTGAAGCCATGGTCTAGTACTGCATTCCCATACATTGCAAGTGACATTGCATGCAACTTTTCCAAAGATTAAAATTGGTTCCATAAAACTTCAGGCTATCCTTCTTGTAGGATGACATCCTAGATCTCCTCAAGTGGTTAAGCTCTTTTAGAGGAACTTAGCTCTGATACCAATTGTTAGATTCAGGATAGACAACTGAGAGGGGGGGTGAATCAGTTGTCCAAAAACTTTCTTCCAATTAAACACTTAAATCCACTTTGTAATTCAATAGCATAATAGTAAATCAATCATGGAAACATAATGCATCAAATCAAGAGCAGAAACACATCAACACATAACACACCAAGATTTTGATGTGAAAAATCTAGTTAAGGGAAAAACCACGGGGTGATTAACCCAAGATTGTATTCTCTGTTAGAAGAATAGAAAGAACAAAATGGCACATGCCAATTAGGGCTCACTGCCTGAGCACACAGCCTACAAGAGACACAATGTCTACAGAAGAATAAGTATCACATACTTGAACTAAAGAATAACATCTTCAACATTCTTGAGTCAGTTCCATTTAAGCCCAAAACTTCTGCTCTGCCTTTCTCTCTTCTCCTCTCTACCACACTCGCATCTCTGCAAGATTCCTTTGAAATGACTTTACAACCCCTTATTTATACAAGACATCGACTTAGGAATTGTAGATTAGGAAAACATAATGAAGTTGGAAATACATAAAAAATGCAAATAAACACACAAAGTTATACCTTCACATGCAGACCCAATCTCATCAAGGGAAGAGGAAACTATGCACCCAAAAAACTCCTAAGACATGGTAATCCATAGATAAGTGATTCTAATGTGAAATACTACTCTAACTATGCAACTCACAATTCTAGCTCAAGTGGACATTTGGACATGGTAACATTACTTAAAGATTAGATCCCAAAATGGGTTGAAGGTGGTTCTATTTATAGACTTTTGGAAGGAATTTTGATCCAATCGTGGAGATTGACTTGGAAGATCAATGGTGGAGGATAAAAGTGATGTGGAGGGCTAGGAATAAAAGTAAATCTTTTATTTATTTTGAGAAAAGGGGTAATTAAATGAGCATGGGGGTGAAGGATTATTTTTGAATTAAAGATTCATATGGGGAATGTAAAATGAATTAAAAATTTATTTGGGGATAAGTGGAAATAAATGAGCATGGGTGAGGTAAGGGGTGTGTAAGAAGAATTAATTGTGATGTGGGATGTTTTAAAATAAAAAATTGACTTAGGTGGATTTATTTCAATTTTTTATTTGGAGGATGTGGGGAAGGGTGTTAAACTAGGTTTGACCACCCAAATGAGAGGTTTAGGATTAATTAAATATAAGTTTTATTTAATTAACCCTAGGGCTAGGATGAGGTAGGCTAGGGTAGGCAATTAAATAATAGCTATTTAATTGTCTAGGGTAGGGATATGTTAATTAATAGGATGAATTAATTAGTTAAGCATGGTTTAGCTAATTAATTGGATTTAGTGAGGAGAGGGAAATTGAAATGATAAATATTGCATATTTATTAAATCAATTGGCTAAGGTTTTGGACTATTAATGAAATTAATTCAATTTTGGGGATAAAATGGTAGAAAATTGGGTGATGAAAGAATAATTAATTAAATAAAAATTTAATTAATTGAATAGAAGGGAGATTGATGTGTTTAGGGATGTCGAGAGTCAGTTTGGTGGTCGAGACATTTTTAAGTATCTACAGGAATAATCATCTAAGTCAAAAAATATTACAGAGAAAATACATAAATACATCATGACTAATTATAAAAGACTTCACGTGGATCAACACACTGTCGGATACATAGATCTAAGACTTTAATCTTCTTCTAGGAACACGTCAATCTTCACAATACATCTTCAAGATCATCCGCAGGATGTGTAACTCATCCGGTCGGCCAAACTTAGGAAGAACACCATCATCTGGAAGTAATTCTTCAGTTGCAAGCTCAAACTCCAATGCGGACCACCAACATGAATTGGACACGATCCAAAGACCTCCACAAGCTTGCTTGAATCACCAATAACATCCACACTACATCTACTTACTGAAATACTTATCTCCTTCATCTGAAACCTCAAGAACATAGTCTGTAATCACTGTCACAATGGAATAGATGCTTGCAGACCTCTAGACCACAAACCAATTGAGTTGTCAATTCACATTGACTTCCTAAACATTCCCTCAAATCTATAGAACATGATATTTCATTTCCAGATCTCACCAGACCTATCTGTGTCACTCTGTCACCTCTAAACATCTGCCAGAACTGGTTTTACTTGAGCAGCCACAATTTCTTCAAATCTTCATGCGGACCTCTGAAATCTTTATTGGATCATCTTAAGACACATATCTACAAACCCTTTGAACTGTATCATATGATCTTCATCTTAGCTAAGATCTTTAGCTCACTGTCTTCATTGTTCTTCTCTGTTCCTGATCAGAACTAATTTTCTCAATATCCTTAGCACACAGCTCATCCAATCCTTATCATCAATGCAATAGGAGTATGTTGAAATCAATGACAATACCAGTTAGGCCCATACTTGCAATAGTAACTCCTCCTATTGTTTTATAGCTAGAAGAAAAATAAAAGAAAGAGGATGTGGTTTAGTTTCCTACTACCCCTGGGAAGATTGAACCAAAAGACCCTATTGGACCTGATGATGAGGAGAGCTCTAGCAGCTCTAAAAGTTAAGAAGATGAAGAAGAAGAAGAACCTCAACCTCAGACTTTGAGGAGGTCTACACAAAATAGGGGGCAACCTGAGAGATTTGGTTTTACATTGCTTGATTCTAGTTTGTCACAACTTAATAGCTCTCTATCTCTCTGTTTAAAATAAATATAATATTTAATTTGAAATCAAATGAGTTTTCACTCCTCACCTTGCACAAGAATTTAATTTTATTTAGGTGGCAAGAAGTTCAAATAAATTAAATAAAAAATAAGAGAAAAATACATTTGTTGAAACAACATCTCCCAAGGCAATTTCTTAACAATCACATGGGAGAATTCTTTTCCACAATAATCAATGACAAATTAGAAAATCAGAAAAGAGACATTAATTGAGTAGACTTGATCCAATCTTCCACCATGTGCTTAGACTCGACTCCAAAGTCTTCCAAAATTTCTACCATGTGGTTGGAAAATGATGGCCTAGACAAGGATTGAATTTTTTTATAAATAGCATGGAAAGATGGAGGGAGAAACACACCTGGTTATGGTTTGGAGTGCTAGAGTAATCTGTAAGAGCTCTCCTCTCCACAATTTTGTTTCTTTCCTTTGAAATTTTGGTTCTTGAAATTTTGTTAATAATTTTATTATAGCTCAATTTTGTTTTGGATTCATTTTGATGATATGTCTTAGGACCATTACAATTTGAAATTAGTCACGAGAGAATTTGTGTATAAGTTTTTGTGAAGGTTTTGGTGATTGGAAGTGGTGTTTGAAACTATTATTTTTGATTTAAAAAATTCCCTTGCAATTATGATTTGATGGATGTCCATACCCTATTCCTGAACGTCCATACCTACCAATTGTATTTGCTTGAATGTTTCTAAAGCCTTTTTATCAAATCCGTATTGTGTATATCCTGCGATCATACTTCTTTTAGTGATTTTGGCTAACAGTCCATGTTCTTTGTCTATACTTCCATGATGTGCTTACTGGTCCAACAGAGCAATTCCAATCATAATATTTGAAAAGAATTTCTCCTTCCGTCATGCTTTGATAGAAGTCCATACCCTATTCCTAATTGCCCATTGGGCATAAGCAGGGAGGACTTTGGCATAGGTTTTGGATTTTGGCCTTACGCAGGCCAATTACATTTGCATGAAAGTTTTAAAATCCTTTTTCAACCTGTCTTGTGAAATCCTGCAATCATTGCATTCCATGAGGTGACAGTTCTTTGAGGGATTTTGATGTACCATCTATTATGCTTTAAATCCATACTTTGTTCTTAAGTGCCCATTAGGCATAGGAAGGGAGGACATTGGCAAAGGTTTTGAATTTGTCTCTACACTTGCCAGTTACATTTGCTAGAACAAATCCACTTTGTGAATAACCTGCGATCATTGCATTCCTTGAAACCACATTTCATTGGGCATTCTATCAAACAATCATGTGCTTTGTATGTGCTTCCTCATATTACATATATGTCTATCAGGTCACTTGCAACTATAACATCTAACAAAATTTTCCTTCTGTTTGCTTTGGTAGAAGACCATGCTCTACTCCAAACACCCCACGCTGATCAAGGTTGTGGAATTTAACTTTACCTCTGCTGAATCCATTTGCCTAAAAGTTTCTAGAGCCTTTTCAACAAATCCATTTTGTGCATATCTTGTAATCATTTAAGGCATTCTATTAAACAATTGATGTGCCTGGTCTAGGTTTCCTCATTTCACATATATGTCTACCAGTGCATTTCCAAATATAATATCTAATGAAAACCCCCTTACCATTATGCTTGACATAAGTCCATACCCTATTCTTAAGTGCCCATTTTGGCATAGTCAGGACGATGCTGCTAAAGGTTGTGGAATTTGGCTTTACACCTACTCATTGCATTTTCTTGTCAATTTCTAAAGCCCTTTCAACAAATACATTTTGTGTAATCTTGTAATCATGCATTCCATGAGATGACATCTATTTGAGGCAATTGTTAAATAGTTCATGTGACCTATCTAAACTTCCATGTTTTGCATACATGTCTACAAGGGCAATCACAACTACAAACAAAATCCTATATACTTTTATGGATATCCATTCCCTTTTCCTGAGCACCCAATTTAGCATAGCCATGTGGATGCTGGCAAAGGTTGTGGAAATTGACTTTGCATCAGCAAGTTGCATTCACATGAGGGCTTCTAAAGCCATTTCAACAAACCCATTCTAAACATATCCTGCTATCATGGCATTCCATGAGATCACATTTCATTGAGTCATATTGTCAAACAGTTCACATGCCTTATCTGTACATCCACATTTTGCATACATGTCTATTGGGGCACTTGCCAACTACAACATTGACTAAATTCTTCCTTCCATTATGCATTGATGGATGACCATACTGTTGATATGCCCCAGACAACTAAGAGGCAGGGGTGAATCAGTTGTCTAAAAAACATAAACACTTCTACAATTAAACATCAATCACTTGTCCACAATTATTATGATTTAACAATGAATGCATGAAATTAGAAACTTAACCATAGATACAACATCAAACACAAGAGACACTAGATTTTATGTGGAAACCCCCAAGGTGGGGAAAGACCACAGAGAGGATTAGCTCTCAATATATATTACAATCTTGAAATAATGATGTTTAGGCCTAGTTACTCCACGGACCTAAACATACTCCAACTCACTGCCATGAAGAACAACTAGGTCTAGCAGGCTCACTGCCTCAACCCTAAACCTAGTAAGATTACGATAAGGGCTATTGAACCCTAAGGACTATTAAACCCTACTAGTGGCTCACTTTTGGCTCACTACCATGATCAACACCTTTTTATGTCTATGATTGAAGTACACCAATTCCTCTGCTCTGCTCTACCTCTTCTCTACTCTGCCTCTTCTCTGCTCTACATCTTCTCTACTCTCCCTCTTGGACCTTTCTTATTATCTTTCCATGTTCACTCCAGGACATCTTTTCCATGACTCAACTACAAGTATTTATACACTTCATCAACCTTGGAATGATCATCAAGGTCAGATTACAAACATTTACAAAATAGGTCCTGACATATTACAATATTATGCAAAGGAAATGAAGTAAAGATGTATGTGGATCATGCCATGCCGTAGCTAGGACTCAAACATGATCTTCCATGCCAAAACACTCTTCCACAGTCTTCAAGGAATCTTTGCAATAACTAGAATTAACCAAGTCGGCTAAGACTGGTTACACGTAACACTATCTGGGAACAATCTTCAAACATGATCTCAATTACTTAACACGGACCAATGTCAAGATAGGAACATGATTAGCAGACATCCACAAGCATGTTATAATTATCAGGAGTAACCACACGAACCTTAACCACTTTATACATAGGAATCTTCTCACTGGAACACATGAACTTCACTGTCTTCAACTAACATGAAAGAAAGATAGCTTGCGGACCACCGAAACATGAACCATTGCATTTGTAGGAACTTATCATAATCCCAGACTTCCCTCTAGAACCGCAGAGGAAAATACTTTACTAGGGAGGAATGCAGAGCATAATACTTTCTCCCTTATTGTAAGTATGGGCCTAACTGGTGTTGTCATTGATGTCAACATACTCTTGTTGCATTAATGATAAGGTTTAGATGAGCCGTGAGCTGAGGATATTGAAAATTAGTCTCAATTAGGAATAGTGAAGAACATTGATGACAGTAAGGCAAAAGTCCAAGATAGGATGAGGATCAGAGGATGCAGATTAAAGGGTTTGTAGATATGTGTCTGTAGATGATCCAGTAGAGATTTTAGAGGTCCACATGAAGATATGAAGAAGTTGTGGCCGCTCAAGTAAAACCGGTTCCAATAGGTGTTCAGAGGTGACTGAGTGTAACAAGAAATGTCTGGTGAGATTCGGAAATGAAGTTTCCTACTATGCAGATTTGAGGGAGTATTAAGGAAGTCCTTGTGATGTGTCAACTCGATTGGTTCATGAATGGAAGGTCTAGAAGTATCCATTCCTTGGTGATAGTGGTGATAGACTGTGTTCTTGATGCTCCAGATGAAAGAGAGAAGGATTTCAGTATGTAGATGAAGTGCAGATGTTCTTGGTGATTCAGGAAACTTTGTGAAGGACTTTGGATTGTGTCCAGCATGTGTTAGTGGTCTGCATTGGAGTTGGAGCTCACTATTGAAGATTAATCTCTAGATGATGATGTTCTTTCTAAGACTGGCCGACCAAATAAGTTACACTTCTTGTGGATGTTCTGGTAGATGTTTGCCGACTTAGATGATTATTCCTAAGTTGATGTCTTGTACAAATAAGGGGTTGTGAAGTCATTTCAAAGTTGTCCTTGTGTGATGAGAGTGTTGTAGTGAGGAGGAGAGCGAAAGGCAGAGCAGAAGTATTGGGCATAAATGGAACTGATTCAAGCATAGTGAAGATGTTATTCTCTAGTTCATGTATGTGATATTTATTTCTTTATAGACAGTGTGTCTCTTGTAGGTAGTGATCCTCTTGTGAGCAGTGTGCTCAGGCAGTGAGCCCTAATTGGCATGTGACATTTGTTCTTTCTATTCTTCTAACAGAGAATACAATCTTGTGTTAATCACCCCATGGTTTTTCCCTTAACCGAGTTTTCCACGTCAAAATCTTGGTGTCATATGTGTTGATGTGTTTTTCCTCTTGATTTGAATGCATTATGGTTCATTATTAATATACTGCTAATCATTGAGAAGATTTAAGTGTTTTATTAGAGAAAATTTTGCACAATTGATTCACCCCCCCTCTCAGTTGTGTGCCCTAAGTCTAACAATTGGTATCAGAGCTAAGTTCCTCTAAAAGAGCTTAACTGCTTGAGGAGATATAGGATGTCATCCTACAAGAAGGATAATCTGAAGTTTGATGGAACAAATTTTAATCTATGGAAAGGTCGCATGAAGTGTCACTTACAATGCATGGGTATGGCATACTGGACCATGGTTACAACACAGTATGTACCTCCACAGTTTGGTCCAAAAGCTCCAAATGAAATCACAAATGCTGAAAACAATCTACGGACTATAGAAGCTCTTCTAAGCACATTATCTGATTCAGAGCTCTCAAATCTTATTGACCTACCAACTGCTTTTGAGATTTGGAAAAAAGTGGAACTTTTGCATGAAGGAGACCAGTATGTTAAATGTGCAAGGTTACAGAGTCTGAAAGGGAAATTTGAAAACCTAAAGATGAGAGATGATGAAAATATTAATACTTTTACGCCAAGAGTAAATGAGCTTGTTTGTGGAATTCGAAATGCTGGTGGAGTCTTGGATGAAAATGAGACTGTTGGCAAAATTCTCAGATCCCTTCCTACTTCTTACAAAATCAAGGTTGCTGCCATTGATGAATTCAGAGCCCATACAACTGTCACAAGAGATCAATTGGGTGGCAAATTGGCTGTATTTGAAATGACTGAGTTTGGAGATGAGCCCCCCAAGACTGAATCTGCATTCAAAGCCAGTGCCTCTGTAAAAGGTAAACAAAGGTTTGATCCGGGAGAGAACTCGTCAAGGAAACTATCATGGTATGAAAAAGCAAGAAAAGACCTGGAAGAAGAAGAAGTAGAAACTGCTCAACTTGAAGCCCTCATTACAAAGAGACTGTCAAGAGGATCCGGTAAGTATGAAGGAAAATTGCCTTTTAAGTGTTTTAACTGTAATAAGATTGGTCATTTTGCCTCAAGATGTCCAGAAAGATTTTCAAGGCCAAATCCTAACAGATCAAGGTTCCAAAAGAATTGTTACTATGTTCATGAAGAAGATGATAATGAAGGAGTAACAGATGATGAATCAGAGACAGGAAACAAATCCAAAAGTGAATGGGTATTTATTGCCATCAAGGAAGAAGAACCAATATCCTCTATATCTGTCAATCATAAAGTTGTAGAAAGAGCTCTGGCTGCCCAAGTTGAAGAAAAAGGATGATTGGGTCATTGACAGTGGTTGCTCTCACCATATGACAGGTGATAAAAATAAGTTCATAGATTTGGAAAGGTATGAAGGAGGACTGGTGAAGTTTGGTGATAATTCTACTGGTAGAATCAGAGGAAGAGGAACTATTTCTTTTGATGAAAGGAACAAAACTGGTAATGTTCTATATGTTGAAGGCTTGAAGCACAATCTTCTCAGTGTTGTACAGTTGGTGGACAAAGGCTATGATCTCCGGTTCAAGAATAGAAAATGCAAGATCATTGAAAGCTCCAGAACAGAGATTGCATCCAGTACCCAAACTAAAGGTAATATCTTCCACTTGGTTGGCACTGGTAAAAGTTACTTATTTGTTCAAGTTGATCAGAGTTGGTTATGGCATAGGAGAATGTGTCATGTGAATTTTGATAATATCATCAAGATAAGCAATACTCAGGCTGTAAGAGATCTTCCAAAATTGGTGAAACCTACTAATAGCTTGTGGGTAAATGCAAGAAGTTGTGTCCACTTAAGGTGGAAGTTTCAGAGTTAGAAAAAAATTCGAAATCGGGTTAACCAAAACGGGATCCCGCTTTTTATAAAACGGGATCCCGCTTTTTAAAAACGAGATCCCGTTTTGCTTCGGAATCCTGAGCCAAAAGCGGGATCCCGTTTTCAAGAAACGGGATACCGTTTTGAGTTTCATAAAAGGTTAATATTTTAACCTTTATAAAACAGGATCCCGTTTTATAAAGGTTAAAATATTAACCTTTTATGAAACGGGATCCCGTTATTTAAAATTTGAATTTTAAGCTCGGGTTTTGCTTTGTAACCCGGTTCAGGAAATGCTTTGGGGACCCGAACCTGACCTCTGGACCAGGTTTGACCTGCAACTTGAAGGTCCTGTCAATGTCACAACAAAATAGTGACTTTGGGCATATATCTGAAGGTCTATTTTGTAGAATATTTTGACGAAATTAAAACCCATTATAGATGAGACAGTGTAGATTCTAAATATGTAATTTTTTTTACAATTGGATTATTTTTTCTATTTTTTAATCAATTTCTGATGAAATAGGTCCATAAACTTGAATTATTAGGGTTTTTTAGTATTTTAATAACTTTTTATTAACATATTTTTTTTGTAAAAAAAATTGTAGGAAAATGTACTTTAGACAATTCTTTTCAATTTAAAAAAAAAATTTCAAAAAATGTGAAGTTTAGGTCATCTTATGCGTGACGTACACGATGATTTTTTAAAAGACCAAAAATGGCCAATAAAAAATTAATGAAAAAAAATATATTCAATAAAAAATTACAAAAAAATATGGAAAACGTGCTTCGGTGAGTTACAAATCTTTTCCCAAAAGGATTTTGAAAAATATGATTATTTAGGTCAAAATATGGATGACGTACACGTACATGGTATAGTAAAAAAAAAGTGACTTTTAAACAGTGGTTTTTAGAAACAACTATTCAAAATCACTTTCTATCATCTGGGTATTGAAAAAAATTACATATTTGGAAACTAGATTCTGAGTACTACATTTCATATTTAGTGACTTTTTCCAAGATTCCACCATTAAGTGCTTCAAATTTTTAGGTCAAATGTGACAAATTCTGAAAATTAGGGAAAACACTTCCACTTTTTGGCCAATAAGTGGACACAACTTCTTGCACACACCCTTGTGTAAAGAATGTCAGTTGGGTAAGTTGAGCAAAATCACATTCAAGAGTAAGGAACTGTCTTCTATTGGATTATTGGACTTAGTTCATACTGACCTTTGTGGCCCGACAAGAATCAGGAGTATGCAAGGTGATAGATACTTCATGTTACTAATTGATGACTATTACCAGATGATGTGGGTAACTTTTCTGAAAGAGAAATCAGAAGCTTTTGAGAAATTCAAAATATTCAAGGCTATGGTAGAAAATGAAACCAGATTGAAATTGAAATGTCTGAGGTCTGATAGAGGTGGAGAATTCACATCCAGTGAGTTCATAGAGTTCTGTGAGAAACATGGAATAAAGAGACAGTTGTCTGCTCCTAGGACTCCATGGCAGAATGGAGTAGTGGAAAGAAAGAACTGGACCATACAGGAAGCATCTAGGACCATGATGATGGAAGCAAATGTTCCTCACATCTATTGGAGAGAAGCTGTCAGCACTGCAATCTATACTCTCAATCGAGTTCAAATCAGAATCAATACTGGTAAGACTCCTTATGAACTTTGGTTTGGCATCACTCCTATTGTGTGGGATTTCAGAGTTTTTGGTAGCAAGTGTTACATTAAAAGAGATGAATATCTAGGAAAGTTTGATGCTAGAAGTGATGAAGGAATATTCTTGGGTTACTCTACTCAAAGCAAAGCATACTGGTGTTACAACAAAAGACTGAGAAAGATGATAGAAAGTACAAATGTGAAGGTTGATGAGGGAATTGACAAACCCTCAAGGTTTTATGAATATGATGAAGATGATTAGAATGGTGTTCTGACTCAATAAGCCCAACCCTCATCTATTAGTTAGATTCAAGCTAATCCGGTAAACTAGGAAGAAGAAATGAGTTTCAATGAGCCTGATCAAGAATCAGAAGTGCATGAAATTCCTGAAGTTCCCAGGTATGTAAGATTGAACCACTATGAAGATTAGATCATAGGTATTAAAAGCAACGGAGTACTAACAAGAAGGAGAATTGCTCAAGATTTAGAAGAGTATTGTTTGATTTCAAAGATTGAACCTAAGACAGTGAATGAAGCTTGCAATGATGAAAACTAGACTAAAGCAATGGAGGAAGAGCTGGTGCAAATAGAGAAAAATCACACTTGGGATCTTATTCCTAGACCTAGAAACAAGAATGTGATTGGAACCAAATGGGTCTTCCGGAACAAACTAAATGAAGTTGGTGAAATAATCAGAAATAAAGCCAGATTGGTCTACAAAGGCTACTCTCAAATAGAAGGAATTGATTTTGAAGAAACTTTTGCTCTGGTGGCAAGAATTGAAGTAGTCAGATTATTTCTTGCCTTTGCTACCTTCAAGGATTTCAAGGTATATCAGATGGATGTCAAGTCTGCCTTTCTAAACGGTGACTTGGAAGAAGTGTATATAGAGCAACCGGATGGATTTCAATTGTCTGATCATGGTGATATGGTCTGCAAGTTGAAGAAGGCACTGTATGGATTGAAGCAAGCCCCAAGAGCCTGGTATGAAAGATTAGATAAGCATCTTTTAAAGATTGGTTTCATCAAAGATACTATTGACAGTAACTTATATTTCAAAATTGATCATGAAAACATCTTGATTGTTGAAGTATTTGTTGATGATATCATCTTTGGAGGAAGAGATAGTATGTGTAAAACTTTTGCAAATCAAATGAAAAGTGAGTTTGAGATGTCTATGCTTGGTGAAATGAATCTCTTCTTGGGTCTATAAATTACTCAAACAAAGAAAGAAATCTTCATTTCTTAGACCAAATATGTGAAAGAATTGTTGAGGAAATTTAGGATGGAAGATTCAAAGCCAATCAATACTCCCATGGCAACCAGATGTAAGTTGAGCAAAGATGATGACTCTCCTAAGGAAGACCAGACAAAGTACAGATCAATGATTGGAGGATTGTTGTATCTGACTTAAACTAGACTAGATATTATGCAAGTTGTTGATCTTATTTCTAGATTCCAATTGATCCTAGAGAATCCAATGTCATGGCAATCAAGAGGATTTTTAGATATCTAAAAGGGACAGTTGAGTATGGTCTATGGTATCCTAGAGATCATGATTTCTCTCTTCATGCATATATAGATGCTGATTGGGCAGGAGATATGGATGACCAGAAGAGTACCAGTGGTGGAGCATTCTTTTTGGGGAAGAGATTGGTTTCTTGGCTAAGCAAGAAACAAGAGGCAATATCTCTGTCTAAAATTGAAGCAGAATATATTGCAGCAGTAGGTAGTTGCACTCAAGTTTTGTGAATGAACCAGATTCTAAGAGATATCAAAGTGGAGTATGAGGAACCTATGACAATCTTCTATGATAATTCAAGTGCTATAAATATATCTAAGAATCCAGTGTTGCATTCAAAGACTAAACACATATCCATCAAGTTTCACTTTTTGAGAGAGCAAGTGAGCAAGAATGAAGTCATATTGGAGTTTGTGCCCTCCAAGGATCAGATTGTAGACATCTTTACTAAACCTCTACCTAAAGACTCTTTTGAGTATCTCAGGGAGAAGTTAGGGGTTATTGCCCCTCTGGTGATGAACTAATGTGCACTGAGGTGCATCAGTCCGGTGGATATCACAGTCATATCTTGTGATCCGGATTGAAGGGAGCTGCTACTCAGGGGGAGCAGCAGGTATGATTCTAAAGTGTTGGAATTGCAAATGTGTGCCCTTTGCCATTGATGTCAAAGGGGGAGAGAAGACATGTGAAAAAAAAGTGGTTGCTGATCAAAGGGGGAGTAGTAAAGGGAAAGAAGACATGTGAATGGTTGTTGCTGATAGGGGGAGCTGTGACAGTAAGAAGAAGTTCTTGACTTGATGGTTAAAATAGTTTTTCACATCTTATGTTGCCATCAATGACAAAGGGGGAGATTGTTGCAAGTATGGGCCTAACTGGTGTTGTCATTGATGTCAACATACTTCTATTGCATTAATGATAAGGTTTGGATGAGTCGTGAGCTGAGGATATTGAAAATTAGTCTCAATCAGGAACAGTGAAGAATAGTGATGACAGTAAGGTAAATTCCAAGATAGGATGAGGATCAGAGGATGCAGATTAAAGGGTTTGTAGATATGTGTCTGTAGATGATCCAGTAGAGATTTCAGAGGTCCGCATGAAGACATGAAGATGTTGTTGCCGCTCAAGTAAAACCAGTTTCGGTAGGTGTTCAGAGGTGACTGAGTGTAACAAGAAAGGTCCAGTGAGATCCAGAAATGAAGTTTCCTGCTCTACATATTTGAGGGAGTATTAAGGAATTCCTTGTGATGTGTCAACTCAATTGGTTCATGAATGGAAGGTCTAGAAGTATCCATTCTTTGGTGACAGTGGTGACAGACTATGTTCTTGATGCTCCGGATGAAAGAGAGAAGGATTTTAGTATGTAAATGAAGTGCGGATTTAGGAAACCTTGTGAAGGACTTTGGATTGTGTGTAGCATGTGTTAGTGGTCCACATTGGAGTTGGAGCTCGCTATTGAAGATTAACCTCTGGATGATGATGTTCTTCCTGAGACTGGCTGACCAGATAAGTTACACTTCTTGTGGATGTTCTGGTAGATGTTTTCTGACTTAAATGATTATTCCTAAGTTGATGTCTTGTACAAATAAGGGGTTACGAAGTCATTTCAAATTTGTCCTTGTGGTGATGAGACTGTTGTAGTGAGGAGGAGAGAAAAAAGCAAAGAAGAAGTATTGGGCTTAAATGGAACTGATTCAAGCATGGTGAAGATGCTATTCTCCAGTGCATGTATGTGATATTTATTTCTTTATAGACAGTGTGTCTCTTGTAGGCAATGAGCCTCTTGTGACCAGTGTGCTCAGGCAGTGAGCCCTAATTGGCATGTGCCATTTGTTCTTTCTATTCTTCTAATAGAGAATACAATCTTGGGTTAATCACCCCGTGGTTTTTCCCTTAACTGGGTTTTTCATCTTAAAATCTTGGTGTCTTATGTGTTGATGTGTTTCTACTCTTGGTTTGAATGCATTATGGTTCATTATTAATATACTGCTAATCACTAAGAAGATTTAAGTGTTTTATTGGAGAAAGTTTTGCACAACTGATTCACCCCCCCTCTCAGTTGTGTGCCCTAAGTCTAACATCCCTATCACCAGAGAATAATCAAAAGGAGCACGCTTTACATTGGTGAATGTAACTTTCTCACAACTTTACACCGGAAGCTCAAACTTAGGATTTAGCATCTTCAGACATCCCTTTAAATAACTTCCAATCTACAAACTAAGATCATTCACCAAGAAGAGATGTGGAGAAATCTACCAAACTATTCTTCAGCATACAACTCTCTGTCTATACTGCACTTGACTGTAACTCACTTGATTCTTCCAGAGAGGCCAATTTTCTCAATCTCCTCAACATACAAAGCTTCTAAACAAGTAATACAATAGAAGATAGTTGACACCAATGACAACAAAGATATGTTGACATCAATGACAACAGCAATTAGGCATATACTTGCAGCAATCTTCCCCTTTGTCATTGATGGCAACATATGATGTGAAAAACTGTAACAACCATCAAGACAAGATTCTCCCCCTTTCTCTTTACACACCTACACTCTTTCTTTCTACAAGATTCTCCCCCTTTCTCTTTACACATCTGCACTCTTTCTCTATCTAGGTTTTTCACCTAACTTCTCTCTCCCTTTGACATCAATGGCAAAGGGCACATACTTACACTCTTCTACTTTGATCTAATCTTTCTTCTGAACTCTATGACTACTCCCCCTAAGAAGCAGCCCTAAAAGGCATCAATCTGGATCATTGAACACCTTTGGATTAATGCACTATTGTGCATCTTAGTTTAGAGTAGGAGGAGTGATAATCCCTAACTTTTCTCTGAGATACTCAAAGGTATCCTTAAGTAGAGGCTTGGTGAAAATGTCTGCAATTTGATCTTTGGTAGAAACATAGTCCGACTTGAATTCATTCTCTATCACCTTTTCTCTCAGAAGATGATACGTAATGGATATGTCCTTTGTCCTTGAATGCATCACTAGATTCTTTGATATGTTTATGGCACTTCTATTGCACAAAAGATTGCAATTGGATCCTCATACACAATTCTAATGTCTTTCAAAGTCTACTCCATCCATAACACTTGGGTGCAATTACATGTTACTACAATGTATTTTTCTTCTGTAGTAGACATGGATATTTAATCTAGTTTCTTGCTCAACCAAGATACTAACCTTTTTACCAAGAAGAATGCACCTCCACTTGTACTTTTTCTATCAACCACATCTCCGGCCCAATCTGCATTAGTATATGCACTAAGAGTAAATTCACTATCCTTAGGGTGCCACAAACCATAATCCATTGTACCTTTTAAATATATTAGAATTCTCTTGACTGCAATCACATGTGATTCCTTGGGTTTTTCTTGAAATCTTGCCACAAGACATACTGCATGTATTATGTCAGGTCTGGTTTGAGTCAGGTAAAGTAATCCTCCAATCATAGATTTGTACCTTTTTTGGTCTGCCATGGGTGAGTTATCATTTGTTCCTAACTTACAACCATTTATCATATGTGTGTAAACTAGTTTAGAGTCTTCCATCCCAAATTTCTTTAACAACTCTTTCAGATACTTATACAGAGAAATGAAGCTACCTTTATCTTATTAATTTATTTGCAGGCCTAAAAAGAAGTTCATCTCTCCAAACATGGACATTTCAAATTCACTTTTCATTTCTCTAGCAAAAACTGAGCACATACCTTCATTTCCTCCAAAAATAATATCATCAACAAAGACTGCAACAATTAGGATTTGTTTATTATTGATCTTGAAGTAGAGATTGTTGTCTATAGTACCTTTACTGAACACTATAATGAACTAGATACCTATCCAACCATGCATACCATGCCCTGGGGGCTTGTTTTAATCCATACAAATATTTTTTCAATCTGCATACCATGTCACCCTGATCTAATGAGTGAAATCCTTCCAGTTGTTCAATATAGACTTCTTCTTCCAACTCTACATTTAAGAAAGCAGACTTCATATCCATTTGGTAAACCTTGAAATCTTTGTAGGCTGCAAAGTCCAAAAACATCCTTATTGCTTCAATCCTTACCACTGGAGAAAAAGTTTCTTTAAAGTATATTCCTTCAACTTGAGTGTATCCTTTGCATACCAACCTTGCTTTGTTTGTTACCACTTCACCATTCTCATTCATCTTGTTTCTGAAGACCCACTTTGTGCCAATAATATTCTTATCTGTTGGTCTAGGAACAAGATCCCAAGTCTAATTCTTCTCTATCTACATCAATTCTCTTCCATAGCTTTTGCCCAATTCTCATCTTTGCAAGCCTTATCCACAACTTTAGGTTCAATCTTAGAAATTAGTCAGAAATTTACTTATTCCTTTGTATCTTTTCTTCTAGTTAATATCCCTTTGCTCTTGTCTCCTATGATTTTATCTTTAGAATGACTGAGTCTTACATACCTTCAAGTTTTGGTAGCACTTACCAGAGCTTGTTCTTCTTCATCTGAGTTGTCTTCATGTTGCACCACTTCTAAAACATCTGGTTCATCTGATTCATATCCACCTAATTTTGAAGACCTTTCCTTACATTCATCAACTTTAACATTTTCACTTTCAATGATCTTATTCAGCCTCTTATTATAGCATCGGTAGGCCTTGCTCTTAGTGGAGTAACCAAGGAAGATTCCTTCATCACATCTAGCATCAAACTTGCCTAAATCTTCTTCTCTTTCGATATAACATTTGCTACCAAAAACTTTGAATTATTTCACAGTAGAAACTTTACCATGCCACAATTCATAAGGAGTCTTAGAACTGTTACCTTTTACTTGGACTCTGTTTAGGATATATATAGCAGTGTGAATTGCCTCTCTCCAATATGCTTCTAGAAGATCAGCTTCTTTCAACATCGTTCTAGCAGCTTCTTGAACTGTTCTATTTTTCCTTTCAACAACTCCATTTTGTTGTGGAGTTCTAGGTGCAGATAGATGTCTCTTTATTACATATTCTTCACAAAAGAAATTGAATTCATTTGATGTGAACTCTCCTCCTCTATCTGACCTCAGGCATTTGATTTTCAAATCCATCTCATTTTCAACCATTGCCTTAAATGCCTTGAACTTATCTAGATCTTCAGCTTTTCCTTTCAAAAAGGTGACCCAAGTCATTCTAGAATAATCATCAATAAGCAACATGAAATACCTATCTCCTTGCAAACTTCTTACTCTGGTAGGTCCACACAAATCTGTATGCACTAGCTCAAGTAGTCCTCCAATTGATTGATCCTTGCTTTTGAAATTTGTTCTTGTTTGTTTCCCAAATTGACACTCCTTATAGATAGGATTAGTAGGCTTCACAAGCTTAGGTAGATCTCTAATAGCCTGTGTAGTACTTATCTTCATAATGTTATCAAAATAAATGTGACACAACCTTCTATGTCATAACCAACTCTCATCAACCTGAGCCAACAAGCAATAGTTATCAGTTCCTTTCAAGTGATAGATATTAACTTTGGTCTTCTTACCAGTTACAATGACTGTTCCAGAGATTTCCCTGATCTTGCATCCGTTGTTCTTGAAACATAAATCATAGCCCTTGTCACACATCTAATCCACACTCAAAATATTATGCTTTAATCCTTTCACATACAAGACATCTTTAGTATTATGCTTGCCATCAAAAGAGATAGATCCTTTTCCACAAATCTTACTAGTTGTATCATCTCCAAACCTAACCAGTCCACCATCATACCTTTCCAAACTCACAAACATACTTTTGTCACCAGTGATGTGGTGAGAGTAGCCACTATCAATAACCCATTCATCCTTGTCCTTAATGACTTGAGCAACCAAGGCATTTTCCATTGGTTTTTCTTCCTTCACACAATTAGTAGAATTAGTAGACATGAGATCTTCCTTAATAGCAATAAACAAGCATTCATTTCCAAAAGTAATAGCATTATTTGGTTCACAATTATCTCATACTCCTTCTTCATCATCAAAATCTTCAGCATAATAACACTTCTTTTGGGTCCTAGGCCTGTTCTCATATCTTTTTCTATTCCTTTCAATTCTTTTAGAACATCTAGAAGAAAAATGACCTACTTTACCACAAGAGAAATATTTGAAAGGTAATTTGCCTTTATACTTACCGGATCCTCTTTGTAGTCTGTCCATAAAGTTTGCTTCAATTTCATCAAACTCGTTATCGGATTCTACCTTATACTTTTCTGATCTTGAAGTTCTTCCAGAAGTACTAGCTTTGAAGGTCATCTCAAATTTTGACAGAGCATCATCAAACTCTCTCATTTCAAAGGCATAACCTTACCAAGTAGCTGATCCCAATCAACTTCCTTAACTTGCATGAATTCTTTTATTGTAGCTACCTTGTGACAGTAGGACTTGGACAGAGATTTGAGAATTTTCATCACAATTTTCTTATCGTCGAGAGTTACCCCCATGGCTTTTATCCCTTTAACAAGTTCGTCAACTCTTTGCATAAAGGCTGATAAGTTTTTGTCTTCATTCATCTTCAAACTTTCATATTTCACTTTTAGACTTTGTAGCTTTACTTCCTTCATATAATCATCTCCTTCATATAGATTTTTCAACCTTTCCCATACCTTATTTGTAGTTTCAAGATCCACAAATTTCATCAATATTGAGTTGGTTAATGAGCTCAGTAGAGAATCTTTTGCCTTGACATCCATCTCATATTCTTTGATTTCATCTTCAGTTGTCAGACCATTTGCAGGCATGGTGTTTTTTGTTTTTGTAACTTTCCATACTTTGTAACCAAGACAAAGAAGATGGATTTTCATCTGAGCCTTCCACAAACCATAATTTGTTCCATCAAAATGCGGTGCATCCTTCTTGTAAGACATTTTGGATCTTCCTCAAGCTGTTAAAATTATTTAGAGGAACTTGGCTCTGATACCAGTTATTGATATGCTCCAGACAACTGAGAGGGGGGGTGAATTAGTTGTCTCAAAAACATAAACACTTCTGCAATTAAACATCAATCACTTATCCACAATTATTATCATTTAACAATGAATGCATAAAATTAGAAACTTAACCATAGATACAACATCAAACACAAGAGACACTAGATTTTATGTGGAAAACCCCAAGGTGGGGAAAAACCATGGAGAGGATTAGCTCAATATATATTGCAATCTTGAAATAACAATGTTTAGGCTTGGCCACTCCACGGGCCTAAACATACTGGCTCACTACCATGAAGAACAACAAGGTCTAGTAGGCTCACTACCTCAACCCTAACCCTAGCAAGAGTACAATAAGGGATATTAAACACTGAGGGTTGTTAAACCCTACTAGCGGCTCACTACCAGGCTCAATGCCACGATCAACACCTTTTTATGTCTATGATTGAAGTACAACAATTCCTTTGCTCTACTCTGCCTCTACTCTACTCTGCCTCTTCTTTGCTATGCCTTTTGAACCTTTCTTATTATCTTTCCATCTTCGCTCCAGGACATCTTTTCCATGACTCAACTACAAGTATTTATACACTTCATCAACCTTGGAATTATCATCAAGGTTGGTGTTACAAACGTTTACAAAATAGGTCCTGACCTATTACAATATTATACAAAGTAAATGAAGTAAATATGTACATAGATCATGCCACGCCTTAGTTGGGACTCAAACACAATTCCACAGTCTTCAAGGAATCTCTACAATAACTGGAATTAACCAAGTCAGGTAAGATTGGTTACACATTACACTATTTGTGAACAATCTTCAAACATGATCTCAATTCCTTAACGTGGACCAATGTCAAGATAGGAACATGATTAGGAGACATCCACAAGCACATTATAATCATCAGGAGCAACTGCACGAACCTTAACCACTTTATCCATAGGAATCTTCTCATTGGAACACATGAACTTCACTGTCTTCAACTGACATGAAAGAAAGATAGCTTGCAGAATAACAAAACATGAACCACTGCATTTGTAGGCACTTATCATAATCCCAGACTTCCCTCTAGAACTGTAGAGTAAAATACTTTACTGCGAAGGAATGCGGAGCATAATATTTTCTCCCTGTAACCAAAGAATAATCAGAAGTAGCAGGCAATACTCTGGTGAATGTAACTTTCTCACAAATTCACACCGGAAGGTCAAACTCAGGATTTAGCATCTTCAGACATCCCTTTAAATAAATTACAATCTGTAAACCAAGATCTTTATCCAGCAAGAGAAGCAGAATAGCCTACCAAACTATTCTTTAGCATACAACTCTTTGTCTATACTGCACTTCACTGTAACTCACTTGATTCTTCCCAAGAGGCCAATTTTCTCAATATCCTTAACATACAAAGCTTCTAACCAAGTAATAGAATGGAACATAATTGACACCAATGACAACAAAGATATGTTGACATCAATAACAACACTGATTAGGTACATACTTGCAACACGTACCCTATTCCAAAACTCCCATTTTCACACAAGTTGGGAGGATCATGGCAAAGGTTCTGGAGTTTGGTTTTACACTTGCCAATTTATTTTTATTGAAGTTTTTTTAAAGCCTTTTCAACATATTTGATTTTCTATGTATCTTGCAAAAACTAAGAAATGACAACCAACAATGGCTTGTAAATGATCCTTTACAATGGCCATTGACTTTTGGTCTAAAACACTAATTTATAAAATTAATGATAAATGAAATCATTTCTCTTCTTTAGTCATTTTGATGATTCATTTTCCTTAATAATGAGGAGCAAAATTTGAATACATATAAGACTAAGTGGAAACCAATAAAGAAATCATTTAGCATTTGTTATCATTATCTTTATGTAGTTTTAAATTTATGTGTTCCTTTGCAAGTTAAAAATAGGCCTTACAAGAAAAAATGAGGTTTAATATTACATTCTTGTAATATAGCCATTGTGGAAAACCTAATGTAAGTAAAAGTAGCATTTTGAATTCTTTAGTTAGGGAGGACCCATATTTGTTGTTTATATTGATTGAAAGGTGCAAAAATAACTATTCTACCACATTTTCTTTCCAAATTCAATGATGTTACAAGCCTCAAAATCTTTGAAGCCTTGCTACATTTCTTGGCTAATTTAGATGTAAAAGTTCAATAGTATGTGTTAACATATCTTCCAGAAACATCCTCCTTGGAAATATTTAATAATTTCCTTATTTCTCTATCTTGAACTTGGTCAATGGGAAAAAGGCATAGAACTTTTAAGGATTAAATTCCCAAATTTTGCCAATTATAGATCTAACAATTCATTATAGCATAATCAACATTAACAAAAGTTACTATTTATGAAGCAACTATGTTACTCATTTAAATATTTACAAGAGGTTGAGTACACATATGTTGAATTGATGGATATTGACCATCCTTTCTCTTTGTGAATGTATGCAAAGTCCCTAAGTTCTTTAGGATTCTCATACATGTGTAGAGAATATTTTAATATAAAGATTAATATACCCAAGTTAAATATAATGTTCTCCTCTCTATGGCTACCTTCATGTGAGCATTTTTACAATTCAAACTTAGCTTTAACTTCCTTATAAAGGTAACCTTTATAATTCACTCATGTAAGTCCAATAGTTGGATGATTCATGAAGCTCTAAGAAGACTGATTGATACATCACAAGATCTCAATAAAGAGATGACATCTTTAATAGAATTACATTTAACTTTTTTCACATTTCTATTCAATTAGTATCCTGTTATAGAAGGAAGTTTTCTTCAAAATATAATTAGTGAATTACTATTCGTAATGGTAAAGTTCGTCTATCCATGCTAATTTCCATTTGGTAAATTGTATCCATTTTGGAGCAACTAGTTCTACTATGCTTGTTATGTCTATTTAGAACTAACATCTTGATTTGTTACACAAGTCAATTTTAAGTTGCATTATGCGCCCATAACCCATAGCTCTTAGGATCATTTTCATATTGTAAACTTTGGATAGTATGACATTGTTTGAATGAGTTGGTTGGATTAAAAAAATACTTTTATAAGATGTGCAACCAAACAAATTCTCTTAGGATTAGACAAGGGGACATTGCAAATTATACAGGAGAGAGAAAACCTCTAAATATATTTTGATATGGAAGTCCCACAAAAATTAGTTATTAGTGTAAACTTGTTATATACAAGTTTAAAGAGTTTTTATAAAAAATTCATTAAACAAATCTTCATCATTGAATTAAATTAAAATTGAATTAATCTTATTACTTAAAAGAAAGAAATATTAAACCTAATATTTCTCTATGAAGTTTTCTATAAATAGAATTGTTTATTTTCATTCTTTTATTTTTTCTTAAGATACCTTGAGGGATTCATTATACCATACTGTGTTTATTGTACTTTGTTATTTGAATTGATCAACTCAATAACATTGTATGAGTACAGTTGCTTCAAGAAGTATTATAAAGGACCACTATCCTTGGATTGCAAGTAATGAGATAGACCTTAGAATTATATGATAAAAAGCTTGACCACTTATAATTACTTAAATATTGTCATATTAAACTCCTTTGTCATCACACAAAACTTCTACCTTTTTATGTTACTAAACATTCTTGATTTTATTTAAGAGATTCATCATTTTATTAGTACAATTTTAGATTTCTTCCAAGATAGAAGATGTTCTCTAAGGACTAGTATGTTCTCCTCATGGATTTAAGTCGATTATGGAGTCATAAGATCATAAGTATATTAAGAGATGATCATTCATGTAGTATAGTTGTCTTAAGTAGTTCAATCATAAAACGATACTTCCAATGATGAGGTCAAAATATTATTGATACAACATATTTACATACTTGTGCAAGTTTATTAACAATGGAGATTAGGAAGTTTTAAGTGAACTTCTTGCTGTGATATCTACCTCATCTTACTTGTATTAAGTCCTTATTGGTTTTAATTAAGAGTAAGTTGGTAATGATCATGTAAAAAAATTGTTTCAATTCTTTACCTTTGAAATAAAGTTTATTGGTGTATGATAAATTAAGTTATCAAGATTTCCTTATTTTTCCAAGATTGAATCTCTACATACATTGCTGATAGAATAACATTTCTAGTTATGCGATGTACAATTATAAATTAATGACATTGATTGTATCATTTCTAGTCCTATTCATTTCACATAAAAGAATTTATGAAGCATATTTTCTATACTTAACTTGATTAAGGATTCAATAAACTGTGTTCCCTTTGTCAATTTCTTTATTAGTAATTATACAAGTTTGTTTTTTCTATTAGCTAGGTAAACTTTAAACAAACGTCCAGACATAAAACAAATCATAGTGTTTAATTTTTACAGTATCTCTGTGTCACGTTTATGGATAATGCCGTCACATTAAACCAAGTACCTTGTGCCTAACATAGCTGCAAAAATTACATTTGGGAACCATCCCTCTAAATCATCGAGGAGTAATAGGGGACATGTTGAAGGTAAATATGCAGGAAGGGAAAATCCCCTCGGATACCTCATTAAGAGGATTAACAAAAAGAAATGACAAGTCTAGTGAAATAGTTGTATAGTGATTACCATGTGAAGTTCTAAGTATTGAGGGTAAAATGCTCATTAGAAAACCTATCAAACTATCAACAGAAAATGGGGCTTATTGACAACATGAGTCTAAATCAGAGATGACATGTAAAATGAAAGATAGGGCAACTAGTCTAAATCAGAAATCCTATCTTCCATATGCTCTCACCTCGTCTTCGTGAATCTTACTGATCATAAAGTATTAGGGAATCAGGAATGGACTTAGTCACGAAATTACCTAATTTGGCTTGATGAAGTAAACTAGATTTCACCGGCAGTCACCTGATAGGGATTCCTCCACACTAGGACTAACTGAAAAACACTCCTTTAGGTGTTTACGGTAGTGGACTAACTTTCATCTTAGTTTCACTAAGTGGGTGGCAGCTGACGAAGAACTATCTGGGGCAGGGAATAACCCTATAAAGGGCTAGGTACCCGCTCACAATTACATCAAACATAATGCAAAACATAACTACATATTCGCATTCCCCGTGTTAGTCACATCTGAAGGAAGGGGTCCTTAATCTCGTGGATACAGGATATCTATGTAGTCTAGACGGTGAAGGATGCCCTCAGTACTCAGGTCCTCTAAATGTAGGGTGTTCTTTTATAGTTTGTGTAGTGATTTCTGAAACATGTTAACAAGAGATTGTCCAATTAGTTTTGTGCAGATGATAAGTATACAAGTCACTCGGGAGAAAGCAAGTTGTCAAAAGTGAATGCAGGATGTAACAAAGAGCTTAAGGTATGTGTGATCCATTGTTTTTATAGGTTATCTTGCGTAATTATACTCTCTCTTCAATAGATTTAAAATTGCTGATTTTAGAAAGCTAAACTTAAGTTCATCTCATCTCTATAACATGCATCAAGCACTTCTTAGAATTAATTGAAAAATTTCACATTTCCTACATCTGTTAGATCAAAAATTTTATTTCCCCAGTATTTTTGAATTCAGAGTTACTATTATTTTGTTAAGGATGAGTCAGGTCGTTATATGTAGTATCAGAGTAGAGGCTCAAACACTAGGCCTAGAGGTCTGCTAACCTAAAGTATGGAAAGAATTAAGATATAAGGTGTTATAATATGATGTTAATGATATTCCCTTCTTGTGATTTAATGATCATCTAGTTATTGATGAACGTGGAGAGAAACATGCAAAGAAGAGAAAATTGTAAGGTCGTAGATAAAACCTCCCTAGAGGGTGAGATGAATAGATTGAAAATGAGACGATAGTAATCTAGTACATGACAATCGTGAGACTTGTGGATTCTATTAAAGGATCTTTTCATAATGGCATGCCTTGGGTTGTGTGGGGGCATGTGACTATTCATGTGGATTTTTGATACAAAAAAGATGATGAGGTTGTTCCAAGTTGTGTGGGGAATGCTTAGTGTGACATGGTGATTTGTCATTGTGCCCTATGTGGTTAAGACCATTGTACGATTTAGCTATTTCAGTGATAGAAGCCTACCTTGTTCCCTACTCCCCTTAGGTTGCCTTGTTCTAAGGCTACATGGCGGTTATAATGTGTAATTTTTGTGAGATTGTTGAATTATTTATTCTTGTGTTAAAGGTTTTACTTAAGTGTTAAGCCAATAGTGTTTTGTTTCTAAGATGGTCATTTTGCCTCAAGGAATTGTTCTTGTTTAAATTTGGGATGTTGTAATATTTTCTATCTTTGATCTTCACTTCTTCTTGGCTTGTTTTATTATAAATCTATTCTAATTGAGGATTTAACTTATGGACTTGTTTTACTTAGTCCTTCCTAATTTGAGGTATTTTATTGTTGCAACTGTTGGCATGTGTGGAGTAATGTGATTTCTATAAACTATCATGTTTAGGAGGGGCCCCTAGTAGGTTGTACGGGGGAGTAGGTGGCCTGAGGAGATTCTATTGTGAGGATGGGGTTGCAAATGGGACTAGTATGGGATAGCCATAATCCATCCATCCCCCTAGATCTATGAGTGTGTTTCTTGCATACCTTCCCCTTGGAGGATAACACCTTAAATGAACGCAAAAAAGCTATCAGGAAACATAAGGAGGGGTCCTTGAGAGGGCCTTACGATCATCTTTCTCTTTCAGTTACTTGTGATCCATTGTTCTTATAGGTTATCTTGCGTAATTATACTCTATCTTTAATAGATTTAAAATTGCTGATTTTAGAAAGCTAAACTCAAGTTCATCTCATCCTGTAACATGCATCAAGCACTTCTTAGAATTAATTGAAAAATTTCACATTTCCTACATTTGTTAGATCAAAACTTTTATTTCCTCAGTATTTTTGAATTTAGTGTTATTATTATTTTGTTAAGGATGAGTCAGGTGCTTATATGTGGTATCAGAGTAGAGGCTCAAACACTAGGCCTAGAGGTCTGCTAACCTAAAGTATGGAAAGAATTAAGATATAAGGTGGTATAATATGATGTTAATGATATTCCCTTCTTGTGATCTAATGATCATCTAGTTATTGATAAATGTGGAGAGAAACATGCAAAGAAGAGAAAATTGTAAGGCCATAGATAAAACCTCCCTAGAGGGTGAGATGAATAGATTGATAATGAGACAATAGTAATCTAGTACATGCCAACCGTGAGACTTGTGGATTCTCTTAAAGGATCTTTTCATAATGGCATGCCTTGGGTTGTGTGGGGGCATGTGACTATTCATGTGGATTTTTGATACAAAAAGATGATAAGGTTGTTCCAAGTTATGTGGGGAATGCTTAGTGTGACATGGCGATTTGTCATTGTACCCTATGTGGTTGAGACCATTGTACGATTTATCTATTTAAGTGATAGAAGCCCACCTTGTTCCCTACTCCCCTTAGGTTGCCTTGTTGTAAGGCTACATGGCGGTTATAATGTGCAATTTTTGTGAGATTGTTGAATTATTTATTGTTGTGTTAAAGGTTTTACTTAAGTCTTAAGCCAGTAGTGTTTTGTTTCTGAGATGGTCATTTTGCCTCAAGGAATTGTTCTTGTTTAAATTTGGGATGTTGTAATGGTTGCTATCTTTGATCTTCACTTCTTCTTGGATTGTTTTATTTTAATGTATTCTAATTGAGGATTTAACTTATGGACTTGTTTTACTTAGTCCTTCCTAATTTGAGGCATTTTAATGTTGCAACTATTTGCATGTGTGGATTAATGTGATTTCTATAAAATGTCATGTTTAGGAGGGGCCCCTAGTAGGTTGTACAAGGGAGTAGGTGGCCTGGGGAGATTCTATTGTGAGGATGGGGTCACAAATGGGACTAGTATGGGATATCTTGCATACCTTCCCCTTGGAGAATAACACCTTAAATGAACATGAACAAGCTATTAGGAAACATGAGGAGGGGTCCTTGAGAGGGCCTTACGACCATCTTTCTCTTTCAGTTACTTGGCACTAAGGTATTAGTGATATTGGTTTTATGGCTAACTAAACGAGTAATAGAAATTGATGTCACAGATTCCTAGTTTGGGTTTAGCTACTATCAATTTTGGGATTCTAGCACTACTTTTGGATAACAAGCCCTATGGTGGTGCCAACTGATGCAACAGTTGTGAAGAGAGATGGATTGAAAGTTGGAGGAGTTGATGTGGTAGTCTTTGCAAATAGTCATGCATGATAGCTAGAATTGTTACCTTTCGTTTAAGTGTTGATATCTGTACTTGAGCATGTATTCATTTTAAGTGTAATATTGATATGATATCAGAATAATAGAAGTCAATTGTACTCAAAAGTATCCCCAAGGTTGAAATTACTTGTACCTAGCTTTGTTGAAACTGAGGTGTGTACAAGTCAATATTATGTATCCCCTGGTTGACTTCCTCAGCACAATGCTTGGTCAGATTGTGGTCTCTAGGAAGTGACTCATGGACCATATTGATCCCGAAGGAGTCAAAAGTCTCTGGAGAGAGCATAATGATTCCTGTCATATTTAGCCCATAGGGCTATTATGTTTACCTATTGGATAAAGTTTTGATCTATTTGAGCAGTATAGGCCATTTGACCGTTATTTTTCAAAATTGTGCAAAATCAAAAGGTGTAATTAAGAGTTGTTGGAAAAGATAGAGGAATAGAAACCTAGAAGAAGGTTGAAAGAATTGAAAAGGGAGAACAGGTTACAAAAAAGTGATGTTGAAAAAGCTTCTTTAGAAAGTGAAAGTGAAGATAACAGTGTGACTGAACCACATTAATTGAGAAGTGATAGGGTTTGTTAGACCTAGTTCCATATGAACCAGTTGCCCAAAGGACAAAAGAGCCTGGTTGGCTTTATTTCATTATGTCCTATTTTGGACACTTTAGCCCAAATTGGCTATTTCCTAAGTACTCAGATTGACTAAGATAATATAAACTCTTCTAAACTATGGTGGTGTATCATTTATCTTGGATTATAACATATGTTGACATAAACTTCAAACGTAACTATAAATTCTGATAATGATGGATTACCAAGGCAGAATCTATGAACCAAAATTATTTTTACTCAACTTAGCAAGATTGATTCTAAGGTTTTATTATCTTTAAGTGAACATGAATGATCAAGGACATTGTAATAGCATCAAAGGAGGTTTTAAAATGAGATAAAATTAAGGATATGAACAATAAGATCAGACAGTTGGACTTTGAGATTGGTACAATTTTCATTATGATCAAGTATGGGTGAAAGAAAAGGAGAACAATAAATGTGACCCTCTAAATTAAAGGTGGATTAGAAAGATGACTTGGTATAAAGGAAGAAAATTATTTAATGACGTTTTGGATATGTTGACTTTGGATAGGATCAATTATATTTATGAATATTTTATTCTTTATGAAAGAAAATGATCAGAAACCAAATTAAGGAGCAAGTTTACTTAGCTTTATTATGAATGGACTAAGGTAAAAACATTCTTATATGGAAATAAATCTCATAAAGAGATGTTAGAAAATAATAATATTATGATCCTCGCAATGACATGATAATAATTTGGCCTCTTGACATTGAAATCTATTTTGGAAGATTTTTGTTTACTCTTGAATATACCATTCTCATAACGAATCCATGAGCACGAGTATGTTTTAATTTCATTAGTTTTATATCACATATTTGAGTTCATGATAACAATGCATATTTGATTTGATGGCTCCATTCTATGATAATTGTGAAGAAGTTATATTATGGTGATAATGTGCTTAATGATGACACTCTTGCAAGTTAGATTTATTCCTTAATTTTTAAATTGTTGCATTTAAAAGGATCCTAAAGATAATTATGAGGAAGGTACTTACATGATGAATTAATGATTTAAAAATGACATATTTGGTAACTTATGGTTAATCTTAATGAATTATTACTTTAATTTGCTTGTTCAAAGTACTTTGTGATGAATTGCTGCACACCAACATGGAAATCTTAGAAGCATGGCTGAACAAAACCATGATTAACATCATAACATGATATGTCTGACAACCTCTGTAAGTGTTTATCCTAGACACAAGAAATTTTGATTGGACGAGTATACTGGAATAATCAACATTCTTGACTAGAGAACAAGCTACAAGGATATACTTAATCAGGTTTGAAAGGTTAAAGTAATTTCTTAAACTTGCATTCTTACGATAATACATATTTTCATTATCATGATAGAAGTTTTGATCTATGACACCTTAATTCATGAACTAAAGTTAGTGATTTTTTACATCGGGATGATGCAAAGTTTTGGGGGGGAAGTATGTCGCGACCTAATAGCTCTCTATCTCTTTGTTTAAAATAAATATAATATTTAATTTGAAATCAAATTACTTTTCCCTCCTCACCTTGCACAAGAATTTAATTTTATTTAGGTGGCAAGAAGTTTAAATAAATAAAATAAAAAAATAAGAGAAATTTTTTTTCTAGAAACAACATCTCCTAAGGCAATTTCTCAAGAATCACATGGGAGAACTCTTTTACACAAGAATTAATGACAAATTGGAAGAGAGGCATTAATTGAGTAGACTTGACCCAATCTTCCACCATGTGCTTAGACTTCAGTCCAAAGTCTTCCAGAATTTCCACCATGTGGTTGGAAAATGATGGCCTACAAAAGGATTGAATTTTTTTATAAATAGAATGGAAAGATGGAGGGAGGGACACACCTGGTTCTGGTTTGGAGTGCTGGAGAAATCTATAAGAGCTCTCCTCTCCAAAATTTTCTTTCTTTCATTTGAAATTTTGGTTCTTGAAATTTTGTTAATAATTTTATTATAGTCTAATTTTGTTTTGGATTCATTTTAATGATATTTCTTAGGACCATTACAATTTGAAATCAATCATGAGAGAATTTGTGTATAAGTTTTTGTGAAGGTTTTGATGATTGGAAGTGGAATTTGTAACTATTATTTTTGATAAAAAAAAAAAATCCCTTGCAATTATGTTTTGATGGATGTCCATACCCTATTTCTGAGTGTCCATACCTGCCAATTGTATTTGCTTGAATGTTTCTAAAGCCCTTTTATCAAATCCATATTGTGCATATCCTGCAATCATACTTCTTTTAGGGATTTTGGCTAATAGTCCATGTGCTTTGTCTATACTTCCACAATGTGCTTACTGGTTCACCAAAGCAATTCTAATCATAATATCTGAAAATAATTTCTCCTTCTATCATGCTTTGACATAACTCTATACCCTATTCTTAATTGTCCATTGGGCATAGGAAAGGAGGACTTTGGCATAGGTTTTGGATTTTGGCCTTACGCTAACCAATTGCATTTGCTCGAAAATTTTAAAAGCCTATTTCAACCCATCTTGTGAAATCCTGCAATCATTACAGTCCATGAGGCGATAGTTCTTTGAGGGATTTTGACATGCCAACCAAAATCACCCCTTCCATTATTCTTTAAACCCATACTTTTTTCTTAAGCACCCATTGGGCACAAGCAAGGAGGACATTGGAAAAGGTTTCAAATTTGTTTGTACACCTCCCAGTCACATTTGCTAGAACAAATCCACTTTGTGAAAAACTTGTGATCATTGCAGTCCTTGAAACCACATTTCATTGGGCATTCTGTCAAACAGTCATGTGAATTGTTTGCGCTTCCTCATCTTACATATATGTCTACCAGGTCACTTGTAACTGCAACATCTAACAAAATTTGCCTCCCGGTTTCTTTGGTAGAAGCCCATACCCTAGTCCAAGCACCCCATGCTGACCAGGCAGGGAGGGTGCTAACCAAGGTTATAGAATTTGACTTTACCTCTGCTGATTGTATTTGCCTAAAATTTTCTAGAGCATTTTCAACAAATCCATTTTATGCATATCTTGCAATCATTTGAAGCATTATGTTAAACAGTCGATGTGCCAGGTCTGGGTTTCCTCATTATGCATATATATCTACCAGTGCATTTCCAAATATAATATTTGACGAAAACCCCCTTACCATTATGCTTAACATAAGTCCATACCCTATTCCTGAGAGACCATTTTTGTGCAGTCAGGAGGACGCTGCTAAAGGTTGTGGAATTTGGCTTTATGTCTACCCACTACATTTGCTTGTCAATTTCTAAAGCCCTTTGAAAAAATCCATTTTGTGTAATCCTGTGATCATGCATTCCATGAGATGACATCTACTTGAGGCGATTTTTAAATAGTTCACATGACCTGTCTATGCTTCCACATTTCGCATACATGTCTACAAGGGCAGACACAACTACAAACAAACTCCTATAGACTTTTATGGATATCCATTCCTTGTTCATGAGCACCCAATTTGGCATAGCCAGGAAGACGCTGACAAAGTTTGTGGAAATTGACTTTGCATCAACCAATCGCATTCGTATGAGGGCTTCTAAAGCCTTTTCAACAAACCCATTCTAAACATATCCTTCTATCATGGCATTCCATGTGATCACATTTAATTGAGTCATTTTGTCAAATAGTTCACATGCCTTGTCTGTACTTCCACATTTTGCATACATGTCTACCGGGGCACTTGCCAACTACAACATTGACTAAATTCCTCCATCCATTATGCTTTGACAGATCATCGTACCATGTTCCAAAACACCCATTTTCACATAGGCTAGGAGGATGCTAGCAAAGGTTGTGAAGTCTGGTTTTACACTTGCCAATTGCTTTTGCTTGAAGGTTTTTTTAAAGCCTTTTCAACATATTTAATTTTTCATGTATCCTGCAGAACTAAGAAATGACAACCAACAAGGGCTTGTAAATGGTCCGTTACAATGGCCATTGACTTTTGGCCTAAAATACTAATTTATAAAATTGATGATAAATGAAATCATTTCTCTTCTTCAGTCATTTTGATGATTCATTTTCCTTAATAGTGAGGAGAAATATTTGAATACATATATGACTGAGTGGAAACCAATAAAGAAATCATTTAGCATTTGTTATCATTATCTATATGTAGTTTTGAATTTATGTGTTCCTTTGTAATTTAACAATAAGTCGTACAAGAAAAGATTCAAGGTTGAATATTACATTCTTGTACTATAGCCATTGTGGGAAACCTAACTTAAGTAAAAGTAGCATTTTGAATGCTTTAGTTAGGGAGGATCCATATTTGTTGTTTATATTGATTGAAAGGTGCAAAATAACTATTCTACCACATTTTATTTCCAAATTCAATGATGTTACAAGCCTCATAATATTTGAAGCCTTGCTACAATTCTTAGCTAATTTAGATGTAAAAGTTCAATAGTATGTGTTAACACATCTTCCAGAAACATCCTCCTTTGAAAGATTTAACAATTTTCTTATTTCTCAATCTTGAACGTGGTCAGTAGGAAAAAGTCATAGAACTTTTAAGGATTAAATTCCCAAATTTTACCAATTATAGATTTAACAATTTATTATAGCATAATCAACATTAACAAAAGTTACTATTTATGAAGCAACTATGTTACTCATTTAAATATTTACAAGGGGTTAAGTACATATATGTTGAATTGATGGATATTGACCATCCTTTCTCTTTTTGAATGTATGCAAATTCCCTAAGCTCTTTAGGATTCTCATACATGTGTAGAGAATGTTTTAATATAAAGATTAATATACCTAAGTTAAATATATTGTTCTCCTCTCTATGGATACCTTCATGTGAGCATTTTTACAATTCAAACTTAGCTTTAACTTCTTTATAAGGGTAACGTTTATAATTCACTCATGTAAGTCCAATAGTTGGATGATTCATGAAGCTCTAAGAAGACTGATTTATACATCACGAGATCTCAATAAAGAGATGACATGTTTACTAGAATTATATTTGACTTTTTTCACATTTCTATTCAATTAGTACCTTGTTATACAAGGAAGTTTGCTTCAAAATATAATTAGTGAATTACTATTCATAATGGTAAAGTTTGTCTATCCATACTAATTTCCATTAGGTAAATTGTATCCATTGTGGAGAAACTCTGTTCTACTTTGCTTGTTATGTCTATTTAGAACTAACATCTTGATTTGTTGCACAAGTCAATTTTAAGTTGCATTATGGGCCCATAACCCATAGTTCTTAGGATCATTTTCATATTGTAAACTTTGGATAGTATGACATTGTTTGAATGAGTTGGTTGGATTAAAATAATGCTTTTATAAGATGTGGAACCAAACAAATTCTCTTAGCATTAGACAAGACGACATTGCAAATTATGCAGGAGAGAGAAAACCTCTAAATATATTTTGATATGGAAGTCTCACAAAAATTAGTTATTAGTGTAAACTTGTTATATACAAGTTTAAAGAGTTTTTTATACAAAAATTACTTAAACAAATCTTCATCGCCTAATTAAATTAAAATTCAATTAATCTTATTACTTAAAAGAAAGAAATATTAAACCTAATATTTCTCTATGAAGTTTTCTATAAATAGAAGTGTTTTTATTGTACCTTGTTATTTGAATTGATCAACTCAATAACATTGTATGAGTACGTCTTCTTCAAGAAGTATTATATAGGACCAATATCCTTGGATTGCAAGTAATGAGATAGACCTTAGCATTATATGATAAAAAGCTTGACCACATATAATTACTTAAATATTGTCATATTAAATTCCTTTATGTCATCACACAAAACTTCTACCTCTTTATCTTACCAAACATTCTTGATTTTATTTAAGAGATTCATCATTTTATTAGTACAATTTTAGATTTGTTCCAAGATAGAAAAGGTTCTCTAAGTACTGGTATGTTCTCTTCATGGCTTTAAGTTGATTATGGAGTCATAACATCATAAGTATATTTAGAGATGATCATTCAAGTAGTATAGTTGTCTTAAGTAGTTCAATCATAAAACAATACTTCCAATGATGAGGTCAAAATATTATTGATACAACATATTTACTTACTTGTGCAAGTTTATTAACAATGGAGATTAGGAAGTTTTAAGTGAACGTCTTGCTGTGATATCTACCTCATCTTACAACTTCTATTAAGTCCTTATTTGTTTTAATTAAGAGTAAGTTGGTAATGATCATGTAAGAAATTGTTTCGATTCTTTACCTTTGAAATAAAGTTTATTGGTGTATGATAAATTAAGTTATCAAGATTTCCTTGTTTTTCCAAGATTGAATCTCTATGTACATTACTAATAGAATATTATTCCTAGTTATGCTACATACAATTATGAATTAATGACATTGATTGTATCATTTCTAGTCCTATTCATTTCGCATAAAAGAATTTATCAAGCATATTTTCTATACTTAAATTGCATGAGGATTCAATAAATTATCTTCCCTTTGTCAATTTCTTTATTAGTAATTATGCAAGTTTATCTTTTCTATTACCTAGGTAAACTTTAAACAAATGTCCAGACGTAAAATAAATCGTAGTGTTCAATTTTTATAGTACCTCTATGTCATGTTTACAAGTAATGCTATTGTGTTGAACCAAGTACCTCACGCCTAATATAGTTACAATAAAAACATATGAGCACCGCCCCTCTAAATCATAAGGGAGTAATAAGGGACATGTTGAAGTTAAATCTACAGGAAGGGAAAATCTCCTTGGATACCTCATTAAGAAGATTAACAAAAAAAAGGATGAGTCTTTTGAAATAGTTGTATAGTGATTACCAATTGAAGTTCTAAGTATTCAGGGTAAAATGCTCATTAGAAAACCTTTTAAGATATCAACATAAAATGGGGCTTGTTGCAAGTATGAAGGTGAACCAGTGTTGTCGTTGATGTCAACATACTCATATTGCATTGACAAGAAGGATTGGATGAGTAGTGTGCTGAGGATATTGAGAAAATTAGCCTTAGTCAGAAACAGTGAAGAACAGTGATGAGAAGAAGGCAAATGTATTATATAGGTTGAGAACCGGAGGATGCGGATCAAAGGGTTTGTAGATATGTGTCCTGAAATGTTTTAGTTAAGATTTCAGAGGTCCGCATGAAGATTTGAAGAAGTTATGGTTGTCTGTGTGGAACTGGTTCTGGCAAGTGTTTAGAGGTGACAGAGGATCACAGAAAGGTCCGGTGAGGTCTGAAATTGTATAATCCTAATCTACAGATTGGAAGGTGTGTTTGGGATGTCCTTGTGATGTGTCATCTTGAGTTGTGTATGATTTTGAGGTCCGGAAGTACCCTTTGCATTATGACAGTGATGACAGAGTATGTTCTTGAAGTTCCAGATGAGGAAGAGAAGAGATTCCAGTATGTAGAAAAAGTGCAGATGTACCTGGTCATTCAAGCAAGCTTGTGAAGGTTCTTGGATCATGTTGAGGTTGTGTTGTTGGTCCGCATTGATGGTAGAGCCTGGAATTGAAGATATTCTTCCGGATGAAGTTCTTGTTCCGACTAGCCGACCGGATGAGTTGTTCATCCTGTGAATGTTCTTATGGTGGCCGACCGGATGTGTGATTCATCTGGCGGATACTCTTATGGTTGATTACTGACTTAGATGATTGTTCCTAAAGATGATGTCTTGTATAAATAAAGGTTTGTGAGTTCATTTCAGAGTGTGAATTATGTGGATGAGTGGAGTATAGCAAAGAGAAGTGCAAAGGACAGAGCAGAGACTTTTGGGCTTAAATGGAACTGATCTAGACATGGTAGAGATGTCATTCTCCAGTTCAAGATTGTGATTCTTATCACCTTGTAGATAGTGTGTCTCCTTGTAGGCAGTGGGCCTCTTTGTGAGCAGTGAGCCCTAATTGGTAAGTGCCATTCTTTTTCTTATTCTTCTAATAGAGAATAATCCTTGGGTTAATCACCCCGTGGTTTTTCCCTTAACCGGGTTTTCCACGTCAAAATCTTGGTGTTTAATGTGTTGATGTTTATCTGCTCTTGTGTTTGTGCATTATGCTTTCATGGATGATTAATTGATATATTGTTAACTAACAAAGAAGAATCAAGTGTTTAAAGTAGAGCAGGTTTTTATACAACTGATTCACCCACCCTCTCAGTTGTATGCCCTAGATCCAATAATTGGTATCAGAGCTGAGTTCCTCTGAAAGGAGCTTAACCGCTTGAGGAGATCCAGGATGTCGTCATACAAGAAGGATAGTCCGAAGTTCGATGGAACCAACTTCACTCTCTGGAAAGATCGCATGAAATATCACTTGGAATGTATGGGAAAAGCATACTTGGCCATCGTCTCAAAACCATATGTACCTCCACAAGGTGGTCCGACAACTCTGAATGAAATCACAGATGCTGAAAACAATCTGCAGACCAAGGAAGCTCTGCTAAGCGCATTGAACAACTCAGATCTCTCAAATGTTATTGACCTACCAACTGCATATGAGATCCTGACTAAATTGGAACTTCTGTATGAAGGAGATGAGTTTGTCAAGAGTGCAAGGTTGCAAAGTCTGAAAGGGAAATTTGAAAGATTGAAGATGAGAGATGATGAAAACATCACTACCTTTATGCCAAGAGTAAATGAGCTGGTATGTGGAATTAGAAATGCTGGTGGAACTCTAGATGAAAATGAGATTGTTTGCAAAATCCTTAGATCCCTTCCTGCTGCCTACAAAATCAAGGTTGCTGCCATTGATGAATTCAGAGCCCACACAACTATCACAAGAGAACAATTGGTTGGTAAACTAGCTGCATTTGAAATGACCAAGTTTGGAGATGATCCTCCCAAGACTGAATCTGCTTTCAAAGCCAGTGCCTATGTAAAAGGCAAACAAAGATTTGATCCAGGTGAAAACTCTTCAAGGAAGATGTCATGGTATGATCAAGCAAGAAGCGACATGGAAGAAGAAGAAGCAGAAACAACTCAACTTGAAGCCCTCATTGCAAAGAGACTGCCAAGAGGATCCAGTAAGTATGAAGGAAAACTACCCTTTAAGTGCTTCAACTGCAATAAGATTGGTCATTTTACTTCAAGATGTCTGGAAAGATCTACAAGGTCTAATACTAACAGACAAAGGTTTCAAAAGAATTGCTATTATGTTCATGAAGAAGATGACAATGAAGGAGTAACAGATGATGAATCAGAACTAGGAAGCAAATCTGAAAATGAATGGGTGTTTATTGCCATCAAGGAAGAAGATTCAATATCCTCTGAATCTGTCAATCGCAAGGTTGTGGAAAGAGCTTTGGCTGCTCAAGTGGAAGAAAAGGATGATTGGGTCATTGATAGTGGATGTTCTCACCATATGACTGGTGACAAGAATAAATTCTTGGATTTGGAAAGGTATGAAGGAGGAATGGTAAAGTTTGGTGATAATTCTGCCAGTAGAATCAGAGGTAGGGGAACTATTTCCTTTGATGGAAAGACCAAAATAGGTAATGTACTATATGTTGAAGGATTGAAACACAATCTTCTCAGTGTTGGTCAGTTAGTGGACAAAGGCTACGATCTTCACTTCAAGAATGGAAAATGCAGAATCTTTACAAGCTCTGGAACTGAAATTGCATTTGGTACTCAAACAAAAGGTAATATCTTTCATCTGGTTGGTTCAAATAAAAGTTGTCTATTTGTTCAAGTTGATCAGAGTTGGTTATGGCATAGAAGAATGTGTCATGTAAATTTTGATAACATCATCAAGATAAGCAATATTCAGGCTGTAAGAGATCTTCCAAAATTGATGAAACCTACAAATAGTTTGTGCAAAGAATGTTAGCTAGGTAAACAGAGCAGAGTCTCCTTCAAAAGCAAAGATCAGTCCTCTACTGGATTGTTGGAATTAGTACACACTGATCTCTGTGGTCCGACAAGAATCAAGAGTCTGCAAGGTGATAGATATTTCATGTTGCTAATTGATGATCATTCCTGGATGATGTGGGTTACCTTCCTAAAGGAGAAATCAGAAGCCCTTGAGAAGTTCAAAATCTTCAAAGCTATGGTAGAGAATCAAACCGGATTGAAACTAAAGTGTCTAAGGTCTTATAGAGGTGGTGAATTTACATCTGGTGAGTTCATTGACTTTTGTGAGAAGCAGGGTATAAGGAGACAATTGTCAGCTCCTAGGACTCCACAGTAGAATGGAGTAGTTGAGAGAAAGAACCGGACCATTCAGGAAGCTGCCAGGACAATGATGTTGGAAGCAAATGTCCCTCAAATGTTTTGGAAAGAAGCTATCAGCACTATAGTCTACACTCTCAATTGAGTTCAAATCAGAAACAACACCGGTAAGACCCCCTATGAACTCTGGTTTGGCATCACTCCTACTGTGAAGTATTTCAGAGTATTTGGTAGCAAGTGTTATATTAAAAGAGATGAAGATCTAGGAAAGTTTGATGCTAGAAGTGATGAAGGAATTTTCTTGGGTTACTCCACTCAAAGCAAAGCATACTGGTGTTACAATAAAAGATTAAGGAAGATGATAGAAAGCACTAATGTAAAAGTTGATGAAGCAATTGAGAAACCCTCAAGATTTTATGAGTTTGATGAAGATGATCAAGATGGTGTTCAGGTTCAAGGAACTCAATCCTCTCCGATAAGTCAGAGTCAGCCTGATCCGGTAAATCAGGAAGAAGAGATAGGTTTGAGTGAGCCTGATCAAGAAGTAGCAGTACAGGATACTCCCAAAATTCTAAGGTATGTAAGACAGAACCACTCTGAAGATCAGATCATAGGTGACAGAAACAAAGGTGTGCAAACTAGAAGGAATGTTGCTCAAAATCAGGATGAATGTTGTCTAATTTCAAAGATTGAACCTAAAACAATAAAAGAAGCTTGCAATGATGAAAACTGGACCAAAGCAATGGAAGATGAATTGATGTAAATTGAGAAAAATCATACTTGGGATCTTATTCCCAGACCAAGAGACAGGAATGTGATTGGAACCAAATGGGTCTTCCAAAACAAACTGAATGAAGCTGGTGAAGTAATTAGAAACAAAGCTAGATTGGTCTGCAAAGGCTACTCTCAAATAGAAGGAATTGATTTTGAAGAAACCTTTGCTCCAGTGGCAAGAATTGAAGCAGTCAGATTACTCCTTGCATTTGCTACATTCAAAGACTTCAAGGTATATCAAATAGATGTCAAGTCTACCTTCCTAAATGGTGATCTGGAAGAAGAAGTTTACATTGAACAACTGGATGGATTTCAATTGTCTAATAATGATGATATGGTCTGCAAGTTGAAGAAAGCTTTGTATGGATTGAAGCAAGCCCCAAGAGCATGGTATGATAGGTTGGATAAGCATCTTGTGCAGATTGGATTCAACAAAGGTACTTCTGACAGTAACTTATATTTTAAAATTGATCATGAAAACATTTTGATTGTTGAAGTATTTGTGGATGATATCATTTTTGGAGGAAGAGATTGTATGTGCAAAACTTTTGCAAATCAGATGAAAAGTGAGTTTGAAATGTCTATGCTTGGCGAAATGAATTTCTTCTTGGGTCTGCAAATTACTCAAACAAAGAAAGGGATCTTCATTTCTCAGACCAAATATGTAAAAGAATTATTGAGGAAATTTGGTATGGAAGATTCAAAGCCAATGAACACTCCTATGGCAAACGGATGTAAGTTGAGCAAAGATGATGACTCTCCAAAGGTAGATCAGACAAAGTATAGATCAATGATTGGTGGATTGTTGTATCTCACTCAGACTAGACCAGATATAATGTAGGCTGTTGGTCTTGTGGCAAGATTCTAGGCTGATCCTAGAGAATCTCATGTTATGGCAATCAAAAGAATTTTTAGGTACTTGAAAGGAACAGTTGAGTATGGTCTATGGTACCCTAGAGATCCGGATTTCTCTCTTCATGCTTACACAGATGCAGATTGGGCAGGAGATGTGGATGACCGGAAGAGCACCAGTGGTGGAGCATTCTTTTTGGGAAAGAGATTGGTTTCTTGGCTAAGCAAGAAACAAGATGCAATATCTCTGTCTACAACTGAAGCAGAATACATTACAGCAGCAGGTAGTTGCACTCAAATCTTATGGATGAAGCAGATGCTAAGAGACATTAAAGTTGAATATGAGGAGCCTATCACAATTTTCTGTGATAATTCAAGTGCAATTAATATTTCTAAGAATCCAGTATTGCATTCTAAGACTAAGCACATATCTATCAAGTTTCACTTTTTGAGAGAACAAGTGAACAAGGAAGAAGTTAGATTGGAGTATGTTCCCTCCAAGGATCAGATTGCGGATATCTTTACTAAACCTCTTCCCAAGGACTCTTTTGAATATCTCTGGGAGAAGTTAGGGGTCATGGCCCCTCCGGTAATGAACTAGGATGCACTGATGTGCATCAGTCTGGTGGATATCTCAGTCATATCTTATGATCCAGATTGATGATGGGGAGTTGCTACTAAGAGGGAGCAGTTGGTATGATTCTGATGTGTAGAATTGCAAGTATGAGCCCTTTGCCATTGATGTCAAAGGGGGAGAGAAGACATGTGAAAAACAAGTGGCTGTTGATCAAAGGGGGAGCAGTAAATGAGGAGAAGACATGTTGCTGATAGGGGGAGCTGTGACAGAAAGGAGAAGTTCTTGTCTTGATTGTTTTTCACATCATATGTTGCCATCAATGACAAAGGGGGAGATTGTTACAAGTATGAAGGTGAACCAGTGTTGTCATTGATGTCAACATACTCATATTGCATTGACAAGAAGGATTGGATGAGCAGTGTGCTGAGGATATTGAGAAAATTAGCCTCAGTCAGAAACAGTGAAGAACCGTGATGAGAAGAAGGCAAATGTATTGTATAGGTTGAGAACCGGAGGATACGGATCAAAGGGTTTGTAGATATGTGTCCTAAGATGTTTTAGTTAAGATTTTAGAGGTCCGCATGAAGATCTGAAGAAGTTATGGCTATCTGTGTGGAACCGGTTCCGGCAAGTGTTCAGAGGTGATAGAGGATCACAAAAAGGTCCGGTGAGGTCTGGAATTGTATAATCCTAATCTGCGGATTGGAAGGTGTGTTTGGGATGTCCTTGTGATGTGTCATCTCAAGTTGTGTATGATTTTGAGGTCTGGAAGTACCCTTTGCATTATGACAGTGACGACAGACTGTGTTCTTAAAGTTCCAGATGAGGAAGAGAAGAGATTCTAGTATGTAGAAAAAGTACGGATGTACCTGGTCATTCAGGCAGGCTTGTGAAGGTTCTTGGATCATGTTGAGGTTGTGTTGTTGGTCCGCATTGATGGTAGAGCCCGAAATTAAAGATATTCTTCTGGATGGAGTTCTTGTTCCGACTATCCAACCGGATGAGTTGTTCATCCTGCGAATGTTCTTATGGTGGCCGACCGGATGTGTGATTCATCTTGTGGATACTCTTATGGTTGATTACCGACTTAGATGATTGTTCCTAAAGATGATGTCTTGTATAAATAAAGGTTTGTGAGTTCATTTCAGAGTGTGAATTATGTGGATGAGTGGAGTATAGCAAAGAGAAGTGTGAAGGACAGAGTAGAGACTTTTGGGCTTAAATGGAACTAATCCAGACATGGTAGAGATGTCATTCTCCAGTTCAGGATTGTGATTCTTATCACCTTGTAGACAGTGTGTCTCCTTGTAGGCAGTGGGCCTCTTTATGAGCAGTGTGCTCAGGCAGTGAGCCCTAATTGGCAAGTGCCATTCTTTTTCTTATTCTTCTAACAGAGAATAATCCTTGGGTTAATCACCCCGTGGTTTTTCCCTTAACCGAGTTTTCCACGTCAAAATCTTGGTGTTCAATGTGTTGATGTTTATCTGCTCTTGTGTTTGTGCATTATGCTTTCATGGATGATTAATTGATATATTGTTAACTAACAAAGAAGAATCAAGTGTTTAAAGTAGAGCAAGTTTTTATACAACTGATTCACCCCCCTCTCAGTTGTATGCCCTAGATCCAACAGGGCTTACTGACAACATGAGTCAAAATCAGAGATGACATGTAAAATGACAGAGAGGACAACTAGTCTGAATCAGAAATCTTATTGTCATATGCTCTCACCTCATCTTTGTGAATCCTAGTGATCAAGTACTAGGGAATCAGGAATGGACTTAGTCACAAAATTACCTAATTTGGCTTGAGGAAGTAAACTACATTTCATGGGTAGACACCTGATAGGGATTCCTCCACACTAAGACTAACTGACAAACACCCCTCTAGGTGTTTTTGGTAGTGGACTAACTTTCATCCCTATTTCACTAAGTGGGTGCCAGTCAACAAAGAACTATCTAGGGTAGGGAATAACCCTAGAAAGGGTTGGGTACCCGCTCACAGTTACACCAAAAGTAATGCAAAATAGAACTACATATTCACATTCCCTATGTTAGTCACATCCAAAGGAAGGAGGCCTTGATCTCATGGATACAGGGTATGTAGGTAGTTTGGACAGTGAAGGATGCCCCCAGTACTCAGGTCCCCTAGATGTAGAGTGTTCTTTTATAGTTTATGTGTAGTGATTTTTGAGTCGTGTTAACAAGAGATTGTCCAGTTAGTTTTATGTAGATGATAAGGATACAAGTCACTGGGGAGAAAGCAAGTTGTCAGAAGTGAATGCAGGATGTAACAAAGAGCTTAAGGTTTGTGTGATCCATTGTTCTTATAGGTTATCTTGTATAATTGTACTCTCTCTTCAATAGATTTAAAATTGGTAATTTTAGAAAGCTAAAATCAAGTTCATCTCATCTCTATAACATGCATCAAGCACTTCTTAGAATTAATTGAAAAATTTCATATTTCCTGCATCTGTTAGATCAAAAAATTTATTTCCTCAGTATTTTCAAATTTAGAGTTAGTATTATTTTTTTAAGGATGAGTCAGGTCCTTAAATAGTTGTGCTTTTGCTTTGATTTCTAACACTGATGAGCCTAGAACTGTGAAAGAGGCTATGGCTATGAAAGATGCAAGTTCCTGGAAGGAAGCCATGGAAGATGAGATGTTTTCTTTGGAAAAGAATAAAACATGGGACTTGGTACCTTTTCCTGATGGGCAAAAGCTTGGTGGATGTAAATGGGTGTTCAAGAAGAAATTTGGTGCAAATGGTTGTTTTGAGAAAAACAAGGTCAGATTGGTTGCGAAGGGGTATTCACAAATGGACAAAATTCATCATGGTGATGTTTTCTCTCCCATTGTAAAGCTGACATCTATTAGGTTCTTGTTATCTCTTGCAACAACTTATGACTTAGAAGTGGAACAAATGGATGTGAAGACAACTTTCCTTCATGGTGACTTGGAGGAAGAAATTTATATGTCATTGCCTGAGCACTACATGGTGAAAGATAAAGAAAACTTGGTTTGTAAGTTAAAGAAGTCTTTGTATGGTTTGAAGCAATCTCCTAGGATGTGGTACTTGAAGTTTGATGCCTTTGTGTTGTCCATTGGATTTCTGAGATCAAAATCAGATCATTGTGTGTATTACATGTTTGATAATGACCGCATTCTCATTATTGCACTATATGTTTGATGATATGTTGTTGATTGGGAATGGTAAGAATATGATTTCTGATTCGAAGTCTAAGTTGTTAGCACAGTTTGAAATGAAAAACTTAGGGGCAACCAGGTACATTCTGGGGATGGAGAATAGAAGAGATAGAGAAAATGTAGAAAACCTTGGTTAAGCTAGAGTAAGTATGTGAAGACCATGTTGGAAAGATTTAACATGGTAGATTGTAGACCATTATGTGTTCCTATTTCATTGGGGACAAAGTTATTTGTTAATGATTTTCCAAAGTCTCCTTCTGAGATGGAGGATATGAGAAGAGTACCTTATGCTACTACAATTGGTAGTTCGATGTATGCTATGGTCTGTACAAGACCAGACATTTCCCAAGCAATGGGAGTCCTTAGTCAATTTATGGCTAATCCTAGATGGGTACATTGGGATGTACTAAAGAGAGTGTTCAGATATTTGAGGGGTACTTCTAAGTATTCCCTATGTTATCATGGTTATCCTATAGGATCTTTGTATTTTGTGAGTATTTGTAGATTTGTGGATTCTGAAAGGATAGGTGACATAGACAATAGGAGATCCACCAGTGCTTGTGTGTTTACCATGTTTGGTGGTACTATAAGTTGGATGAGTAAGTGACACCCTGTGGTTGCATTGTCCATGGTAGAAGTAGAGTACATGGCAGCAACTCATGCTTGTAAGGAATTCATTAGGCTTAATTGGTTGTGTTTAGCTATTGGTGTTGATGCAAGACATATTACTATCTGTTGTGACAGTCGGACTGCAATTTGCCTAGTAAAGAATCCAACTTTCCATGCCAGAACAAAGCATATTGATGTTCAGTTTCATTTTGTTTGAGATATGGTAGAAGATGGGAATGTGATATTGAAGAAGGTAGACACTTTGAAGAATGTTGCAGATGCATTGATGAAACTAGTGGGCACAGAGAAGTTTAGATGGTGTTCAGAGTCTATGGGCCTCTTGGCCCCTAGCAGTTAAATCTTGTCATTCTTTTGGCTCTTGCAAGGTGTTTGACAAGTGGGATAATGTTGGGAATTAAGGTGTCTCAACCTTTGCAAATTCCTAACTTTGTTTATTTAATTGTGTATTTATTTATTGCCTAATTTTCTATTTACTTGCAAATTCAGTTTGGTCACTTAGTTGAGGTGGCATTGTGACATGTCATCCTACATGGAATGTGACTTGGATGGTCAAGTCAAACTCACATGGATTTGAATGTCCCATTTGAGGTGGCACTAATATGTCATGTGTCCACATCTTATGGTATGTGGAAGAGGATATTCCATATGATAGAATCCTTGATGCGTAAGAGCCAAGTATAGAGATTCCTATGACAAGTGGGGACAAATGTTAGAGAATATCTTTGCATGAGAGAAAGGCATCTTTGGGTGCCCAAGTTGGGCTATAACATGTTGTAAGAGGAATATCCTATTTTTAGTCAAGTATGATAGACTCTCTTAAAACATTTAGTGTAGTCATGTTGCAGATTTTTATGACAGCTCTAAGATGTGTAAGAGCATGTCATTGCCTATTTTTAGCATGGAGTGTTCTATCCTTGGGAAGTCAAATATTCCATGTTACAATAGATGTAAGAGAGGTGAAAATGTGTTGGACAAGTGTCCTTTGAGTGTGTAAATGTCCATGTGGCCAAGATGGATGCCTATCTCTAGAGGCTTCTCAATACTGCCTTGTATCTCTATATATTGCATAGTTTTGGAGTTGTAGTTGCATAGTTGATGTATAGATACTATTATGCTACTAGAATCACTCTAGAAACAACATTTGAAGACTCTTGGAAGAACTTGCATTGCAAGTGTATTGTAATCCTTTACAAATTTGTTAATACATTGTGCGAGTTTTAGAGTGTGGGGTTTTTCACCTGAAACAGTTTACCCCAAGATATATCTTCTGTCTCTCTCTCTATCTTTCTACATTCTTGTGTTGTGTTTTCTTCTGTAATATCTCTATTATATGTTTAACATTGCTAAAATTGTAAGGATTAAAATGAATTTGCATACATCTCCCCTTATTAGATCAGTGTAGGAGGCATTTCTGTGTACCTTGCTTCCTTTCAAACATAACACGAGGGAACACAACACAACACATAAGAAGAGGCCACCCATGAGAGAAACTCAAAGAGGTGCTACATCAAAGGTGGTTGAATGGGTGAGAAATACTTACCTATGATAAAATTCAATTGCACTAGCAATTGTCTTTGAGTAAATCATCTTCCTCCCAATCTCGAATTTGAGAAGAAATAGGTACATAGGGCACTATGGCCCAACTTGAAATTTCTTCTTTTAACTCTTATTTTATTTCCATTTCATTCAGTGGCATGTTCTTTTCTTGTGGAGACATCTTTCAGGCTAATTCTTGTCACTTTCTTCTTATTTCCCTTGCATTCCTATTTCTTCTTGTCTTGTTAGTTATATTTTCCAAGGGAGCTTCCAAAGGTTGATGGTTTCCTACATTTTATGAGATTTCTAAAGAGGAAGCCGACACATAATTGATTTTCTAATTCTGAGATGGATATCTTCACTCTTGAAGGTTATCTCCCGATCCTTGTAGGGATGGTGGAGGAGGAACCTCGAAAAAAATTCCTTTTTCCTTTTAGTTGAGGTGAATCCTTCAACTCGGCTCCTATTCACTCTCTATTTGTCGGATAGGAGAAATTGTAGCCCTCGAGGACCGAGAGGATCTAGGAGTGTTCTTGCCATATGATAATTCAGCTATTTTCTTTGCTTTGTAGTTTTTATATGCTAGGAAGAATTGATCTTGTCATGGTTGATTTTCTTCAAGTGGTTGTGGCCAAAAATAGTCTACATTGAAATTTACACGAGTGGCTAATGGTTTCCATACACTATGATGAATAACATGCACTCACCCTTTGTAAGGGAACTTTAAGCACTTATGAATGATAGAAGGAACCGCTTTCATGGATTTCAACCAAGGATGTCCTAACTTCACACGAAAGAGGTCCAAAGTGGGAATGATAACAAATGATGCTTCCAAGGCTTTTTCAACCACCTTAATTAAAAGTGTAATCTTTCCAATTGCTAGAAGAAAGTAACCATTATGTGCTTTTGTTGGCTAACGGATTTCACCTTATTCTAAAAATAATTTATTCTGACTCTATACCCCTCTTTTAAAGAACAAATGAGTTAAACAACAAATGGGTGAACCTTTTAAATTAGTTTCCCTCTGAATTTAGGTACAGCTCCCTTTAAGATTTTCAATGAATTCAACCTATTCAACTAACCAAATGCATTTTTAACCAGAAAATGCTTAAGGCAGACTAACATTCATACATTACCATGTCATGAATGCGATAAATTTATACAATAACAGGATAGAATGCACAGATTCTACTTTGATACATTCAAATACATGAATTCATTCATACAAACTTGCTGAACCAATAAAGAACAGAACACATATGACAAATTGTCCAAATAAAGAGCAATTACCAGATGAAAGGAGATTTTACACAGAAAATCTAATTCCACACATTTAGACGCACAGATCTAAAATAGGCAATAATTGTTTCTTCTTCTCATTCACAGATGAAAATTATTCAGACAATTATCACGTAATGTAAAATATCAACCGTTCAGCCACAAAAACTTTCTTCTTCTTTTCTTTTCTAAAACCCCCCCTTCAAAATATAAAAAAACATATATATATATATGAATGCCTTAACTGTGTCCTTGAGCAAATTAAACACAGAGTTAACATAACTCTGACCTGTACGGGATTTAGTTTTTAACAACTGATTATAAAAGATCAAGATTACTAGAAATAACATAAATAAAGGAACTGAAAGAGAACGAGCTAACGAGGTTATGACTGGAGCGATGGATCAGCATCTCCTGATTTGCTATCGGTAGCCTAGGAAGCATGTTGGGTCTTCCACTCCTGAAAGGTAGCAACGAACTCCTGAATTTTAGGGAAGTTTGGTATACCTATATGCTTCATTCTTGATTTCCAAACTTCCTTTTCCCTTCGCATTTTCCCAAACCTTGCCCTGTGTTCTGGGAGTGCATCAATGCAGAGATAGAGCAGTGACTCAATTTTAGAAACCTTGGAGAAATCCTCAATCAAAATATTATCATTTTCTTTAACAAAGTTGATTTTATCTATAAAAGATTGAACCACTGCTTCAACATCTTCCATAGGCTTTCCATCATCTTTTAAGTATTTAACCTGGATACATTGCAAATCATTTTGCAGTGATTGGGTGAATTCTGTTATCTCCTTAATTAGCTTTGTGAGCTCAAAGCGTCCTTGTCGAGATATGGAGTTCCTCCATTCAATATTCTTCTTGTTCACATATAACAAATCCTTGTCCCCAACAGTCAAGTTCTTTTCTACCAAAAACTTCTCCAGCCCATATTTCTGAACTTCCTCTATTTGGTTTATTACACTTGTACACTTACCTTCGTCTTTTGCCCAAATAGCAACTTGTGCTTTAAGATCTTCAACAGTGGTAGCAGTCAGATCATATATATTTTTGAGTTCATGAATATATTTAGTTCCTTTTTGTTCTATGTTGTCCAACCAGTTGTCAAATGTTTTTGAGACCATTTTGCTTCTATGAACTTGATCTAACATTTTTTGATTGACAGGTGATTTCGGGTCGAAAGACAAGGGGACCTGTGAGATCGGCTGTGGGTTAGGATTGTTAATGGCCTCAATGTACTCTGCCATTGAACGCAGAGCTTGTTTCAACTCTCTTTTGTCCTTCTCATCTTTCATTGTTCGACTGACCATTCTCTTAGTGGAGGCTTCAAGGTGGTGCACATCTGTAGCTCTGGAGGCAATACCGAGATCTACCCTCTCCACAGTGAAATCATGCACTGTAGGATCTTGAACCTCTTCCCCAATCACTGGCTTAGCTATTTCTGCACTCCAGTTACCAGTGTTTGGGACAATATTTATTCTAGATGTTGTTTTGAGTCTCTTGGACTTGGGGGTCTTCCCCAGACATTTACTTACCATGTCCTCTAAAGGGAGAACAATAGGAATCGCTTTCTTTTTGTCAGATATGGAGCTCTCCAGCCACTTCGGTGCAGGGGCTGAGATTGTCTTCCTGGGCTTCTCTCCATCAGAGGGTTCATTTGAAATCATTAACATCTCAGGGGTCTCCAGAAAGGCCTCTGACTGTGAACCAATGTCAACTGCCTCTGTTATGTTTGGGCTTGCCTCTTTGTCGCCCATAGGCTCTTCTGATTCTTCCTCTGAATTTAAATCAACAATTATAGTTTCAGATGTCTGCTTCTTTCTTTTCCCTTTTGTCCTCAACCTGGTAACACGAGATGGCAGAATATCTGTGAGGACTCTTCTAGATCTCTTGGAGACAGGGCTTTTCTCAGTCGATGGCTTGGATGCACCTGCACCACAGATAGCAAGGGGTTGATTAGAAGAGTCCATGGGAAGCGATGATGCGACCATTGAAGAGAATTGTTGGACAATTTTACTCTGAAGCCCTTCCTGTCTCTTTTCTCTCAACCATTTCTCAGTCCTCCTTATCACAGGAAGGGTTTTGATTTCAATTCTGTCTTCCACTTTCTTGCTCCAGTCCTCCTCTAGAATGGGTAAGTGTTCTACCTTCTCAAATTGTGGATCAACCACTTGTTCATCATCATTAAAAATTCTAGAAACATCCATGTTTAAATTAAGGGTAATTATCTGCCCCAAAGAAAGTCTACACCACAACCTTCTCCTAACCTCAAATTCATCTGGACAGTCTTCCCAATAATCTTCCAGCTTAGGAAGGTGTGAGTGCCCTGTTCCAGAATCTAGGTTATCTTTGACAAACCGTTTACTGTCGAATTGAGCCCTCGTAGTGAAGAATTGAAAATTGAACCTTTTGAGGTTCACCTCCAGATTCAAGGCATCAGACTTTGAATGGCATGAATAATGCCCAAGTTCAATAGGAAAAGCGATACCACAACCCCTTTTTGATGGGAATTTCTTATCAACATGTGCCAATTGCTGACATACCTCCATCAGTACAAAACGATCAAATACATACCTAGGCAATTTCACAGGTTCACCATCAAATCCTCCAACTCTGATATAAGTAAACTCAAAAAATTAGATGAAAAAGCTACTGTAGATACTGATCAGTTGCATTGCTTCATTGGTCATTCTCTTACCCGGGTTGCCTGCCAGTTCATAGGTCATCTTTCTAGTGAAGACATCATTAATCCTTTTATAATTTTCATAACAATTTTTTCTTTGCAACTGTGAATAATATTCGTAAATTTTACTATTCTCATCTAAAGGCTCATGAGGCAGGTCAAACCAATCTCTTGTGGATGCTAAACAGTAGAACAGATATGAAGACATATAGAAATCTCTATTACCCAGATGATTATTTAAACTCTGATGTAGACAGTCGGCCACTATCTCAGCCCAATCCAAATATTGTTCGCCTTGAAGGATGACTTCTATGAAAAAGTACATCCGGTCCTCCAAGTAATAGGCATGCTAATCGCCTCTCAGTCTGTGCAACAACACCATAATATCCCTTACTTTCTGTATCAAATGATCTCTAGTAAGGGGCCTGGGTAGCCTTGAACCGCCCTTTTGAAATTTTAGCAGCCAGTTCCTTACTATTACACTTTTGTAGGTTGGTCTCTTTTCTGAGATATACCCATTGGAGGCAGTAATGTCAAGACTGGAATACGCCTCCTTAGGGTGTATCTTCATCACATACATAAGGGTTTGTCTGTCAACATGGAATAACACATCCCCGTCTACTTTTCTGATGCACCTGTGTTGGGGATCGTATCTGTTCATACACTCTTAGACTAACTCTGGGTAGAATATAGCCTGAGGAAAGGCTGTGGCTTCAACTAAACCACTGTCTACAATTTTCTTCATTGTGGGGGTTTGAACAGGGTTTCTAGTTCTTCCTATGAATTCCTCTAAATCACATTGAACTAATGCAGTATCTCCAAATTCTGAGTGAGAGTAAGTGAGACCAGGGCCATGTTCGTCTCCCAAACATGTAGATTTCAAAGACATACTTGGACGATTATAATAAAACACTTCAAATTTTGAAAATAATAGAAAGTCCAGAGGCTCTTCTTTCCAATATAAGAATTCGGAATAGCACAGGGGAAACAGAACTCACCTTCAAGATATTTGAATTCACTACAAAAACTTGAATAACGAGAGCCTTACACTTCCAACGCTATCCTTCTCTGCATTGCACAGTATATTTTCTTGCTAAAATTAGCTTGTTCTTGGTTAATAATGGCACTTACCAAAATGAATAATTATCGCTTGGAATAATACGTGTCAAAAATATTTGAAAAGACGTGAACTCTGATTTCTTCATTAATAACAAGTAATGTTCATGCGCCATCATGAAGTGCAATGATTATTCATAGTTTCCGCTAAATTAGAGCTCTCGGTTTCATGATGAGTTTCTGACAAATTTTCCTCCAACTTTCCCGCTAAATTTGACCTAGAAAGTCGTGGGAGCAAATGGGACCAAAATTACCAAATCTTTGAACTTATTGACCCATTGAACCTTTAGGACATGGTTCAACGCGGTGGTTCAATGTGATGGTTCAAACATGCCAACTGAACTTTATAGGTAGGCAAAAGATTGACTTACGGAAATAGGGACTTGACTCATGGACCGTTGAACTTCTGAAGACATGGTTCAATACGAAGGTTCAACGACGCAAGGGTTATGTAGACCAACAAAAGTTACGTAGCTTTGGTTAAAGGTTTCCAATTATAAAACAGTGAACTATTGAACTTTGAACCATTGAACCCCGCGGCAGAGTACAAGCAAAAGGTTCAATGATATATTAGTAGACAAGGAAACTGCATGACCCGACTCATAAGAAGACAATGAGTGCTGAACCTTAAGACCGTTGAACCATTGAACCTTGAACCCCGCTATAGAGTATGTGCGGAAGGTTCAAGTTCAACCCGAAAGTACAAAGACGCTTAAGACAAGCAAAAAGGCAGCTTGCTTTATATGACACTTCAGACATATTGAACCATTGAACTTTAAGCTTTGAGAATGGTTCAGGTTCAAAGGTTCAAACCTTTTATACAAAGACGACACATGGGTAAAATTTGAAGGACTAAGAGTCGATTTACAAAGCAAAGGTATGACCAAAAATATAGTATGGTAAACCGACTCTTGTTTAAGAAATATTATCGATACATAAATAAACAAGGGCGACTCAAAAGGTAACATTGGCTCTGACTGGGGACTGCATTTTATGGCAAAATGCAGAGAACTCAGAAGCTCTGGTTTCGCAGAAAATGGAAGAAAGAGAAGAAAGGAAACAGACCGAGGCAAAACAAAAATGGGAAAGGAAAACACAAAACTGAACAAAAGGGAAGACTATGTACAAAACAGGGGACCCTGTTCATAGACGATACAGTTTGAGATCCTGTCCATTATAGGACAGGGGTAAAACAGTTCCATTAGGATATTCCAGTTTGAAAGAATTTGGACCCAATACCTGGTGAATCTTGAAAGCCCCACTCTAGAGTGAGTCAAATTTGCTATGTACACCTTTTGGTTCTCTCCTTCTATCCCACAATAATACTTCATCTCCTTCCATAAACTTCCTGGGTCTTGTCTTCTTGTCAAAAATTTCTTTGACCCTGGCCTGATGCACAGTAATTCGGTCAACTAACTCATTTCTCTCTTCTTCAATCTTGGCTAAATACATAATCCTCTTCTCAGGGAATCTTGGAAATATTGATCCTCAATTACACTTTGCAGCTTGGTTGTAGATAGCTCCAGAGGTAAAGATAATTAGGTACCTATCCCATAATCTAATTCAAAAGGTGCCATCCCAATTGCTCTTTTAGGAGTTATTCTGTCGGCCCAAAGTGCTTCATACAACCTCTTATGCCAATCTCTGGGGTTGTCATTCACCAATTTCTTCATGATAGTAATCAGGTTTTTGTTACTAGACTCAGCTTGTCCATTCCCTTGGGGATAGTAATCTAATGAATGAGAAAGAGAAATACTATGTTCATAACAGAAAGAAGTCAATTCACCTGAAGAGAAACTGGTAGCATTATCTACTACAATCTTCTAGGGCACACCAAATCGTACCAAGATATTTTCTTTAAGAAAATCACAAACCACCTCGGAAGTTGTTCTTTTTACAGGGGCTGCCTCAACCCATTTTGTAAAATAATCTGTTGCTGTTAAGATGTGGGTATGCCCTGCACTTGAGGGGGGTGAGATAGGCCCAATAAAATCCAATCCCCACTGTTTAAAGGGGTCTTCAACAACAACAGGCCTCAAAGGTAGAGCTGCAAGTTGTGGCCTTCCTAAGAACATTTTACATTTCTCACAATTGGCCACCCACCTATACGCATCTTCAAACATTCCTGGCCAGTAGTAACAATTTTTGAGGATTTTGAAAGCTGTAACTGAAGAAGAAAAGTGTCCACCACAAGCTTCGTTATGGAAAACTTCCAAGAGTTTCTCTTGCTGCTCTTTATCTACACACCTCAGGAAAGTTCCATCTCCCCAGATAACATATTTTGCAGCTTTTAGCTTCATGTTTCTTTTCTCTTTAGGAGTCAGGTGATTAGGACAGTCCCCATATGTAAGATAATGTGCCACATCCAGAAACCATGGATCCTGCAAGCTTACCAATAAGACTGTGGGGAGTCCTTCTCCTTCTTGTTCTTTGTTCTCAACAATCAACTTACATAAGCCTTGACCTCTGATCAGCTTAGTAGGCTTAACTTCCAGATCATATTCCTGAATTTTAGCAACCCACGTTGCTCTATTGAATCCTACTTCTTGCTGAGTCAAAATACTTTTCACAGCTAAATTTGGAACAAATACAACTGAATGGGAATGAAGTATATAATATCTGAATTGTTTAATAGCTTTAACTATTGCGAAAGCTTGTTTTTCAACCAGAGAATATTTCAGCTCATGCTTCTGAAGGGGAACGCTCATAAAAGCTATGGGAACCTCTTCATCCAATTCATTTTTCTACAACAAAATACCTGACATGGTGTGTTCCAAAGCATAACAGTAAATGATAAAATCCTTTTGAAAATTAGGATTTACCAAAGTGGGAGTGTTTGTAATTGCCTCCTTGATATCCTCAAACGCCTTCTTAGCAACTTCATTCCACTTGAAAGGTTGTTTCTCACTCATCATCCCAACAATGTGTTTTGTAATCTTAGCAAAGTCGGGAATGAACCTTCTGAGAAAGTTGATTTGACCAAAGAAGGACTTGACTCCAGTCCTATTTGAAGGAAGACTAAGCTATTGAATTGCCTTGACCCTCTCTGGATCAATCCTAATTCCGTTCTTTGAGACTAGGTGTCCCAACAATTTTCCCTCAGTCACACAGAAAACTAACTTCTTGGGGTTGAGTGAAATGCCATGGCTTCGACACCTTTGCAAGATAGACTCTAGATCTCTCAAGTGATCCTTTCTATTCTTTGAAAAGATAGTCAAATCATCAAGGTAAATAACAATAATCCTGTTCATCAGGTCTCTAAAAGATGAATCCATTGCCCGCTGAAAAGTTGCTCCTGCATTAATCAAGCCAAAGGGCATTCGACTATAGGCAAAAGATCCTCGTGGTGTGGTGAAAGTGGTCTTATGTTGATCTTCTACAGCTACACCTATCTGATTGTAACCTGAGAAACCATCCAACATAGACATCATTTCAGACCCAGGAACTGTCTGCAAGATGTGGTCCATCACAGGCAAGGGATAGTTATCCTTCAGGCTGGCTTGGTTCAAATTTCTAAAGTCGACATAAATCCTTATTTCTCCATTCTTCTTTCGTACTGGAACAATATTTGCCACCCAAGTGGAGTGATGAATTGGATAGATAATTCTAGCTTTTAGCATCTTATCAATCTCCCTGAAAATGGCTTCAGCAACTTTTGGATTATAATTCCTCAGCTTCTGTCTAAATGGAGCTGCATTTGCTTTCAAAGGAATATGATGTTGAAACTATCCATGTCTAAAATTTTTTAGATCATCATAGCACCAGGCGAAAACATCTTTATATTTGATCAGCAATTTGATCAATTTGTTTTTCTCTTCTGAAGAGCAGCACTTACCAATGGATATCCATTTAGGATTAGCTTCATCCCCAATATTTATCTTCTCATAATCCTCTGCTTTATCAGGAATACAGGGAGGTTTGCCTTTAACATATTCATCTCTTTGAGAAAACAGATGTTCTAAAGATACCAGCCCTTTAGGGATTTTGTTTCCCTTTAACTGAATGATGTCATCTCTTGGATTAATCCCAGGGTCAGGGCTGAATTCTTTACACTCTATTTCAGAACCTTCAAAATAGGTCCCCAGGAACATTTCAGCATTTTCTAAAAACTTTCTGATCTGATTATCACTTTCAAAAACTTGCTAGTTCTCAGCATTGTCGGGGACATTAGGGCGATATATCATTTCTATCCTATAAGAATCTTTCTTGAAATCTGGATGTGGCAAAAGGAGAGAAGCTGATACTGCTAAAGAATCTGCTCAGGAGTTTTGATCTCTGGGAATTGTTTCTATAGAGAAGGCATCAAAATATTTGATCTCATCCCATACCCTATTTATGTAATGCCTTAGTCTTTCATTCTTAACGGAAAAGATCCCCCTTACCTGTTTCACAATTAGTTCAGCATCACCCTTCACTTTAAGTACCTTCACACCCTTTCCTTTAGCTTCAGATAATCCAAGCAGTAAAGCTTCATATTCTGCAGTATTATTGGTGTTTTTAAACTCTAGCTTAAAAGAGTAATAAAAAATTTCACCTTTAGGTGAGATCAACACAACTCCAGCCCCTGAACCAGTAGTAGCACAACTGCCATCAAATTCCATAACCCATAAATCATCAGAATGTATAGACTTTTGCATTAATTCCTCTTGGGGATCTAACTCATAGCTCTATTCAGAGGAGAGAAAATAGTTGCCAAATTCACATTCCTCAAACAAAATCTGGGCCTTGGGATCATCAGAGGGGTAGACAGTGAACTTGCACTTGGGCTCAGGTTCCAGCTTCACTTTCTGCTTACCCACTAGGATTGTGGCCTCTGACCAATCCAATTTGATTTGTCCACCCAAATCCTTGCAAAATGTCCTGCTCAAAAGCATTCCATAACTGGCAGGAATATCTGCTACCAGAATAGTCAATTTCACCCTCTTGTCAGGGTAAGCTGCAAGTGCGACTTGTGCATCTTTAATCTACCCAAGCAAGGAAACCTGTTTTCCATCCATAGAATAACATCTTCCAAATGTTTTTGTGAGTGATAATCCTAGGGCTTTAGCCACAGAGGAAGGCATAATGTTATCAAAGGCTCCTGAATCTATAATGCAGTTACTAAGTTTATGGCCATTGATAAACAGAGACACATAAAAAGGATTAGGTTTCAAATCAGTATAAGGAGCATGGGTGGATGAATTGGGAGTTGTTTTAGAGGCAGACAAGGATGGCTCAGATGAGGAAGCAAATAATCTAGCAATGGGGGATTCAGTATCAACCTCCAATTGATTCTCAAATTCAGTTTGTGCAGGACTACCCTTAACATGTTTGACTAATTTGTCAAGTTCAGCAAGTTTCAACTTGAGGTACTCAATAGGAGAAATTTGAATTTTTGCAGACTTACAGAAATCTACAATATCAAAAGAAGCATCTAGATCATTTCTATGTAGCAATCTATTTTCTCGAGCCTTCAAATTAGCATCATGAGTTCTAGTTAAAGGCTCCTTACCTTTGCCAGGTACTTCTTGAGTATTAGAGGATTTCATATTCCTCTGACTCCTAGTGAGCACAGTGCATGAAGGATCTTCAAGGGTTACCAATATTTCACCTCCCCTTTCTGAATCAGATTCATATTCCAGGAAGTGTATCTCAAAGCCACCAGGTTCCTCGAAGTTCCTTTCTTCTTCTGTGGCTTCCCCTAACATGTCTTAAGTAGCAGTCATCTGAGTATACCTGAGCATTTCTGGGCAAGAATTTCCATCATGGTCAGTAGTTAAGTGAAAAATACACATGCTTCCTCTCCTAGGAGCAGGTTCAATAGCCAGTCTTGGCTGTGCTGCCATTAGGGGTAAGACTCTACCAGTATTTGCTTGTTGATTCAAATTCCTTCTGCTTATATCTTGATAGGGTTGTTGGAAGGGAGCACTAGCTTTGGGTAGTTGCCTCTTTAAGGCAATCATATCATTCACCAACCTTTGCACTACAGGGTCTGTAGATGATGAGGGCTGGGCATTTGGCACCTGAACCTCTCTCTTCCATTTACCGGCCATAATGAGATCATCCTCCAATCCGACTGCTAAGGCTTGTGCAGCTGGCAAATCAGCAATTACACCTCTTCTGAGATAAAAGCTAATATTAGGAGGCATAGAATTAATAAAGAAATATTTTTGATTTTCTCTAGACGGTCTTTTAGTAGCAGGGATTTTGTTCACAATTCTATTAAATTTAGCCATGAACACCCTCATGGGTTCATGAATCTCTTTCTTAAGATGAGTCAGCTGTGCAAGGAGGTAATGTTCATCCTCTGCACTTTTGAACCTATTTTCAAAAGCGGTCTTCATCTCGTTCCAATTTGTAATTGAGGAATCAGTCAGGTGGTAAAACCATTGTGCTACAGTGTCAGTCAAAGTCTACACAAAGAGCCTTATGGCAACATCTTGGTGTTGTACACCTAACACACTACATGCTACTGCAAAGGCACACAAATGTTCTTCTGGTGATGTTTTACCGTCTCCATTGAACCTGGGCAAATTTTCTCTTGCATTTTTAGGTAATGGATTCAGGTTGGCCCCTAGGTTCAAAGGCCCTATGGCAGCTCCCCAAGGTTGAGCCATGGGTAGAAAATTTATAGCTAAGGGGATAACAGTGCCTGAAAGGGTTAAAGCTTGACAGACAGGGCAAGTAGCAGGTTTGGGAGGGCTAGGGGGTCTACTTCTAGCTCTTCTTGCACGAGTAGGGATATAAGGAAAATTAAGATTTTGCAGTGCTTGAAAGGTAGGGTCATTAACTCCCTCTCTTCTCGAAGACCTGGTATACGGTCTGGAATCTAGCTTAAAATATCGAAACTGGATGGGTAGTTATTGATTTCTTTGCTGTTCTTGATTTCTTTGTGCTTCAAGGACTTGGTTTCTTGCTGCGTTTCATGCCTGTCTTCTTCTCCGCCTGAGTAACAACAATCTCAGGTTATTGGCCAATTCCTCTTCTTGTTCTAATACTCTGCTTGCTCTTCTGTAATCTTCACTATTCTAATGAGTACGCCAAGCAAGGGTAGTCAACTGGCCAATAATGTCTTCCTACTCGTCTTGAAATCCAAGATTGGGTTGCAGAACAGGAATTATGTTTTCCTGCGGAAGCACCATTGTTGTTTCATATTCAGGCGACCAATCTTTAATTAATGATTGTATTTCTAATCCCCAGTAGAGTCACCAAAAACTATTGGCTAACGGATTTGTCCTTATTCTGAATATAATTTATTCTGACTCTATACCCCTCTTTTAAAGACCAATGAGTTAAACAACAAATGGGTGAACCTTTTAAATTAGTTCCCCTCTGAATTTAGGTACAACTCCCTTTAAAATTTTCAGTGAATTTAACCTATTCAACTAACCAAATGCATTTTTAACCAGAAAATGCTTAAGGCATACTAACATTCATACATAACCATGTCATGAACGCGATAAATTTATACAGTAACAGGATAGAATGCATAGATTCTACTTTGATACATTCAAATACATGAATTCATTCATACAAACTTGCTGAACCAATAAAGAACAGAACACATATGACAAATTGTCCAAATAAAGAGCAATTACCAGATGAAAGGAGATTTTACACAGAAAATCTAATTCCACACATTCAGATGCATAGATCTAAAATAGGCAGTAATTGTTTCTTCTTCTCATTCACAGAGGAAAATTATTCAGACAATTATCACGTAATGTAAAATATCAATCGTTCAGCCACAAAAACTTTCTTCTTCTTTTCTTTTCTAAAACCCCCCCTTCAAAATATTAAAAAAACATATATATATGAATGCCTTAACTGTGTCCTTGAGCAAATTAAACCCAGAGTTAACATAACTCTAACCCGTACGGGATTTAGTTTTTAACAACTGATTATAAAAGATCAAGATTACTTGAAATAACATAAATAAAGGAACTGAAAGAGAACGAGCCAATGAGGTTATGACTGGAGCGACGGATCAGCATCTCCTGATTTGCTATTGGTAGCCTGGGAAGCATGTTGGGTCTTCCACTCCTGAAAGGCAGCAAAGAACTCCTAAATTTTAGGGAAGTTTGGTATACCTATATGCTTCATTCTTGATTTCCAAACTTCCTTTTCCCTTCACATTTTCCCAAACCTTGCCCTGTGTTCTGGGAGTGCATCAATGCAGAGATAGAGCAGTGACTCAATTTTAGAAACCCTGGAGAAATCCTCAATCAAAATATTATCATTTTCTTTAACAAAGTTGATTTTATCTCTAAAAGATTGAACCACTGCTTCAACATCTTCCACAGGCTTTCCATCATCTTTTAAGTATTTAACCTAGATACATTGCAAATCATTTTGTAGTGATTGGGTGAATTCCATTATCTCCTTAATTAGCTTTGTGAGCTCAAAGCGTCCTTGTTGAGATATGGAGTTCCTCCATTCAATATTCTTCTTGTTCACATATAACAAATCCTCGTCCACACCAGTCAAGTTCTTTTCTACCAAAAACTTCTCCAGCCCATATTTCTGAACTTCCTCTATTTGGTTTATTACACTTGTCCACTTACCTTCATCTTTTGCCCAAACAGCAACCTGTGCTTTAAGATCTTCAACAGTGGCAGCAGTCAGATCATATATATTTTTGAGTTCATGAATATATTCAGTTCCCTTTTGTTCTATGTTGTCCAACCAATTGTCAAATGTTTTTGAGACCATTTTGCTTCTATGAACTTGATCTAACATTTTTTGATTGACAGGTGATTTCGGGTCGAAAGACAAGGGGACCTGTGAGATCGGCTATGGGTTAGGATTGTTAATGGCCTCAATGTACTCTGCCATTAAACACAGAGCTTGTTTCAACTCTCTTTTGTCCTTCTCATCTTTCATTGTTTGACTGACCATTCTCTTAGTGGAGGCTTCAAGGTGGTGCACATCTGCAGCTCTGGAGGCAGTACCGATCTACCCTCTCCATAGTGAAATCATGCATTGTAGGATCTTGAACCTCTTCCCCAGTCACTGGCTTAGCTATTTCTGCACTCCAGTTACCAGTGTTTGGGTCAATATTTATTCTGGACGTTGTTTTGAGTCTCTTGGACTTGGGGGTCTTCCCCAGACATTTACTTACCATGTCCTCTAAAGGGAGAACAAAAGGAATCACTTTCTTTTTGTCAGATATGGAGCTCTCCAGCCACTTCGGTGTAGGTTCTAAGATTGTCTTCCTGGGCTTCTCTCCATCAGAGGGTTCATTTGAAATCATTAACATCTCATGGGTCTCCAGAAAGGCCTCTGACTGTGAACCAGTGTCAACTACCTCTGTTCTGTTTGGGCTTGCCTCTTTGTCACCCATAGGCTCTTCTGATTCTTCCTCTGAATTTAAATCAACAATTATTGTTTCAGAAGTCTGCTTCTTTCTTTTCCCTTTTGTCCTCAACCTGGTAACACGAGATGGCAGAATATCCATGAGGACTGTTCTGGATCTCTTGGAGATAGGGCTTTTCTCAGTTGGTGGCTTGGATGCACCTGCACCACAGATAGCAATGGGTTGATTAGAAGAGTCCATGGGAAGCGATGATGCGACCATTGAAGAGAATTGTTGGACAGTTTTACTCTGAAGCCCTTCCTGTCTCTTTTCTCTCAACCATTTCTCAGTCCTCCTTATCACAGGAAGGGTTTTGATTTCAATTTTGTCTTCCTCTTTCTTGCTCCAGTCCACCTCTGGAATGGGTAAGTGTTCTACCTTCTCAAATTGTGGATCAACCACTTGTTCATCATCATTAAAAATTCTAGAAACATCCATGTTTAAATTAAGGGTAATTATCTGCCCCAAAGAAAGTCTACACCACAACCTTCTCCTAACCTCAAATTCATCTGGACAGTCTTCCCAATAATCTTCCAACTTAGGAAGGTGTGAGTGCCCTGTTCCAGAATCTAGGTTATCTTTGACAAACTGTTTACTGTCGAATTGAGCCCTAGCAGTGAAGAATTGTAAATTGAACCTTTTGAGGTTCACCTCCAGATTCAAGGCATCAGACTTTGAATGGAATGAATAATGCCCAAGTTCAATAGGAAAAGTGATACCACAACCCCTTTTTGATGGGAATTTCTTATCAACATGTGCCAATTGCCAACATACCTCCATCAGTACAAAATGATCAAATACATACCTAGGCAATTTCACAGGTTCACCATCAAATCCTCCAACTCTGATATAAGTAAACTCAGAAAATTGGATGAAAAAGCTACCATAGATACTGATCAGTTGCATTGCTTCACTGGTCATTCTCTTACCCAGGTTGCCTGCTAGTTCATAGGTCATCTTTCCAGTGAAGACATCATTAATCCTTTTATAATTTTCATAACAATTTTTTCTTTGCAACTGTGGATAATATTCGTAAATTTTACTGTTCTCATCTAAAGTCTCATGAGGTAGGTCAAACCAATCTCTTGTGGATGCTAAACAGTAGAACAGATATGAAGACATATAGAAATCCCTGTTACCCAGACGATTATTTAAACTCTGATGTAGACAGTCAGCCACTATCTCAGCCCAATCCAAATATTGTTCGCCTTGAAGGATGACTTGTATGAAAAAGTACATCCAGTCCTCCCAGTAATAGGCATGCTAATCGCCTCTCAGTCTATGCAACAACACCACAATATCCCTTACTTCCTGTATCAAATGATCTCTAGTAAGGGGCCTGGGCAGCCTTGAACCGCCCTTTTGAAATTTTAGCAGCCAGTTCCTTGCTATTACACTTTTGTAGGTTGGTCTCTTTTCTGAAATACCCATTGGAGGCAGTAATGTCAAGACTGGAATACGCCTCCTTAGGCGGTATCTTCATCACAGACATAAGGGTTTGTCTGTCAACATGGAATAACACATCCCCGTCTGCTTTTCTGACGCACCTGTGTTGGGGATCGTATCTGTTCATACACTCTTGGACTAACTCTGGGCAGAATATAGCCTGAGGAAAGGCTGTGGCTTCAACTAAACCACTGTCTACAATTTTCTTCATTGTGGGGGTTTGAACAGGGTTTCTAGTTCTTCCTATGAATTTCTCTAAATCATATTGAACTAATGCAGTATCTCCAAATTCTGAGTGAGAGTAAGTGAGACCAGGGCCATGTTCGTCTCCCAAACATGTAGATTTCAAAGACATACTTGGACAATTATAATAAAACACTTCAAATTTTGAAAATAACAGAAATTCCAGAGGCTCTTCTTTCCAATAGAAGAATTCGGACTAACACAGGGGAAACAGAACTCATCTTCAGGATATTTGAATTCACTGCGAAAACTTGAATAATGAGAGCCTTACACTTCCAGCGCTATCCTTCTCCGCATTGCACAGTATATTTTCTTGCTAAAATTAGCTTGTTCTTGGTTAATAATGGCACTTACCAGAATGAATAATTATCGCTCAGAACAATACGTGCCAAAAATATTTGAAAAGACGTGAACTCTGATTTCTTCATTAATAACAAGTAATGTTCATGCGCCATCATGAAGTACAATGATTATTCATAGTCTCCGCTAAATTAGAGATCTTGGTTTCATGATGAGTTTCTGACAAATTTTCCTCCAACTTTCCCACTAAATTTGACCTAGAAAGCCGTGGGAGCAAACGGGACCAAAATTACCAAATCTTTAAACTTATTGAACCATTGAACCTTTAGGACATGGTTCAACGTGGTGGTTCAATGTGATGGTTTAAACATGCCAACTGGACTTTATAGGTAGGCAAAAGATTGACTTACAGATACAAGGACTTGACTCATGAACTGTTGAACTTGTGAAGACATGGTTCAATACGAAGGTTCAACAACACAAGGGTTATGTAGACCAACAAAAGTTATGCGGCTTTGGTAAAAGGTTTCCAATTATAAAATAGTGAACTATTGAACTTTGAACCATTGAACCCCATGGCAGAGTACAAGCGGAAGGTTCAACGATATATTAGTAGACAAGGAAACTGCGTGACCTGACTCATAAGAAGACAATGAGTGCTGAACCTTAAGACCGTTGAACCATTAAACCTTGAACCCCGCTATAGAGTACGCGCGGAAGGTTCAAGTTCATCCTGAAAGTACAAAGATGCTTAAGACAAGCAAAAAGGCAGCTTGCTTTATATGACACTTCAGACATATTGAACCATTGAACTTTGAGCTTTGAGAATGGTTCGGGTTCAAAGGTTCAAACCTTTTATACAAAGACGACACATGGGTAAAATTTGAAGGACTAAGAGTCAATTTACAAAGAAAAGGTATGACCAAAAATATAGTACGGTAAACTGACTCTTGTTTAAGAAATATTACCGATACATAAATAAACAAGGGCGACTCAAAAGGAAACAACTTTAATCATTATATCCATAGAATTATAAATATCTTGTGCTAGATCATGCATGTATAAGAATACTTTAGTTATCACATTTTCCATACAAATAGGATCAATAAAAACTACTCTTATAAGATTCCCACTTATTCTTGTTGTGATGTAAAGAGGGCCATCAATATCTCTAATAGTGACCTCATGTGGTGTGAAAGATATAATCGGTTTAGGATTCTTCCATTTCTTATGAGATTGGGGAGGAGCCATACTACTTTTGTTTTGATTGGATGCCTTGTATGTGAGACTTTTGAACAACAAGAAACTAATTTGAGAAAACCAAGTTTTTGAATCTTTTTGCCAAGATCAAGAACATACAAGTGTCACTACGAACCAAGTAATTCCAATGTTAAAGTGCTACACACAAAGGCAAGTATAGATCTCTTTAAGATGTGCAAATTGTGAAAGTAATGTTATATTCTTATGTTGAAATACACAATGTGTAATTACAAATATAAGAATTTTGAACTCTAAGATAAGAAATGATGTAAGAATATCATATCAAATCAGATTTAATGAATGTTTAGTGTCACTAGTATGATCATGCAAGAGAATTTTTGAAACCCTAATGCAAAATTTTACTAAAATGCAACTTTTTTGAATGCCTAAATATGAACTTTTTTCGAAATTATGCATGATTTTCAAATGAATGTTGAGAAATATATAATGATTCAATGCAAGATCTGATTTTAACAATCAACAAGATGTAAATGCTCAAAGCTACGGGTTCACTAAAATGTTAAGTGTGAAAAAGATGAATTATGTCAACTAGCATGCACACTAGATCAAACCCTCTTCCACAATAACATTAACGGGTAAGACCAAGCCAAATCACTACTAAATGGAGGTGGACTTCTCTACAGGTCTTGTACTCAGGAGTGTTGTAGAAAGATTAGATTTAATCAAGCATTTTTATCAAACCCTAGGTCAATTATGCAACAAACCCTAGTTCTATGATGATCTGATTATAATAGAAGATATACAACAAACCTCCAGAAACCAATCGTATAGGGAAGATTAGGAATATGATAAAACTTGTGTCTCGAAAGCAGACTTGTCGAAGGACTATTTCAAAGGCCCAAGTCTTGTAAGGTGGAATCTTTAGATAGTGTAAACTGGAGAAATACTATAGAGATTACCAGATGCTAGATCTGAAGTCTGTTAAGGCAGAAGGACTATTTCAAAAGTACCCAAGTCTTGAACAGGGAATATTCCCAAAATGTTGTCAGATCCCAAAACCTTGATTCTTGTTTAGTCTTCCTATGCTTTCATTCTCCTAGATCTTGCACTTGTAATCTACACACAAGAAGAAGAGAAGGGTTTTGGGGTTTATGGTGTTTAGGGAGTTGTGTCAGTGAAATCCTGGGATAGCATTCAAGCTTCTCAACATCATTGATAGATAAAGAGACTGTGCCCTTATAGGGAAGAGGCTAAATAGAAATCAATATGATGAAATCAAATGATGATGCACAACAATGATATGACCTATGTGATGAAACACTCAGGAGGATGAATACTCTTCAACTCATAAGGAGAGATAGATGATAACTTTAAACCTGCAATAATACACATAATGACAATATAAATATGCTCTAGAATCACAATGAATTCATTGAATTCTCTTTACTCCAATGCTTCAAGTTGGCTATCTCTATCTTACCCACAAGTGAATTCAAACACACACTTATGTATGATTTCCTGCTAACATTTGTCAAATTAACCAAAAGAGTCAATAAGTAGAAACCTTTTTAAAGGTCTTATGCTGGCGTGCCTTTAAATTTTTCCCAACCAATCAGGGAAGACTTGGGCAAGGCCGCCCAAGTCTGGAGGCTCCTTTGTGGTCTGAGGTAAATACAATATTGCCCCTTGTTCCCAATTTACATTAGTTTCTGGGAGTTTTACCTCAAGATGAATATTTAGAATGTATAATCTATTCACGGGGACCTAGGAGCTAAACAAGGAGGTAAAAATAGACATGTTCACTTTTTACTCCATGACACTTATATAAAACTAAGTAAACTTAATCCTATGTGTGAATAGGTCAAACCTTCAAAGAGGTAATATCTAAACTAGTTAGATAGTGAGACTATTTACACTAACACCCCCAATTAAGTGCAACTTAGAGAGAATACAAAGATGAAGATGGGTCCTGGCTACTAGGCCATGTTAGGTACCCATGTACAAAAAAATCTCTCATATAGTGGAGAAAGAAAGAAAACCTAGTGGGAAAAACTTTCCTCCAAAAGAGAAATGATACAAATAGATATATACAAGTGAAAAAGAAAGGAGGACTATACATGACCCCCCAAGGACTACTTCTAACACTGAAGTACAATATGATGTTCCCTCCATAAGAGAAAAAGATGAGAAGGTTGATGTGACCCCCCAAATAAATGTAAAGTAATGAACTCCATGAGAAGAGATGCATCCTCCCAAAATTGATATGAGAAGACTAATCATGTAGCCTCCTTTGAAAATACCTCTTGTAGTGCTGGTAAATGCTTGACACTACATGCTGAAGATGATCCACAAATGTTGAGCAATATTTCTAACCTTAGAAAGAAATGGAACCACAGAAGTGTGCAAGTGATCTTCCCATTCCAAATAGGAACATACATGAAGAAATATGAAGGCCTTTGAATTCTACACATGATTCAAAGACACAGATGATGTCCATGATGTCTTTAAAGGATGCTCAAGGATATCCAAGCCAATGCTAATGTGTGACAAATGCTGAGACTTGGGTACAAGGACCATAGATGTATGGTGATAACTAGACCCAGAAGAATCTGATACTACTATAGAGGATGTCAAAATACATGATGATGGAGTCAAATATGTGGACTCATAAATATCTACAGGGTCTATCACTATAGAAGCTAATGTAGGAAAGGTATGAGCAATCATAACTAAATAAGACAATGGTAATGCAACTTCGTAGAAGTTGTCCTTGAATAGATGATGAATGTCCTCAATGGTGTCTCCCAAATTTGTGATGCAAGACTACGAAAAGACAAAATGTCTAGTAGATATGCATCCCAAAGTGGTGGATCTAGAAATATGATAACCATATCCTGATGCATAGAGCCATGGAGATATAAACTCTAGATTTAGATGCATAGCAATAGGTGATGATGGTGTAGATGGGATCTTAATGTAAGTCATCTAGCTATAGTGTAAATACCCAACTGATGGTGTCTCACAAGATGGCTTAGTGAAACAATATTTTTATATAAGTGCTTTATTTTTTGATTTGGGAAACTCAAGTTTTTAGCCTAGTTTGAGCCTAGAGAGACCCTTATGGAGGATCTCTTGCATGGATTTATCATCGAGACCACTACTGGGGGGTCTAAGTCCCCAGGGTATTATCACTGAGACCACTACTAGGGTGTCTTAACCCCCAAGGCATTATTTCCATGTTCAAACACGAGCTCGTTGGCCCAGTGAAGGCCCACAACTTGTGAGCATGAGTCTTGTGAGCTCTTTGGCCCAACAAGGATTTGAACCTTGGTGACCACCACAACAACTGTGTGACTTGACCATTGAACCACACCCTTATCGACTAAATCTAGAGGTGATGACCTCAATTGTTTATGTGATAGAGGGTGATCCCATGAGGTTTGATGCTAGGTTGTTGGCGCTACAGGCAAGAATCCCCACCATTTCACCATAGGATCTCCCCATATATATAAGGATGACAATGTGTTTTCTTATGATTGAACTTGCAAGAGGAAATTTTTATCTATCTTAGTTGATAACTCAATTGATTCTTTAATCCTCATCATGGATATACTCATTAAAATCCTTGGTTGAATGGTTAGTTAGGAGGATTATGTTTTCCTAGACAAATATAGTTATTTTTGTTGAGTCTTAGACAGGTGCTGAATATAGAAACACAGAGAAGGGTAGGTAGATTTACTAACCTATCTAGTTGTCATTATTAGCTCAAAAAGATGCTTTGACCAAAGCTTTGGAATCAAATTAGGTATTTGCACTGGTTTTATTTATTTATTTCTCTCAGCCATATCATGATATAAGTTTATTTGTGATAGTTTGTACTACTTGTTAAATGTTAGATATATAATGTTGCACTAGATTCCATCACACCTGTTGGTTCTGATTGCTATACTTCTTCTAAAGGGTCAGGCTTCTCTTGTTTGAAGTAAGGCTGAGGAAGCATAAGCTTCATGGATGGGTGGTTAATCTCCTTGATGATGCTCTCTCTTCATCCTCTCATTCATAGAAGATGATCTCCAAAGGATAACAATTTATGTTATATGAAGTTGTATAAATTGTCTTAATGTCTTGATGATGTAAAGGATTTTATCATTATGTTTTATTAAGATACATGTTATCTATCTTATTGTTTATTCATATTGGAATATTTTTGTGAATAAATTATTTGAGTTTGTGCAATATTTTATTGTGTTAGTTTGAGTATTCCTTACAACACACAACACATCCAAAAACATTTATAGGTTCTCTTACTATCTTTTCTAGACAAAACTTGTTTATTTCTAATTAGATAATTGTTATTACAATATATAATTCCCAATCTTCACTTTGTTCTTTGGATATATCATTCCCAAATCAACATTGCTATCATTATCAATCAATTCATGTTTAGTTTTTAACTTGACTAGGGGAAAATGTTGTTTTTATTTTTATCATTTGTGCATGTCCACTTTATTTCTTGTTTTTTTATCATTATATTTTCATTTGAAATGGTCCTTGCAGCATATTACGACAACATCATGGTCTTTCATATCATGGTGCCATATGGAATATGCTTGTTTGTGGTGCAGGGGCACCATGACTAGTTTGTAAATAAGGTCTTAATTTTTTGTCTTTGATAGGATCTAGGTGTGTTTGAGTTTTTTGTCAATAAATAAGATCATAATAGACCATTTGAAATGCTAAAGTCATCTAGGGGGTCAGTTTGAGTTCATATTATCATATTTTACAAAATTGTCAAAAAGTGTTGTCATGAAAAGATACAAAAGTACAAAGTGTGGAAGCCCAACAGTCATGGGCACTCAAAGGTTAGTTGTAGTCATTTAGATGGGTATAAAAATGTTTGAATATGCTTGAAACTTTGATGTAAGCGTTTGGAGGTCTATATGGAAGTTGAAACAACAATAAACACTATTTTTTCTCTGTAATTTTCAAAATTTGTTCCAGTGACCTGTACGGTTCCGTATAGCATAGTAGAGTTCTAAAAGTTTTTGAATATAATAAATACATGTGTTAGCTTCAATTTGATTGTGATTTGGAAGGACTTCACAAAGTTTAAGGAATTTAATAGACATTTTTCTAAGGACTGGTTTGTAACCCTGATCTAAGGGTTTGAGGGTTAAAAATGAATGACTAGGCCATTCCACCTTATGAAAAGTATTGTATGTTGGTGCAATGGAACATGTAGTTCTATAATTCCATTTGACATGGTTGGCATGAGCAAGGGAGTGCACTTGAAGCATGTGTAGTGACGTCCTAGGCAAGCAGAGCCTCAAATTTGAGTAAATTTTTGTGGTTAGAAGGTAGGGTTTGACAAAATAACATTAGTGGACCATTCCAAATGATGAATTAAGCATATGTAGACCCAATACAAGTTGTTTGAACCATTGGCAAGGTGTGGCAGGGTGTGGAAGGTATATTTTCAACAAACCCTCATTGAAACTAGCCTAAAACAAGCCTAGAGCAAGGGTATAGTGCTTAGGTGAAGTGGAAGGCCTATATTTGTCCAAAAATTGTTGATTTTATCCATTGGTAACCTAAGAAGAGTGATAGAATAGGTTTTGGCAGTTTGAGTGAAGAATTTTAGAGACTTGCTATGGAAAAGTGGGCTAATTAGGCCTAGAGAAACAAGGACAAACAATTTTTGGCTGAGATCTTTCAAAACAACCATATCTCATTTCCTAATATGTTGAATAAATTCATAATGGGTATCTAAAAAGCCAAACCTTTTGTGGGTTTGAGGATTAGTTTGCAAGTTATGCTAGAAAAAGCCTTTGAAAAGGGCTACAAGGGATTAGGAGCAGTTGTGAAGGATGACACATAATTTGGTGAGTCAAAAATTTCTAAGTGATTTGATTGAGTCTATCTAGAGGTATTAACCCCTACCACTACATCAATTGGTATCAAAGCACATGGATTAGATCTTTTGAGGGTGAGAAGTTGTAGATTGAAGAAGGAAAAGTGGAAGTTGAAGAGACAATATTGACAACATGCATCCAAAAGATAACATGGCAAAGGAAAATAGAGAGTTGAAGGAGAAGGACACAGCACAAAGGAGAGCACTTTTCAAGACCACCTGCAAGCACAAAGGAAAGGTATGTAAGGTTATAGTAGACTCTGGTAGCATAGATAATATAGTGTCAAAAGAAATGGTTGATAAACTAAATTTGGAACAGATGCCTCATGATACTCCTTATAGTGTTTCTTTGTTAAATGATGATCAATCTATTTTAGTGGATGAGAAAGATTGGGTTATGTTTCATATTGGTGGCTATAAGGATAGGATCTTATGTGATGTGTTGCCTATGAGTTGTTGTCACTTATTACTAGGGAGACCATGGCAATTTGAGAGACATGCAATATATGATGGAAGAGCTAATACATATCAGATTGAGAAAGATGGAACCAATTTCATTTTAACTCCATTGGTGGAAGATGATAAGGGATAGAGTAAGGCAGAAAGAGTGATTATGTGTGGTAAGAAAGAGTTTTTGAAAGTAGAGGAAGAAAAGAAGATGGAGGTTGCAGCCAATACAAAGGAAGAAGATGCAAATACATCAAGTGTAAAGAATGATTCAATGTTGAAAGGAAAAGATGATATGCTGGTTTCAAAGTATGAGATAGACAAGACCAAAGAGGGATTCTTTGTAAAGACTCCAAATGGTTTGGAGAAGAGCGATGATATTGTGGTATGGGCAATGATTTATCCATTGGTGTCAAAAGAGGTTAGTGGGCAGTTGGATTATGTTAGTATAGAGGTTGATAGGCAGTCACATTCTGCCTTGACAGAGGTCTGTAGACTTGAATACATAGGGGTTCTAAGGGTAGATAACCTAAAACTTGGTATGAAGGCAAAAGGAGAAGTGAATAGGTGTGTTTGGCAAGGACAAAGGGATAGATTCAAGCATGCAAAAAATGTGATGAAGAAGAGAGTTCATGGAGCAGTTGATCAATGTTTGTTTGTAGGTGTTCAAGCAGATTTCATATCAATTTCAAATGAGAGAAAGATAAGGGAACATTCATCAAGTCAGTTTGTGGAAATGAAATAGTTTCTAGGTGGCAAGGGGTCTATCAATGCAAAGAACAATCCAAAACTTCAATACCTAACACACTGTAAAGGAAACCTAGATGAAAGAGCTTTTGGAGGTCAAAGAAATGAAGTTGACAAGCTACAATGCAATCTCTAAGGGACTTGGAATCTTTTCTTGTCCAGGTGTATGGTGCAGGGGCACCATGACAATTTTGTAAATAAGGTCTTAATTTTGGTCTTTGATAGGATCGAGGTTTGTTTGAGTATTTTTTCAATAAATAAGGTCGTAATAGACCATTTGTAATGATAAAGTCATCTAGGGGGTCAGTTTGAGTTCATATTATCATATTTTACAAAATTGTCAAAAAGTATTGTCATGAAAAGATACAAAAGTACAAAGTGTGGAAGCCCAACAGTCCTGGGCACTCAAAGGTTAGTTTTTGTCATTGGGATTGGTAGAAAAATGTTTAAATATGATTGAAACTTTGATGTAAGGGTCTGGAGGTTTGTATGGAAGTTGAAACAACAATAAACACTATTTTTTCTCTGTAATTTCCTAAAATTTTGCTATTCCAGTGACCTGTACGGTTCTGTATAGCAGAGTAGAGTTCTAAAAGTTTTTGCATCTAATAAAGACATGTGTTAGCTTTAATTTTATTGTGATTTGTAAGGACTTCACAAATTATTAAGAATTTTATAGCCATTTTTCTAAGGACTAGTTTGTAACCCTATTCTAAGGGTTTGAGGGTTAAAAATGAATGACTATGCCATTCCACCCTATGAAAAGTATTGTATGTTGGTGGAATGGAATATGTAGGTCTATATTTCCATTTGATATGGTTGGCATGAGTAGGGGAGTGCACTTGAGGGACGTTTAGTGATGTCCTAGGCTAGCAGAGCCTCAAATTTGAGCAAATTTTGGTGGTTAGAAGGTAGGCTTTGACAAAATAACATTAGTGGACCATTCCAAATGATGAATTGAGCATGTTCAGGCCCAATACAAGTTTTTTGAACCATTCTCAAGGTGTGGCAGGGTGTGGAAGGTATATTTTCAACAAACCCTCATTGAAACTAGCCTAAAACAAGCCTAGAGCAAGTGTATAGTGGTTAGGTGAAGTGGAAGGCCTATCTTTGTCCAAAAATTGTTGATTTTGTCCATTGGTAACCTGAGAAGAGTGATAGAATAGGTTTTGGTAGTTTGAGTGAAGAATTTTAGAGACTTGCTTTGGAAAAGTGGGCTAATTGGGCCTAGAAAAATAGGGACAGTCAATTTTAGGCCAATATGTTACAAAATAACCATATATCATTTCTTGATATGCTGAATAACTTCATAATGAGTATCTAAAAAGCCAAACCTTTTGTGGGTTGGAGGAGTATTTTGCAAGTTATACTAGAAAAAGCCTCTGAGAAGGGCAGTTGTGAAGGATGACACATAATTTGGTCAGTCAAAAATTTCTAAGTGATTTGATTGAGTCTATTTAGAGGTATTAACTACTACCACTACATCAATTTGTGACCTTTTTTTAGTTAAATTCCTTCACACATATGCCACAATGGTATCAAGGTTCCATATACCATTGGGCATCATTCTCTATGCTACAAAAAAATCATGTTTCTCATTACTAGCATGTACTTGTCTTCCACCCCATCAAATTCCATATCTATCCCCTCCATTCCTCTATTAAATTTTTTATCCCTAACATCCATCCTTTAACTAAATTTCTATTCCCAAACCCTTCATCTATCATTAACATTTGACTCTATTCACATATTTCTTTTCCATTCATCACTAAGCATCTTTTCTAACATCTATTTTATCTAAATTGAGAGAACACATGTGCTCTTCAACCCACTCATCCTCACAAGGGTGCATCCCTAAGCTTAATCATCAAAATCAATCAATCTAAATCAAGTCAAATTATAAATCCATTCTTAAAGGAAATCTCAATACTTGTGGCATGTTATCACCAACATTGTCCCTGCGGGTATCTATATCAACTTTCTTTGAAATGATGTTACTTTTGTTAGTCACAACACTATCTCAAAGAGAATAAAAATAGACACCTAACATTGTCATATTTCCATCACCACATCATTAATCTCGTAACGTTTCTTCACTAAGTTAATTAAATAAATTATATTTGTTTAATTAATTCACCTAATCTCCCTTTGTCATTACAATCATATTTCCATCACCACATCACTAATCCCACCATGTTTCTTCACTAAGTTAACTAAATAAATCATATTTCTTTAATTATTTTGATTACTCTCCATTCATCATTAATTAATTAAAAACATCAGAAGTATTTAATTAATTAATCTAACCTTCTTCAACTATCTAATTAAATAAACTAAGTATTTAATTAATTAGATCTTACACATTCCTCCCTCAATTTATTTAAAAATAAAGTAAAAATTCTTGACTAGATAAAAGACAAAAGTAAAACTAATCTCTGATCCCCACCATCCATTTTCCTCCTCTATATTTTAATCATATCCATTCACATAAGAATAACCATAACTGTAACATAAAAGAATCATGTACACTCCTTCACCACTTTATTTATAAAGAAATAAAATCAACATCCACCAAGACCTAAAAAGTACATTTTGATCTCCACCCTTCACTCAAAACAAGGGAATCCACCACCCATTTTTTCTAATCCTTTTCTTATTCACTTGCACCTATCTCAATTTACCACATGGGAGCATCTCACTTCCACATGCATATGGATTAGTCATAATTCTCCATCATTAGTCTCTCCTTGGAAGCCAGTGAATCTCCACCATTCAATCCAAGATCAAATCCAAACTATCCATGATCTTAATCAAAGAATCTCTCAAGCACTTATCAAGCAATAAAATAGATGTCAAGAAAGGATATGTTATTAGATTCTAAATAAACCACACTTCTTTCAATCAACAACAACCTTTAGGCCATCCAACGCATCAAGAGGGTGTTAGTAAGAGAGTTTGATTGTATTTAATTGTTTATTTTGTATTCTTTTTGTTCAGTCAAGGGTGTATCTAGATCTAGAATAGGGTATTTGTTTCATGTATTGTTCCTTGTTTTGTTCTACATTTTATTGTGTGCATAATGAAGCTAATGTAATGTGTGGAATTGATTGTGTCATGCATGAGAATGATTTTGACAAAATGTGTTCCTAAAAAGCTACTTGTCTTTGCATCTAGATAATGTTTAGAATTTTTCCAACTCGACAGGTTAATGAGTTCTTCTAGGTCAAACCCCTTATTAGAGTAAATTAATGAGGTTGAAAGATATTAGAGAAAACATTTGCAACATGTAAGTGGACTATATGATGATAATATAAATGTAATTCCTTTATGCCCTTTAAAATTGATGAAGGGGGTAAAACATAAAGCACACAACAATAGAAATTACACATAGAAAATAGAACTTTCTTTATTGATTTGGACAACTTATTACATTACAGAAGCTCAAATACAATCAGAGGAATCAACCCTCTATAGGCTGCAACACATTATAGCTTCCTATCACAAGACTCTAGAATCATCAGCCTTCTGTAACCATAAATCAGCTAGAGTTTCTGTTTTCCTGCCTATTCTTGACTCTACACTTTCCCTCTTAACTCTACTACTGCCCAAGGTTCCCAAAAATGGTTTTTAATAGCCTTTTTGGTGGCCAACAACCTAATTTTGAAATTTGCATCTCCCTCGAAAAATAGGTCAACTTTCGCGAGCCATAACTTTTGATCTAGGTGTCCGATTGACAAACTATTTTATGCGTCAGAAAGCTTGCGGAGTGCTCTACACACTAAGAACTTGCTCTATTAGTTTGAACCATTTTCGGGCCCGTACGGGGCCATTTAGTGCCTCAAACCTGAGTTTGAATAATTTTCAGGCATTTAGTATGAAACAGAAACTTTAATATCTTTCAGTTCACAAATGATATTTGCATGATTCCTTCGCCAAAGGTCTTATTTTTTAGTTATGTAGCATCCTATAAATTTTCACTTCATTTTGTGCCTAAATGCAAACTTTCTAAAAATAGCAGGTTGTTATTTTTAGCAATTTGGAAAAACTAGAAGTTCTACATCACTATTCAAGCGATTATGGAACTAGAACCACAAATTTTGAAAAGAAATGGAAGAACATCAATAATTTTGAAACACATCCTTTTTTTGGGTGATGTAAGATTGCCCTTACACCACTGGATGCTCCTGCATCAAACACCCAGGGTAATTTGAGAATTGACCCTGTCACATCTCATGTGTTTGTGTGAGGAAAACCAAATGGTCAACCTCTACCCCAAACAACCAAGAAGAATCTTCAACAACCCTTCCTTTCCATTTCACCAGATATTCTTCATATTGCCTGTTCTGAGCATTTCTTCCCACATGGCTATCCAAGATCTCTTCTATCTCCTCGGTTGAAGTAGATGTTGGAATACTCCAGTATTCTTCTATTGTTCAATCCTTTGTTCCACCTTCATGATATTTTGATAAGTCAGCAATGTTGAACACAGAGGAAATATTGATCCCACTTGGTAGCTCTACTTCATATGCAATTCTTGAATCATGTTTCTTCAAAATTTTGCATGGTCCAAATTTCTTCATTTTCAGTTTATTGTATGTTCCAATTGGGAACCTTTCTTTTCTCAAATGAACCATGACTTCATCTCCTACCCAGAATTCCTTATATCTCCTCTTCTGATCTGCCTTAGCCTTGTACTGAATATTCATCTTATTAATGTGCTTTTTCACCTATTCATGAAAATTCTTCATGTGTTCTACAAATCCTTCAACCTCAGCACTTGTCTTTCCTCCTTTGTCCAAATTCCTTAACTCTAAAGCATTTCTTGGGCTATCCCATATACAATCTGGAATGGTGATTTACCAGTACTCCTATTGATAGAATTGTTGTAAGTAAATTCTACCTATGGTAAAATCAAATCACATCCCTTGGGCTTATATCCTACTAAGCATTGTAGCAGGTTACCCAAACTCTTATTCACCACTTCGGTCTGTCGACAAGTCTGTGGATGGTGTGCAAAACTAAACTTCAAATATGTCTTCAACTTCTTCCACAATGTCCTCTAGAAATAACCAACAAACTTGGTATCTCGATCTGAAACTATGCTCTTTGGTAGACCATGTAATCTCACCACCTCCCTAAAAAATAATTCAACAATATGAACATCATCATTAGTCTTCTTGCAAGGAATGAAATGTGCCATCTTTGAGAATCTATCCACCACCACAAAAATGGAATCATGTCCTCTCTGTGTCCTTGGTAAACCAAGAAGAAATTCCATACTAATATCATCCGATGGCTTCTTTGGTACAGGTAGTGGCTGATATAGATCTATATTCTAACTTGCTCCTTTTGTCATCTAACATACTCTACAACTCTGCACAAATTTTCTCACATCCTACTACAACTGTGGCCAATAATAATTTTCACCAACAATAGCAATGCTCTTATCTTGACCAAAGTGTCTAGCCAATCCTCCACTATGCTTCTCCTTTATCAGATTCTCTCTCATGGAACTCCTCGAAATGCACAACTAGCTTCCTCTAAACAACATGTCATCTTGGATTATGAAATCCAACCATTTTGTCATGTCCAAAGTAATAGGTTCCAGACAAGCTTTCACAGCCTCTACAAAATCTAGATCTTTAGGATACAAACTTTTGAGCTCATCGAACCTAACAACCTCTATCTTCATTTCTGTCAACAAATTTTTCCTTCTGCTCAAGGCATCTGCAACTCTATTGGACTTCCCACTCCTGTGCTTCAAAACAAAAGTATAGCTCTGCAAAAACTCAACCCATTTTAAGTGCCTCTGGTTCAACTTTCCTTAACTATTAAGATATTGCAAACCCTGATGATTAGTATATAAAACAAACTCCTTTGGCAACAAATAATGTCTCTATTTCTTCAAACACTGAACTATTGCATAAAACTCCTCATCATAAACATAATACTTTTTTTTAGTATCATTAAGCTTCTCACTAAAATAGGTAATGGACTTACCTTCTTGGCTAAAAAAAGCTCCTATAGCACTACCACTAGCATCACAATCTAATTGAAATACCTTATTGAAATCTGGAAGTGCCAAAATAGGTTGCTCTATGACTTTATCCTTCAATGTATCAAAGATTTTATCTGCTCCTTTAGTCCATCTAAACTCTTTTCTATCCCCTCTCATTGTCTCAGTTAGGGGTGCACAAATGCTACTAAAATTCCTAATAAACTTTCTGTAAAAACTTGTCAAACCATGAAAAGATCTTACCTCAGAAGCACTCCTTGGTGTAGGCCATTCAATGATAGCCCTTACCTTCTCTGGGTCCACCTTAAGACCTTCCTCTGAGACAATAAATGCCAGGTATACCAACTCCTTCTTTGCAAAGCTACATTTCTTCAGATTGATCAACAACTTATCCTCCCTCAGCTCCTCCAAAACTCTTCTGATATGCATCATATGCACATCCCAAGTCTTACTGAAAATCAAAATATCATCCAAATAAACAATAACAAAACTTCCCAAAAATTCTTTCAATACCTCATTCATGAGCCACATGAATGTGCTCAGTGCATTGGTTAGCTCAAATGGCATGACTAACGACTCATACAAACCTTCCTTTGTCTTAAAGGCTGTCTTCCACTCGTCTCCTTCTCTGATACAGATCTGGTGATACCCACTCTTTAGGTCAACCTTTGTGAAGTACTTGGCTCCACTCAAACACTCCATTATGTCATCCATTCTGGGCAATGAAAATCTATACTTGATCATGATCTTATTGATGGCTCGAGAGTCTATACACACTTTCCACTCTCCATCTTTCTTTGGTGCTAGTACTACAGGTAACGCACATGGACTTAGGCACTCTCTTATCAATCCCTTCCTCAATAACTCCTGAACTTGTCTATTCAACTCTTCACTATCTGCTGGAGTCATTCTATGGGCTGCCTTATTCAGCAAACTGGCTCCTGGTATCAAATCCATTTGATGACTTATCTTCCTCATTGGCAGTATACCTTCTGGTATATTATCAGAGACAATATCTTGAAATTCTTCCAACATTTCTAAGACTTCTACTGGTACATCTTCACATTTCTCTTGACTAATCTTAGGAATCAATGCAAAGCAATGACACTCATGCTTCATACCCTCCAAAAAATTTCTACCATCTACCAAGCAAATTTTAGCAGTACTACATACCCTTTCTTCCACCTCCTTCAAGGGCTTTAACTTATGACAAACTATATCCTTTGTTAGGGAGTATGTGTTTGCATGGCCATCATGGACAGTACTCCTATCATACTACCACGGCCTTCCCAATAACATATGACATGCATCCATTAGTATGATGTCACACATCACCTCATCATGGTAGCCACCAATCTTGAACTTCACTAAACACTACTCATTGACCAAAGATCTATGGTCCTTCTGTAACCATGCAATCTGATATGGATGCGGTTGCTTTCTTCTTACCAACTTCAACTTGTCAACCATCTCCTCTGAAACAAGATTATCAGTGCTTCCACTATTAATAATAACATCACACCACTTACCTTCACATTTGCACCTTGTGCGGAATAAACTCTTCCTCTGATTTGATTCTTTCTCCTCATTCAACAAGGTTCTTCTGACAACTAGGGTTTCTCCCCTTTCAGCATCTTTAGATTGTGTATCTTCATCTACATGTGCAACTTGTGCATTACCTTCATGTCTTCTATTTTTCCTTCCTTGATGTTGTGGACACTCGTATGCTCCATGCCCTTCTTCTCCACATTGGAAACAAGTTCCTCTGAAACCTCCTCTTCCGGGTCCTTGCCCAGGTCAGCCTCTTCCTCTTTGCTCACCATTGTTCTGGTCACGAGGGCGGTAGGCGTTATCCCCTCTCTGATTTAGACTAGTGCCAGCTTCTTTACTTTTCTTTTGATCTTCATTACAACCTCCATAGGGTCTTCCACTAGTCCTTCCACCTTGACCTCTTCCCCTTTGCTTGCTGTCAAATCTTTTATTCAACTTCTCTTCCACCTTTAAGGAAAACTGGTATGCATCTTCTATGGTGGTCATTCTGACCAGGCTCAGCTCCTCTTGAATACTTGGCCTTAATGCATTAATGTAACGGGCTACCTTCTCCTTGTTGGGCTCTGCATGGCCTATCCTAATAGTAATCTTATAAAACTCTTTTGTACACTCCTTAACAGACTTGTTACCTTGCTCCAGTCCTTGCAGCTTCTTTAGCAACTCCATCTCATAGTCCACTGGAATGAACTACTTCTTCAGTTTCTCCACCATCTGATCCCATCTAGTGATCTTTCCTTTTCCTCTTCTATTCCTCTCTAATTGGACCTCCTTCCACCAAATACTAGCATAGTCCTTCAACTTTGTTTTTGCAAACTTGACCCAATTTGGGTCTTCCACATCTTCATACTGAAAATACTCCTCCATGTCATTGATCCAATCAATAAGTTGTTTCAGATTCAAATCTCTAGAATATGTAGAAACTTTGATCCTGGGTCTCTTTCCGATCTTTCAAATATCTCTCAACAACCTTGGTGCAGGGGCACTCCTTCAACTAGATCAACATACACAAGAGGGAGAGGAAGAAGACTAATATAGTTTTTGACATTTTATGTTACCTTATAACATCTTCAAAAATGTAACATTCTCTATTAGCGTTTCATGTTGGTAAACTCCAAACTTGACATTTATTGACAGTTTGGATTAAGGGAAAGATAATCAAGGTGTCTTAGCTTTAAGAGTTTTGCTGTCTTATGCAAAACAGATGTCATTTGTAATAGATTAAGGGTTTCCACCTATAATTTTGAAAAGATCAAATCCCAGAAATAGAGGGGAATGTCAGGCCCTCGCATTGGGAAAGATAAAAAGGGGAAAACCTTTTGTAGAGGGGATGGTGGTAGTTTTTGGGTCCAGTCTCTGAATAGTCGAATGTAATTCTAAACATCAAGGAAGAATAGAAGTTCTACAATTTGTTGTTTTTCTTTCCAGATTCTGAATACTGTGTAAATATCCAGTGTAGATACTCTGTGTAGGATCTGTATAGAATATAGTTTTGTGTCTCTGTGGTCGAACTGAGTGGATAAATCCATTCCACTGGTAGATTTTTGGGGAAATCAATGGAATGGACTTGTAGATTAATTCCCCAACTTTGTTTATTCGTTCTAGGTAGGGAAGGTTAGGAATTGCAGAATCACTTCAAGTAATCTCTCAGTGTCTTTTGTTGTTGTATATGTCCAGTGTATATTGATTAGATGCTTTGCTGTTACATGGCGAGAAGGCACCAGTTCTGAGTGTCTGTTGTTTGTAATGGATAACATGTGGGTTTATTTTGCATTCCAGTCATCGGCGTGAGCTGTAGGGAAGTCTGGCCGAAAAGGGGTTGGCATAGGAGTTTCGGTGAGACATGAGATATCGGCAGAAGGGAGAAAGGTGGCACCGATGATAAGTGGTCTCGCCGATAGAATTAAGGTCATCGGCGAGAAAGAAGTCATTGGTGGAAGATTTCAACAGTGGGCCGACGGTAGAAGGTCATATCGATCGGGGTGACGAAGATGGGAGTCTCACCGAAGGAGAAGGTTGAACCTTGGCGTCGAACCTCGCCGTTGAACCTTCAGATTGAACTGATTCATCGGTTCAATGGTTCAAGGGTTTAAGGTCAAAGAATGTGTGTTAGAAGTCATCGGTGCGAGTGACATTTGTGTTGTCGACAAAGAAGGTATCAGCATTGAACCATCAGGTTGAACCTAGGCATTGAACCATCGGGTTGAACCTAGCCATTGAACCAACAGATTGAACTGGTTCATCGGTTCATTTGGCTCATCAGTTTAGCAAAAGGCAAACAGTTCATCGGCGTGAATAAAGGCGTCGGCATAACATTTTTTGGGGGTTGCCGATAGGTTTCTTCTTGCCGATAGGAGAGCGGGTGTTTTTGTCAGTGGAATATTTCGATGGTCCTGCTGATGGAAGGCTCATCGGAGAGAGGTAAGGATCAGTGAAAGAGGTTTTGGCTTGCCCAACGGTGGATTGTCTTGCCGATATATTTTCAACTTGCTGTCTTGTAGGCTCCAAAGGGTCTTGGACCAGGTCCATACGTTTCTTCTGGGCTATACTCTGCATCAAACCTAACTTCTGTAGGATCTCCTACAACTTCTTGTTCTTCCTCATATAGCTCTTCTTCAGCTTCATCCTCACTTTCTTCTCTTGTTCTCAACTCAAACCCTCTTCGCAGCTCCTCTTGCAATGCATCAATTTGCCTTTGCAGGGCTCTAAAACCCTCTTCCATCAAAGCATTCCTCCCAACACAATTTCTTCATCGAGGCATCTTGATCTCCATAGCAAACCCACAACCTCAAGTCCTGGTGCAACTGCCTCACAATCGGCAATCTGTCTACACACTTAGGAACCCTTGCTCTGATACCACTTGATGAAGGGGGTAAATCATAAAACACACAAAAATAAAAATTACACACAGAAAATAGAAATTTATTTATTGATTTAGGCAACTTATTACATTATAGAAGATCAAATACAATAAGAGGAATCAACCCTCCATAGGCTGTAACACATTACAGCTTCCTATCACAAGACTTTAGATTCATCAGCCTTCTATAACCCCAAATCAGATAAGGTTTTTGTTTTCCTACCTATTCTTGACTCTACACTTTCCCTCTTAACTCTACTACTTCCCAAGGTTCCCAAAAATAGTTTTTAATAGCCTTTTGGGTGGCCAACAACCTAATTTTAGAATTTGCATCTCCCTCCAAAAATAGGTCAACTTCTGGGAGCCATAACTTTTGATCTGGGTGTCTGGTTGACAAATCCTTTTATGCGTCGAAAAGCTCACGAAGTGCTCTATGTGCTAATAACCCGCTCTGTCAATTATATCCATTTTTGGGTCCATACGGGGCTGTTTAGTGCCTCAAAACTAAGTTTGAATAATTTTCAGGCATTTTTTGGGAAACAAAAACTTTAATATATTTCAGCTCACAAATGATCTTTGCGTGATTGCTTCACGAAAGGTCTTATTTTTCAGTTATGTAGCTTCTTATAAATTTTCACTTCATTCTATGCCCAAATGCAAACTTTCTAAAAATAGTAGGTTGCTATTTTTAGTAGTTTAAAAAATTGGAAGTTCTACATCATTAATCAAGCGATTATAGAATCAAAACCACAAATTTTGAAAATAAATGGAAAGAACATCAACAATTTTGAAACACATCTTTTTTTTGGGTGATGCAAGATTACCCTTACACCACTGGATGCTCCTGCATAAAAAATTGAAGTGTACTCTAAAGTCCATCATACGAAATTAATTGTACATTTAATTTGTATGAATACCATGACATAGCAACATGTCACACCAACATATGTTAACTCATAACGACTAGTGCAAAGATAGAAGAAATTTGAAGTTTAAATTTAGTTCTTTAAGATTCAAGGATCATTCATATGCTCCTTGGGATTTGCCTAGGATAATCCTAAGCCATAAAAAATGATATCTAGGAATAAGTTTATAATCTCAAGTAAAAAATAAACAAAAAATGATAATCTCATCAAGATAAACATAAAATTATATAAGAAATGACAGGTTATACTAATTTCACCATTACAATCATATTTACTAGTTACAAAGAAGAATCTTTTTTCTTAAGGGTAACAAGATAGTACTTCCCTTCGAGAAGGTGTGGAAGCGTGAAGTCTAAGTTATAATGTGCCAAAGTGAATCCTAAGTCTAAGCTCTTTCAACATTGTCAAATTCTTGAAAATCATGTCATGTCAAAGTGAATAGTATGAAATGGGACTATTCTCAATTCAAGAAAAACAAAAATAGATCAGTGACCTTTGAAAATTTGAAAGCACAATCATGGTTAATTAAATTGCACTAGTACATAATTACGTTGAAGGTGTTCACTCTATGAGGTGAACTGACCTGGCATGTATAATCAATGGCTGAGAGTCATCGAGAAGTGTGCAAGATGATGGAATCGATCTTGATTGTTTGTTTCTTTTCACCTGTTCTCTTTTAGATTGTCATTTCTTTTGTTTTTTTATTTTCACATCACTGGTTTAAGGAATGCTTCATTTCTAAACTTACATTGAAAATTCGCTATTTCATATAATAAGATTGCTTAACAGCTAAGTTTCAAGGAACAATGGGTTTTATCATAGATTCGAACCGTAATAAAACTTTTTTTAAATATGCAAAACCATACTTCCTATTTTTTTAATATTGTCCATTGGAAAATAGTCCTTTCTGTCTTTTCCAGGAGATCAACATATATTTTTTATGTTGACTCATGTCACATGAACATTTGGCTTGTGATTTTTTAAAATAAAATATAATTAATTTAATTACAAAAAGTCTACTTAGATGCAATGAAACAAGCTATATGACTCAAAATGTAAAAGCAAAAGAAAATTATATTTGTATATATTTATATATGTTTTAATATACATTATTATATAATATTATAGTTAATTAAATATTTTATATATAAAATAAATATATAATCAAATAAATACAAAAATATTTCATCTAGGGAACCAAATATAATATTTAATCATAATTATAATCTTTTATTCTAACTAATCACAACTAATAAGATAATCATAATATAATAATCTTAGTTATTATATATAAAATATTATTAATAATATTATATTTATAGATTATATGATTCAAGTCAAAATTGAATCATTGATTTTGGTAAAAACCGAAGGAGGATAATGCCAAAGAGAAAGTGGAGTTGTTGTTTTATTAATTAGTTCATCATGTAAATCAAGCAAAGTCATGAGTTTAATATCCACCTTTGTTATGCATATTATGCTAATAAAATAGTTTGAAGCAATATCTAATATTTGTTTTAGTTTTAAAAATTATATAAGGTGCATGGTTTTTAGAATCATTAAATAGAGAATATTTTAAAATGAATTGTGGTGGTGTGGATATAAAATAAGTAGCAAAGAAAGAAAGGGAGGTTTAAACAGTGTTGTTAGAGAGAGAGCGGGGGGTGGAACAAATAAGAGCAGAGAGACAAAGGGGGACATAGAGAGAAATGACAAAGAGAGATAGGGAAAATAGGGAAAGAAATATATATATATATATATAGAGAGAGAGAGAGAGAGAGAGAGTCTAGATTGATATAGGAAGACAAAGAGATAAATAGAGAAAGATAGAGAAAAGAGAGAAAGAGAGAGATAGAGACAAACACAAAGAGAGAGAGAGAGAGAGAGAGAGAGAGAGAGAGAGAGAGAGAGAGAGAGAGAGAGAGAGAGAGAGAGAGAGAGAGAGAGAGAGAGAGAGAGAGAGAGAGAGAGAGAGAGAGAGAGAGAGAGAGAGAGAGAGAGAGAGAGAGAGAGAGAGAGAGAGAGAGAGAGAGATTTATAGAAAGAGGATTAGAGAAAGAGAGACAAAGTAAGAGAGACAAAAATGAGAGATATAGAGGGAAAAATTGATAAAAAAGAGTGAGTTTCAAGAATTCATTTTTCCATGGGGAGCTATGCTCAAAGTGACAGATCATTTGCTTAGGGACCTAATAATTCATGTTTTAAAACCTCTCTAGCATACTCATTGTACATTGAAGAGAGAAAGAGGGAGACAAAGAAACATATATAGAGAGAGAAGGAAAGAGAATTAGAGAAAGGGAGAAAGTTAGATGGGGAGAGAGGAGGAGGAGAAAAAGAGAAAGATACACACACATAGATAGATTTCTCTCCCTCTCTATATATGTCTCTCTCTATAGAGAGAGAGAGAGAGAGAGATGAATAGAGAGAATTAGAGACTAATTTAAAATAGAGAGGAAGAGAGAAAGAGAGAGCTAGAGGAACACACACACACACACACACACACACACACACACACACACACACACACACACACACACACACACACACACACACACACACACACACACACACAGATTACCTCCCTATCTATCTTTACCTCCCTCTCTCTCTCCCCATGGTCATGTATCATATGTGGATTATTGGCATGAAATACCTAATCAAAAGTTAGTCTCTGTTTCCCTTTATATCTCTTATCTCTATCTCTCTCTTGCTCTATCTTTATATCTCTATTCATCTCTATCAATCTCCTTCTCTCTAAAGCCCCCTCTTTATCTCTCTATTTCTCTACCCCTCTCTATGTCTCTCCCTCTTTATGTCTTTATCTCTCTCTAACTTTGTCTCTATATCTCCATTTATTGAAAAAACTAAAACCATAAGAGGGAGAGAGAGAGAGAGAGAGAGAGAGAGAGAGAGGGTAGATTTTACTAAAGAAAGATAATCCATGTATAGTTCTTTGTTCACATTTTTGTCATTCTTTCTATCTTCTAGGGTTTTGTGTTTAAATATGAAAATTTTGTATCATTTTTTTATAGTTAATTTTAAGTTTTATGTAATAGGGTTTTGTGTTTAAAAATGAAAATTTTGCCTTTTTTTAATAGTTAATTTTAGATTTTACGTAATAGGGTTTTGTGTTTAAAAATGAAACTTTTGCACAAAGATATAAAGAGAGAGAAAGAGATAGAGAGATAGATAAAGAGAGGGAGAAAGGGTAGATTGATATAGAGAGAGGAACTGTATGAGAGAGAGGGGAAGGGAGATAAAGATAAATAGAAATAAAGAGCTGGAGAGAGAGAGAGAGAGAGAGAGAGAGAGAGAGAGAGAGAGAGAGAGAGAGAGAGATGGTAAGTGCAAAGACGAAGAAAGGAAGAGAGAAAGAGAGAAGACGAGATGGAGAAACATATATAGGGTACGGAGAGAAACAAGTAGAGAAAGAGAGATAGATATATTGAGAGATCAAGAAGAGAGATAGGAAGAGACATTGTAAGAGAAGAGACATAGAAAGGAAGAGAGAAAGAGAGAAGGGGAGATAGAGAAACATATATAGTCCATAGAGAGTGAAAGATGGAGAGAAAGAGAGATAGAGAGAGTAATATAGAGAAAGGAAGTGTGAGAGAGGGGCGAAGGGAGATAAAGATAAATTAGATAGAGAGACAGGGAGAGGAAGAGAGAAAGAGAGAGAAAAAGAGAGAGGTAGAGAGATTGATAGAAAGAAGGGAGAGAAACATATAGAGCATGCTACTCCAAAATAGACAAATAACGTTTGAAATATACAGATGTGTATGTCATGAGAGCAAGTTTGTAGTATAAAGCCCCATGAACATATTATCCAGATTGTCTTTTAATTTAGGCTTCTTCAATTATGCATATAATCATCATGCTCAATATGGTATCATGAATTATTGAACATTTTATTTTACCCTATCTACAAGATGTGTATATCTCAATAGATCATACATATATACATGAACTACAACTCTGTGTAAACTATTTTATAAAGGATATGTAGTTTTGGTATACAAAAGAAAAGATTAATGAAATTTTTGAGAGGATTGCCAATACTGAAACTTGAGATAATAATCTCACATATTCTCCTTGATTAATCTTAGATAGATTGATAATATTATATATCTTGAGTTCCAGTTGATTGAAGAGAATAATATCCAATATGATGATGTATAAAAACATACAAAATATGTGTCTTATATATCTGGTAAACATGATTCATTGTCATCAAATATCATATATTTTGTTAACTTACTAAAATAAATATCTATTTTCATTTAACCAATATTTCCTAGCAGATAAACTTTTGTACTTTTGTAGTTCTAAGATGTTTGGTGTTACTTTCTGTTTGGTGTTAATGATGGGGGATATCTATTCAAAATGTTATTGGAAATTGAAATAAAATCTCATTTTTTATGAATGCCCTAAATTTACACATAACAAAAATTGATCTTTGATAGACTTCTTTAAAATCAGGCATTCTTACCAGTAGACTAACAACCATTTTAATCATTTAACATATTTTGGGCCTTTAGGTTTCACATTGATCAATCAATTTTGGAAATTTGAACGCATCATAGTAGACTTAGATCTCTTTATAAAACAGGTTTAAAATTACAGGAATGGTTGACATGGTTTACTAGAATGATTGACATGTTTTACTATAATCTTTCTATATATAGGTTAGCAAAATGTAATATTCCTATCATATTGCTTTTAATATGCATGCACATTTAAACATCTAATTATATTGTTTTTGTTTTGTTAATCTATGTACTTCTTAAATTAGGGGTTGAATTCCTAAGTAAAGTTAAAGGTGGTCTTATTAGGCTATTTGGCCACTGCTAAGGAAGATAAAAATTTGGTGTATGAGGTCCACACTTGCAGAACTCCATAATGAGGTTGTTTTTTCATTTACTTTATTATTGTTTAAATTTGTGCATGTTTAGATATAGGCCCTTTGACCAAAATGGAAAGGTGAAAGGAGAAGGCCTGACACCGCGACTCCAGCGATAAGTGTGAATTTGCCAGGAGTTGGGGGTTGGGAGAGACTTCCATCACCTTCCAAGATGGAAGGGTGAAAAGGGAAGGCTTGACACCATGACTCCGGCGATACCTAAGTGTGAATCCATTGGGAGTCGAGGGTTAGGGGTAACCTCTACAACCTTCCAAAATGGAAAGGTGAAAGGAGAAGGCCCGACTCCATGACTCTAACAATAAGTGTGAATTTGCCTAGAGTCAGGGGTTGGGAGAGACTTCTGTCACCTTCCAAGATGGAAGGGTGAAAAGGGAAGACTCAGCACTATGACTCTGGTGATACCTAAGTATGAATTCGATGGGAGTCAGGGGTCAGAGAGACTTCCACCACCTTCTAAGATGGAAGGGTAAAAATGGAAGGCCTGACACCATGACTCTGGTGATACCTAAGTGTGAATTCACTAGGAATTGGGGGAAGGGAGAGACTTCCACCACCTTCCAAGATGGAAGGGTAGAAAGGGGAAGATTTGACACCATGACTTCGATGATACCAAAGTAATGAATCCACTGGGAGTTAGAGGTCGAAGGTAACCTCCATCACCTTCTAGAATGGAAAGGTGAAATGAAAATGCCCGACATTGCAACTCCAATGATAAGTGTGAATTCTCTGGGAGTTAGGGATCAGGAGAGACTGCCATCACCTTCCAAGATGAAAGGGTCAAAAGGAAGGCCCGACACCATGACTCTGGCGATACCTAAGTGTGAATCTACTCAGAGTCGAGGGTCGAGGGTAACCTCCACCACCTTCTAAAATTGAAAGGCAAAAGGAGAAGGCTCGACTCTACGAGTCCGAAAATAAGTGTGAATTCACCAAGAGTCAGGGTTGGGGAGAGACTTGCATCACCTTCAAGATGAAGGGTGAAAAGGGAAGGCCTGACACTACAACTCTGGTGATACCTAAGTGTGAATTCTCTAAGAGTTGGGGGTCGGGAGAGACTTCCACCACCTTACAAGAAGGAAGGGTAAAAAAGGGAATGCCTGACACTACGACTCTAGCAATACCTAAGTGTGAATTTGCCAGGAGTCAGGGGTCAGGAGATACTTCCACCAAAAGGGAAGGCTGACACCATGACTCTGACATTACCTAAGTGTTAAACGTTGCAAGTTGGGGGTCAAGACATACCTTAAAGCTCAAAACCCTAATAGGATATATAAAGTACCTAAAGGGTAGGGTTTTTGAACCTATCCCTTCTAGCATGTCAAAATGAAAAAGGTTGAAAGTCTAAGAAGCATAAAATCACTGAAAAAAATTAAGAACAAACCCTGCAATCAAGTGCATTAAATCCAAATCTCATTAATTCTAGGTAAAGCACATCAAAGCACATGAAGGCACCAAAGCATATAGGTGAAATCAAATCCAGGGAGACCAAATCAAATCACTAACTATGAAATCAAAGGTCAATCAAACTAATCCAATGAAGTATAAAATCCTAGAATACTCGAAGCAAGAAAAAAGTAGGCATCCTACATTTTGAGGCAAAATGGGGTGTGTTGTGTACAACACAACAAGTCATGATTGCACAATGTAAAAAAACAACACTTTAGCAATTCAAGACGGCCAACTTTTTGAAGTCCTAAAAACCGTCAATACAACTCATATTTTTTTTACTGTGCTTTCTTGTCAGACAGCTTTGGAAGAGTAGCTTATGATACTACAAGAATTGTAAACACATCTACTATGGGAGTAAACATTTACAATTTGAGAAAAATAATTTATTTTCATCAATAAAACATATTATAGAGATTCAAAAAAATAAAAAATTCCACCCAAACATCCCCTTCAAAAAAAAATTGTTAATATTCCAAATTATATACGTTTCATTTCTAACAAAATATAATCTAGCATAACAATTACAATTTTGGCATACCCATTGCACACCAAGGTGTGATTGCTAGTTTGTATTACTCATTAACACACTCTCTCTCTGAAGTCTCTCTCGATTAACTTGAAAATTACTGAGGGCAATCATAATTACTTAAAGTACATTTCTCTCTAGTCTCCCTCTGTCTAAAGTCTCTATATACAAATATAAGCTATGCACGTTTTAAACTTCCATAATCACAGAGAATGTTGTTTTCTAATGGAATTTTTTAGTGTTTATACTGATCTTTCTCATTTTTAACTCTTAAAAGATTTTTAAATGATGGGACAAAAAATGGTGTCAATTAAGTATTTTTTAATGGTTTTTTATTATTTTTGTTATTTTAAATGTTTATTGTGAAGTTCTACAACTCTATTTCACCAAAACAACAAAAGGGCATTGGCTTTCCAAAATAAAGTTGTTTTAGTTGTATAAATCAATGTTTATAAAAAAACAAATGAATTTTTAGAAAAAAGTATGTAAGATTAATGACTTTTTGTATTTTATTCAATTAATGAAAATCTTTAGTTGCATGATTATTTCTTTTGTTTATCATATTCTTATATATTGCATATCTTTGTTCTAATATTATAGATAAAACTCACTAGTGTGCATGAACTTAGGTGGGGAATAATGAAACAGCCAAAATACTTGTAGATATCTATAGTTTTTCTCTCTATCTCACTCTCTCTATATACAAAATACAAGCTGCGCATATTTTAAACTTCCATAATGGGAGAGAATGTTGTTTTATAATTATTTTTTTTGTAATTAATATTTTGAGTGTTTATAATCACCTTTCTTATTTTTAATACCTAGGTTTTCTAAATGGTGGGACAAAAAATGGTATCAATTGTGTATTACTTTTTATGTTTTTTTTACTATTTTTGTTATTTTAAGTGTTTATTGTGAAGTTTTATAAACCCTATTTATCACAATTGTTAATATAAATTTGTTTTAGTTGTATACTTCAATGTTTATAGTAAAATTTAATGGATTTTTAAATAATTATGTAAGATTAATGACTTTGTATTTTATTTAATTAATGAAAATTATTAGTTGTATGATTATTGCTTTCATCATATTTTTATATGTTTTATACCATTGTTCTAATATTATAGATTAAACTTGCTTGTGTGCATGTTCATATAGATGGGGGAATCAAAGAAACAACCAAAATAGATTTTAAAAAGTTCTAAGAAGAAACAAGATCACATTACTAAAAAAATGTGATCATATTAGGAAAATATTCACTTAGTTTTCATGGATACGACTCATTCAACTTTGAGAACATTGTTTAAGGAAACCTTTGTCTAGCTAAATGTAGAGTTATTCTTTGAGATTCCCTAGATACTTTCATCCAAGAGGGATCTCCTTATTTTAAAACACAAAACTAACAATGAAAATAAATGGATGAAGGTTTTTTTTCACAACACTAACAATTAAATTAAGATTAAAAAACCCAAACAACAAGATACTCAATTTATCCCCTATAATGCCCAAATGGTGTTATTTCCATGGTCAAGCAAAAATTATACGAAATTCAGCCAAATACATAATGCACTGTATAACACCATTTCCGTAAAAATCCATAATACAGAATAGCAAGTTTTTAACATGAAATGAGATGACAAGTTATCTTTTTCTACTGCTACACTATTAGCTTGTTTGTCAAGGTACATCAACTATAATGGAATTGGTTTTAGAGAACTACCAAATTACAATTTGTTTACCAAAGTACGATGAGCTCGGAATTTTGATCAAACTCTGCACTGAGATAGTAAAGAAGGATTAAAGATTTTACTGTGATCATCAATCTATATATTTCTTTAGAAAATAGTCAAATTCTTCAATATCATTGACACCATCAGGGTCAAACAGACTTGACTAGTATAGATAAAGGTGCTACGAGTTAAACGTGTATTTACTTAAATACAAACACGGACTGCTCCATTTGACTGATACAAATCACGGACCACCTTCCTCATGGATGCACATCCATGTATAGAAAGCTTTGGCATAAAAATATAACATCTGCAAATGGATTGGACCAAAACTGAAATGTGAATAGGTCATTCAAGCCAACCGTATGAACAGAATCATCAAACTGGTACTGTGATAGCACAACTCAGTTTTAAAGTTTAATTTTTGTAGCCTCTAAAGGAAAAATATATATTCTCTGTAAGACATGAAGATGGTAGAAGAATGAAACAAAACCAGAATACAACCAAAATTTCCAAGAATAGAAAAGAACTAAGCGATATAAATACCAATAGAGGTAATAGAGTTGGACATTGTCTTTACAAAAAAAATACAACCAAAATTTCCAAGAATAGAAAAGAACCAAGCGATATAAATACCAATAGAGGAATAGAGCTGGACATTGTCTTTAGAAAAATGGCCTCTTCATTTTATTGTTTAGAACAAGATTTGTGAGTTATGTCAATTGGATGAATGCGACTCAAAAGAAATCGTGAATTAAGATGAAGGAAAACAACATGTCACCGCCCTTATTCAGAAATGTCGAAAAATCTTTACAAATTTATCACAAAACCCTCTTAATCTGTCCCAAAAAAAATACAAATTTTGTCTGTCAACCCTCCAAATGTTCAAGGAAGCAAACCCCTTTCAGTTAAATTTGGTCTCTGCTAAACAATATTTAGATAACAAAACAAAACCGTTTTTTGATTTCACGAAAAGCTCTTGTAATACTCCATTTTTTCTATGGCTTAGCATGAATTGGAGGAGGACGACAAATCAGAAAAAATGCTTTTAGGCATATCCCAGACAGAAACGAGGAGTCCTTTGACCAAGAAGATTCCTACCTCAACCAGGAAAAGTGCCAGACAGAAAAAAGATAGAAAGTCTAAAGGACAAGATGATAGCCCCTTCCTTAAATCGCCCCTCAGTCCAATCAAGAGGAGAGTGCATAGTTTCTCCTCGGAAAACATGAGAGTTATCACGTGGAATGATAGGGGCCCTCGACGCCCCTAACAAGAGACACCTCATCAAGCTCCAAATTGATGAGGAAAAATGCAACATTATGATGCTTCAGGAGACTAAGCTCTCGGCTCAGATGAATGATCAAGTTTTTAAAAGTTTTGTGGGATGGCACTTTGAATTAGTTGCTGTTTGTGGTGCTTCAGGCGGATGGTGATAGGATGGAGGACATCACATTAAACTGTTGGAAGTGGTTGAGAAAAACAGCCACTTCCTTATTGGTAAGTTCCCAGACTTCATCTTAGGCTTAGACTTTTGGATCATAAATGTTTATGCCCCTACTAATTTAGTCCAGAAGAGACAGGTTTGGGGAAGCCTCTCCTCATCGTTGAGTATTCTCAGAAGGAAAAGAATTATCTTGGGAGGAGATTTTAACTCAATTTCAGATGATTCAGAGAAAAAGGGAGGCATTTCACACCCTCCTAGATCCCACCAAGACTTCAAAGAGTTCATAAACTACAACTCCCTACTAGACTGCATCCCAAAAAATGCGAGATACACATGAATTAATAGAAGAAAAGACTTTTGCAAAATAGCTGAAAGGTTAGACAGATTTCTTCTTGCCGCAATGTTATCACCTAAATATCAACTATGAAGCTGAGATTCTACCATGGGTGGGCTCGGACCACTTTCCGATTAGGCTAAGTATCGGGATGGACTCCCTGCTGACCAAGAAGAAATTTAGATTTCTGTCCATGTGGCTTAGGGAACCCTCCTTCATCCAAAATATCCAAGATTGAGTGGAAGCAAGCCCCCTTTGTGAAGGGCTCCCGCATGTTTCAACTTGTGAACAAGTTCAAATTCTTGAGACAGAAGGTATTGGTCTAGAATAAACCTAGTTCATAAATATCTTTGAAGAAAAACATAGATTTCAACAAGAACTAAGGATTCTTGAAGAAAACATCATTAGAACTGGAATGGATGCAACCTCTTATCAGCTAGAGAAGAGCGCTCAAATCAGAATTGGAGGAGGTTCTCAAGGGAGAAGAAGTCTATTGGAGACAGAGATCAAAAGAACTATGGCTCAAAGAAGGGGACAAGAACACCTCCTTTTCCCATCTTTCAGCTAAAATCTATAAAACTGCCAACTCTATTAATTCAATCCAAGCAGATGATGGTTCCCCCCCTCACAAACCTAGAAGATATTAAATCTGCAACAATAAACTTCTACAGATCTCTCCTCTCCAAAAAGAATGGTCCTAATTCTCTTGATAGTACCTCTCTTGACTTCATGCCGAAGTTGGTAAAAGAGAAACACAATTTCGATCTGCTAAAAGATTTCTCAATGGAGGAAGTCAAAGCAGCCATTTTTTCAATGCCGGGAGAGAAGGTGTTGGCCCCGAATTGATGGACTAGGATTTTATTTCAAAAATACTGTGACATGGCTAAAAGGGATGTCTTTTTGGCAGTGGAAGAATCTAGAAAAATTTAGGAATGTGCTTAAAGAACTCAAAACTACTTGCCTCATGTTGATCCCAAAAATGAAATCTCCTCAAAGCTTTGAAGAGTTCAGGCCAATCTCTCTCTATAATTTTATCTTTAAGATCATTTCCAAAGCCTTAGCACTACAGTCGGCCAATTTCTTACCTAAGTTAATCTTGGATGAACAAGGTGGTTTTGTGCCTGGAAAAGAAACTCCAGAGGGCGCCATTTTATCTAATGAAATTCTACATTCACTCAACAAGGAGAAAGAGGTGGCTATACTTGTCAAATTGGACATATCAAAGTCATACAATAGGGTGGAGTGGAGTTTCCTCCTAGCTATGCTTACCAAGCTAGGTTTCTCAAAGGATGTCTATAAGTGGATCTCCTCTCCTGCATATCGAGGTTTCAGTCAAGGTCTTAGTATTAATCAATGGAAAGGAAACAAAGACTTTCAAACTATCAAGAGGCCTGAGGCAAGGTGACCCCATCTCCCTTACCTCTTCATCATTATGTGTGAATCCTTCACATAGGCCATAAAGGAAGCCCAAATGAACTCTAAATGGCAAGGTGTTAAGCTTAAAGGAATTCAGGATTCCCACAACACATGCCTTATTTGTAGATGACACCATCCTCTTTGGACAAGCATCTGCGCCTAAAGCCAAAGCCATCATGAAAACAGTGAGCAAGTACTACCACCTATCTGGGCAACTCGTCAATGGCAATAAGTCAGTGGTTTATCTCTTCAATGTGCATCAACAGCTTCAGGTCGAGATTAGTCAAATTTTCAACTTCAATCTAGAATCCCTTCCAAGTAAGTATCTCGGTTTACCCCTCTTCAATGGAAGATACAAGAATCATTTTTGGAATAAAGTTCTAGAAAACATGAATTCCAAGATGGCATCTTGAAAAGGCCGTAGGCTATCTCTTGCTGGTAGAATTGTAATGATCAAAGTTGTGTTAGTGGTTGTCCCAATCTATATGATGTCAATTTTCAATATTCCAAAAGGGATCAATCTAAAAATCAAGAAGATTCGTAGACACTTCTTATGGTAAGGAACCTTTCAGAGAAAAAAAAAAATCCACCTCTTGGCTTGGGATAAAGTCTGTAAACCTAAGGATGAAGGTGGGATAGGAATGCTGGCAAGAGACACTATATGGATTCATGATTGTTGTCATTGATGGCAACAAAGTTCATCCCACACATCCGCAGGACATGGTGTGTCTCTACCGGAAGTCAGAATGAAGAATGTGGTGGTTCGGTAAACAAGAACAGAGCATGTGGCAAGGTCCGATAGACAGGTCCGGATCTCTCAGAGGAAGTATCCTGGTGAAGTGCAAATTTGGAGAAGTCAAGAGGACTACCTTGAGTGATAGATTCCAAGGTTTTAGCCTCCGGCGATAGATGAGGTAAAAGATATGAATACTTGAGTACCGGGTTCTTGAGTGACAGTGTGAACAAAGGAAGAATTGACTGACAGAACATCAGACTATTTTCCAGATGTGTTTCTGATGGTGGTAAAGGTTATGAAGACATGAATTATGTTTGGCCGACATGATTAATGATTTCTACAAGTATATGCTTGATCTGCATTACTTGATGTGCAAGGATTCAGCTGACAGAACAGAGTTTGTGAAAAGATTGACTATTCCGGGTGCCGACTAGAAAGATAATGAAATCACTTGTGCAGATATATATAGGATGGATTTAGTTGTGAGAGGTGTTGTGGTGATATGTGATATGCGAATAAAAAGTACAGTAGAGCAGAAGCAGTAAGGAAGGTCTGGAATGTGAAAGGAAAGCAGCATAAGAGAAGAGGAAAGATGAAGTGTAGTAGATCAGTGTACTGAGCCTAACTAGAACTGAACTCCCAGCATATGTGGATGCCTCCAATCAGTTCAAGTATTGTATAACACTCTTTTGTAGACAGTGTGTCTCTTGTAGGCAGTGTGCCTCCTTGTGAGCAGTGTGCTCAAGTAGTGATCCCTAATTGGCAAGTGCCATTTTGTATTTCCATTCTTCTAACAGAGAATACAATCTTGGGTTAATCACCCCTGTGGTTTTTTCCCTTAACAGGGTTTCCCATGTCAAAAATATTGTGTCATGTGTATTTCCATTTCATGGTTATATTTGCTCATTTGAATTAATGTTACATTGATAATTAATAAAGTTCAAAAGGAGAAATAATTAGGATAACTCATTCACCCCCCCGCCCTCTCAGTTATCAACAATTGGTATCAGAGCTAAGTTCCTCCTAATAGAGCCTAACAACTTGAGGAAGATCTGGAGTTCAAATGGATGCATATGGTTTAAGGGAGCAACTCAAGACTGCCCTTGATGATCTTGAACACTCAAACTTTGAAGTCAATGAATTAAAGGAAAGACTCAAACAAGCTGATGATTTCATGAGAGAACTAAAAGAGAAATTAAGTCTCTCTATGAAAAAGAGAAAGGCGCTGCTTCAGCAATTGGCAAGACAAGGTGAAGCAAATAATGCAAATGAAGAGTTGAAGGAAAAAACTAAGTTGTGTGAAAAGTTATCAAAAGAAATCATTATGGTAAGACATGAAATGGAATCAAGAGTCATGAAGTTTACCCAAGAAGTTGAAGAGAAAAGAAAAACTGAAGATAATCTAAGACAATCTCTCAAGGAGAAATCAGAAGATTGCCACCAAATGGATAGAATTATTAGACATCTTGAATCTGATCTTGAAGATGCTAAAGATAATGAAGAAAAACTTGAGGATCAAATTGTCTCTCTAAAACGGGATCTTCAAACAGCAAATGAGTATAAAGAGAAATTCAATATAAGTTCTGCTCAACTTGAAGTTCTTCTTGGAAGTCAAAGAAGGTAGATGACAAGTGTGGTTTGGGATATGAGAAAGGAGAAAGCTCTGGATCTGGTTAGAAGAATTTTGGATCAGAAAATCCAAGGATCAGGCCTAGAACACCTCCGTTAAGATAGCCCAATGCTCAAAGATATCCATCCTTCAATGGATACTACCACAATTGCAATCACTTTGGTCACAAAGCTAATTAGTGCAGAAAGAGAATGAATCAGACTAATTCATCCTTCTTCGGATAGTGTTTTAATTGCAAAAGGTATGGTCACAAATCTCATGAATACAGAATTATGCAAATGTGAACAAATCATTCAATGGTAGATGCTTTACATGCAATAGAATAGGTCATATGGCTAATCAATGCAGATCAAGAGGATATCAATCCAATATGCAAAGAAATGTTGTTTGTCAAATTTTGTAATAGATCCGGTCATATTGCAAAATTCTATAGAAGCAAGAATCAGGACAAAAGAGGTCTGGTATATCATAGACAGAATCAAGATAAGGGGAAACAAAAGGTGAATGTGGATGAAGTTAAAAGTGAGATGAACAAGATTTGGGTAAAGAAGAGTACAAAGAATATAGAGGATGGATCTGCACCAGACTCTGGTGCTGATATTCCTTCTAGAAATTAAGAGATGAGCTCTGGCTCAGGGGGAGACACAAAGAAAAACTTGTTCCCCCAGTCAATCAATTGGTGCCTGAAATTGGCACATGTGAAGCTCCGGATCAAATGGTTTCTAGAGAAACATGTAATGAAGGTCAGGTAAAGATCTAAGAGATCTGCAAGAAAATTTAAAATGTTTAATTCCTTCAGAATTGGTCTGATTAAACAAGTCTTCCAGGAAAACAGGTTTCTCACAAGGTTGGCTTGGTATGGATCCAAATTGAAATAGCCTAATCTACGGATATATGAGATGATCAGGAGAAGAAGTGGACATTGTGATTCATCACTAACATCGATCACAAAGGCATCATAATGATCCGGATGAGTTTCTTCCTCCTTAAACAAGGAAAACTAGGCAAATCGGAATGAATTAGGTTGCACATTTATTGCAGGGTGAAAATTAGGACTTCTTGGAATAAAAGAGTTCATTTGTCTGTCATTTACACATTTGTACACTCACATGTGAAGAAGAAAGAAAAGGAGCTCTGCAAACAACTTCTCCCAAAAGATCAAGGCAACTCTTCATATAGCTCTATTCAGATTTCTTCGTGTGCCCTAACCTGCGTAAAAGGTATTTATCATTCTTGATATCCTTTAGTTAGATTGTTTGATGATCACTACTTCGAATATAGTAAAGATCTCTGATAGACCGCGGCCCACATTTAAGAAACATCCATATAAATCCTTGGAGGTAGATCCCCTAGGAGCATTTTCCAGTGTTCCGCATGGTGTTTTGCATACAGAAGACATTAGGGTTTACATACATGCAAATATTGAAGAGTTTGGGGAATTCAAACTAAGAGACATCTATCACAAACAATTGTTAGATGATTCATTTGAGCTCAAACCCCAATACAAGGCCTCTGGATTAAGCACTTTGCACAATTCATACATTTCCCCTGTTTTATGAGAATAAATGGGGCAGGTATGTTTTGAGCAGAATACACGACAACTTCATGTGGTTAAATGGACCATTCAAAATCACAAAAGATGCCATTAGGGCAGTTACCAGATTACACTCATCCGGTGGGGATTCCTGTTCTTAAATCTGTGAAGAATCAAATTGTGAGTGAGGCTACCGGATCCAAGTTTGACAAAAGAGCAATGACAGTAGATGACATCTCTGATCCGGATATCAAGTTTGCCTCCATGATCATTGGGTATAAAAATATATCATTCTAGCAAGGAAAATTTTGTACCTGGAAACTGCCATCTACACTGCATGTGAAATGCTAAGAAAGGATGCAGACTATGATCTTAGCCAACTTCTCTTGAATCAACTCTAGAGAATTTGTAGAAGATAAAGAAAGATAAAAAGAATTCATTCAAGTATGGTGGATTGATACTGTGCTTATTCTTCTACTTTATGAATGAGCTTCCTGGATCTAGTGGCTGGGTATGGGAGAATGATAGACCAGTAGCTATCTGAATCAGAGATTATTTACATGGACTTGGTGACAACAAAGCACAAAATACAGCTCTGTGGGGATATTTCAAGAACTTTCAGAACATGATGCAAGCAAGAGAAAGGATTCCCCAGTCTCTTGTTGAGAAATACAAAGACACAATTTGCTTTATGGTAGAGACTGATCAGTGCCTAATGGAGGTAGTAGAACCAAGAAGTGTATGGATCATGCCCATGGGGTATGAGGTTGATGAATAAATTGTGGAGCTACATGTTCAACACATGCTAAGTCAGCCAAAGGATCCAAAGGAAGAAAGGTTTGGAACCTTTGAGGAGCTAAGTGTAAAGATTCATGTGGATCTCAGAGAACTAGAGATCAAGAGGAAGGTGAGAAAAAGAAGTAGAAAGTATTGCCCAAGGCCTTGGCATTTCAAAAGGAGGCACTTGATACCAACAGGGAAAAGAGGCAAAAAGCTGAGGAAGAGAAGAAAGAGGCAGAAAAGGGAAGCAAGGAAAGTGCTTCGGTAGAAACCTCAAACCTGGACCAGATCATCAAAGAGATCTACACCTGTCACAGCCGAAAGCTCAAGGAACATCAAAACTGAAAGTCCAGGCATCCGGCAAAAGAGAGAAAAGATCCAAGACAAAAGCCACAAGGGCTTATACAAGTCAAAGAGATGAAGAGGAAACTGAATCAAATGAGGGGGTAAAGGAAATAAAGAAGCAGAAGAAGAAAGGATCCGGTAAACCCTCCACAGGCCAAGACAAGGAAGAAATGGCAGAGGAATTTGTTGAAAAGCCCACCCTGTCTCTAAAAAGCGTAATCAAATTAGTCACTATGGATGGAAACCTTCAACCAATGGCGAATTCTATGATGATTACAATGAGGCTGACCAAAAGATCCTGCAGGAAGCTATAATTAGGTATTTGAACATATACAATAAGGCTTTCATTGAAAATTATATCTCTAATTCCTAAGAGCCTAGAAAAGGAGTTAGAAATAAAGAAAGAACAATGCCATGGCAAAAGACATTGAGATTTGGGAACAGATAGCTATTCAGCTATATCCTTCAATCGATCCCAAAACAATGAATATGATATTCAAAGATTGCAAGGATGAATTCAAGAGCAAAGCAAGGATGAATTAGCTCATGCTTGGTGAAACTGACAAGGTGGCAAAAGAGACTGAAGAGATCCTCTGAAATGCTCTTAAAAGGTTCAACATTCCCATCACAGAGGACTTTGGTAAAGACAAGGGCTCAGAATCCCCTATTCCGGAAGAGGTGGCTCATGAACAAAACAACTATCTCTCCTCTAGTTTCCCCTACAGCCTCCAGATCTAAAGGAGATGATAGTATATTGGAGAAAGAAGCAGAAGAAGTTGACAGTACCAAGGTTGCAGAGGAAGAGAAGACCCCAACAGAGAAAACCACAACTGATAGTGGTAAGAATGTAGAAGGAGAGAAAGCTCAAAGGGACAGTCCTAAGAATGCAGAAGAGAAGAAACATCTATCTCTGGCAAGAGACACTGTAAAAACTGTCCAAGAATTCCTAAACAAAGAAATAATGGAGATTGATGAACTAGAGCTTCTACAAGGGACCATTTAATTTTGATTCACTCTCTCTGATACAGACAATGAAGATAGCTTCATTTGCCAATGTGAAGGCCAAAGAGAAACTACTGAAATCTCACATGGAAGACTGTGAGCTTATAAAGGTAGCATCTGGAGTTTTAGAAAAGATCATGCCAACTTTTCAGAAGGATCCCACAACATGCTCTTCCGGTAATCTCAAAAACTCTATTCAGCAGTGTTAGTACACATTTTGATTCTCTAGAGAAGTCAGCTGAAGAAAAGGTCTGGAAGGAGTTTTTGAATAAGAGATTTTCAGAGGTACAAGGATTGATCATTAATGATAGGAGGAATATGAATATTGGGATAAAGAGCTTAGAAAATGCTCTTAAGATGGCAGAGAAGTATATAAATTTTGTATTTCATGGTCCAAAGCAATAGTAGAGATTGAGAAGAAAATAAAAGAGCAAGAGGATAAACTACTAAGTTTGTCTCAAAGTTTTGATCCTCTCTCTTCCTCCATAGTCAATCAAGAGTGTCAGGCTATTGCAATCACAAATGCAATAAAGAATTTTGAGAAGGAAAGGAAGAACATGATTAGCTGGATGGGTGAACTTAGGAGGATCATTGTCCCTAAGTTAGAGCCATGCATGAGGCCATAAGTGAAGCTCAAATCATAGCCCAGACAAATGATCCAACAGATCTAAAAAGGGCAGATGCGTTTGCATTCTTGTTGAACGGTCATATCTCAATTTGGATAGAATGATGCAAAGTTGGGCTATAGAATTTATTCAAATTGAAGACAACTTTTGCAGACATACTCAAGTATATGTAAGTATGCCATATGTATAATACTTATGCGGCTAAGTATAGTTGAATTTTGAAAGTTTTGATATACGGACCCTACCTTTTTCCATTGATGTCAAAGGGAGGAGTGAAGAGCAATGAAAAATGAGGAATCCAACTAAGGGGGAGCTCCGAAAAATGTATATAAAAATAGAGCATCAGCCAAGGGGGGAGCATAGTGTAAACACTTAGTCATTTTTCACTAAGTGTTGCCATCAATGCCAAAGGGGGAGATTGTTGGCAAGAGACATTATATGGATTCATCATTGTTGTCATTGATGGCAATAAAGTTTCATCCCACACATCCGTAGGACATGGTGTGTCTCTACGGAAGTCAGAATGAAGAATGTGGTGGTCCGGTAAACAAGAACAGAGCATGTGGCAAGGTCCGACAGACAGGTCCGGATCTCTCAGATGAAGTATCTTGGTGAAGTGTGAATTTGGGGAAGTCAAGAGGACTACCTTGAGTGATAGATTCCAAGGTTTTAGCCTCTGGTGATAGATGAGGTAAAAGATATGAATACTTGAGTACTGGGTTCCTGAGTGACAGTGTGAACAGAGGAAGAACTGACTGACAGAACATCAAACTATTTTCCGGATGTGTTTTCTGATGGTGGTAAAGGTTATGAAGACATGAATTATGTTTGGCCGACATGATTAATGATTTCTACAAGTATATGCTTGATCTGCATTACTTGATGTGCAAGGATTCAGCCGACAGAACAGAGTTTGTGAAAAGATTGACTGTACCGGGTGTCAACTAGAAAGATAATGAAATCACTTGTGCGGATATATATATAGGATGGATTTAGTTGTGAGAGGTGTTGTGGTGATATGTGATATGTGAATAAAAGCAGAGCAGAGCAGAAGCAGAAAGGAAGGTCCGGTATGTGAAAGGAAAGCAGCATAAGAGAAGAGGAAAGATGAAGTGCATCAGATCAATGTACTAAGCCTAACCGAACTGAACTCCAACATATGTGGATGGCCTCCAATTAGTTCAAGTATTGTATAATAGTCTTTTGTAGACAGTGTGTCTCTTGTAGGTAGTGTGCCCTCCTTGTGAGCAGTGTGCTCAGCAGTGAGCCCTAATTGGCAAGTGCCATTTTGTATTTTCCATTCTCCTAATAGAGAATACAATATTGGGTTAATCACCCCATGGTTTTTTTCCTTAACAGGGTTTCCATGTCAAAAATATTGTTGTCATGTGTATTTCCATTTCATGGTTATGTTTGCTCATTTGAATTAATGTTACATTGATTATTAATAAAGTTCAAAAAGAGAAATAATTAGGATAACTGATTCACCCCCCCCTCTCAGTTATCAACAAGGAATACTAGACTTGAACATCCAAAACTAAGATTTAGGGGCTAAACTCGCTTGAGTCTGTATAAGAAGCCTAATTTAAAATGGGCCCTGTATAATGAAATCAAAATACTTGGACTCACTGGAAAGTGAGAGAATCTTCATAGTTAAAAACCCACCTAGGGGTTTTAGCAATATGGAATTTTATGATTAAAGGTAGATATTTCCTCCTCCTGAAACTTTCTTGGGTTATCCAACATGTGGAAAAAGAAAATTTTTGGAATGATTCTTGGGGTGGAGAGCCCAAACTATCAGGAAGGGCAGATCCTCACAAGCCAGGGCTTTTCTGCAGTCAAACTGGGGATATCAGGTGATAGGATTATTGGCAGGTTCTAAGGGATCATAAACTCAATCACTATTGTTTGGAAAAGTACTCAAGATTGCAACTTTCCATGTGAGCAGAAAGCACTTCTAGGTAAACTCTTGGGGAAAAGAGTGGTTATTTTCTTTAACCAAGAAGAGGAATTGATCTGGACTGGGTCAAAAATGAGCTCCTACTATGTTAAAGATGGCTATAGGTTGGTTAGGGAGAAGATGGATTTGCATTGGCTGACAAAGCTATACTGGAACAATGCTATACTGCCTAAGGTAGGAGCTTTCTCTTGGCTAGCTCTTCACAATAAAATCTTAATAGGTGATATAATTAAAAAGATTAGGATGAGGTTCTAATTTCCTTTGCATCCTATGTGGAAGGGAAGAAGGATTGGTGGATCACCTTATTATTGTACTGCCCATTCAGTAGAGAATGCTGGCTATGGTTCTTGAGAAAGCTAAACTAGCATAGTCCCCTGTCGAAGACCCTGAGTCTCATGTTCAAAAATTGGCCCCTCCTTTTCTCTAACTCCTTCTTTGCCTGTATTTGGGAACTGGGCCCATCGATGATTACTTGGCATCTGTGGAGGGAGAGGAATCGATGTATATTCAGAAGGGAAGCTACTTCTTTGAATTTACTTTGCTCAAATCTTAAGGAGGCCATCTCAAAACTGGTGGTGGCTAATGTTAGGAGGTTCCATTCAAGGCAATCTAGTTAGACTAAATGGGATGCCAAGTTAGTGAAAAGTTGACCTCTACTTGGTAAATCTTCCTACAGTGGGGGAGACTGGAGTTCAAAAATCATCCACTAACAGAGACCAAATCAAATGGATCCTCGCTACAGCTCCCTTTTGTAAACTTAATTTTGATGGAGCATGCCGAGGAATCCTAGGCTCTCGGGATCTAGATGTGTCATTAGAAGAGATGATGGTTCTCTGTTAGCAGCCAAAGCAACAAAGATTCCTAAGGGATCAAACAATGAATCCGAAGCCTAGGCCCTAGTCCATGGTGTCCAATTGGCAATTGGCATGTGCCTCAAAAACCTTTGGATAGAAGGTGATTCCTTGATCATCGTCAATGCTCTGAAAAGAAAGGCTTCCAACAACTAGAAATAAATTACATACTTCAACAGGCCATCTCCATGCTTGATGAGCTTGAAAACTTCTTGATCTCCCATACTCTCAGAGAAGGCAATAAGGTGACAGACGGCCATGCCAACTTGGCCATTGACCAAGTTATGGACATAGAAGTCTTCCGACCTAGATGTCTGAGTCAGCCTAGTACTTTGTCCAAGCTCCTAAGAGATAACCTGGATGCACTCAACCCGAAGTAGTCCTTTCATAGACAAATGTCTCTTCCTTGTTGGTCCCTTTTTCCACTACCACCTCGCTCGTTGATCTATTTTTGTATCTTGATGCTTGTGTTTTTTTAACTCTTTAGGCTTACCATGAGAGGGGCAACTCATCCATTATATCACACAAGATTTTAAGCCTTTTGGCCATTATATGTCTTTTTATTGGGTGGGTGGTTAGATTTGGTCATTGGGCTTCTTCACCTAGATACTTTTCCTTCCCATCACCACACTTGGCATTAATTACTTCCAATGGTAGATTTTTTTGAATGATGGTGGGTTTCCTTTCTACTTTGGGAGGCTTCTACCACTGACACGTGTCCATCGTCGTACCTAGTGTTAAATAGACTTGTGCCATAGATCTCTACTACACTCATTTTGATTTGCTGATGCTAGCCATATTGTCCCTAAGATAGCTTTGGGATCCTCATAGAATGTCATCAATTATGAGGATGATGCCCTGTCATAAAGGCTAGTTTGGCATCTTCTTTTTCCTTGTAAGTGGTGCTTATTATGCTTCTAACAATTGTATAGTTTTCTTCTCTTCTAGTTTTTATTCATATAGGCAAACATGGTGGACACACAATTGAACCAGAGACTTTTCTTTCCATCTTCTGACTAGGAGCCTAAAATTAGGGGTAGAGTCAAATCTTCTAATTTGATGACACTCCTAGATTGGGATTGTACTCTTATGCAGTTCTCGGTGAGAAACATTGTTGGGCATGCATGGATTAAAGGCTATATAGGATGGATTCTGAACTATTCAGACATCGTTTCCTAGCTCCTGTATTACATAATGGACTTGGTTTTGGATGGGGACTATGTTCATGCCCTTACCTTTGGTCTCTTCTACAACAACATCTATATGGTCTATAGATGGGAAACTGCTATGGAGGCTTACAATATGGATTAGTGTGATGCACTGATAGGAGGCCTGTTCAATCTTCACACTTTAAGCACTTCCCTTCCACAATAGGCTATCTATAGGGCTCTACAATATAGCCTTAAGTCTCTGAGTAGTTTATGAAATTGACAATGAATTAGGTTCCTACAACTTCTTCATCTCTAAGAAAAGACCCCAATGTATTAAGGACATCTTCATGGCCATAAGGTTTCTCAGGTTCCATGCCCCTGACATGGCACCATGTATTCCCAGAAATGCCCTTGACACCCCAGAGGAGGAGATAGAAGCTAGAGCAGCTGCAGAGTTGGAGGTGTAGAATATGCCTGCAGCCAGCCCTGTAGCTTGAGCGTGGTCGGGGTGGTAGGACTGGTGGCTATAAAGTGGCACATGGGTGATGTTTATGTTTTTTTGGCAAGTTTCTAGACGTGTTTTCAAATGGTTGGTGGACATCCCTTGGCCATGTTTTTTAGTGTTTCTACTTTGGTGGGCTTTTGTTCTTTCTTTTTTTGTGATTTGGGTTTCTCTTTTTACCCCATTGTTTTTTAGTTCTTGTCAGTTGTTATATCTGGCCATCTCAGGGCCTTACACTGTAACTTTTGTTTATCTACTAGCACCGAATTTCTGGATTTTTTATGTAAAAACTTTTAAATTTCAATCTATGGGTGCTTTGCCACCTTTTTTTGGTTAAAAAAAAAGAGTGCATAGAAAAAGGTTAAATATAAAAGCTATCTACCTACTCATTCCACAAAGGCAAGTTGTTGTTCCTACACTTCAGCTTTAGTGATTCTCTATACAGTATTTAGTTCACCTCTCTCCTATTCTAGATCATGCAATGCGCTCCCAACGGTAGTGTGTTCAAATAGAAACCCATCTAAATCATGGTGAATTGGGGACTGATGCACCACCACAAAGATATTTTCTAGGTCTACTATATGTCATAATGGTTGTGGGTGATCTAAGTGAAATGGAACCAAAACACATACCATAGAATCGAAATCAATTGCCCCAAGTTCAAAGATTTGAAAATAGAAGTAATGCCATTGGAAAATAATTAATTATTTGACTTTAACCTAGTTGAACATAACTATTATATGGAAAATTCACATCTAGAATAAACATTCAATACATTCTAAACATATACCGGCAAATCAGAATCAAACGCCCTATAAATATTTCACAATCAAGGTAATGCATGGGAAAAACATAATAATCTAACTTGAGCTTTGTTGAAAATAAATTTTATTTGAAATACTCATATCAAGAATAATATTATGATGAGTGCTTTGGGATTTAATAGCGTATCTTTTTTCATCAATGTGTTGGATCATAATATTCATCTTCCTAATGATAGACCACTGAGTGTGATCCAAAACATTGATGAAAAAAGATGTACACAGTTAAATGCAAAGGCACTCATCATAACTTTATGGACTATGAAATATTCATACCTACTAAAAATAACATTATCCATAAGAATCTATGCTTGAAACTTCAATGCTCATCTGAAGTAAGACTTCATCTGAAATACCACTTCTATATATCCATATTGTTCAGTATTAGGTCCCTAAGATGAAAAAGAAAAACCGAATCTGACCATGCATATAAAAGTTTACAAAAATGTTTTTATCAAGAGTTATATATCATGTATTTTGGCTGAATTTGATATATTTGTTGTCTACTTTCTAGAAAAACTGAACACGGTGCCAAGTCAACACAATTTAGTTGAAAACCTTAGACATATAACCATGCTGAACAATTCTTGATAGAGTAATTTTCTTGTATAAGTAACATTAACTTTGACATGTTTTGCTGTTTTATAGAAAGAATAATATCATCTTCTTATACATCATCAATTTAAATGTTTTGTAGGAATTTTACACCTCATCCACAATAAAAAGTGGTAAATATTTATTCTATTTTTATTGGTCAAAATTGATTTTTTGACTATTGAAGTGGATGATGTTTAAGAAACATCATTCACTTCAATGGTCAAACAGTCAATAGCAAATTTACAGTCATCCACAATAAAAAGTGCTAAATATTTGTCCTATTTTATTGGCCACTGTTGAAGTACATAATGTTTATAAAACAGTCCGAACTCTTATAAGAAATACAGAGATTTAGTATTTTTAGAAAAGCAAGAAGACCTTCACATCAATCGCAAAATAAGGAGATCCATACTCCCATTTATTTGCAACATGGTTTACGTTGAGGTGGTATTGCGGTTATGTTTCTTCTTTTGGTTTTCTATTGATCTAATGAGAAGACCATCAGAAATTCTGGTGATAATACTTCCCCATGAGCCATGTCTAAATCTTTTTTGGGCTCACTACACTTGTATCACTAAAATTTAAGCTCGGTGAAATGTGGAGCAGTTGAGGTTGTGTGAATAGAACATACAAGATCTATCTTCCCCGCAGTTTCAGAGGAGAAATTATAGCAGAGATAGCACAGATACTCTTTATAACAGTCGAGCCTTCCCCTTGTGTACATATTTTTGCTTATGAGACCTCTGTAGTGGTGGGGAAGATCTACGCAAGGATTTAGAGGGGCCATTGCAGGCATCCTCAATTTTTTTAAATGAGTTTTGTTATCCCTTATCTTATTTGTTTCCATTTTTCTTTTTGATTCAGTTTCAGATAGATTTGTAGGATTTTTGACATTTCTGAATAACTGTGGTGACAAATATGTTCTCACACCACTTCATGAATTGTTGTAGGACATCCTGCAATAATAAACTTATTTGTATATGGGAGCATGATTGTATGCTAGTGCACTGGGCAGCCGCCAATCTTTTGGAAATGAGACCTTTATTTAATTTGGTTGATTAGTCTAATACCAAATGAGTTTTTATTGATAACTATCATAAACTTCACCTTATAACAAAAATATATTTTATTTAAGAATAGAAGAAAATGTAGCATGCTAACTTTCTTTGTTAACAAGGAAAAAATGGCACATCCATAATTAGTCTAATACCAAATGAATATAATTTATAACTATCATAAATTTCATCTTATAAAAATATATATTTTATTTAATAATAGAAGAAAATATAGTGTGCTACCTTTTTTATTGACAAGGTAAAAATTGCACATCCACAATTCATTTCTTTATGGACTCACTTAGAGTGTAATAGATGATTATTGAGACAATGATATTTGATTTGTACCTTGATTTTTGCATATTGTACTTGTATGAAAATGGAAGATTGGGAAGTCATATGGTAAGAATGTTAAGGTATTAATATGATTATTTTGAGCATTATTGTAGTATGATATGAGAACTTGTAATAGTTTAATCTAATCCCAATTTATAATTGATTAGAATTTAGAGTTGTTTTGATTAAGATTACTGGTGAAAAAAATAATGTTCAAATTCTTATCTAGTAAATAGTGAAAATGGAATATTCAGTAAAATTGTTAATTCAATGAGTGTATTTTGGATATTTTGCATGACTATAGCTTAGAAGTTTATTTTCTTTAAAGAAATTATGTTTAAGATATTTACATTGCTTCATTGTGAAAAATGTACTCATGTTTTAGCTTGTAATTTTAAAAAAATATGGTAGAATTTGGTTGAATTTTCAGGATACAAATGTAGTTCATTAAGACATGTAACATTTGTGAAATCACAACTAGAAGTTCACATATAATGCATGGCATTACACAAAATTGAAAAGAACACTAAGCATATTTTATTCTTTAAATCACAAAGGCGATGGTTTTATTTCAAGAATTACTTCCAAGAAATCTTAGAGTGAGAAAGTGAAGATGAATAAAAATAACCTTGGTAGGATTTATTGTGTTGTGAGCATATAAGGACTAGCTAACTTGCAAATCTATTACAAACAAACACTAAATGATGTGCCCATTTATGAAAAGAGAGACTTCAAATTATGTTGACATTCATGGACATTCAATAGTTTCTTTGTTCGGTTCTAATTTGGGTCAAGGTTATGTGAAGGGTAGTGATACTGCCTCATGCTAGGGCTAGTATATATCTAATATGTGTTCCCAAAATGCAAGAAAATATGTTTTGTACTACTTTTGAACAATGGATCTCTCTCTCTCTCTCTCTCTCTCTCTCTCTCTTCTCTCTCTCTCTCTCTCTCTCTCTCTTCTCTCTCTCTCCTCTCTCTCTCTCTCCTCTCTCTCTCTCTCTCTCTCTCTCTCTCTCTCTCTCTCTCTCTCTCTCTCTCTCTCTCTCTCTCTCTCTCTCTCTCTCTCCTCTCTCTCTCTCTCTCTCTCTCTCTCTCTCTCTCTCTCTCTCTCTCTCTCTCTCTCGCACCCCTTGCCCCCATCCCCTCCTCTCTCCCACAGAGCCTCCCTCCCTCACTCACTCACTCATTCATTCACACACATAGTGCACAAATAGAGAGAGAGAGGGAGGCAAGACAGCAAAGCCCTTGGGAGGGAGAAGGAATAAAAGGTCAAGCTAAAGTTTGAGAGAGAAGGAGAATGAAGTGGGCTAGTTGAAAGTAATTAATTTAAAATAAATATAGACTACCTCAAATGATGAAGGAAGTGGTTAGCCTTGTGACTCCTTTCGTGTGTGTAGTTCTAGGGAATGTTGAGGGTGTTGCTCCATTCAAAATCCAAGCTTGTCTCTCAGTTTGGAGTCTTGATGATTCATTTTGTTTTTAAATCAACAATTCAAAGGGAAGACTAAGAATGAAGACAAGTAGTTTGATGATTCATTTTAAAAAATCAACAATTCATGGAGAAGACTAAGGATGAGGACATGTAAATCACTCATTCTTTCATAAAACAATAACTTTTTGGGTTTGATGTTTTGATCATAAAAAATTGTAGCCTTATAACCTTTCTCTAATGGTTAGATTTTATTTCCTTGTCTTAACCTAGCATATTAGTTTTCTAGTATGCTCTCATACCACTTACATTTTTGTGACTAATTTGTAATATTTTTAAAAGTAATATAAATATCTTCATTTAAAAAAAATAATAATAATTTATCCTAATCCATGTATCAGGAGGGAAAGGTTGTAACCATTACAAAAAATATGAATTTTCTTGGGTCTTTTATATCCCAACATACCAAAATTTCAAAAGAAATGTTTAAAAAGAATGAATGCATAAAATTTTATACATTATAAAAGTTATATTGTTAACAATTATAATGTCATGAATGGAACCACTCTTTGGGATGGTGTGGTGGCACAAGTGACAATGGATCAATATAAGAAATTATATTAAAAGCAATGTTTTGCTTTTGTTTTTCTTTAAATTAATTCGAGGAATGATCCAACCTCTATACAATGGGTGAATTTAGGTTAAAATTTATGACCATTTTCTATCTTTTAACAACTCAAATGGATCAACATAAGAAATTATATTAAATGCAATGCTTTGCTTTTATTTTTCTTTAAATTAATTTGAGGAATGAGCCAACCTCTATACAACAATTGAATTTAGGTTAAAATTTATGACCATTGCCTATGTCATTCAACAACTCAAATGGATTAGCGTAAGAAATTATATTAATGCAATGCTTTGCTTTTGTTTTTCTTTAAATTAATTGGAGGAATGAACCAGCCTCTATAGAATAGGCGAAGTTAGATTAAAATTTATGACCATTGTCTATATCTTTCAACAGCTCAAATGGATCAACATAAGAAAATTATATTAAATGCAATGCTTTGCTTTTTTTTTCTTTAAATTAATTGGAGGAATGAGCCACTCTCTATACAATGGGTGAATTTAGGTTAAAATTTATGACCATTGTCTATGTCATTCAACAGTTCAAATGGATCAGCATAATAAATTATATTAAATGCAATGCTTTGCTTTTGTTTTTCTTTAAATTAATTGGAGGAATGAGCGAGCCTCTATACAACTGGTGAATTTAGGTTAAGATTTATGACCATTGTCTATGTCTTTCAACAGCTCAATTAGATCAGCATAAGAAATTATATTAAATCCAATGCTTTGCTTTTGTTTTTCTTTAAATTAATCGGAGGAACGAGCTAGCCTCTATACAACCGGTGAATTTAGGTTAAGAGTTATGACCATTGTCTATATCTTTCAACAGCTCAAATGGATCAGCATAAGAAATTATATTAAATGCAATGCTTTGCTTTTGTTTTTCTTTAAATTAATTGGAGGAATGAGCCAGCCTCTATACAACTGGTGAATTTAAGTTAAAATTTATGACCATTGTCCATGTCTTTCAACAACTCAATCATCTAATCTACAGCCTGGAGTAATTAAATGCGATGCTTGCAAATACATTAATAAATATAATGAATATAGATTTAGAAACCTTGTAAAGCTATATAACATCAAATCGACAATAGGCATGGCTTGAAATGATCTAAATTAAGGCGACTATATACCACTATTGCATACCATTCCAGATCGGTGAAATGGTAGGCTCTTGACATCCAAACAGATCCTGTTCATCTTGCAGAATTATTATGTCATCATTATGTTCTACTATATCGTGGGTGACACCCAATGTACTTCCTGCTTCACCGGCATTATAAAATCCAGTCGCGAGAGACCACAAGATTAGCCTGTGCATTGAGGAGCGCTGCTTTTGTGGTTGCCAGTTGTGATTGCAGGTGTAATACTTCCTTCTGCAGTCGAAAAATTATCCCAGCGCAGCGTGATCCTGTTCATCTTGCATTCTTGTGCGTGCTTCATATACCATGCTGGTTACAGCATCTGCTCTCTTCTCAGCCGGAATATCTTGCAATTACAAAATAACATAAAAAAGGCCAACAATTTCATTCATATATTTATACTTCAATTAAACTACTGCTCGTTTTGTAGCAGTAAATACTCCTGTATTTGTTAAAACCTAGGAAAAGGAATAAAATTAATGGCGGTCTTTTAACAAAATCTTTAAAAAGCATTTGTTCTACAACTTAAGGATTTTTACTATGTGGCTTGTGTCAAATAACTTGTCTACCACTAGAAACTTGTGAGGATCGTTTGGTGGGAAATAGGGAGCAAGCTCGCATTTATCTCCACATTTTCTTCGTTGAATCTTTCAGGCTGCACAAGGATGAGCAATCCCAGACATCTCTCGTGCTTTCTGTTCCATCTGAAATAAGCAGCAGAACAAATATTTATATAAGTTTGAAGACTAAAGCTAGCAGATCAGAATCGTATAAACTAACGAAGTTAGTATGTAGGAGATGAGACAGATTTCTGGAAGGTGGGAAACAGATTGTATAGCTGGTGGTATTAAGCGCGTGGTATTTACTCGTCCAACGGTGGATGGGTGTAAATTGAACATTTTCTTCGTTGCCATGTGATGCCGAAAGATGAGGTATCGTAATCAGACATTTGGATCGGTGAATAGAATGAAATCCAAGAAAATAAGGTATGTAAACCTTAATGTTTGCTAAAGTCCGATATATAAATTTAGGGTTGGGTGAAAAAAAAAAGAATTCCATTCTTTAGGGTTTATTCCTTTCCTGGTTACGTGAGCACAAAGGTTCAATGTTGCACGAGTGTGAGTGTGACGATGACGTGGGTTATATTAGGAGTTTGACATTTTGTCAAGTTAAATTATCCTGAGTAGTTTGACTTTAATAGTTTTTTTTAATCGTAACACTTTAATTAGGCTGAGGAGTTTCGAATTTGTTTTTTTTTAATAGTTTTTTTATTGTAACATTTTAATTAATTGACCTTTTTTGACTTGTATATTTTGAATTATAATTGATGGTAATGTTGATATATTGGAACAAAACAAATGTTTGAAACATTAATATTTTTTAACTTGACATAGGAAACTTCTAGATTTTAAGAACTTGTATTTTATCTTTTTATAATTATTTTTTTCTTTCTTTTTATTCTCGTTAATTTTAATATTGTTGTCAAATCATTTTCTAACTAATAGAACTCATATTTTAAAGAGCACTAACATGATAAAAGCTTCTTTGTTATCATTTAAACTAGGATTTTCACATGTCATATCACATCCCAAGAAGTTCATAGATAGCATACCTATAAATTCCTAATGGTAGGTGGAGCATTCTATGAGGATGGAAAAAGTTTGATCTAGTGATGCAACTAGGGTTTGTAAGCTACACTAGGTGTTGGAAGGTCCACAGTGTAAATTGGGGGAGGAATAGAGCTTGAATGTAAGAGAGTAGTTTGCAAGGATGGACCTAAAGTCTATGAGGGATTGTAAAGCATGAAAAGTTGCAAGGAAAATCTAAACTTTCATGAAGCAAAATTACAGAATTCAAATGCATGCATGCAAGTTCCATGCATATGAATGAAGTCTACACACACGAGGGGAACATAAGGAAGCAAGGCACATAAGTAGGATCATAGATTGCATTCAATTACACAAAAGTGTGAGAAGTCCATTATCCAAAGGTTTCATAGAGAAAGGGAGTGTAGAAGCAGGACATTAGCTTAAAGGGTGATCCCACAATAGTCTCTCCCATATTTTGGCATAAGTAGGATGATCAAAAGTAACATTTTTAGCATTTTTTAAAATTTTGTGTCAATTATAGGGAACAAACGTCAAGAATTTAAGTATGATGTAAACTAATTATGGGTTGACATTTTCTATGTAGATTAAAAATGTAATTTAAAAATATATTCAAGAATCATTTATATCATTTTTTATTTTTATTTTTATTTTTCAATGAACTTTTATTTTTTCTATTAATTTTTATTGAGTGGCATTATTCCATAATGCATAACTTTCAATACAAATATTTTTTTTTTCATGATTTCTTAGAATTAGATCATTAGCTCAAATATCTAATGCATAGAGTTTTTTGGTTATTTTTATAGATATTTTATTTATCAGTAATTTTTGAATTAGTACTAACTAAATTTTTAGACCTATATTATTCCATCACACATTTCTCTTAGCATATATATCAATTTTATTTTTTTCCCTTTTCATTGAAGGAAGACCCTATATGGAGTTGCATGCATATTTTGAGATTTTTATAACAATATTTGTTAAATAGAGATCATTGTTGTTTCAAAATGAACCTACATCCATTGTTAAATTTTAAAAACATATGATATTAAAGAAAACATAATACTTATTATAATTTTTAGAAATATAATACTAAGGTATACATACTTATAAATGACATTTACAAATGACTTCACATGATCTACCACAAGGTGAAGGAAATTTACCTTTTTTAGCATTTTCATAGGTGTATAGGAGACTCCATTGGGGATTTGATTTAACGCAAGAGAGATTGTTTCAAAAGGAAATTAATCTAAGAGGATTTGATCTAAACCCCTTCAATTGAATCTCCTTAGATGGTATAAACACCTAGATTTCTCCACCTTAATCCTACCATCTTTTATCATTAATCTTGTTGGTGCCCCAATTTGTAACTCACTAGCCTCTAAATATTTTCCAAATCTTATGTTTAAGACTAATGAACACTGGCCAATGAATGAGAGATAGGTTAAACGGTGTCCTCCCCTATACTTCAGGATCTACAAGGCCTAGGTGGGTTCCCATTTAGGACACTAATTGGAAATGATAAGAAATTTCATATTGTAGTTCCAAGCAGATAAAAATTATCACTCATAATGAAAAGGAAAATCAAAGATTAAGCAACCATATGACCCATTCCTTGTGATCTTTAAGACTTGGTGTGATGAACACAAATAATTAAATATAAATTACTTTGAGATCAAAATTTATCATTTTTGAATATTTTCTGGTTGGTAGAAATTCAGAGTCAAACTATTGAATAATTAGGGAGTATAGTGTTGACATACTATCTGATACATCATCCTAACACCAAGTATGTCTGATGGTCAATTAAACCTTAATGGATGTTACTTCCTTGGCAATAATATTGAGCTAACTATGGAAAATATGTGTGCATTCATTCTTAATGATCCATTTATACTTTAAACAACCTTATTATTTTTCTATAAAAGCTTTAGCTGATTCCTTAAATAGAAACTAACATAGATAAAAAATCATAGCAACATTTATGTGTATGAATAATTGAGTAATCCTTGATTATCAATTTCAAAACTACATTTACAACATAGAATGGAGACAAATGGCATTGTATTGCATGCTTTTCATATAAACTCGACCAAAGAATACATGTTATTACATAAGACTTGCATAGATAATATGAACAAGTTCCTTCTAACATAAACTATAGAAACTCTAACATCCCGTATTAATTGTCCAACTCTTTTACAAATGAAGCATTATATAACACTTTGAGCTCATAAGCTTGCAGATGAGTGACACAAGTCATCTTTTGAGTGAACACCAACAAACTTCTTTGCAATTGTAGAAATAGGTGTAACTGTTTGAAAACTATTCGAAGTGGTCCACAACATCCTGTTGCTATGGGGATGAAGCAAAATCAACCAAGGCAATCTTAACCCATCCATGTTGAGACATTGGCTCCTACTAGTAATGAGAGATGTGGTGGATGAGTATGAAAGTGCTCATGTCTTGAATGCTTGAGTTATGTAAGGAGGCATTGGAGACTATGATTCAACAGGTGCAATTGTCTTGAACTCTCTAGATGTTGAGGGTGAAACTAAAGAAGCTAATGACTTTAGAATCAATGAGGAGAGAAAAATGCTCTATTTTAATGTCATTACAGATGATTTAGCAATGTGCACACCTCACCAGGTTGTAGGTACAACAAGACAAAGGCCAGAGATGTAAGATTGCACCATCCTTAGACAGAGGAAGGCCCTCAATGAAGAATGGGATGATATTGACAGTGAAGAATTCCTCTTTGAGGGCCAACACACCCTTTGGGACACCAACATGGATAGAAGGACACCAAAGACTCCAAGCAAGGAATTGGAATTAATCAACCCATTCATCCTTAATCAATTGATTAGATAAAATTATTTAATTAATTAATCTAACATTCTTCCACTAGTTAATTAAACAAAACTAAGTATTTAATTAATTAGATCTTACACATTCCTTCCTCACTTTATTTAAAAATAATGTAAAAATACATGACTAGCTAAAAGGAAAAGTCAAAGTAATCTCTAATCTGAGCACCATCCATTTTCCTCCTCTATCTTTTAATCATAGCCATTTGCATAAGAATACCCCTAACTATAACTTAAAATAATCTTGTACCTTCCTATACCACTTTATTTTAAAATAAATAAAATCAACATCGACTAAAATCTAAAAGTACCATTTTTATCTCCACTCTTCACTCCAAAAAGGTATTCCACCACTCATTTTTGCCAATCCTTTTTTTATTCACTTGCACCTTTGTCAAGTTGCCACTTGGGAGCATCTCATTTCCCCATGCATATAGATCAATCATAACTCTCCATCATTGCGTTCCCTTGGAAGATAGTGAATCCCCACCCTCCAATCCAAGATCAAATCCAAATTGTCCATGATCTTAATAAAAAATCTATAAAACCCTCATCTCTAAAGCACTTATCAAGCAACAAGGTGGAATTCAAGCAAGGATATGCTATTGGATTCTAGAGAAACCACACTTCTTCTATGAATCAACAACAATCTTGAGCACATCAAAGGCATCAAGAGGGTGTTGGTGAGAGAGTTTGATTGTCTTTGATTGTTTATTTTGTATTCTCTTTGCTCAATTAGAGGTGTAGCTAGATCTAGAATAGGATTTTTGTTTCATGCATTGTTCCTTGTTTTGTTCTACATTTTAGTGTACATACGATGAAGCTAATTTAATGTGTGGAATTGATTGGTGTCATACAAGATAATGAATTTGAAAAAAGTGTGCTTAAAAAGCTACTTGTCCTTGCATTTAGATAATGTTTAGAAGCTTGCCAACTTGATAGGTTAACGAGTTCTTCTAGGTCAAACCCCTTATTAGACTAAATTAGTGAGGATGAAAGATATTAGAGACACCATTTGCAACATGCAAGTAGACTATATGATGGCAATACAAATTTAATTTTTGAAAATTGAAGCGTAGTCTAAAAATCCATCATATCAAATTAAGTGCACATTTAATTTGTACAAATACCATGACATAGCAACATGCAGCACCAACATGTGCTAAGATAGCTCATAATTGCTAGTAAAGAGTGAAGAAATTTGAAATTTAAATTTAGTTTTATAAGATTCGAGGATCATTCATATGCTCTTTGGGATTGCCCTACGTTGATCCTAAGTCATACAAGAAATGAGATGTAGGAATAAACTGGTAATTTCAAGTAGGAAATAAGTGGATGGAAATAAATGCTAATAGAAATGATACAAAGATAGTGAATACATGAAATAAAAGTGACTGAAGATCAAGTGGTGGATGAAATCCAGTACAAAAATATATCTTCTATGGATAAATTATTATATTAAAACATTCTAATCAAAATAAACACAAAACTAAATAAGAAATCACAAGTTATACTGATTTCACCATTACAATCATGTTTAGTAGTTACTGAGAAGAATCTTATTTTCTAAGAGTAACGAGACAGTACGAAGATACAAGGATATACAAGAAATTCTGATCTAATTCCATTCAACACGTTTTATCGTCATCATTGGCAAGCTGTTTATAAATAGCTTACTATCTTCACTCTTCCGAAGGTGCGGAAGAGTGAAGTCTAAGTTACAACGTGCGGGAGTGAAGTCCATGTCTACGCTCTTTCAACATTGTCCCTACTTGACGCCAATCATGTTGTGTCAAAGTCAACAGTATAAAATGGCACGCTTCTCAATTCAAGACAAACAAAATTAGATCGGCGACCTTTGACAATTTGAAAGCGCAGTCTTGAATACTTAAATTGCGCTGGTACATAATTTGTATTATTCATACATGCTCTGTCTCTCTCGGCGACCTTCGAAATTTTCAGAGGGCAATCATGAAAACTTAAAGTACATCTCTTTCTAGTCTCTCTCTCCGTCTGAATAATTTATTAGTTCCTGCCATGGAACTATAGCGCGAGGCTGTTTTTAACTAGTGATTAACTGTTCTTTTGCAGCCAATGGTTTTTAGTTTTCTTGTTAATAAAATAAAAGCGCAATGTGTAATCGGCAAAGTTGCACACTGTTTACTCCTCATACTTAGGTGTAAGTTTTCTGTGTTTTCTGATTGGCTGCAAAAATTTGTTGACGCGAATTCTAATGCAAGAGAAGGCGCAAATGCCGGGATAATGCGCCTTTGGTGGGAATTTTGCCTGCTTTTCAGCACCAGCAATATTTGTTTAGCGCAGGGAATTTATGTTTCTGGGAGGAATTTTGATATCAAGTCTGAGTATTTTATTGTGGTAACCTTGCATCTACTCTTACTGGGAATTTTATGAGTGCAATTGTTTCAATGACGTTATTTTTTGAGTCCTCTTCCTGTCTTTTATCGAGTTTATGGGATGTATGGGGTGTGAGGTTAGTTTTTCAGGCTAAACCATTTTAAAATGGGCTCTTATGTTTCACGAAGTGGGGGAAGTGAACACTGTCCAGAAGGGATATTCAGAGACAGCAGGCCTTGTGGCTGAGATTATTGGAGCCTCTATCTTGGTTTACACAATCTTTTCTACCACAGATACTAAACGCAAGGCGAGGGCCTCCCACGTCCTTATTAGCCGAATTAGTCTTTCATGTTGTTTGGTTTTGTGATAATTTCCTTCTCAGATCACACTGTGTTCTTTTTTTCATTTCTTTTTTTAATTAACTATTATAATGATTTTGTTCAGGTATTGGCTCCCACTGCGAAGTTGATTTGTGTTCATGATTCATCTTGCCACAATTCTTATCATTGGCACAGGTATAAACCCTAGCAGGAGCTTTGGTCCAGCTATTGTTTATGGTCCTAAATGGCTCTTGGAAGAGCAGGTAACAAAACTTTTTTAGTTTGTATGTATTACTTCAGTCAACTCTTGTACAGCTTGAGTAGGCCAAATGGTGAAGTCACTGAGTTCTATAGTGGAAACATAATTTCGAATTCTTGAAAGCTCAATTTTCTCATAAACGACAAACATTGAAATTTTCTTTCCACCAATATGTCTGCGTTTGTCTATTTCATTTGAGAATTTGCCTATAAAATTTTTAAATGAAACAAGAGGTTATGGGGGTTGTTGAACTCGCACTGCAGGGATAAATGTCTGGAACATATTTTGCAGGTGTTTGTGATTTGTTTACGACATTTAACATTTAACGGAAGCAGCTATGGTAGATGGAGATAATGGGCAACAGAGGACTGATACGCCCACCACTGTCTCTGCACATCTCATCCTTCTCAATCCAACAGATAAGTTAGTTTCTTGGAACAATTTTATCTTGGCAGGATCACATATTTCTAATAAACTTATTATTCTGGCAACTTTTTTACAAGACACTGTTGTGCTGGTCAGCTTGTACATATTTTCTTGCCATTGTTGAGGAATGAACCCTTTTACCCTTTTTCTAGGCGTTTTTACAGTTTGTATCATTGATTTATCCCACTTTTCACTAAAAACTTACGAAAGATTACAGGACATCATTTTTAGTAAAAGTAGATATTATATATGCAAAGCCAGTTTTGGGCATCTTTATATAGCTTTATTTCTTGATTTTCAGAAGTTAGCTAATGTCTCTCTGTTTTGCTTGCATTTCTTCAACTTGTTGGGCATTTTCAGTTTGCTTCTGATGTATCTTAGAATGTTCTCTTGGATGCAAGTTTGATTCATCTGCGAAGTACTTTGGGTGTAGTTGGGACTCATACATGGAGGAAACATGCACCAATCTGCTGTCTTGCTAGCAGCAGCCTGAAAAACAACAATTGCCTTTACTATAAAAATAAGCAAACTCCTAAACGACTAATTCTGGGACACCCCCCTTTTCACCGAAGCAATTTGCAAACTGAAAAATTCAGTGAACTGAAAGAACATTGAAATTCTAACTTTGAGGCGAGTCAAAAAATCATTCTTTATTTTTCCTTATATATGGACATTCTCTTTCTTAGTGCAAGAATCTTAAGGAATTTTTCTGTAAGCAACTAGAGACACGATCTTTTAAGGTGTTACATAAGACAAAGCAGCTCTGTAGTAATATAAATCTGGAAAACACTGCATACTAATAGACAATAGACAAAAACATATTTTAACTGGTGATGCTCTTGACCAAAGTTTGCATCAGAACTGTTGTTAAAAACAATTCAAACTATCTTTAAAACAAGTATTTAGGAAGATTTTTTATCAGTGTTTACAAGACGCAGTTTCCTTTTGAGTAAACAGAGAAATCTTATCCAAATATGGGTGGAGGCAGACTTAGAAATTCTCTTGGACATGCTGGAGACCACTCTGCGTCACTGACCGTATGGTGTGAATACCCTTCCTGTTCATTGATTCGGAAATATTGGCATAAATGTTTTTTTTATCCATCTCTATTATCATTTAGTACCCCATCTAACAATTATCTAACAAATCTATGATAAAGAATGTTAGATATCCCTGTATTCAAGCTAGACTGTAAGTTGCTCCAAGCTTCTCAAGAGTCAAAATATTGTAGACAGAAAATGAGTAAAACTATTTAGAAGGAATTAAATAGTGTTGATTGATGCACTTACAATTTGCAATTGTCACATATGAACTTTTTTTTTTTAACAAAAGAGGGGTAAAAATTTATTAAAACGAGAAGAAGAACAAAGCAAGGAAATTACAAAGCTCTATCAAGCTCCACTAAGTGAGCCAAATGTTGAGACAGATCCGGGGGTAAATGACCCCGGTCCATCAAATTCCAATCATGAATATGTTCAGAAGCCCATTTAGCCAAACAATCAGCAACACTATTCCATTCTCTAGGAATATGAGTAAAGTAACATACTCCAACGAAGCACAGAGGTTAAGAATCTGACCCACAATCAAAGCCAAATGCCGGCTGACATTATCTAAATGCCTCTTAGTCAACAAGTTCACCACAACCTGGGAATCAAACTCACATATGATCCTTCGCCACCCCAACTAACTTCCACGCTCCACAGCCGTTAAAATAGCCTGAGCCTCCATAAGATTATTAGTATGAAGACCCTTATAAACAGAGAAAATAAACTGAACATCTCCAGAGCTATCCCGACCAACACCACTAATTCTAGCATGACTAGGGTTTCCACAAGAAGAGCCATCCATGTTGATTTTTAGAGTACCCTGAGGCGGAGGGGACCATCTCCCCTCTCTATTCACCTTCGGGGTAGGATGTCTACATCTGTTGCATATGAGCTGACATTGCGGAGGCCGAAGATGAAGACGGTGACAACAACCAACATCACAAGGGTCCACTGATGTCGTAAGATCACATTTAGCTACAACAGTTTCACCCAAAGAATGCAAAATGGAGCCACCAACATCACCTCCTAAAAAATCTGATGATTCCGCTCCAACCAAAGGTTCCACATAATAAACGAAGGGCCAATAGCCCAAGCAGCCTGAAGAAAGGAAGTAGAAAAAGGGGCCTTGCCCCACCGATTCACAAACTCCACCAAGGAGAAGACATGCCAACAAGGCATATTCCACACCCTCCACCAAAAATGCCAAATCTCCTTAGCATAGGAACATTGGAAGAAGAGATGAGATACAGTCTCCTCATAGTTATGACACAAAACACACATAGAAGGGCCTTGGAAACCACGCTTACACAAATTATCCCAAGTAAGGCAACAGTTTTGAGCAACTAGCCATAAGAAAAAATTGCACTTGGGCCACGACAACTTGTGCCAGACATGCTTCCACCAAGGGACCTCGATGGCCCCAAACAACTGCTTACCAAGCTGCTTATAGCTAGCAGACACAGAGTACTTCCTAGATAAATTAGGACCATCCCAAGCCAAGACATCAGGTCCCTTCAAAGAATTACAAGCACAGGAGGCCAAAAGCTGAGCAAGCTCACACCTATCCTCCTCAGCCCCCCTAGGGGGCCACTCAGAGGGAAGCTTCCAATGAAAGCTTACAATCGAACCACAATGTTGTGTAAACTTATAATGCTCAACGGTATCCCAACCAGCCACAATAAAAACCTTCGAAAGAGATTGGAGATGAGGAAGAGAAGAGAGAATAGGTGGATGGCCATCCCAAGAATCTAACCAAAAAAGAGTCTGTGACCCCGAATGGCAAATCCAAAAAAGCGCACGCTTAATCAACTAAGCCCTAGCTTTTAAAGTATGCCAAATCATAGAACCACTCCCCTCCAGAGGATAGCGCGGGACATCACAAGAAGCAACACCCCTGAGATATTTATGGGTGAGAATACGGGCCCATAACTGATGCTGATTGGTACACCAACACCAGTAAAGTTTAGTAAGAAGAGCTTGCCTGTTCAAAATAGCAGAACGTAACCCAAGACCACCCTCCTACTTTGGTCTACACATAGAATCCCACTTAACAAGGCTCCACTTAGAAGACAGTAAGTTACCACTCCAAAGGAATTGACGAGAGAGGGCATCAAATTCCCTAAGGAAATACATAGGGGCCACTTGAACAAAACATCTATAGATAGGAAGGGCCTGGATAACCGACTTGAGAAGAGTCACTCTAGCAGCTGTAGATAACCACCAATGAGTCCAATGAGTCACCTTCCACCTCAGATCTGCCAGGAGGACCTAGGCCGACGCCCAACAGCTAGAGGAATACCCAAATAGATAAAGGGAAGAGACCCAATTTGAAACCGCAAAATAGCTACAATCCGCTGTTGGATAACGTGAGGTATATTAAAGAAGAAAATAGAAGACTTTTGCTCATTGACTTTATGACCCAAAGTAGCAAGGTATATATCCAAAGCTTGCCTAAAAGATTCAGCTTCTCAAATATGAGCCAACCCCATAAGAGAAGTATCATCCACAAACTAGAGATGGGAAATCGTTGGCAGACCCAAGCCCCACTGCCAACCATGAATCAAGCCTTGGGAAACCTTACATTTCAGAAACTGACTCAGCCCCTCCACCATAATGATAAACAGATAAGGAGAGAGCAGGTCCCCCTGACAAAGGCCCCTAGTAGCACCAAAAGGCTCTGAAGGTTCACCATTCACAATAACCGAAAAAGAGGAGGAAGTCACACAACTCAAAGTCCAACTCACCCAATCTGAAGAAAAACCAAAGGCCAACATAATCTTCTGAAGAAAACTCCATTTAACTCTATCATAAGCTTTACCATATCCAACTTGATAAACATAGACCGTTCCGAAGAAGTCACCATGGAATGAATGACCTCGGAGGCTACAACTACCCCATCTAGAATTTGCCTGCCTACCACAAAGCCACCTTGCTCCTCAAAAATGACAACGAGCAGGCACTATTTAAGCCTCTCAACAATCAATTTCGTAATAATCTTGTACACCACATTACAGAGCGCAATAGGTCTAAAGAATTCAAGCCTATTACCACCTTCCTTTTTAGGAATGAGAACTAGAAAAGTAGCATTCAGGGCCTGAAGCATCTGCTTACTATGGAGAGACTCCCGAACAACCTCCAATAAATCCATCTTCACAATATCCCAAAACTCCTAGAAGAATTCAATTGGAAAACCATCAGGGACAAGAGCTTTCCCCTTATTCATCCCAAACACAACATCCTCTACTTCAGACAAGGAAATTTGACGAGTAAGAGAAGCATTTAAATCATTAGAGATCAAAGAAGGAATGCAAGCAAGGATCATATTCTCATCAGCCTCAGTAGGAGGTGAGTCTTTAGTAAAAAGATCAAGATAAAACTAATGAGCCTCTCTAGACAATGCCTGTTGTGACGAAATTGAAAGACCCTCAAAGTTAACAAGAGAAGAAATGTAACACTTATTCCAATGAGCTTGCACCGAATGATGGAAGAATGTAGTATTCCTATCACCCTCTTGAAGCCAAGCAATCCTTGCCTTTTGTTTCTAGAAAATCTCCTCACAGAGCTCCCACTCCACCAAATTCAGAGCCTAGAACTCAGCATGTCCCAGAGCCTCTGAAAATCCCAAATCTCAAATTTGATGAGTAATAATAGCAAGATGATCCTGCGCTTCCCTTTTCTTGGCCCGCAGATTGCCAAAACATGATCTATTCCATCACTTAAGATGATACTTGATAAATTGCAGCTTCTTAACAAGACAATACATAGTTGTACCATACACAGGGGCCCCATCCCGCCACCACTAGGCAACCAGGTCATACAAGGACGGATCCCGAAGCCACATAAGCTAAAATTTGAAAGGAGGATTCTTTGGAGAAGGAAAAGAAGAAGCATAAAACTTAATTGGCCAATGATCAAAGCCACACCAATCAAAAATCTTAGAGCAAGTGACCATGCCATCGCCCATCCAAAAACTAGAAACAAGAAATCTGTCCAGCCGCTCAGAAATCGCTTCTGGACCACTCTGTCTATTATTCCAAGTGAAAATACCATTAGAGGGTTTAACATCAACAAGAGCGAGAGAATCCACATTTGCCCGAAAAAGATCTGAAGCAGGACCAAGCCTAGGAAGCCCCCCTCTTTTCTCCTCCAAACACAACACAAAATTGAAATCACCAGCTAAGATCCAAGGAAGGGAAGGCACACAAGACCTAACAAACCTAATGTGGGCCCAAAGCTAGATTTTACCATAGATGTCAATCAAAGCACAAACATTACTGACCAGAATAGTCTCACCAGACTCCAAAACTGAAGCCACCATAGAAATAGAGGAATGGCTAGAAATCCACCAGTGAGGAACAACCTTACGTGGATCCCAGAAAAAAGCCAGCCCTCCAGAGTTTCCCTTAGAGCCAATACACTGACATTGACTAGAAGCCCAAATACGAGGAGCAAAAAGAAGCATGGAGTCCACCCGAAGCTTAGTCTCCTAAATGCAAAAGATATCTGGAGAATGAGCCACAATCAAATCCTGAATAGCCTTTTGACGGGGGGTGCTATTCAACACCCTTGCATTCCATGAAAGAATAATCATGAGGAAGGCAGAGAGAAAAGGGCATCAATGGTCTTAACCGACCCAGATTCCACCAACAAATCCCCAGTGGATTTAATCTTGTCGACATCCTTTTTACGGCCAGCTTTTGAGGAATTCTCAAGATGACCCCTCTTAAGAGGGTGTTGCAACACCCCTAGAACATGAGATGATCCCCGCCCCTTACTAACAGGCAACACCGCCTTAGCTAAATCAGCTAATATAATGTCATCCTGCGGATCTGTAGAGGCATCAGGAAGCCCAAAATTTTCCTGGTTCAAAGCTGGAGAAGAATCCTTAACAACAATCACCTGCTCTAGTCCTGAATTCATACCTGAGGCCCCAGAAGGAAACTCACCAGGGATCCCCTCTTCCAAGGCCTAATTATCGAAGACCTCAAAACGATTGGGAACCTGATCACTTTGTCTATCTTTGTAGGCCCGCTTATGTCCCCTTCCTTTAGCCCTCGGCTTAATAGGAATGAAGCCATCCTTATTGGTCCCATCCTCAGCCACAGGCGACTTGCCTTTATCCCCCTCCTCCACCAAAGGCTCTAATGAAGGAGGAGAAGAAACCCCTGTAGCTTTGGGTGCCTGAGGACATTGGCGCTGGAGGTGCCCATACTCATGACAAAAGCGACATTGAAAAGGAAGGGATTCATAATCTAACCATTGAATCCATGAAGTAGAGCCTAGACAAATTTCCAAAGAATCCGGCAATGGATTGTTTAGGTCAATTTCAACACAAATACGAGCATAGAAAAACACCTTTTTATCCAGAGTGTCACATATGAATTTGAATATAGATCAATTATTTTATTCTTTAGGTTCAAAAGTGGTAAATAATCATTCTAATTTTATTGGAAAAAGTTTTACCTTTTAACTGTTAAATCTTGAAGTTAACTGACAGTTTCTCTATTTTTGATTGATCTTATATTTTAAAACTGTTTTGGCTTTGTGAGCTTGTAGAGTATTGTAAGTTGAATACAAAGATGGTCGCATTTGAACTTCCTAAACAAGTGGCCCTCATTAACATAATAAATAAGATGACTGCTAGATTTGTGCCTGCCTACATTTTCCTTTCCAAAGTGCATTCCAAGTTGAAAATCAAGTAGAATCCAAAATATCGAAATAGAAGTTTTAATTCATACAGCCTGGGCCCACCCAATGCTTCAGCTCTTGGCAATTACCTGTCTGAAATCATATGTACTTTTGAACATGTAAATAATATGACTATTTTACTTCTTATGATTACATCCACCCCTATGGCAGGTAAAATACAATATTTAATTACACAAGCTAATCCCATGGTTGAGTAAGGTAGAAAATACAGTTCTTTAGTTTAAAGGAAGTGGTAAATAGTATCAAAACAAACAAATTAACAATGCTCGTACAAATTTTTCTTTATCCTAGATGCAATCTAAATGGTATTATGACATCACGTTGCACCTTAGATTATACCTCAGATGATGCATGCTCAAGCCTCATTAGGATAGAGTATTAGCAGAATGCAGTTTCAACTTCTGCCAGTTCTCAGATCTAAATGTGAAACTTCCATTAGGAGACTGTGTGGGTGAGTATGGTTTAGAATCAGACTTAGATAACTGAAAACTATATAAAAAGGGAGGAGAAAGCCAAAACCATTAGAAGCTCATGTACCATACCTCTCAAAGTGAAAGTTGTGAGGTTCATATCCAAACTAGTTGAAAATGTGAGCATTAGCAAAATATTTGGAGTGGTGAGCACTGGTCGCGCAATCATAAAAGAAATCAGCATTCCTCCTTGAAGCTCTAGCCACTATAATTTACTTGAGCTACTTTGTCGGGGAACTTTCAATGGCAGAATGTTCCCCATGCCATTTTGATCATGTTGAGTAGCATTGTCTGCTGAAAGTTATATTTTTTCATTGTGTCTAATCAGTTTGAAGAGACAATCTAAAACTGTCATATATCTGTTTTGTGCCCATTATAGTGGAATGTTGAACCTAAATAGTGTGACCATGTTCATAAACATATTCCACTATTTATAATGAAGAAGTAAAATCTGGCTGGAAAAATCTCTCAATTTTTATTTAGTGTTGTGTTATAGTGAATTTTGAAGTAATTATCTAAAATTATTCTTGGCTGCAGAATGTTCCTAAATAAGAAAACTGGTACTGTCGACTTGTCATTGTGCAATATGTGGCAGCAGTGAATTCAACGGCAATCCTAAGTCATTCACAGAGTTGACAGTTCTCTTCTGTGATCAGTGCAAGTGTCAGTGTAAGATTATGCATATGATCTTAATTTCATGTGATCTCATCCCAATTTTATTTTTTCTTGTGCTTATGCATCTCATTTAAAATTTTAAACCATTCTTAGTGATGAGTATGAAATTTCATTGCAGATCATGTGGGATGCTTATATGAGAGGGGAATGCAAAAATTAGACTCTTGTCCTGAAGGCATTTGGTTTTGTAGCAAGAAATGTTCAGAGGCAGGCACAACCTTTTTTCTTTTCATCTTTTGTTACTTCATAAAACAACAAAATTTTAAGTAAAAAAAGTAAAACATAATAGATCAGCCTCCTAACTGCCCTCCAGAGACAAGCAAGGAGAATCTAATATCAGGTTTAGCTCCTATATTTAAATAATTGAAACCTTCTTTATTGACATCCAATCTAGCCACAATATGAGCAGCTAAGTCTTCTTTGAAAACTCAATCCCTTCCAACTGTAGATTTGAAGTGTCTCCATTAAAAGTTGATTTTATTGCATCACAATAAAAAGAGATGCTCATCTACCTAATAGCACTTGTATTATCCTTCTGAATAGTTGATTTATCTCTGTATATGCATGAAAAGAGATGACTGCTGGTCTAATAGTGTTGGAAATAATTTCACAATATCCAACCATTCAAATGTTACATCACAATGCTCATTTCTTCAGTAGGGGACCAATAAAAGGCTGCTATATCCTAGATTATTTTGTTTTATGCAAATAAAAAATAGCATTGTTATTATGAGTTTTAATTCATTTAGAACTTATACTATGCATACTGCTTTATTATTGCACTTATATAGTCATATAGTGGATATGAATATATCAACTATAGTCAAACTTCTCAAGTCTCTTTTTGGAACTTTTTGTCCCTTATGTGGGATTGCTAGTTCATTTGTTACTTTTAAATTCTAGGCTCTGTAACCAGCAAGAGACCCTATGATCAGAACAACGAGTCCTAGAAGATCATTTTACATTGTTGTTCTTAGTGGTTTCAAACAAATATCAGTAGGAACATGATGATATATTTGTTCTTCTCTGCTTTTAGCTACATGTCGTCTTAGAACTGAGCATAACTAGCACATGGTTTCTAGTTAGAAAAAATACAATAAAAATTTGAAAACATTTTTTATTCTTTACTTCCAAAGTGGCTTCATGCCTTTTAATTGGAATGTAGTAAAATATCTCTACTCCCATAGATACAGCTTATCTCTCTATCAGTTTATTCATGCACAAAAATAGTATATATATTCGCTATTTTTGAAAAACAAAAATTTAGAAAGCATGGACCAAAATAAACATGGCTCCAAATTTATTTCCCCAATAGTATTTTCAAATATTACTTCTCCCCAAGTCCTTTGCTCATTCTTAGCCACTTGTATACAATGTAGATTAATTGGTGGTAGCAAAAACATGTGCCACAACCTAAAACAGTGTCCATGAGATATTTAAGTGTTTTATTCTATATAATTAAAACTTAAAATGATTTGTTAAAAAGTGCCACAACTTCAATTAAGGTTTCATATCAAAATTTGTAGTTGGGAATATGAAGTGCAGTATAGAGTGTGTGGTCAAGCCTGCGGTGCCAAAGAGTACAATATGATGGGATGTTAGAGTGGTAAAGATACTAAGACGGGGGGTGAATCAATATCTAGAAATCTTTTTCACTTAGAAAAGAATGTTGTAGATTTGTATTTTATTTAATTATATTCAACTGAATTGATCACATGCATAGAATCATTAAAAACTAAATCAGAATGATAATGTGTAAGTGTGAATACTGAAATATTCAATAACAGATTGAAAGCATACCACAGAAAATAAAGACACAGAGATTTGTCCTGAGTGGAAAGCCCCTGGCATAAAACCACTAGAAAAAGTGTCGCACTGGCTTAGAATCTCACTGATTACTATGCCTTACTAGCTTACAATCTCACTAAATACTATGTCTCACTGGCTTATAAGTTGCCTCACTGGCATACTTAAAGAATTACAATTGTTTGAATAATTTTCATACAGAGGGATACTCTGTTTCACTTGAAATCATATACTGTCAACAATGAATGAGCAGGATACATAGATGCACACACATTATTCACACTATACCATTTACATTCCTTCCAAAAACATTCGACTGTAGACAGTTTCAAAACTAGAAACTGAAAAAAAAAACCAATGGACAGTTTTTCAATTGCAACTTTCCTCATTGTTTTTATCAAAAGAATAATCAACATTTTTTTATGATAACAACATCATGGCTAAAAAGAAGAACAAGAAATAAATTGTTTGAAACAAATGAAAGATGTAACTGTTAACCCTTGATAGGGTTACAAAAATCAACTGCCAGTTGCCCAAGAGAAACCCTAGGGTTACAAGGAAAAACCCTAGCAAAGTAACTGCCAAAACTGTTTCATAATAAAAGGAACAATATTATTGATCAATTTGTGCAAGAACAAATAGAACTATGAAGTGCCGTTCAGAAATATTAACCACAAAGGATTTTTATTTCTCAAAAACCCTTAATAGAGCCATTTAAATAAGTTGTAAGCATAACCCAGATCAAAGATAAATTCTGCAGAAGAGATGAAATAAAAACTTCAGACCATACTTACAAAAACCAAAGACCAATAAGTCAAACTGAGATGCCAAAACATTTAGCCCTGCTCGGCCACTTCTAGAGATACCTCAGATAGACAATAAGCAAAGATTCAACCAGCTTTTACCTTGAAGACTCATGATTACAACCAAACCGTGACTAGCTTTGTCACTTCACAAAGTCAACCTTCTTATTTGATAGATTCAACATATCTCACCTCTATTTTTCCATGATTGCATCCAAACCCTACTCTGATACAATGAAATGATGAGATGAAGTGCCCAAAATAGAGATACATTCTTTTGAGTCCTTTAACTGGCTGTTCTGGTTTGCCCTAAAGAGGGCTTGAAATTAAAAGAGAGAAATGACCTCTTAGTTCAGTAAACAATCTTCCAACAGGTTAGAACAAAAAATATCCCAAGCGCCTATGTCATAAGCCCGATCAATACAATGTAACTTTAAAAAGTTTCCCACCTAAACCAAGGGTCTGTATAGAAGTCACTAGGAAATGTGATTTGCTGCACAACTTATTACTTTTCCCATGTAATGGAGTATCACATACTGTGCAAGTATATTATTTGGTGCCAAAACAAAAAAAATTGACTTTTTGCCATAATGAAAATATCACATAATGCTCAATATAACTTGTCACTTTATATGATATCATATCCTTGCTGAAAATATCACATAATGCCAAGTCAAAAGGTCAAAATAGAAAATGCTGACTAGAGATAAAAAGACACATCTCCAAGTTTGACATCACTGCCAAAATGCCAACTGGGGTAACAAACTCCCCGTTTGGCATTGATGTCAAACTGCACAAAATGAAAGATCCATATTGAAATCATTAGCACAAGATATATTCAGAAAACCTTGATTGAAATCCTTCAGTATAGTAAGCCTTGATTGAAACCCTTCAGTACTAGAGAAATCAGATAGGATATGAAAAATATGATAAGCAATACTAGATATATCTATAAGCAATACTAGATATATCTGTAAGCAATACCAGATACTCTAAAACACCAAGTTATATTTATAAGCAATACCAAATACTCTGAAACACCAAGTTATATATGTAAGCAATACCAGATACTCTGAAAAACCAAGTTGAAACACCATAATATATGATGATACATCTAAAACAAAATACCAGATACATCTAAAACACATCTCCCCCTTTTGACAACAAGGCCAAAGGCAGGAGGAAGAAACCTATAAGATTAATCAGAGATCCAATCCAAAAACACAAGAAGCCGTCAGAACCAAGATTGCAAAAATACAACTGAGGTAATATGAGTCAGAAAACAACAAAAAGAAGAACATGCTAACTGTCAAGGTTCCTCCAGAAATCAACAACTGAAGAGAGATAAATGTCATTGCTATCAACAAAACTGTCATAGAGTCCAAGAGTAACAACTCAAACAGGATATCCAGCATGAGAAGAGATATCATAAACACAAGGATCATACCAAAACACAACATGACTGTCTCATGAAGAAGATTTATCAGAGAAACCATCAGGGCATAGAAATATCCAAGCATCTCCCCCTGAGTCCAAGATCTGAGAAATATTAATGCAGAGAAGAAAAAGAGAGAACCCCAAGGTTATCCCTAAGACCCTAAAAAACTTCCCTGGGAAGTGGCTTAGTAAATATGTCAGCCACTTGATTAGCTGAAGAAACATAATCTAGGATAACATCATTTAGGAGAACTTTATCCTGAAGAAAATGATATCTAATATCAATATGCTTGGTACGAGAATGCATCACAAGATTCTTAGATATGTTTATTGCACTAACATTGTCACACAAAATCTTGACAGATTTAGATATACTAACCTTATAATCATTCAAAGTTGGAACCATCCAGAGAATTTGAGTGCAATAGGCAGTGGCTGCAATGTATTCAGCCTCAGCTGTAGATAAAGAAACAGAATCTTGATTCTTGCTATGCCAAGCAACTAGCCTTTTGCCAAGGAAGAATGCCAGCCCAATCAGCATCTGTATATGCTGTCAAAGTAAAATCAGAATGTCTAGAATACCAAAGTCCATAATCAAGTGTTCCTTATATATATCTAAGTATCCTTTTTACTGTGTTTATATGAGCTTGCTTAGGAGCAGATTGAAATCGGGCTACTAAACAAACTGCATGCATTATGTCAAGTCTAGTGGCAATCAAATACAACAAGCTGCCTATTATAGATCTATAAAAAGTATGATCAATATCAGACTTGTCAACATCAACACTGAGTTTGCAACCAATTTCCATTGGTGTACTAACAAGATTACATTCATCCATCTGAAACTGTTTCAATATTTCTTTTGCATATTTTGTTTGAGAAAGAAATATACCTTCTTTGAGTTGAGAAACCTATAAACCAAGAAAAAATGAAAGTTCACCCAGCATTGACATTTCAAACTGTGCAGTCATAACCTGTGGAAAATATAGGCTAAGTTCATCATCATCACTGCCAAAAATAATGTCATCCACATAGACAACCACTATTAAGATGGAATCATTTTTAGTCATGAAGTACAAGTTACTATCAGTACCACCTCTAGTGAACCCTTGTGACTATAAATTTTTGTCTAGTTTAGCATACCAAGCTCTAGGAGCTTGTTTAAGCCCATAAAGAGCCTTTTTTAACCTGTTAACATGATGTGGTTTGTCCTTGTTAACAAAACCTTCTAGCTGATCCATATAAACCTCCTCTTCTAAGTCTCCATTCAGAAATGTTGTTTTTACGTCCATTTGATAGACCTTGAAATTTTTATAAACAGAATATGCAAGAAATAGTCTGATTGCTTCTACTCTAGCTACAGGAGAAAAAGTTTCATCAAAATCAATACCTTCTATTTGAGAATAACCCTTACAAACCAGTCTAGCTTTGTTTTGAATAACAACTCCATTTTCAACAAGTTTGTTCCTGAAAACCCATTTAACCCCAATAATATTTTTATCCTTTGGCCTTGGGACAAGTTCCCAAGTGTTATTTTTCTCTATCTGGGCCAACTCATCTAACATAGCCTGAACCCACAAGTCATCTTGACTAGCTTCAGTATAGGTTTTAGGTTCTAATTGAGACACTAGACAAATATGAACCTGCTGATTTGCTTGAGCAGTTTTTCTTCTAGTTTGTATGCCAGAGTCTAAGTCACCAATAACATGTTCATTTGGATGATTCTTTTGCAGCAATCTTCTAGAAGGAGTATAAATGGAAGATTTAGAAGGAGTAATATTTTTAGGACTTATTGATTGCCCTTGAGGCACTCCAGAATTTGATTCTTCTTCAGATTTTTCTGACTCTTCTTTTGTGCTTGGCTCTTCTTGAATGACTTCTTCAACTTGTTGAAACTGAGGTTGTTGTTCTTGTTGCAAATTCTCAACCACTTTGACATTAGAGCTTTCAACTATTCTTCTTAATCTCTTATTATAACATTTGTAGGCCTTGCTATAAGTAGAGTAACCTAGAAAGATCCCTTCATCACATCGTGATTCAAAACTTCTTAGATGATCTTCTCTTCTTATATAACATTTGCTGCCAAAGATTTTTAAATAAGATACATTAGTTGTGTTACCATACCAAAGTTCATAGGATGTATACCTAGTTTTAACTCTTATTTGTACCTTGTTTAAGGTGTAAACTCCTGTATGAACTACTTCTTTCCATAAAGCATTTGATAGTCCAGCATCTTGAAGCATAGTTCTAGCCATCTCTTTTGCTGTCCTATTCTTTCTTTCAACCACCCCATTTTGTTGAGGTGTTCTAGGAGCTGAAAACTATCTTTTTATGCCATGCTTTTCACAATATTCAAGAAAAGAAGTAGAAGTATATTCTCCCCGATTATCAGACCTTAAACATTTCAGTTTTAAATCTATTTCTCTTTCTACCACGCTTTTAAAGATCTTAAAATTCTCTAAAACCTCAGACTTATACTTTAAAAAAGTGACCCAAGTCATTCTTGTGTAATCATCTATGAATAACATAAAATATCTTTCACCATTTAAAGATTTTGTTCTGGTTGGACCACATAAGTCAGTGTGGACCAACTGAAGAGGTTCTGCAGAAAACTATTCTTTAGATTTATGAACATTTCTTGTTTGTTTACCTTGCTAACACTCTTTACAAATCAGATTTTTAGGCTTAGAAATAGCAGGCATATGTCTAACATTTTTGTTGTGACTGATTTTAACTAAGTTATCAAAATTTATATGCCCCAACCTCCTATGCCAAAGTTTACTTTCTTCGACTTAACTCATAAAGCACAAATTGTTTTTGCATTCATTAGCAGATCCATGTAAGTTATAAATGTTACCTTTTGTTCTCAAACCTGAAGCAATGACCTATTTTGAATTTTTGAGAACCTTGCAGCCTTGTGATGTGAAAACTACATCAAATCCACTGTCACAAATCTGACTTACACTCAATAGATTATGAGTTAGTCCTTCAACAAAACAAACATCTTCTAGAGGTGTGTTATCTTCTAAAAGAACTGTACCTTTTCCTATGATCTGTAAGCAATAATCATCACCAAACTTAACTGACCCACTTGAACAATATTTAAATGAAGTAAATTTACTTCTATCTCCAGTCGTATGATGAGAACATCCACTATCTATAACCCAGATTTTATTTTTCTTTACATGAAATGCAACTTCAACAATCATAGCCTTGCTATTTTTGGGTACCCATTTCATTTTGGGTTACTTAGTAAGAGAAATAATTTTTGATTTACAAAACTTGGCAATATTTCCAAGTTCTTTGCAGTTGAAGCATCTTATTTTGTTCAGAAAATTAAAAGTCCTGCCATTCAAAAAATGGGGATGCTTTCTAAATGTAAACTTACAATCAATTGCTCTATGCCCATATTGATAACAATAAAAACAATAATCAAAGAATCTAAAAGGCATTTTACCTTTAAACTGATTATCATTAGAGCATTGAGCTTTTGAGAAACCTAGACCAGTCATGTCATTATACTCTTTTTGTTTTCCTAGCATATCAGCAAGTTTATCACTGTTGTTACACATTTCAAGTTCTCTTCTTAGTTTAACTATTTCAGCTTCCTTGGAACATCATTCTTTATCCTTAGATTTTAACTGTTCTTGAGTATCTGAAAGGATTTTTCTATTTTCTTCAAGACTTAATTTTAAATTAGAAATTTATTTTTTTGATCAGATATTAACTTGCTTTGCACTCTATTTTCCTTTTTAAACCTTCTAATTTCACCAAAGGCACATTTTAATTCTCCTTCTAAGTCAACTTCATTTTCAGACATTTCTGCTTGTTCTTCTTCTGGACCAACAATAATTGCTGCCATGAAGAGTGTTTCATCTATTTCATCAGAAGATTCCTCTTACGCACTATCTGTTATTCCAGCAATTAGACTCCTTTTCTTAAAAGAACTTTTCTTGTTAAAGTTGAAAGGTTTTTTCTTATACTATTTTCTATTATCTTCTTGTTCACTGTCAAATTCTAGATTAGGACACTTTGCTGCATAATGTCCCATTTTTCCATAGTTGAAGCATTTAAAAGGTAAATTTTCTTTATATCTACTTGAGCCTCTTCTAAGTTTACTAACAAAAATAGATTCATCTTCACTGACATTTTCAGTTTAATGACTGGTTTCAATTTTCTTTTTCATAGTTTTAAAAGCTGCTTCCTTAACTTCTTTACTAGGATTTTCATTTTCCATTCTCATTTCATATGCAGTAAAGACTCCAAGAATAGTATTAATAGTAATTGTCTTTGGGTCTTTATCTTCAACCACAAAGGTTTTGGAGTCATATTTGGGAGTTAGAGTCTGTAAGACCTTCTTAACTACAGTTATCTCTACTAATTTCTCCCCTAGACCTCTAATACTATTAATAGTTTCCTGAACTCTTTGAAGATATTTAGCTATCTTTTCATCATCTTTCATTCTCATTCTTTCAAACCTTTCTCTAAGAGCTTGTCACTTAGCTTCTTTAATACTTTCATCTCGTTCATAAATATTTGAAAGTTTATCCCAAATACTTTTAGTTGTATCACATTCCATAACTTTATTTAAGACTTCATTAGTCAAACCACAACAAATAGCACTAGCAGCTTTTGAGTCACAATCAAGAGCCTTTTTTTCATCAGCATTAGTTGGTTTGCTTGTAACAGTACAACTAGTTTCAATAACATCCCAGACATCATATCCTAAAGATTTGATATGACGAGTCATTCTATATTTCTAGAAAGTATAATCTGTACCATCAAATAATGGTACCTTGGATGAGGAAAGACCATCTTGAAAAGACATGGTTACCACTCAACTAGGAATCCCCTTAGGCTGATTAGGCCTTAAGGACAAAGGGTTTGGCTCTAATACCACTTGTTAGAGTGGTAAAGATACTGGGGGGGGGGGTAAATCAGTGTCTAGAAATCTTTTTCACTTAGAAAAAAATGTTGTAGATTTGTATTCTATTTAATTATATTCAACTAAATTGATCACATGCACATAATCATTAAAAACTAAATTAGAATGATAATGTGTGAGTGTGAATACTGAAATATTCAATAACAGATTGAAAGCATACCACAAAAAATAAAGACACAAAGATTTGTCCTGATTGGAAAGCCCCTGGCATAAAACCACTCGAAAAAGTGCCTCACTGGCTTAGAATCTCACTGATTACTGTGCCTTACTAACTTACAATCTCACTAAATACTATGCCTCACTGGCTTATAAGTTGCCTCACTGGCATACTTAAAGAATTACAATTGTTTGAATAATTTTCATACAGAGGGGATACTCTATTTCACTTGAAATATTATACTGTCAACAATGTATGAGCAAGATACACAGATGCTCACACATTATTCACACTATACCATTTTATATAGAACCGTTTACATTCCTTCCAAAAACATTCAACTGCAGATAGTTTCAAAACTGGAAACTGAAAAAAAACCAATCGACAATTTTTCAACTGCAACTTTCCTCATTGTTTTTATCAAAAGAATAATCAACATTTTTTTATGATAACAACATCATGGCTAAAAAGCAGAACAGGAAATAAACTGTTCAAAACAAATGAAAGATGTAACTGTTAACCCTTGATAGGCTTACAAAAATCAACTACCGGTTGCCCAAGAGAAACCCTAGGGTTACAAGGAAAAACCATAGCAAAGTAACCACCAAAACCGTTTCATAATAAAATGAACCATATTGCTGATCAATTTGTGCAAGAACAAATAGAACTGTGAAGCACTGTTCAAAAATACAAACCACAAAGGATTTTCATTTCTCAAAAGCCCTTAATAGAGCCATTTAAATAAGTTGTAAGCATAACCCAGATCAAAGATAAATTCTGCAGAAGAGATGAAATAAAAACTTCAGACCATACTTACAAAAACTGACGACCAACAAGTCAAATTGAGATGCCAAAACATTTAGTCCTACTCGGTCACTTCTGGAGATACCCCGGATAGACAATAAACAAAGATTCAACCATCTTTTACCTTGCAGACTCATGATTACAGACAAACCGTGATGAGCTTTGTCACTTCACAAAGTCAACCTTCTTATTTGATAGATTCAATAGATCTCACCTCTATTTTCCATGATTGCATTCCAAACCCTACTCTAATACAATGAAATGATGAGATGAAGTTCCCTAAATAGAGATACATTCTTTTGAGTCCTTTAACTGGCTGTTCTAGTTTGCCCTAAAGAGGGCTTGAAATTAAAAGAGAGAAATGACCTCTTAGTTCAGTAAATGATTTTGCAATAGGTCAGAAAAGAAAATATCCCAAGTGCTTATGTCATAAGCCCAATCAATACAAAGTAACTTTAAAAAGTTTCCCACCTAAACCAAGGGTTCGTATAGAAGTCACTAGGAAATGCCATTTGGTGCACAAGTTATTACTTTTGCCATGTAATGGAGTATCACATGCTGCGCAAGTATATTATTTGGTGCCAAAACAAAAAAACTTGACTTTTTGCCATAATGAAAATATCACATAATGCTCAATATAACTTGTCACTTTATATGATATCATATCCTTGCTGAAAATATCACATAGTGCCAAGTCAAAAGGTCAAAATAGAAAATGTTGACTAGAGATAAAAAGACACATCTCCAAGTTTGACATCACTGCCAAAATGCCAACTGGGGTAACATGGGAGGCATATGTCAAAGATCCATTATTATAATAACTACAGTTGCACTACTTGTGGCTTTTTGTCTACTAGTTTACAGATGCTATATTTGTTTTAATACGTCTATTCTAGAAACCATAAATGGGCCAACCATTGAGGTTGGTGGTCTATAGGTTAGTTCTAATATGTTCAAATATTTAATACTATCAAGCTCTAGTAGAGCTCTTAGAAGAGTCCCCCCATCAAATTTTCCTGCACTTGGTAAAAATCAGCAACCAACTTCACTTTTCTTTGTGCTAAAACATAGAAATAAAGGGAAACATAATTATACCTAAAAAATAATTGTTAAGAGTTTATTGACTTTTAACTTCTTGATGCTCAGGAATCAAAACTATTTGAAGGGCCATGCTTTTATCAGAGTGGCGAGTTTGTTGCCTCTTTAAAAAGCTACCTTAAAGATTTGGTCCCAGCTGTAGGGGGTGTACTTTTACACAAGAGGACTATAATGGACTAGGGTGATTGCCATGGTACTATTGTGCTTTACAGCTAGTCTATGATTGAACTACATAGTTTGATTATCTAGCCAGCTAGATTGCCATGGTACTATTATGCTTTATAGTTATTATAGCTAGATAATACCTTCAACCAATACTAGACATGCAATCATCTAACCATATTGTTGTAACCAAATTGCCAAGGACAAAACTATCCTCCTAGCATTTGGCAGGAACTTCACTGCAACACGACCTTGTTTTAGTTGTATAATTCAAGGTTTATGGTAAAATTTAATGGATTTTTTAAAAAATCAAGACTAATTTTTTTTTTTTAATTTTATTTAATTAATAAAAGAAACCTTTAGTTGTATGATTATTTATTTGTTTATTATGTTTTTATATATTGCATATACTTGTTCTAATAGTATAGATAAAACTCATTAGCATGCATGTCTATGTAGATGGGGAGTCAAAAAACAATCAAAATAGATTTTTAAAAGTTTTTAAGAAGAAACAATATCATATTACTAAAAAATGCGATCATGTTAGTAAAGTATTCACTTAGCCTTCATGGATGTAACTCATTTGAGTATTAGAATTGCTCCACTTTGAGAACATTGCTCAGGTAAACCTTTGTCTAGCTAAAGGTGGGGTTATTCTCTGAGATTCAGTGGGTGCTTTCATCCAAGTGGGATCTCTTTTTTTAGACACAAAACTAATAATGAAGTCAAATGGATGGAGGTTTTGGTTAGGATTAATCTATCTTTAGACTCTTGATACATGCATATTATTACGGAAGGCAACTCATTGACTGTGATTCATGTGATTTGAAAATAAATAATTTGTTTGAGTTGAAAACTAAAAGTGATGCAATTGTGACCAGGGAACCTTATTAGGCAACCCAACCACACAACTTGACAACACAATAGAAACATAAACTGATAAATAACATACATTTCATTCAATCTTTAACTTACATCTGTATGCCACAGTAATATCCACAATCACAACAAAATTCCAATTTTATTCAAATATGGATGTTCTCCAGGAGTACAAAATCAATCTACTCTTTTTTACAAAACTTTGATATATATTTATTTTTTGTCATTTTCTCCAGCAAACTCCTTCAGTTATTCATCTTCCATTATTCTAGGCATTACAAGCCCATAAACTGAATCCCCCCTATAATATGTAAAGGTGCCCAATTTATACATAGAATGGAAAGAAACTGAAAAGTTGACAATTTCATAATTGATTCCCAATGGTCACCAAGTAGTTGAAAATTTATTGAAATGAATTGACATATATCCAAATAACCTCTCGGCATTTAGAGATAACAAATAGATTAATGGTAAAATTGTTTTCTTACTAAAATAAACACCCATATCTATGAGCCCATTGATAGTTTATCTCTTCATGACCCAGTCTTGTATTCCACGACATTCATTCAAGTTGGTCACATCAATAAAGAATGTTGTCAGAAAAACTGGCACTTTGCAAACTAAAGGGGTCATTGATACACGCTTTATTAGTGAACTAAACTATCGGTGAACTAGACAGTTACGAACTAAAGATTTCCTAACAAAGGCTTCCCTTCTACAGACTTGAAAATCTAAACTCATCCTTATGGCTTGTTAGAAAATTGTTGGATTGGTGAACTACTAGGTCGGCAAACTAGGCAATTCAAAAACTAGAGAAATCGCCAACTGGCCATAACTTAGCCATTTTTGCCAAAACATAAACAAATTTGAACTAGGGATACCCAATTAGCTCTTCTATATGATGATGCTCTTTACTTGGTCGAATTAATAAGAATTTACCTCTTGAAGCAAAAGAGAAAAAAGAACGCAAAAGAAGGCAAAGCATGAATATAAATGAACTGAAACTAGAACTAAAAACCTGAAATATTTTTTATTAATGTTGTTTGCTTGTGGACTTGGATACTCCTACATTAGACACACTAGGTAAGAAAAAATTTGTGAGTAGGACTCACAAAATGGAGTTGAGTAGTGGGACCACTCTTCCAAGTTCAATGCAACCTGCAGTGAACTCCCTCGCTGAATAAAGCTGAGAGAATTTCTTAATCCACCTCTTTCAACATTTCACCGAGACACTTTCCGTCCTCCTCCACCAAGTGTGCACCTTCTTCCTCCTTCCTCTCATGGACTCATGTCTACCACAACCTGACCTCCTCCTCCAAATACTCTCTACTCTCCTCTCCTCCTTCGTGCGATCCAACCCACCACAAACCAACCACTTGCACCAAGTTCCACCTATACCATCCTCTACAACCTCTATCAATGACCGAACAAACTCTAAACTCCAACCTTTAAGCCTTTTATTGGAAAACTAATTACCGATGAACCTAAAGGTTCACAAACTAGTGATGTTGCCAACAATGTTTTCAAACTTTAAACTTTGCCGACTGAAGGATTTTGTTCAATAAACTTATCCCTTAAGCTTAGTCAGGGAAATCGCCCATTAGTGAACTAAGCTATTTGTGAACTAGACAGTTCACAAACTAAAGATTTCCTAACAAAGGCTTCCCTTCTACAGACTTGAAAATCTGAATTCATCCTTATGGCTTGTTAGAAAACTGTTGGATTGGTGAACTACTGGGTCGGCAAACTAGGCAATTCGTAAACTAGAGAAATCACCAACTGGCCATAACTTAGCCATTTTTGCCAAAACATAAACAAATTGGAACTGGGGATACACAATTAGCTCTTCTATATGATGATGCTCTTTACTTGGTTGAATTAATAAGAATTTGCCTCTTGAAGTAAAAGAGAAAAAAGAACACAAAAGAAGGCAAAGCATGAATATAAATGAATTGAAACTAAAACTAAAAACTTGAAATATTTTTTATTAATGTTGTTTTCTTGTGGACTTGGATACTCCTACATTAGACACACTAGGTAAGAAAAAATTTGTGAGTAGGACTCACAAAATGGAGTTGAGTAGTGGGACCACTCTTCCAAGTTCAATGCAACTTGCAACGAACTCCCTCGCTGAATTTAGCTGAGAGAATTTCTTAATCCACCTCTTTCAATATTTCACCGAGACACTTGCTGTCCTCCTCCACCAAGTGTGCACCTTCTTCCTCCTTCCTCTCATGGTCTCATGTCTACCACAACCTGACCTCCTCCTCCAAATACTCTCTACTCTCCTCTCCTCCTTTGTGGGATCCAACCCACCACAAACCAACCACTTGTACCAAGTTCCACCTGTACCATCCTCTACACCCTCTATACACAAACATGCAACATCCGCATACCAATATGCAACTACAACTTCATCTTCTATAACTACAATATCTTCTAGTCTCATCATAGAAGGTAAATAATCATCATCATAACTAAATTCAAAATAAAAAAATTACCTCATCCCTCTTCATTGCTCCAACATCATCTTCTTCATCCTTCATTGCAACATTCAACTTCTCTCCTCCATCGACAAGCTTATCAAACCACTCTTCTTCTACCACCAAAATTTGTGATAACAAATCTTCTTCACCTTCTCCATTTGCTGTAACATCCACATGTTCTACCACTACAACCTTAACTGCATTTTCAGCCACCTCTTCTCCAATCTTTTCTCCTTCATCTTCACTACGCACCTCTTCATTTTTAGTCACTCTACTGACATATTCCTTTTTCATGACTTTATCAAGGCATGGCTTTGCTGCAAATTCTTTACTTTTTTCTTTCTTGTCATCCTCTACTGCAGCTTTCCTCTTCTCAGCCGCTACACTTTCCTTTTTATCACCCTCTCTTTTCATTGCTGCTACAATCTCCAATCTCTCTAATCTCACATCCACTCTTCTCAATTCTTCACAAATTGCCTCTTCATCTTCTTCCTCTACATACTCAAACTTTTCTACAAACGAATAATAATCAGAAAAATAATGCAAGTTCACCTCAACCATAATTTTTTCTATCTTCGTCTTTTCCTTCTCTCTATTCTTCTCCAAGACATCTAGCCTTTCAAAAATCACTACACCTTGTTCTTGAATTCTTTCCCAACTTTCTGCATCCAACCATTTTTCTCTCCTTTTAATAAATGAAATAGTTAAGGCCTTACCAAAGGCCAAACTCATACTCTACTTCTTTGGCATTTCTACCAACACTTTGCATAGATTTCGCAACCTGTAACACATTATCAACTCTCTTTGTGGGTTCAATGTCTTTTCTCATCTTTGAATTTCTCACGATTCCTTGCACACATGCAATAATTCTCTCGAGGTCGTCAGACAACACAACTACTTCTACTACCACCTGCAGGTCCTAGTACAAACAACCTCATCTTCGACACTCTACCCACATACTCAAGACAACCTACTCTAATACCATTTGATGCAATCATGACTAGGAAACCCTATTAGGCAACCTAATCATGTAGCCCAAGAACACAACAAAAACATATACTCTTAAACAACACACATTTCATTCAAATCTTTAACTTACAACTTTATGCCATAGTAATATTCACAATCACAATAATATACCAACTTTATTCAATTATGTAGCTTCTATAGGAGTACAAAATCAATCGACTCTTCTTTACAAAACTTTGATCTATTTATTTTTTGTCATCTTCTCCAGCAAACTCCTTCAATTATTCATCTTCCATTATTCTAGGTATTACAAGCCCATCAACCACAACTCCCCCCGTAATATGCAAAGGTGTCCAATTTATACACAAACTAGAAAGAAATTGAAAAGTCAATAGTTTTGTAACTGAGTCCCAATAGTCACCAAGAAGTTGAATAGTTATTGAACTAAATCGACAGGTATCCAAATAACCACTTGACGCTCATACTTACCAAACAAATTAATGATAACATTGTTTGATTACTAAAATAAACACCCATATATCTATGAGCCCATCAGTAGTTTATCTCTTCATGAACCATTCATGTCTCCCTTGACATTCATTCAGGTTTGTCACATCAGCAAAGAATGTTGTCAGCAAAAGTGGCACTTCACGAACTAAAGGAGTCATCAACACATGCTTTATTGGAGAAGTAGTTGGTTTGCAAACCAACAAGTTTATCGATACAACACCTATATCCATCATGTACTTTTATCGATGAATCTTCACCCCTACAAACCTTGGAATCAACAACAACTTTACTTCATGAAACTTTGCATATTCTCAACTTCTTCTTTATAAAAAAAAATGGTACTTCATGAGTTCACAAGTTTGTTGTCACATGCCATCAATGAATTAGTGAGTTTTCAAACTAAAAGATTCACTAATACAAAGCCTTAAGCCATCAACTCCTTTTATCGACAAATCTTACCTTCCATGAACTCTTTGTCAACTTATCTACAACATTTGCATATCGCATACTGCTGAGACTTAACATTTTCCTTCTATCAACGATATCCTTGAATTGGTGAAGCTGTTATCACTAAAGTGAACCCTTAGCGAACCCAAATGTTTGTAAACCAAAAATTTTTCCAATGACCCAATGATCTCTGAACTCCAAACTTTAAGGATTTTATCATCAAAGTAATTATCGGCAAACCTAAAGGTTCACAAACTAGTGATGTTGCTGACTAGTTTCCAAACATCAAGCTTTGCCAACTAAAGAATTTTGTGTCAATAAACTTTGTTGTTAAGGTTAGTCTAGGAAATCACCCATTGGTGAACTAAGCTGTTGGTGAACAAGACAATTCACTATCTAAATTTTTTTTCTTGAAAAAGGCTTCCCTTCTAAAAACTTAAAAATGCGAACTCATCCTTATGACTTATTGGAAAACTATCAGATTGATGAACTACTAGGTCAGTAAACTGGGTTGTTCATGAACTGGAGAAATTGCCAACTAGCCATAACTTAGCAATTTTTTGCCCAAACTACACCATATTTGAACTAGGGATACCCCATTGGCTCTTCTACATGATGATGCTCTTTACTTGGCTGAATTAATATGAATTTGCCTCCTTAAGCAAAAGAGCAAAAATAACACAAAAGAAGGCAAAGCACAACTAAAACTAAACTAGAACTGAAACTGAAAACCTGAAATATTTTTGATTGATGTTGATTGCTTGTGAACCTGTATGCTCCTGCATCGGACATGCCATGTAAGAAACACTTTGTGATTAGGACTCACAAAATGGAGTTGAGTAGTGGGACCACTCTTCTAGGTTGAATGCAACCTACAACAAACTACATCATTGCATTAGGCTAATATAATTTCTTCTTCTACCTCTTCTAGCATTTTATCAGGACATTTGTCATCCTCATCCACCAAGTGTGCACCTTCTTACTCCTTCCTCTCATGGAGTCATGTCCACTACAACCTGACCTCCTCCTCCAAATACACTCTACTCTCCTCTTCTTCTTCATGTGATTCAACCCACCATAAACTGACCACCTCCACCAAGTTCCACCTGCACCATCCTCTACAACCTCTGTACACAAACATGGAACATTTGCATACCAATTTGCAACTACAACTTCATCTTCTACAACTACAATCTCTTCTACTCTTTTTAGAGAAGGTAAATAATCATCACAACTAAATTCAAAATTAAAAAATACCTCATCCTGCTTCGCTTCTCCAACATCATCTTATTTGTCCTTCGCTGCAACATTCATCTTCTCTCCTCCATCAACAAGCTTAATTTGACAACTCTTCTTCTATCACCAAAATTTGTAATAAAAAATCTTCTTCACCTTCTCCATTCTCTGCAACATCTTCATGCTCTACCACTGCAACCTTAACTACATTTTAAACCACCTCTTCTCTAATCTTCTATCCTTCATCTTCATTGCTCACATATTCATTTTCAGCCACTGTACTTGCATCTTCTTCTTTCTTAATGCCTTCATCAAAGCATGCCTTTTCTGCAAATTCTATACTCTTGTCTTTCTTCTCATCCTCTGATGCAACTTTCCTTTTCTCATCCACTATACTTTCCCTTTTATCACCCTTTTTTTCCATTGTTGTTGCAATCTCCAATCTCTCTAATCTCACCTCCACTATTCTCAATTCTTCACGAATTGCCTCTTCATCTTCTTCCTCTACATACTCAAACTTATTTGCAAACAAATAATAATCAGAAAAATAATGGGACTTCACCTCACCCATATTCTTTTCAATCTTCTTTTCCTTCTCTCTATTCTTGTCCAAGGTATCCAGTCTCCTAGAAATATTTGTACCTTGTTCTTGAATTCTTTCCCAACTTTTTGCATCCAAACTTTTTTCTCTCCTTTCAATAAATGAAATTCTTAAGGCCTTACCTAATCCCAAAGTCATACTCTACTTCTTTTGTATTTTTACAAAGACTTTGCACACATTCTGTAACCTACAACACACAATCAACTCTCCTTGTGGCTTCAATGTCTTTTCTTGCCTCTAAATTTCTCAAGACTCCTCACACACCTACAACAATTCTCTCAAGCTCCTCGAACAACACAACCACTTACACTATCACTTGCAGGTCCTAGTGCAGACTACCTCACATTTAGCACTCTATCCACACAATCAAGACAACTTTCTCTAATTCCATTTGATGCAGCCATGAACAGGGAACCTTATCGAGCAACTCAATCATGCATCCCTACAACACAACATAAACATAATCTCATAAACAACACACATTTCATTTCAATCTTTAAGTTATAGCTCTATGCCATAGTGATATCCATAATGACAACAAAATACCAATTTTATTCAAACATGCAACTTCTATAGGATTACAAAATCAATTTACTCTTATTTAAAAAACTTTGATCTATTTATTTTCTATCATCTTCTCCATCAAACTCCTTCAATTATTCACCGTCCATTATTCTAGGCACTAAAAGCCCATCAACCATAACCCCCCTATAGAATGCAAAGGTGTCCAATTTACACACAGAAAGGAAAGAAACTGAAATGTCAATAGTTGGATAACTAAGTCCCAATTGTCACCAAGCAGTTGAACAATTATTGCAATGAATCGACAGGTATCCAGATAACCCCTCAATGTTCAAATTTACCAAATAGATTATTGATAACACTTTTTGATTACTAAAATAAACACCCATGTCTATGAGCTCATTAGTAGTTTATCTCTTCATGAGCCATTCATGTCTTCCTTCATGTTGATTCAAGTTTGTCACATAAGTAAAGAATGTTGTCAGCAAAAGTGGCACTTTGCAAACTAAAGGGGTCACCAACACATGCTTTATCAGTGAATTAGTTAGTTCTCAAACCAACAAGTTTACTGATACAGCATATTTATCAATAAACTACTTTTATCAATGAATATTCATCCCCATGAACCTTGGAATTGAAAACAACTTTAATTCATGAAACTTTGAATATTCTCCAGTTCTTCTTGATCAGAAAAAAATGGTACTTCACGAACTTACAAGTTCACCATTGCATGGTATTAGTAAATTTGTGAGTTTGCAAATTAAAAGATTCATTGATACAAAGACTTAAGCCATCAACTCCTATTATTGGGAAATCTTACCTTCCACAAATTCTTTGTCTACTTATCAACAACTTTTGGAAATTGTGAATGGATGATACTTAACATTTTCCTTCTATCGACGATATCTTCAATCAATGAAGTTGTTATCGGTAAAGTGAACCCTCGAAAAATGTAAAGGTTCACAAACCAGAGATTTTGCCGACAACCCAATGAACTCTAAAATCCAACCTTTAATTTTTTTATCGGCAAAGTAATTATATGCAAACCTAAAGGTTCACAAACTAGTGATGTTTCCGATGAAGTTTTCAAAATTAAAACCTTATTGACTGAAGGCTTTTGCTCAATAAACTTTGTCCTTAAGCTTACAATGGGAAATCGCTCATTGGTGAACTAATTTGTCAATGAACTAGATAGTTCTCAAACTAAAAATTTTCTTGACAAAGGCTTCCCTTCTACAAACTTGAAAATGTGAACTCATCCTTATGGCTTGTTGGCAAACTAGGAAACTCAGGCCATTTTTCACATTACTTAGGCCATTTTTCACATAAACTTCACCAAATTTGAACTAGGGATGCCTAATTGGCTCTTCTACATGATGATGCTCTTTACTTGGTTGAATTAATATGAATTTTCCTCCTGAAGCAAAAAAAAAAATAACACAAAAGAAGACAAAGCACAACTATAACTGAACTCAAACTAAAATTGAAAACTTGAAATATTTTTGATTGATGCTAATTTCTTGTGGACTCGGATGCTCCTGCATCAGATATGTCGAGTAAGAAAATTTTTGTGAGTAGGAATCACAAAATGGAGTTGAGTAGTGGGACCACTCTTGCAGGTTCAATGCAACCTATAGTGAACTCCATCATTGAATTAGGCTGAGAGAATTTCTTCTTTCACCTTTTCCAGTATTTCAGCTACACACTTGTTGTCCTAATCCACTAAGTGTGCACCTTGTTCCTCCTTCCTCTCATGGACTCATCTCCACCGCAACCTGACCTCCTCCTCCAAATACTCTTTATTTTCCTCTCCTCCTTTGTGGGATCCAATCCACCACAAACTGACCACCTCCACCAAGTTTCAGCTACACCATCCTCTACAACCTCTATACACAGAAATCCAACATCTGCATACCAATCTGCAACTTCAACTTTATCTTTGACTTTTTTGGTAAATTGGCCTTATTGTGGTGCTACATATGCATTTAGCCAACAATTTTAGTTGAAAAAGTTGTGGACATATCTAACTTTTCTAGAATAAATCTTACAAGATCATATGTTTGACCAAAATTGATTTTTAGTTAGAAATACTTAAATTCACTTGTTTTGATAAGTTGGATAAAAGTGTTACACAACTTTGTTTAGAAAAAGAGAGATAGAGGGGGAGAGAAAAAAGTTTAAAAATATGGTAAGAAAGAAGGGGTCTTAGAGATAGAGGGATAGAGAGAGATGAAGATAGAAGTGAAGAGAAATAAAGAGAAATGGAATGATAGAGAGGGAGACAAAGAGATAGAGAGAGACATAGAGATAAAAATGAAGAGAATGATAGATATATAGAGAGATCAAGGACAGAGAAAGGAAGAGACATGGTAAGAGAAAAGACAAAGAAAGGAAAGGAGAAAGAGAGAAAGGGAGATAGAGAAACATATATAGGATAGGGAGAGAAACATAGAGAGAAAGATGTTGGTACGTGGCGACTAATCATGCAAGTATTGTACACTAGTTATGTATCCTTGCCAAGGTTGGGGGCCGACAGCCCCCAAAGTAGGGGTTTAGGGGTGCAGCCCACCAAAATGTTTTTCCCTCTTTTTTGCATGATCAGAGTCAGTTGTTAATTTTTGTTAACCGATAAAAGAAAAATGACATTGCAAAACCCTAATTTTAGAAGCTTCCAAAAAGCTTGTTAGCTGGGATGTATGTTATAGTGATGTATTCATGAAATTGTAATTTGTTTTGCACTAGATAATAAAATCATTGGATGGCTGAATTTCTGTGGATGTAGCCCATATTGGGTGAACCACGTTAAATTTCTATGTTGATCTCTTTTGTGTTATTCCTCATTGTTATATTTGGGTTATTTAATCTGCATATAATTATTAGTGTTTATTGCTTTGATATGCCTAAACCCTAATAAAGGAGAGATAGATATATCGAGAGATCAAGAAGAGAGAAAGGAAGAGACATGGTAAGAGAAGAGACGCAAAAAGTAAGAGAGAAAGAGAGAAGGGGAGATAGAGAAACATATATAGGATAGAGAGAGGAAGATGGAGAGAGAGAGAGAGAGAGAGAGAGAGAGAGAGAGAGAGAGAGAGAAACATATAGAGCATGATGCTCCAAATAGATAAAGAATGTTTGAAACATACAGATGTGTATGTCATAAGAGAAATTTCATGGTATAAATCCCCATGAACATATTATCTAGATTGTCTTTTAATTTGGGCTTCTTCAATTATGCATATCATCATCATGCTCAATATGGTATCATGAATTACTATACATTTTCTTTTCCCTATCTACAAGATGTGTATATCTCAATAGATCATAAATATATACATGAACTACAACTCATTGTAAATTATTTTATAAAGGATATGTGGTTTTGGTATACAAAAGCAAAGATTCACAAAATTTTGAGGGGATGGCCAATACTAAAACTTGAGATAATAATCTCACATATTCTCCTTGATTAATCTTAGATAGATTAATAATATTATATACCTTGAGTTCCAGATGATTGAAGAGAATAATATCCGATATGATGATGTATAAAAATATACAAAATATGTGTCTTATATATCTACTAAACATGATTCATTGTCATCAAATACCATATATTTTGTTAACTTTCTAAAATAAATACCTATTTTCATTTAACCAATATTTCCTAGCAGATAAACTTCTGTACTTTTGTAGTTCTAACCTGTGTTGGGTGTTACTTTCTGTTTGGTGCTAATGATGGGGGATATCTATTCAAAATGTTATTGGAAATTTAAATAAAATCTTATTTTTATGAATGCCCTATATTTACACATAACAAAAATTGATCTCTAATAGACTTCTTAAAAATTGGATATTCTTACTAGTAGACTAACAACCACTTTAACCATTTAACCAATTTTGGACAATTATAATGCATCATAGCAGACTTAGATCTTTCTATAAATGTGTTTAAAAAGATTGGAATGGTTGACATGGTTTACTGGAATGGTTGACATGGTTTACAGGAATGGTTGACATGTTTTACTATAATCTTTCTATAAATAGGTTAGAAAAATGTAAAATTCTAATCATATTGTTTTTAATATGCATGCAGAATTAAACTTCTAATTATATTGTTTTTGTTTTGTTAATCTATTTATTTTTTAAATTAGGGGTTGAATTCCTAAGTAAAGTTAAAGGTGGTCTTATTAGACTATTAGGCCACTGCCAAGCAAGATAACAATTTGGTGTATGAGGTCCACCCTTGTAGAACTCCATAATGAGGTTATTTTTCCATTTACTTTAATATTGTTTAGATTTGTACATGTTTAGATCTAGGACCTTTGACCAAAATGGAAAGGTGAAAGGAGAAGGCTTGACATCGTGACTCTGGCATTATGTGTGAATTCGACAAGAGTTGGGGATCAGTAGAGACTTCCATCACCTTCCAAGATGTAAGGGTGAAAAGGGAAGGCTTGACATGATGACTCCAACAATACCTAAGTGTGAATCCACTGGGAGTCGGGGGTCAAGGTTAACCTCTGCCACCTTCCAAAATTGAAAGGTGAAAGGAGAAGGCTCGACTACATGACTCTAGTGATAAGTGTGAATTTTCCAGGAGTTGAGGGTTAGGAGAGACTTCCATCACCTTCCAATATGGAAGGGTGAAAATGGAAGACCTGACACTGTGACTCTGGTGATACCTAAGTATGAATTTGCTGGGAGTCAAGGATCGGGAGAGACTTTGATCACCTTCCAAGATGGAAGGGTAAAAAGGGAAGGCTCGACACCATGACTCTGGTGATACCTAAGTGTGAATTTGCCAGGAATCGGGGGAAGGGAGAGACTTCCACCACCTTCCAAGATGGAAGGGTAAAAAGGGAAGGCCTGATGCCATGGCTCTGATGATACCTAAGTACGAATCCAGTGGGAGTCAGGGGTCAGGGATAACCTCTACCACCTTATAGAATGTAAAGGTGAAAGGAGAAGGCCCAACACTGCGACTCCAACATTAAGTGTGAATTCTCTAGGAGTTGGGGATCGGGTGAGACTTCCATCACCTTCCAAGATGGAAGGGTGAAAAGGGAAGGCCTAACACCATGACTTCGGTGATACCTAAGTGTGAATCCAATAGGAGTCAGGGATCAAGGATAACCTCCACCACCTTCCAAAATTGAAAGGTGAAAGGAGAAGGCTCGACTCTATGAGTCCAACAATAAGTGTGAATTCGCTAGGAGTCAGGGGTTGGGAGGGATTTCCATCACCTTCCAAGGTGGAAGGGTGAAAAGGGAAGGCCCAACACCATGACTTCAGTGATACCTAAGTATGAATTTGCCGGGAGTTGGGGGTCGGGAAAGACATCCACCACCTTCCAAGAAGGAAGGGTAAAAGGGTAAGGTCCGACACTGTGACTCTGACAATACCTAAGTGTGAATTCACTAGGAGTTGGGGGTCGGGAGAGACTTCTACCACCTTCCATGATGGAAATGTAATTTAAAGGGAAGGCCTGACACCACGACTCCGACAATACCTAAGTGTGAAACCACTATGAGTCAGGGGTTGGGAGATACCTCAAAGCTTAAAACCCTAATAGGATATATAAAGTACTTATAGGGCAGGGTTTGGAGCCTGGCCCTTCTAGCATGTCAACATAAAAAAGGTTAAAAGTGCAAGAAGCATAAATCACCAAAAAAACTAAGGATAAAGCCAACAATCAAGTGGATTAAATCTAAACCTCATTAATTCTTTGTAAAGCACATCAAAGCACATTAAGGTACCAAAGAATATGGCAGAAATCAAATCCAAGGAGACCAAATCAAATCACTAACCATGAAATCGAAGGTCCATCAAACTAATCCAATGAGGCATAAAATCCTAGAATACTCAAAGCAAGAAAAAAGGGGGGATCCACATTTTGAGGCAAAATAGGGTTTGTTGTGTACGACATAACAAATCTTGATTGCAAAATGCAAAAAACAACACTTTAGCAGTTCTAGAAGGCTAACTTTCTGAAGTCCTAAAACTATCAATACAACTCATATTTTTTTTACTGTGCCTTAGACAGCTTTGGAAGGGTAGCTTCTGATACTCCAAGAATTGTAAACACATCTAATGTGGGAGCAAACATCTACAAATTGAGGAAAAATAATTTATTTTCATCATATAAAAAATATTATGGAGATTGCAAAATAAAAAAAGCCACCCAAACATCCCCTTCAAAAAATTGTTAATATTCCAAATTATATACTTTCATTTCTAATGAAATATAATCTAGCATAACAATTACAATTTTGGCATACCCATTGCACACCAAGGTGTGATTGCTAGTTTGTATTACTCATACACACTCTCTCTGAAGTCTCTCTTGTATAACTTGAAAATTTCCAAGGGAAATCATGATTACTTAAAGTACTTTTCTCTCTAGTCTCTCTCTCTCTAAAGTCTCTATATACAAATATAAGCTATGCACATTTTAAACTTCCATAATCACATAGAATGTTGTTTTTTAATGAAAGTTTTTATTGTTAAAACTAATCTTTCTCATTTTTAACAATTAAAGATTTTTAAATGATGGGACAAAAAATGGTGTCAATTATGTATTTTTTAATGAGTTTTTATTATTTTTGTTATTTTAAATTTTTATTGTGAAGTTCTACAACTCTATTTTTTTGCATATGTTTTTTATTAAGATAAGTTGGGAAGAGGGTCCCGGTCCCTTACAAATCCAAAGAGATTAACAGACTAGCCTAAAGAAAATGAAAGAACACCAAAACAACAAAAGGGCATTGGCTGCCAAAATAAAGTTGTTTTAGTTGTAAAATTCAATGTTTATAGAAAAAAATAATGAATTTAAGAAAAAAGTATATAAGATTAACGAATTTTGTATTTTATTCATTTAATGAAAATCTTTAATTGCATGATTATTTCTTTTGTTTATCATATTTTTATATATTGCATATCCTGGATCTAATATTATAGATAAAACTCACTAGTATGCATGTTCTTAGGTGGGGAATAAAGAAACAACCAAAATACTTGTACATCTCTCTCTAGTTTCTCTCTTTATCTCAGGTCTCTCTATATACAACAAAAGCTATGCACATTTTAAACTTCCATAATTGGAGAGAATGTTTTATAATTAATTTTTTGAGTGGTTATAATCACCTTTCTTATTTTTAATCCCTAGGTTTTCTAAATGGTGGGACAAAAAATGGTATCAATTGTGTATTACTTTTTATATTTTTTTACTATATTTGTTATTTTAAATGTTTACTGTGAAGTTTTATAAACCCTATTTATCACATTTGTTAATATAAATTTGTTTTAGTTGTATATTTCAATGTTTATAGTAAAATTTAATTGATTTTTAATATAATTATGTAAGATTAATGACTTTTGTATTTTATTTACTTAATGAATATCTTTAGTTGTATGATTATTTCATTTACGTATCATATTTTTATATGTTGCATACCATTGTTCTAATATTATAGATAAAACTTGCTTGTGCGCATGTTCATGTAGATGGGGAATCAAAGAAACAACCAAAATAGATTTTAAAAAGTTCTAAGAAGAAACAAGATGACATTACTAAAAAATGTGATCATGTTAAGAAAACATTCACTTAGTTTTCATGGATACGACTCATTTAAATATTAGAATTGCTCAACTTTGAGAACATTGTTTAAGGAAACCTTGGTCTAACTAAATATGAAATTATTCTTTGAAATTCCCTAGATACTTTCATCCAAGTAGGATCTTTTTTTTGACACAAAACTAACAATAAAAATAAATAAATGAAAGATTTTTTTCACAAACTAAAACTTAAATTAAGATTAAAAACACCCAAACAACAAGATACTCAATTTATCCTCTATAATGCCCAAATGGTGCTATTTCCATGGTCAAGCAAAAATTATACGAAATTCAGCGAAATACATAATGTATTGTTTAACACCATTTCCGTAAAAATGGATAATATAGAATAGCAAATTTTTAACATGAAATAAGATGATAAGTTACCTTTTGCTACTGCTACACTATTAGCTTGTTTGTCAAGGTACTTCAACTATAATGGAATTGGTTTAGAGAACTACCAAATTACAATTTGTTTACCAAAGTACCATGAGCTCCGAATTGATCAAACTCTACACTGAGATATTAAAGAAGGATTAAAGTTTTAGTGTGATCATCAATCTATATATTTCTTTAGAAAATAGTTAAATTCTTCAATATCATTGTCACCATCAGGGTCAAACAGACTTGACTAGTATAGATAAAGGTGCTACGAGTTAGACGTGTATTACTTAAATACAAACACCGACTGCTCCATTTGACTGATACAAATCACGGACCACCTTCCTCATGGATGCACATCCATGTATAGAAAGATTTGGCATAAAAATATAACGTCTGCAAATGGATTGCACCAAAACTAAAATGTGAACAGGTCATTCAAGCGAACCGTATATACGGAAGCATCAAACTGGTACTGTGATAGCACAACTCAGTTTAAAGTTTAATTTTGTAGCCTCTAAAGGAAAACATATATATTCTCTGTCGGACATGAAGATGGTGGAAGAATGAAACAAAACCAGAATACAACTCAAATTTCCAAGAATAGAAAAGAACCAAGCGATATAAATACCAATAGAGGTAATAGAGTTGGACATTGTCTTTTCAAAAACGGCCTTTTCATTTTATTTTTTAGAACAAGATTTTGTGAGTTATATGTCAATTGGATGAATGTGATTCAAAAACAAATCGTGAATTAAGATGAAGAAAAAACATGTCACCACGCTTATTCAGAAATGTCGAAAAAAGTTTACAAATTTATCACAAAACCCTCTTAATCTGTTTGAAAAAAATTCAAATTTTGTCCGTCAAACCTCCAAATGTTCAAGGAAAACAGAGACTTTCAGTTAAATTTGGTCTCTACTAAACAATATTTAGATAACAAAACAAAACCCTTTTCTGATTTCACGAAAAATTCTTGTAATACTCCATTTTTTCTGTGGCGTAGCATGAATTAGAGGTTAAAGAGTGCACAGAAAAAAAGGTTAAAGATTAAAGTTGTCTACCTATTCATTCCACAATGGCATGTTGTTGTTCCTACACTTCAGCTTTAGTGATTCTCTGTACAGTGCTTGGTTCACCTCTCTCCTGTTGTAGATCATGCAATGCGCTCCCAAAAGTAGTGTGTTCAAATAGAAACAATCTAAATCATAGTGAATTGGGGACTGATGCACCACCACAAAGATATCTTCTGGGTCTACTATATGTCATAATGGTTGTGGGTTGATCTAAGTGAAGTTGAACCAAAACACATACCATAGAATCAGAATCAATTGCCCTTGGAAGATTTGAAAATAGAAGAAATGCCATTGGGAAAAAATAATTATTTGATTTTAACCTTGTTGAACATAACTATAATATGGAATATTCACATCCAGAATAAACTTTCTAAACATATACTGGCAAATCAGAATCAAACGCCCTGTAAATATTTCACGGTCAAGTTTATGCCATGGGAAAAAGATAATTATCTAATTTAGCTTTGTTGAACATAAATTTTATTTGAAATACTCATATGAAGAATAACATTATGATGAGTGCTTTTGGATTTAATCATGTATCTTTTTTAATCAACATTTAGGACCATAATATTCCACTTCCTAATGATGGACCACTGAATGTGATTTAAAACATTAATGAAAAAGATACACTTAAATCTAAAAGCACTCATCATAACTTTATATGACGGGTGAATTTAAGATAAAATTTATGACCATTGTCTATGTCTTTCAACAGCTCAAATGGATCAGCATAAGAAATTATATTAAATGCAATGCTTTGCTTTTCTTTATCTTTAAATTAATCAGAAGAATGAATCAGCCTCTATACAATAGGTGAATTTAGATTAAAATTTATGACCATTATCTATGGCTTTCAACAGCTCAAATGGATCAGCATAAGAAATTATATTGAATGCAATGCTTTGCTTTTGTTTCTCTTTAAATTAATTGGAGTAATGAACCAGCCTCTATACAACTGGTGAATTTAGGTTAAAATTTATGACAATTGTCCATGTCTTTCAACAACTCAAATGGATCAGCATAAGAAATTATATTAAATGCAATGCTTTTCTTTTGTTTTTCTTTAAATTAATTGGAGGAATGAGCCAACCTCTATACAACGGGTGAATTTAGGCTAAAATTTATGACCATTGTTTATGTCATTCAACAGCTCAAATGGATCAGCATAAGAAATTATAGTAAATGCAATGCTTTGCTTTTGTTTTTCTTTAAATTAATTAGAGGAATGAGCTGGCCTCTATACAATGGGTGAATTTAGGTTAAAATTTATTACTATTTTCTATGTCTTTCAACAACTCAATCATTCAATCTACACCTTCAACTAATTAAATGCAATGCTTGACAACTCAATCATTCAATCTACACCCTGGACTAATTAAATGCAATGCTTCACAAATACATTAGTAAATATAAAGAATATAGATTTAGAAAGCTTGTAAAGCTATATAACATCATATAACATCAAATCGACAATAGGCATGGGTTGAAATGATCTAAATGAAGGCGACTATTTCCCACTATTACATACCATTCCAGATCGGTGAAATGGTAGGCCCTTGGCATCCAAACAGATCCTGTTCATCTTGCAGAATTATTATGCCATCATTATGTTCTACTATATCATGGGTGACACCCAATCTACTTCCTGCTTCACCGGCAGTATAAAATCCAGTCGCGAAAGACACAAGATTAGCCTGTGCATTGAGGAGGGCTGCTTTTGTGGTTGCCAGTTGTGATTGCAGGTCTAATACTTCCTTCTGTAGTCGAAAAATTGCCCCAGCGCAGCCGTAGATTGGATCTTGCATTCTTGTGCGTGCTTCATATACCATGGTGGTTACAACATCTGCTCTCTTCTCAGCCGGTATATCCTGCAATTACGAAACAACATCAAAAAGGACAACAATTTCAATCATATATTTATACTTCAATTAAATTACTGCTCGTTTTGTTGCAGTAAATACTCCTGTATTTGTTAAAACCTAGAAAAAGGAATAAAATTAATGGCGGTCTTATAACAAAATCTTTAAAAAGCATTTGTTCTACACCTTAAGGATTTTGACTATGTGGCTTGTGCCAAATAACTTGTGTACCACTAGAAACTTGCGAGGATCGTTTGGTGGGAAATGTTGATGTTTTTAGCTTCAGTCAGATCCTTCTCATGCCGACCAAATTAACATTGTAATGAGGCCGACTGCTTGTGAAAGGGTGCGTCCCTCACACACACACACACATATATATACAAGGTCATTGCTCTCTCAATCAAACACATTCAATTACAAGCTAAATTCACAAGGCAGAGCAGACTTCTAAGGAGCAAATCAAGTTATTTCAAGATCAAATCAGATTTATCAAGTGTGGACTTATTCTTTGTGCTTCAAGAAGTGAAGCCATACCTGTAGGCCTTGGATTTGGCCATTGTAAAGAGATTGTTGTTCTTATCATTCAATATATAAGAGATATATTGTTGCTGGGATTTTCCCCTCAAGTTGGAGGGTTTTCCCAGGGTATCTTGTTGTGTTCATTGTTCATTGTGTTGCATTTTTCTGATTTCTTTAAATCTGATCATAAAAACTAACATGGTATCAGAGCGGGTTTGAAGAAGATCGTGATCAGATTTGTCATTGCAGCAATACTCTCTATTATCCCTATTTTAGTCAAGATGGTGAACGGTCTTAAAATTGAGGATAGACTCGAAGGAGCATCCAACTTCACAGCATGGAGGTTTAGAATTATGCTCACCTTGGAAGAAAATGACTTGGCCGAATTTGTGGTAACCAAAGTTCCCGAACCTTCGGAGGAAGAAGAGAAGTTGCAATGGAAAAAGAAAGACATCAAGGCAAAGAAGATATTGGTTGACTCCATTAAAGATCATATTGTTCCGATTGTCTCCAAGTTGAAGACGGCAAGGGACATGTTCAAAACCTTGGAGGAGATGTACGAAATCAACAACACCAGCCGGGCTCTTGCACTGAAGCAACAACTACATCATGTGAAAATGTCAAAAGGAGAAACGGTTATTTCTTACTTCATGAGGATTTCAGAATTGAGAAATCAGCTCTCTTCAATTGATCATGGTGGCGATGGACCTGTTTTCTTCATGGCTTCTCCTTATTTTGCTTATCTCGACTCGTACAGAGGAGATGGAGTTTGTTGTGGGAGTTTATGAAGTTGCAACCTCTGTCATCATCGTGTCAAATTGGTGTGTTGACGAGAACAGCCACAAGCCTAGCTCATTGGTGTACCAACAACTCAATAAAGAGATAAGTATTTCTCCTTGTTGTTTGTGCTCTTGAAATCACTCTTTTCTAGGCTAGAGATCTGATATGTTGATGGTGATTAGTTGATCACATCGATATCATTCTCTAATGCATGAATTGTGATAGAGCCTTGACTCTTTGAGAGGGTTGGTTCTACATGCTAAATGCATTTAAGAAATCTGTAGTTTTGCAGATTGTCTTTTGTTGTGCTAAGTTTAGCACTCTCGAAAGGAGTAAAACATGGAAGAAAGAGTTATATATTAGATTTCAATAAAGATAATTTCTTTATCCCTTCATTTTTATCTTTTGATATTTGCTACATATTTCACTTATAGGTTGATTTCATTATTCATGTTTTAATATTGTTCATAAATTCTTATGTGTTCATCCTATAACTTGAGATAGTAAACCTTGTATGATTCTAGCCTTGATATTTCTTTGGATAGTTACAAACTGTTAGTAATCTCTCTCTAAAATGCTCCCAGGATCGATCGAGGAGCATGAAAGTAATGAGAGATTGCACTAGGAGGAAGAGCTTCAGGCATCTTGTGAGGAAGTTATGCTGACCAAAGAAATGATCAAGCATGGAGTCACAACTTGTAGCTATGGGACTGAGTTAGTGGCTAGAGGGAGTTTACTTTCAGAAGTCTTATTTGCAATCTCTGAGGCAGGGGTCAAGAGGGAGTTCTGTGACTCACTGAGAAGAAGTGAAGGTTGCAGCTTTGCAAGGCTGATGATAAATGTCCTTGGAAGACCTCTTTGGATGTTGAGAATAGAATTGCACAAGATAATCTATCTGGATTTGATTGATAGCTCTGCAAACCTATTCAGAATAGAGTGATCTAGGTTGGGGTCGAGGAGGACAATCCTAAACTCTCTACAATATTAGAGATGTGCTCTGGAAAATTTTCTCTAAGGCAAGCATTGCAACCAATCTTGGACAAAGAGGTCATAAGGTTGATGCAAGTACTAAAAGAGTCAGAGGATGCCTACTAAACCTGAAGAAGATGGTAATCTAGTTGATCTTGGTTCCTTATGGTGATTTATTTCTTACTGGAAAAGATCACCTCATTATCAAATGTAAGGAGTTAGCTTCTGAATTGGAAATGAAGGATCTTGGTTACATGCACTACTTCCTTGGCTTAGAAGTATGCTAGAAGCTTGATGAGATCATTCTAAGTCAAGGGAAATATACCATTGATATTCTAAAGAGATTTGGTATGATGGATTGCAAATCCATGTCTATGCCTAAGGAGACCAACTTACATAAGCTTAAGGAGGTTGCTGCTAGTTCAGATCTGGTGGATCCCATGATGTACAAGAAGTTGATTGGATCGTTGATGTATTTAGTCAATACTAGATTGGATATTTTCTATGTAATAAGTGCACTTAGTCAATTCATATGTGAACCAAGACAAGTACATCTAGTTGCAGCAAAGCATATCCTAAGATACTTGCATGGCACAATTGGTTATGGCTTGAGATATTCTCCTACTATGGACTTGAAGTTGCTTGGATATACTGATTCTGATTGGGCCGAGTGTGTTGCTGATTAGAAGAGCACCTCTGAATGTTGCTTCAGTTTGGGGTCCACTATGATATCCTGGTGTAGCAAGAAGCAGTCTTTAGTGGCTCTAAGCTCAGCAGAGACTGAGTATATTGCATCTTGTGTGGTTGCTTGAGAAGCAGTGTGGCTTCGGAAGCTTCTTAAAAGATTGTTTGGACAATCGTTGGAGCCGACTGTCATTCATTATGATAATCTAAGCTGTGTGAAGCTTTCTGTCAATCTAGCGTTTCATGACAGAACTAAACATGTGGAGATCAAATTCCACTATATCAGAGATATGGTAGTACATCAGCACTGATGAGAAAATGACAGACATTCTCACCAAGCCTCTTGCCAAAGTAAAGTTTGTGCATTTTCGAGACAAGCTTGGAGTTGTGGAGAATGAAGCCCTTGCTAAGAGGGAGTATCAGTATCAGTATCAGTGACTTCTTGAGATGTACTTTAATGCATTTCTCTCTGTGAGAGAGATTTGAGGTGCAAGCCCTTGTTAATGCATTTCTCTTTGTGAGAGGGATTTGAGGTGCAAGCCCTTGATAAAGAGTTCTTCTCTGTGAGAGAAGTTCGAGGTGAAATCCCTTGATAACGAGTTCTTCTCTGTGAGAGAAGTTCGAGGTGAAATCCCTTGATAAAGAGTTCTTCTCTGTGAGAGAAGTTCGAGGTGAAATCCCTTGATAACGAGTTCTTCTCTGTGAGAGAAGTTCGAGGTGAAATCCCTTGATTCCACCCTCTGGGAAAGCCATAGTGGATGTCATCCATTGTGGTTGACATCACGATGAGGTGATATGTCTCATGCAGCTGGAAGTATCCTCCCTAGCTAAGAGGGAGTGTTGATGTTTTTAGCTTCAGTCAGATCCTTTTTAGGCTGACCAAATTAACATTGTAATGAGGCCGACTGCTTGTGAAAGGGTGTGTCCCTCACACACACACACACATATATATACAAGGTCATTGCTCTCTCAATCAAACACATTCAATTACAAGCTAAATTCACAAGGCAGAGCAGACTTCTAAGGAGTAGATCAAGTTATTTCAAGATCAAATCAGATTTATCAAGTGTGGACTTATTCTTTGTGCTTCAAGAAGTGAAGCCATACCTGTAGGCCTTGGTTTTGGCCATTGTAAAGCAGATTGTTGTTCTTATCATTCAATATATAAGAGATATATTGTTGCTGGGTTTTTCCCCTCAAGTTGGAGGGTTTTCCGAGGGTATCTTGTTGTGTTCATTGTTCATTGTGTTGCATTTTTCTGATTGCTTTAAATCTGATCATAAAAACTAACAGGAAATAGGGAGCAAGCTCGCATTTATCTCCACATTTTGTTCGTTGAATCTTGCACGCTGCACAAGGATGAACAATCCCAGACATCTCTCGTTCTTTCTGTTCCATCTGAAATAAGCAGCAGAACAAACATTTATATATGTTTGAAGACTAAAGCTAGCAGATCAGAAACGTATAAACTAACGAAGTATATAGGAGATGAGACAGATTGTATAGCTGGTGGTATTAAGCGCGTGGTATCGTAATAACTCGTCCAACGGTGAATGGGTGTAAATTGAACATTTTCTTCGTCGCCACGTGACGCCGAAAGATGAGGTATCGTAATCAGATATTTGGATCGGTGAATAGAATGAAATCCAAGAAAATAAGGTAAAACCTTAATGTTTGCTAAAGTCCCATATATAAATTTAGGTTTGGGTGAAAAAAAGAATTCCATTCTTTAGGGTTTATTCCTTTTCTGGTTACGTGAGCACGAAGGTGAAGTCCATTGATGACGACGCCCGCAAGTTGGGGTTCGATGTTGCACGAGTGCGAATGTGACGATGATGTGGGTTATCATAGGACTTTGACATTATGTCAAGTTAAATAATATAGTAAGTGTTACGGGTTAATAGTTTTTTTTATTGAACACTTTAATTAGTTTGAGTAGTTGACTTTTTGAGTAGTTGACTTATTTGGTTAATAGTTTTTTATTGTAACACTTTAATTAGTTGACTTTTGGCTTTGTACATTTTGTTTTATAATTGATGGTAGTGTCGATATATAGGAACAAAACACATGCTTGAAACATTAATATTTTTTAACTTGACATAAGGAACTTCTAGATTAACTTTATTTTATCTTTTTCTTTTTTTTTTAGTCTCGTTAATTTTAATATTGTTGTCAAATCATTTATTAGCTAATATAACTCATATTTTAAAGGGCATTAACATGATAAAACCTCCTTAGTTATCATTTAAACTATGATAAACAAATCTCTCTAATTGCATATCAACAATCCCTTCCTAAACTAGGATAAACTAGGGATTAATCTAAGAGGATTGGATCTAAACCCCTTCAATTGAATCCCCTTAGATGGTGTAAACGCCTATATTTTTCCACCTTAATTCTACCATTTTTTATCATTAATCCTGTTGGTGCCCCAATTTGTAACTCACTAGTCTCTAAAGATTTTCCAAATCTTTTGTTTAAGACTAATGAAGACTGGCCAACGAATGGGAGATAGGTCAAACGGTATAGGTCCCCTATACTTCAGGCTCTACAAGGCCTAGGTGGGTTCCCCTTTAGGACACTAATTGGGAATGATAAGAAATTTCATATTGTAGTTCCACGCAAATAAAAATTCTCACTCATAATGAAAAGGAAATCAAAGATTAAGCACCTATATGACCCATTCCTTGTGATCTTTAAGACATGGTGTGAAGAGCATAAATAATTAAATATAAATTACTTTGAGACCAAGATTTATCATTTTTGAATATTTTGTGGTTGGTAGAAATTCAGAGTCAGACTATTACCTAATTAGGGAGTATAGAGTTGACATACTATGTGATACATCATCCTAACACTAAGTATGTCTGATGGTCAATTAAATCCTAATGGATGTTACTTCCTTGGCAATAATATTGACCTAATTATGGCAAATATGTGTGCATTCATTCTTATGATCCATTTCTACTGCAAACAACCTTATTATTTTCTGTAAAAGCTTTACCCTATTCCTTAAATAGAAACTAACATAGATTAAAATTCATAGCAACAAATGTGAATGAAGAAATGAGTAATCCTTGATTATCAATTTCAAAAGTACATTTACAACATAGAATGGAGACAAATGGCATGTTATTGAGTGCTTTTCATATAAATTTGACCAAAGAATACATGTTTTTGATAAAGTTAGCTTGAAAAGATGGTCCAGATCCCTTTACAAAATTACCCCAAGGACAAAGTAAGGCCTCACAAAAGCTAGGAACAACACATGAACAGTCCATAAATAGTTGATAAACAACAACAAAAAATGAACAAACTTTAAACAAAAACAACAAAAGACATAGAAGCCAGCTAGGGATTCTCATTAATCCCATACTTAGAGAGGAACTTGAGGATGGACTCATAATCCCCTAGACTATAACTCCAATTCCCTTAACCTTATCATGAAAATATTTGATAGTAGAGAACACGGTGGCTGTGTGATGCAAAGCTTTTTCAATGAATTTTGACATAACCCACCACTTCTTTTAGAGCTTCTCCATCTTGTCTTGTATCTTAGCAACATCTTTGGATGTTTTGGTACACAAGATGCAACCCCCCTTATCACCTTTCTACTCCTGGTCTTCCTCCTCATCATTAGACTATGGTAAATTCCCATTGGGGAAGTGACTGGTCCCCTCTTCCTCATGATAAGACTAAGTAGGAGTCTCACCCTCCTCTTTACCCAGAGTATCTTTGACAAATTCACAATCCCCCAACAGTTCCACAACCTGCAGATTGGAAGAAGGGATGCCAACTATTCAACTTGATCTTCTAATGCTCTACATAGGGTTTTTAGCAGCGTCTGAAGCTCCACCTTCCCCCTGGTTAGCAATAGCCTCCAAATCAATAAACTTTGAAGCAACTACTTCCTTATGTGCTTCTGTCTTCCCAACTTTGGCCTTTTTATGTGTCTGAATTTCCTCCTCCTCTACTATATCCAATCCCCTTTTTCCCCACAATAATAGAATTCTTCTTCACACCTTTGGTCGAGGATTTGTTTGCTAGACTTTTTGGGTGTGGCTTTACCTTTTGACTTAGAGCTCGACTTGGGGATAGGGGTACCAATTGGTGGTAAATCCCAGACTTCTTCAATTTTGAGCCCCTCATAGGAGCCACAAGGGGAGGGGGTTGTGCTTTTGGGAGCCTCAACATTTTTTTTACCCCTACCATTCACACTGGGGGCAATAGCAGCTAGAGCTGGAGGGGAGTCTTCAATTCTAGGATAGTTCCTTAATCTGTTTGGGGGGGCATAGATCTAAATAAAAGTAGTAGAGCCAGAGAATGAGGCCCTGGTGGAGGGGAATAACAGGGGGCTAGGGTTCTTGGTTTGGATTTATTTGGCAAACTAGATAGAGATTTCCATGGAAGATAATAAAAAGAAAGGGAATCTTATCTCCATGTTGTGTTTAAAATGGTTTAACAAAGTGAAATGATAATGGAAATAAACCCTAAAATGTCCCTCGGGGGTGAAGTACTTCATAAGCATAAGACAAACCTAGTCCCATGGGGAGGGCAACTTCTCCCTTGGGAGTACTCCTTAGAGCTTGATGGCAACTTCACCTTCCTTATAAAATATCCCCATGCTCTCTAGGTTCAGCACTGTGCTCCATTGGCAGTGCTTCTTCCCTCTGGTAGGCATTCTGATAGCCTGCATAATAACTTCCTCTGACACCTCAAGCCAATACCCCAAACATGAACCTGTTTATTGTCCTAAGATTCCATGAATTGTCTGAAGAGGTTCTTGTCATGGCCAATGAAAGCTTTGAGGAAGGAAGCCACCTCACCCTCTTGGATAATGTGCCAAACAGTAGGATTGTGTTTGAATTCATCTAGCGGGGAAAGCTCAGTTTTAACAATGTCACCCCCATGTTGGTCATCTAAAACCAATGTAATTGCAAAATTAGATATGCAGCAAGATCATTATTACTTTTCTTGTGGGAGTAAGGCCAAATAGAAGACACTTGAATATGGTTAATATTTCCTGTGCACTCCAATCTTATGCATGTCTTGTGAATCTTGATATTGAAGGTATTGTCATCATAGAACCAATGTGAAGGGTCCTTGCTACCCTGTTCTGCCACCTGATAAAAGACATCCACCCGCCAGCTCATACGAGAGTAATTAACTTGGTGTTCAGGGATGGAAATATAATTATTAAAGGATTGCCAGCCTATCTTCCAACCTTCATGAGATGGGACCCCCCTCTGCCACGACATCCAATTAGTGGTCATTAGTTGAGTAAGCCTCTACCAATCCACAGCGTTTCCCTCTCCTCATGGATTTTAAAATTGAAAAAGTTCTTTTATAATTTAAATACTACAGTCATGGTTTTCAATCTTACCACCGTCCCAATTATTCAAGCTAGCATTTTGGCTCCTACAAACAATGCAGAGGTAAATCAGAATACACCTCGAACTGATCCACCTCCCCCTGTTGAGCGTGTAGGGTCATGAATATGATTCAAAATTGTGTCCATCATTCTCAATAAGGGTTTGTATTTTGCAAGGCAAGTTGGAGGACTACCTCCAACATCTCCAATAAGAACTATTGATGCCCAAGTTAGCCATTGAATCCTCTGCTGCATTACCCTCCATATATATGTGGGACACTTTATACTCTTTGAAAGCATTAAGGAGCATTCTGATATCCCCGATCACATCCATTAAGTGTCATCCTGGGTTGGCCAAGCCTTAGACAATATTAACAAGAAGTTGGGAGTCTCCCTCAACATGGAATTTTTTAATGTTTACTGAGTGAGCAATTTTAACTCCCCAAAGCATAGCCAAAGTCTCAACCTTATTGTTGCTCTTAATCGCTATCCCTCCAATATATGCAACCACAAGAATTCCACTATCAGTCCTGATGATACCCCCTCCACTAGCCACTCCTGGGTTACCTTTAGCAGCCCCATCAAAGTTCAACTTACACCAATTCTTTTGTGGAGGTTCCTAGTAGGTCCTAGCCCTAACAATCTTCTTAGAAGTATTAGTGCTACATATATCCAAATTAACTGCCCATTGTTTTAGCATATTCACTTCAAACTAACCAGGGGAGTTAATAGCATATTTGAATTTGAAAGTGTTGATGTTTTTAGTAAGGAGCTTGGAAAAGGGATGGAAAACCTCTAGTGAAGTTCTGGATTTTTCCTTGAAAATTCTATTATTTCTCTCTTTCCACAAATTCCATGCTAAATGTGAGGGGATTTGATTCCACAACTCCCTAGTCACTAGGAATGAGGGTAAGAAGGGGGGCCTCCTCTCCCCGACAAGGTCAGCCCGGTTAGCATTGAAAAACCAAGACAAATTCATTTGTTACAAGATAAGGCTCCAAACTTCTCTAGAAAAGTTATAGTTTCACAAGAAATGTGGGTCAGTCTCATCCTCTTCATAGCAAAGAACATATCAATTGGGAATCTGAAACCCCCTCTTCTTCAAATTATCCAGGGTGGGGATCTTATTGTGAATGAGAGTCCATGAGAAAAAGTTTATTTTGGGAATGATCTTTCCCCATAAACTATCTTCCCCCACGTCTAATAATAGACCATAGGCACTTTTCACAGTGAATAGGCCCTTGTTGTCCTTTTCCAAAACAATTTGATCCTACTTAGGGAACAGAGTGAACCTAACATTGTTCAAATCCCCCTAAAGCTGAAGAGCAATCTGGCTATCCTCATTGTGAACAAATCCATAGTCAATAAGGCATTTCTAATTTCTAAGGAACCCAATGTGAGTGATACAATATGAAACCAAGTTGCCAAAGAAACTGTTGGATCTGTCAGCAAGCCTACCACAATTTAAATCTCTGAAGGGAAAGTCTTTCAACCATCTGTCCTCCCAGAAGCTAATGTTCCTTCCATCACCCACCTTCCACCTAACTCCTTTATGTAGAAGACCTCTAGTTTTAAGGGTGCCATTCTAGATGATTGACCCTTTAGGGAGATTTTCTTCAAAAAGCAACCTGCACACCTGATCCCCACTGATGTAGTTGGAATACATGATACCTGTCCATTCCTTATTACCTTGGATTAGATTCCAGTGATTCTTAGCCATAAGACCTTTGTATATGAGGTGAATTCTTCTCAAACCCAACCCCCCTTGGGCCTTGGGAAAACAAACCTTCTCCCAACTGACAAAGGCAATTCTTCCTTTTTCTTCCAAACCAAACCATAGAAACTTCTTATAGATTTGCTCGATACTCTCAACTAAACATTTAGGAATTTTGAAAAGGCTGAGAAAGTATGTAGGGATTCCTTTAAGAGAGGCTTTAAGAATTTGGAATTTCCCATCCTGACTAAGAAACTTACCTTTCCACCCTACCAACTTCCCCAACATTCTTTCAATGAACAAGTTCCAATAGTTAGGATTAACTTTAGTAACTATGAGGGGGAGACCAAGATATGTCGCTAGTAAACAAGCACTCATACAACCTAGGATTCCTTTGATCTTATGCTGCAGAACCTCTAGAGTGTTCATAAAATAAATATGACTCCTTTCAAACTTGATGCTTTTACCATAAACAATCTCACAATCTTTGATGAGACATTTCCATCTTCTGGCCTCCACCATGGAAGCAATACTAAACAAAATAGTGTCGACAACAAATTGTTGGATAGCAGAAACTTTAGCTATGGAAGCAGACTTTGTACCATGAAGGGATCCATTCCCTAGCATCCTACAAGCATTTCTGCCCAAAACTTTAGCTAATATAATGAATAGATAGGGGGATAGAGGGTCCCCTTACTCGAGTTCCCTTTCGGTAGAGAAAAATCCATGGGGGGAACCATTGACAAGCACCGAGAACTAGATCGTGGAAACACATTCTTTTAGCAAATTGATCACATAGTTTTGGAATCCAAATCTCATGAGGACTTTAAATAGAAAACCTCAATTGACCCTATCATAAGCCTTGGAAATGTCAAGTTTGAAAATCATACCTAGGGTATTACTCTTTGAGATAGACTGGATGATCTTATGGGTAGTGATGGTCGTGTCCAGAATTTGCCTAGATGGGACAAAGCCTTTCTAGTTTGTAGAAATAATCTTGTCCTGCAGGGGTTTGTGTTAGAAAACCAAAATTTATGTGAAAATCTTGTAGATAGTATTGAAGAGACTGATGGGCCTGAAATCATACATGGAAGTGGGATCAACTTTTTTAGGGATCAAGGCTATGAAAGTATTGTTTAACTGCAACAACAGTCTACCAGTTCTAAAAATTCTTTAGCTGCTTTAGTGACATCTCTACCAACCACCTCCCATAATTCTTGAAATAAGTGAAAGGAAGCGAGGTGTGTGAAAATCGCTTCCTACACTAATCTAATGAGGAGAGGGCTATGCAAATTCAAATTTATCCTAACTATTACAGCAATGTTAAACCATTAACATGAGGTGTTGTAGCAAAACACACAAACCAGAAAGTAGATAGAAGAAGAGAGACAAAGATTTACGGTGGGGAAAACCCTTATTGGGTGAGAAACCCCACTCAGAAACCTGCACAATGTATTAACAAATATGAAAGTTGTTTACAATACACTTGCAATGCAAGCTTCAATGGTCTTCGACACTCGTGTCTAGAGTCAATCCAGTAGCATAATAGTACTTGTAAACCTATGATACGAACCCCATCTCCAAGCACCTATTTAAATAGGAAATACAAGGTAATATTGGACCTATCTTGGAATGGGCATCCAACATGGCTTCATGGACTAAAACCCACACCCAAAGATACTTGGTCAACATTGTAGAATGTGCCTGACACTTGTCCATAGCTCCCATTCCAAAGAGGTCACCTATTTCCAAAATGGGCTATGACAGATGCTCCTACGACACTTATGATCGTCATAAAATCTGTCATAGCAGTTACAACTTACAGCTGTAAGAGAATCTGTCATATAGGTGCTATAAATAGCATATTCTCTTACAACATGTCATATTCCACCTTGGGGTGCCCAAATATGCCTTATTCAAAGATGCTTCATGACACATGTCATCACCTGTCTTATAACCTTCTATTTCTGACTCTTAGATTTCATAGATTTGTCATAGGAATCCGTGATAACCATTTTGGTCAAATATTCCCTTACACATGGAAGATGCTGACACATGGAAAAATGCTCCTACCACAAGGTGGGACACCTATCTCCTCATGTGAGGACAAAATTACAAGTTGTCATATTCCATGTAGGATTGAGACATCACCATGCCACATCCCACAACATGACAATATGGAATTTACAAATATTTACAACATAGGCAATTAAATAATAAATGCAAACATTACAAATGTAAGGAATTACAAAGGTTGAGAAACCTTAATTCCCAACATTCTCCCACTTGTTGAACACCTTGTAAGAGCCAATAGAAAAACATGATTTAATTGCTATAGGCTGAGAAGCCCATAGACTCCGAACACCATCTGAACTTCTCTATGCCCACTAGTTTCATCAATGCATCTGCAACATTCCTCATAGTATCTACCTTCTCCAAATTTATTTTTCCATCCTCAACCATGTCTTGCACGAAGTGAAACTAAACATCAATGTGCTTTGTTCTAGCATGGAAAGTTGGATTCTTCACAAGGCAAATTACACTCTAATTGTCACAACTGATCATGATCTGACCTCCATCAACACCAATATCTGAACACAATCTCTTAAGCCAAATGGCTTCCTTACAAGCATGAGTTGCTGTCATATACTCAACTTTTGTCGTGGAGAAAGGAACAATAGGTTGTCACTTACTCATCCAACTAATAGCACCACCAAACAGTGTAAACACATAAGCACTCATGGATCTCCTATTGTTAATGTCACCTGCCCAATCTGAATCCACAAATCCATGAATATCAATAGAATGTGGAGGTCCTGAAACATTACCATGATAGCAAATGGAATACTCGGAAGTACCCCTCAAATATCTGAACACTCGCTTAACTGCATCCCAATGAACCTGTCCAGGATTAGCCATAAATCGACTAAGGACTCCCACTGCTTGGGTAATGTCTGGTCTTGTGCAGACCATAGCATACATCAAACTACCAACAACACTAGCATAAGGTACTCTGCTCATGTCCTCCACCTCACTAGGAGATTTTGGACAATCCTCAATAGACAACTTTGTCCCCAAAGAAACGGGAACACACAATGGTCTACAATCTGCCATGCTGAATTTGTCCAACATGATCTTAACATACTTACTCTGGCTTAACCAAAGTTTTTTATTGGTTCTATCTCTTCTGATTTCCATTCCTAGAATGTACCTAGTTGCCCCTAAATCTTTCATTTCAAACTACGCTGACAACTGAGATTTAAAATTAGAAATCATATTCTTACCCTTCCTAATGAGCAACATATCATCAACATACAGTGCAACAATGAGAATACGATCACCATCAAATTTATAATACACACAGTGATCCAATTTCAATCTCACAAATCCAATTGACAACACAAAGGCATAAAACTTCAAGTACCATCTCCTAGGGGATTACTTCAAACCATACAAAGACATTTTAATTTTGCAAACCAAATTTTCTTTACCTTTTATGATGTAATGCTCTGGCTGTGACATGTAGATTTCTTCCTCCAAGTCACCATGAATGAAAGCTGTCTTCACATCCATCTGTTCTACCTACAAGTCTTAAGTTGCTGTGAGAGACAACAGGAATCGAATGGATGTCAGCTTTGCAACGGGAGAGAAGATCTCACCATAATCTATACCCTCCAGTTGTGAATACCCCTTCGGAACCAATCTGGACTTATACTTCTCAACACTACCATTTGTACCAATTTTCTTCTTGAACACCCATTTGCATCCAATAGGTTTTCATCTAAGAGGCAAAGGCACCAAGTCCCAAGTTTGATTCTTTTCCAAAGAAGCCATTTCTTCCTCCATGGCCTCCTTCTAGGAACCTGCATCTTTCATATCAAAAGCCTCTGACACAGTTCTAGGTTCATCACTGTTAGTGATTAAAGCATAAGCACAACTAGAATCAAGCAATGTAAAACCAAACATTTTAGGTTTCTTTCTTATCCATGTAGACCTCCTCAAAGGCTGAGGTTCAGGTTCAACTTCTTCATCTAAGCTTTCAGAGTTGCCAGAGCTCTCCTCATCATTAGGTCCAACATTGTCTTTCTGTTCAGTCTTCTCAGGGGTAGCAGGAAACTGAACAACATCCTCTTTCTTTACTCTTTCTTCTGGCTACAAAACAGTGGAAGAAGGTGTAAGCTCTCTGAAGATGACACTTCTACTATACAACACTTTTTTAGCCATGGGATCCCAAAGCTTGTATCCTTTCACACCAACACCATAGCCAATGAAGATACACTTAATAGCCTTGTTCTCTAACTTTGACCGCTTCTCCCTAGGTACATGTGCATATGCCTCACAACCAAAAACACGAAGATGCCTTATTGAAGGCTTTCTACCATACCACACCTCTATGGGTGTCTTTCCAACAAGAGCTGATGTAGGAGATCTGTTTACTAGATAGAAAGCAGTGGCAACAGCTTCAGGCTAAAACTTTTGTTCTAGGCTAGCTCCACTAAGCATACTCCTAGCCTTCTCCATCAATGTCCTGTTCATCATCTTTGTAACTCCATTTTGCTGTGGGGTGTATGGAGTTGTCTTATATCTTTCAATCCCAAGTTCCTTGCAATACTTATCGAACTCTATAGAACAAAACTCACCACCATTGTCAATTCTCAAATATTTAATATTTTTACCAGTCTAATTTTTAGCAAAGGCTTTAAACTCCTTAAACTTGCTATAGACTTCAGATTTGCTGAGAAAATAAATCCATGTCCTTCTACTGTAATCATCTATAAAAGATACAAAGTACACATATTTTGATAATGAAGGAACATTAATAGGACCAAACACATCAGAATGAATAAGGTCCAACACAGCAGAAGACTTATTAGAACTCGAGTAAAATTGAACACGGTTTTGTTTTCCATAAATGAAATGTTCGCAAAAGTTGAACTCAAGATTACAATCATCTAACCCCTCACCAAGGTTCTTATTTTTTAGGGTACGCAGACCCTTCTCACCAATGTCACCAAATCTCTTATGCCATAACATTGTCTTTTCAACGGGAAGTTTAACTTCCAATGCACGATTACAACCATCAAGACTAGAAACAACAAATTTCTTTACTGCTCATTTAGATGGTGGGGATGAAGTGACCATTGCTCTCTTCCTTGAGTCATAAAAACTATTACATTGTGAAAAGCATGCCTCCAGCTGAAACAAAGTACCTCTCCTAGTACCCTTAGCAAGCACCATAGCTCCTTTAGTCATCTTGCATCCTTCTTTCGAAAAGACAACCTGCACACCTACATCATTCAAACTACTTACAGAAAGCAAGTTCTGTGCTAAGCCTGGGATGTGCATAACCCTAGAGATCTCCTTCACTCGAACATCAAGGAATCGAATAGAGACTCTTCCTTGACCAACAATCTTCAAAAGAGAGTTGTCACCCAGATACACCTTTCCACCATCAAACTCCTCATACTTAGTGAACCAGTCTTGATGCGAGGTCATGAGGAATGATGCACTAGAGTCAAGTAGCCACACATCATCAGATGCATGGGTTGCCAGGGCTACGATGAATGCCTCACTGTCATCTTGTGACTTGCCAGAATTTGAATCAGGAGCTTTCTTCTTCTTCTTCTTCTCCTCTTTGCATTCCTTTCAGAAATGCCTGATTTTTCCATAGTTCTAACAAAGATCCTTGGACTTTCCAAGAGATTTGGATCTCCCATGGGATTTGGATCTACCCTTCTTAGCTTTCTTGTCCTTCTTCTTGCCTTTCTCTTTAGGTCTTCCATGAACTGCAAGGACCTCTTTGGCTGCCTCGGAAGACTTTCTCTGCATCTCTTCAGACAACAGTGAAGAAACCACTACTTCCATTTTGAATGTGGATGTGGTGCTTCCAATTGCCATGACAAGATGATCCCATGAGTCCGACAGAGAACAAAGTAGGGTCATACACCGATTCTCCTCCTCCATCTTTACACCAATAGATGTCAATTGTGTAACCAACATATTAAAAGCATTCATATGCTCAGCAACGGATCCTCTGTCCACCATTCGAAGGGAATACAACTTCTTTCTCAAGAAAAGTTTATTGACTAGGGATTTGGCTTGACACACATCCCCCAACTTCTTCCAAAGTAGTTTTGCAGTAGTCTCCTCATGGACATTTAACAACACAGAATCAACAAGACTAAGTCTTATGAGACCCTTAGCCTTCTGATCCTTGAGATCCTACTCATCTTGTGACATTGCAGCTAGTTTAGTTCCATTAACACTTTCCCAAAGGTCTCGGTCAACAAGCATGTCTTCTATCTTGAGCTTCCATAGCTCAAAATTACTGCCATTGAACTTCTCCACTTCAAATCTTCCAGATGTGCCCGCCATCTCCTTGTTGCAATAAGATACAGAATGCTCTGCACAGACTCCCACTCAACCTAAGATTAGCTCAAAAGACCCCTACCCAACAACTAGGACCAAAAGGTGATCAAGCTCTGATACCAACTAAAAGGAAGCTAGGTGTGCAGAAATCTCTTCCTACACTAATCTAATGAGGAGAGGGCTATGCAAATTCAAATTTATCCTAACTATTACAGCAATGTTAAACCATTAACATGAGATATTGCAGAAAAACACAAGAACTAGAAAGTAGACAGAAGAAGAGAGACAAAGATTTACGTGGGGAAAACCCTTATTGGGTGAAAAACCCCACTCAGAAACCTACACAATGTATTAACAAATCTAAAACTTGTTTACAATAAACTTGCAATGCAAGCTTCAATGGTCTTTGACACTCATGTCTGGAGTCAATCTAGTAGCATAACAGTACCTGTAAACCTATGATATGAACTCCATCTCCAAGCACCTGTTTAAATAGGAAATACAAGGCAATATTGGACCTATCTTGGAATGGGAGTCCAACATGGCTTCATGGACCAAAACCCATGCCCAAGGACACTTGGTCAACATTGTAGAATGTGCCTGACACTTGTCCATAGCTCCCATTCCAAAGAGGTCACCTATTTCCAAAATGTGCTATGACAGATGGTCTTACGAAACTTACGACCATCATAGAATTTGTCATAGTGGTTACAACTTATAGCTGTAAGAGAATTTGTCATACACATGCTATAAATAGCATATTCTCTTACAACATGTCATATTCCACCTTGGGGCACCTAAATATGCCTTATTCAAAGATGCTTCATGACACATATCATCAGCTGTCTTATAACCTTCTATTTTTGACTCTTACATGTCATAGATTCATCATAGGAATATGTCATAACCATTTCAGACAAACATTCCCTTACATAGCATGGAAGATGCCGACACATGGCAAAATGCTCCTACCACAAGGTGGGATGCCTGTCTCCTCCTGTGAGGACAAAATTACAAATTGTCATATTCCATTTAGGATCGACACATCACCGTGCCACATCCCACAACATGACAATATGGAATTTACAAATATTTACAACATATGCAATTAAATAATAAATGCAAACATTACAAATATAAGGAATTATCAAGGTTGAGACACCTTAATTCCCAATAATAAGGCCAAGGGAAAACCATCAAGCCTGGAGCTTTAAACACCCCTATAGAGAAGACCACCACCTAAACTTCCTCCTCTGTGAGTGGCTTGGTTAGGAGACTGTTATCTTCCACATAAAGAAGAGTAGGTATGGAATTCAAGAGAATAATGTGTTCCCGGGAGGAGAAGTTACTAGAATCTATGGCCACCAGGAGGGACTAAAAGTAGTTGGTTGCCAACTTCCCCAACTGATCCTCCTCCACAACTTCATCTCCATCCACATCAAGGAGTCTACTGATAGTGTTTCATTTCCTATGCTTCAAGGTAGATTGGTGGAAGAAAGAAGTATTTCTATCCCCCTCCTTCAACGATTGAATCCTAGATTTCTAGTTCTAGAAGAGCTCCTCCTCTTTCAGAATTAGGAGTCAGTCCTTCTAAATAAGGATTTTTATAGGACCAAGACCTCCTCCAAACTATCTCCCTCCTCTAGTATTGATCAGTTGTCAAGCAAATTACCTGTTAAAGCCTTCTTCCTATTCCACACATTCTCAAAGGTGAACTTATTCCATCCCTTAACCTGATTCTTAACACTAAGGAGCTTTTGGACCAATCTAAACATAGTTAGCCCTTGAATAGGGATTATCCACCAATCAACCAGACAACATTTAAAATCTAGGTGAACTACCCACATCATTTAAAACCTAAAGGGGAAGGGTTCTTTTAGATTCCTTTCCTTCCATTTGAATAATAGTTTGTGGTCCAACCCCACTCGAGGGAGAGATTCCAAGCGAAGGAGGTTGTAAATGGTCCATTTGGAAGAGATAAGGACTCTATCTAATTTTAATTGAATAAGGTGTTTCCCTTACCTTCTATTAGACTAAGCAAAAGATTGGTGAGTGAGTTCAATGTCAATAAGGCCAACATTACTTAGAAACCCTGCAAGGTTGGCCATGCTATCAGAGTAGTCCACAATACCAACCATATTTTTTGAAGAGTAGAGGAGGGAGATAAGGTCACTAGCAATCATCCAATGATTCTTTTTGGAGTGATTGATTTTATCAGTCAAGTAGTCCCAAACCTCCTTGTGACCTAGCCTGGAGTTAGGAGCATAGACATTAACTAAGGACAAAAAATTGTCTCTATAAGAGAAAGAGACCTCAAAGTAGTACTTGGTACAGGTGACAACTAAGCCTTGCATATTATGACCCCATAGGGTAACAATACCAACTGGAATAAAGAAAAAAAATAACAATACCAACTGAAGCCCCCAGGATTCACTAATTGGCATTAGGTCAAATGTTCTTCATAGCTAGCTTAAAGTTGTCTTTAGTCATTTTATATTCCTATAGCAAAAGAATATCAATCTTATTTTCAAAGATATAGTTTTGAACTAACAAATGTTTGTGAGGGCTATTTAGCCCTCTAATATTCTAGGAGAGAACCCTCATTTCTTCATCCTTTTAGACGACACCACCAAAGTGGTCTATCTTCCATTAGTTATCTCTCTCGCTATCTCACATTGTCATGTTTAGATATGCAAGGGTCTTCCAGCCTTCTTCTCCCCTCACATTCGTGGTCTTTCTATTGGACCCTTCCCCTTTCTTCTCGCAGTTGACCAACCCTCGGAGTCCTCAGTAAGCTTGCTAGAGCTTGCCCCTAGGGATGGGGTGAAGTTTTTCCCCATCATTCTTTCCCCTAACTTAAAGCCTCCACAAACCTATTTGGGGATACTAACTTGATTCAATTGTGTCTCATATTGGACATTGATAGCCACAACTTCCAGATTTATTGAACCTCTCTTGGTTCCTCATCAGGGATATAGGGCATATGAGGCCTAATCTCCTGGTTATTGTCAACATTTGGATCTCCTAGTTTTTGCATCTCCCTTTCTTTCTAACTGTTATACATCCTTAGCAGTGCTCCCAGTTTCGACATGATCTTGATCCAGAATTGACTACTCCTCTAGCATCTTCTCTAGAGATGTAGTGGAGAACTAATAAGATTGAGGGTATCTTCCTTGAATGGGTAATCCTTTGGCGTCTCCTTCATTTTATCCACAAAATCCTTTGGAGTGGGCATAGGTTTTTAGGGAGCCTGACACTATGTTATAACATGGCCCAGCTTCATGCAATTTTGATAGAAAACCTGTGAGTTCTCATAGAGAATGCTTTGATTCCATCTCCCAAATTTAAAATCCAAGATGATGGAGGTAGGAAGAACTTTAAGAATATCAACATTGACACATAATCTTGCATACACCAGTCTTGATTTAGCCCTAGTGACCTTGTCCTCCATCACATAATCCATAAATGAGTTGCATCCTAATATTATAGGGGCAATCCAGGGAGCCTAACCTAGACTGGAGCTAAATGATTAAGGCCAGCTTAAGATTGAACCCAAGTTTCCATCTGCATAGGGAAATCAAATGTTTCCCATATAGCCATGGGCCACTTGACAAGACTGAGAGGAGGTCCTCTGAAGAAGTAAATTTAAAGAGGAACATACCAATCAACATGGCACTGGTAGCAACACTTCCCTTCAACAACCATTTGGAGGGAATCAATTTCTAACCTGGTTAATGTTCCAAGGTGATAGGAAAAGAACTTACCCACAAGAATATTTTCCACTGATGCTACCACCCTCTGGATAGTCAAATCTGGCAGTTTCAATGTTGTTCCTTCCTCAGACTCAAAAAGTACTGGGATTGTCGACCTGCCAGCATGTGCTTCATGCGTAGCACACACAAGAGTTGCCTTCCAACCCTTGGGAGCTTAATCCAAGGATAAATTCATGTTAACTACACTACTACCCATGCCAGAATCAGGTGTCACATGTGTAGGGAGGGGCAACCGGTTCATAGGGTCCCCAGATTGTCTTCAACCATTCTCACTCAAAAACAAATTCAAAAATAGGTGGGGAAGTTGTAGAGTAGAAATTTGTGCACACTTTGATGATGTTGTATAGGAGTTCCAATAAGATATTGGGAAAGAATAACCAAAGATTACATGTTATTACATAAGACTTGCATAGATAATATGAACAAGTTCCTTCTAATATAGACTATAGAAACTCTAAAATTCCATATTAATTTTCAACTCTTTTACACATGAAGCATTATATAACACTTTGAGCACATAAGCTTGCATATGAGTGACACATGTCATCTTTTCAATGAACACCAACAAACTTCTTTGCAATGAAAACAGGTGCAATAGTTTGAAAACTATTTGAAATGGTCCACAACATCTTATTTCTATGGGGACGAAGCAAAATAAACCAAGGCAACCTTGACCCACCCAAGTTGAGACATTGGCTACTGCTAGTAGTGAGTGAGGTGGTGGATGAGTATTAAAGTGCTCATTCTTTGAATAGTTGAGTTATGGAAAGAGGCTTTGGAGAATATCATTCAATAGGTGTAATTGTCCTGAACTTTCTAGATGTTGAGGGTGAAAGTTCGGGACAATTCACCACTTTTTTAAAAAATAAATAAATCAACATCCACTAAAATCTAAAATTACCTTTTTGATCTCTACCCTTCACTCGAAACAAGGTAATCCACCACTCATTTTTCCCAATCCTTTTTTATTCACTTGCATGTTTGTCAAGCTACCACTTTGGAGTGTCTTACTTCCCCATACATATAGATCAATCATAGCTCTCCATAATTAGGTTCCCTTCGAAGCTAGTGAATCCCTACCCACCAATCCAAGATCAAATCCAAACTGTCCATGATCTCAATAAAAAATCTATTAAACCCTCATCTCTCAAGCACTTATCAAGCGATAAGGTGGAATTCAAGCAACGATATGCTATTAGATTCTAGAGCAACCACACTTCTTCTATGAATCAACAACAATACTGAGCACATCCAAGACTCAAGAGGGTGTTGGTGAGAGAGTTTGATTGTCTTTCATTGTTTATTTTGTATTCTCTTTGCTCAATCAGAGGTGTAGCTAGATCTAGAATAGGATTTTTGTTTCATGCATTATTCCTTGTTTTGTTCTACATTTTAGTGTACATACGATGAAGTTGATTTAATGTGGAATTGATTGGTGTCATGCATAATAGTGAATTTGACAAAATTGTGCCTAAAAAGCTACTTGTCCTTGCATCGAGATAATGTTTAGAATTTTGCCAACTTGATAGGTTAACGAGTTCTTTTAGGTCAAACCTCTTATTAGACTAAATTAGTGAGGATGAAAGATATTAGAGATACCATTTGCAATATGCAAGTGGACTATAAGATGGCAATACAAATTTAATTTATTTATGTCCTTCAAGATTGAAGCGTACTCAAAAAATCCATCATATGAAATTGTGCACATTTAATTTGTACAAATACCATTACATAGCAACATGAAGCACCAACATGTGCTAAGGTAGCTCATAATTGCTAGTGGAAAGAGAGAAGAAATTTGAAATTTAAATTTAGTTCTTTTAGATTCGAGGATCATTCATATGCTTCTTGGGATTGCCCTACGTTAATCTAAGTCATACAAGAAATGAGATGTAGGAATAAGTTGATAATCTCAAGTAGGAAATAAGTGGATCAAAATAAATGCTAATAGAAATGATATAAAGATAGTGAATAGATGAAATAAAAATGAATGAAGATCAAGCCGTAGATGAAATCTAGTATAAGAGTATATCTTCTATGGATAAATTATTATATTAAAACATTCTCATCAAGATAAACACAAAACTAAATAAGAAATGACAAGTTATATTGACTTCAACATTAAAATCATGTTTAGTAGTTAGTAGAAGAATCTTGAAGTTGCGGAAGAGTGAAGTCTATGTTACTACGTGCGGGAGTGAAGTCCATGTCTACATTCTTTCAACAATTTCCTTGCTTGACACCAATCATGTTGTGTCAAAGTTAACAGTATGAAATGGCACTCTTCTTAATTCAAGACTACCAAAAATAGATCGGCGACCTTTGAAAATTTGAAAGCGCAATCATGAATACTTAAATTGTACAATTATCCATACACACTCTGTCTAGGAGTCTCTCTTGGTGACCTTTTAAAATTTTAGAGGGCAATCATGAATACTTAAAGTACAACTCTCTCTAGTCTCTCTCCGTCTAAAGTCGCTATATACAAATATAAGCTATGCATGTTTTAAACATCCATAATCATAGAGAATGTTGTATGTTTTAAACTTCCATAATCATAGAGAATGTTATTTTTTAATAGATTTTTTTAAAGTGTTTATAATGACTAACCTTCTTTCTTTTTTTTTAGAAGGTGGTGAACCACCTAGTCATATATTAATCAAAATATAACTATTTACATAAGAGTTGAAGCTTCCATGCTCTATTCTAAAGCTAACAAAGCTAAAGAAAAAAACATATATGAGGGGCCCTATAATGGCCTTAGACTATTGTCCATAAAGAAAAAAAAATACCGGATAGAGTTTTTAAAACATGAACGACCAAGGAGAAAAAAAGTGTACCATTCCTAGGGAATTTAACTAAAGTGGGGGAAAGAAAGAACGATCCCTTGTTACTGGTAATTTCTTTCCCTCTCCCTGGCTGACTGGTCCGCACCTTATCCCTCCGCCAACTCCAAGAAACCCCTCCTATTTGTGGCCGGTACACAAGAGCTATCGGGCTCATTTTGACCATCTAGAGGGATTAATACCTCGTTGGACCTTTCTTAGTTTTAATTCGTAGGATTTTTAAATGATGGGACAAAAAATTATCAATTGTGCATTATGTCTAATGAATTTTTATCATTTTCAATGTTATTTTAAATGTTTATTTTGAAGTTGTATAAACTCTATTTTTTTTCATTTGTTAATATAAATTTGTTTTAGTTGTATAATTCAAGGTTTATAGTAAAATTTAATGGATTTTAAAAAAATTTAGACTAATATTTTTTGTATTTTATTTAATTAATAAAAAATATTTAGTTCTATGAATTTTTATTTGTTTATTATACTTTTATATATTGCATATACTTATTCTAATAGTATAGATAAAACTCACTAGTGTGCACGTCCATGTAGATGGGGAGTCAAAAAATAATCAAAATATATTTTAAAAAGTTTTAAGAAGAAACAAGATCAGATTACTAAAAAATGCAATCTTGTTAGTAAAGTATTCACTTAGCCTTCATGGATGTGACTCATTTGAGTATTAGAATTACTCGACTTTGAGAACATTGCTTAGGGAAACCTTGGTCTAGCTAAAGGTAGGGTTATTCTCTAAGATTCCTTGGGCACTTTCATTCAAGTGGGATCTCTTGTTTTTTAGACACAAAACTAATACTAAAGTCGAATGGAGGGAGGTTTTATTTGGGATTAATATATATTTAGACTCTTAATACAAACATATTATTAATGAAGACAACTCATTGACTATGATTCATGAGATTTGAAAATAAATTTGTTTGAATTGGAAACTTGAAATTATGTTAAATGAGGATATTACTCTAGATATGTAACAATTTCACTAGCATATCTTTTATTGATATTCCTATCAAGAAGAGAACAAAGTGATCAATCTTCTTACAAATGTTGGGGTTGATCAAGGGCCCTTTTATATTGTTGTAACCTTGACATATGACCTTTTTTGAATAAACTTTTGTTTACTGATCAACCTTCATAATTTTCTCAATTCTTCCTAACAACCCTCTATGATACCAATCATTCATTTATTTTTATGAGCTATGACAAAACTAGAGCATTTCAAGTTCAGGTGATTTTATTATAGGTTCATGTTCCTCATATAGGCATGTGCTCCCTTACCTTTTTTGTCATCAAGGTTCTTAGTTTATTTTTTATTTTCTCCCTTGTTTTTGGGGTTATCTTCATGGTTGATGCTTCATTTACTTTGGCTTGGTTCTAGTGTGGTGGTGTGGGTTTTTTTTATTTAATAGGATCATGGCCAAAAGACATTAGTTTTCTGGCTGTAGGGATCCATATTTATCTAGAAAAGTATTTAAACATTGTCTTTGTGCTATCTTTTATTGTCCAAGCTTGTATTCTCTAAAGCTAGTTAAGTTTAGATCTAGAGGATTTGGAAGATAACGGTTGTTTTTTCTCAAGGGCTATAATTTTAGTAGTTTTTGGTGACAAAATTAGAGAATGTGATTTTGTTGAATGGATTTCTAGTCTTTTGATTCATGCTAAGGTATCTATGGCTACATAGCTTGAGGATGACATTGTTGGTGGTTTCTCTTTTAGAGATAGTGACAAGGAGGTTCCTAAGAATGAGGATATTTCTAAAGTTCTTATAGGTAAGAAGCAACTTCAAATTATAAATTATATTAGGGATGCTCATGTTTTGAGAAAGGAAATATCTTTTCAAATATGAGCTATAGGACCTCAATTGTTTTTATGAGGATTTTGACCTAGTGATTCAAATGCTATTGGTTTCCCATAAGAATAATATGCTTAAATCTATCACTGCTTTCACTTTCTTTGTTCTCTTAGGTGGAGTTTTGTTACAAGATAGTAAGAGACAAGAAATTGTTCATAATATCTATTTTGAGGCTCTAGTGAATATTTATGATTTTATTTTCCCTTCTTTGAACTAAGTGCTAGTGGAATCTTAGTGTTGGAATGTTATATTAGGTGATTAGGATGGATCTCTTGGTGGCTCCAATGGGATGGATGGGTAATGGTGTTTAAAGGCTAATTAACATTTCTTTGTTGTCCTTTTCATTAGTGTGTTGGTATTTTTTCATTGATAACTTTTGTCCCCAAATTCTTACAAGGATTTATTATATTTATTGTTTTTTCTGCTCTAGTATTTAGCCATTTTTAATGTAGTTTTGCTTGAACTTTTACCCTTTTTCATATCTTTTTTGATAGTACAGCATGAGGGATTCTCTCTATATGTGTGCACACATGCACACATGTGCACGCGCACGCACATGTTTAGTTAGACACCTTTTAATGCAACATGTCTAGTAGTAGGTAATGTGTCAACATTTTGGTTCCACTTTTATGTGTTTGGAACATGACTAGAAATTGTCCACATATATGCCATTCTACCTCTTAAAAAATAGGCATAAGTTAAATTTAGTAAATTCTAAAATCACTTATATTATATTGTTTTTCTAGTAAACCTAGGTTAGGCACCTAAGAGATGCAAAATAAATATTTAAGCCCAAATTATAGTAACCTTAAGTTCACTAAATCCCATCAATATAAAGATTTATCTACCTTGGCATTAATAAACTACAATTAATCTCTACATTCTACCAAAATAAAACTATGAACATATACAACTATAATCCTACCTCACATAGAAATGCACAATGCTCCTAGGATAGAAAATGATGCATCTAAGGGTTCTTCTAATAGTTGGAAGATCTTCACATCATTGGATGCTCAATTAAACTTTCTTACCACAACTAAATCTTTCTTCTTTGGAGACTCAACATGTAAATTAGATTTATCATCTATTTTCTCTACATTTCACTAGGAAATTCTTCCACAAAGTTTAATATAGTATTCTTGTTCTCAAATTTTGTGGTAAGAAAAACAAAAATTCCCATATCAAACACACATTATTTATTCACAAAACAATAAATCCCATGAGCCCCTATTAACACTTGCCCTAAAATTGGAAAAGAAATAAGTCTATTGCTTGATTTATTGCCTTTGCCTTATTTTACCCAACATTGATAACCAATTAGATATTTCTTTCAATGGGCCCCCTTTGATCATTTTATGCATGTGACATTCTTTGAACATCCACTCATGTCTTAGTCAAGTGCCTAAGTTTTAAAATATAAAAAAAATTCTAAGTATTGTCCAAGTCAATTTCTAGCCTTGGGTGGGGTTTTGGAGTTTCACTTACCTAGGTAACTTTTCCTCCACTTTCCTAATGTTAGTGTTAACGGAGTATATTTCCTAGCTAATTCTCGACTTAGGTCCTTTTCACACTGGGTTAAGTTGACCTGGTGGCTTTTTACACATTATCCTACATTGGTTGTCTTTTTGGTCTCCTAGATGGTATATCCTATATATACTCACCTATAGCTCACATTGTAAACACTCAAGATTATATTCTTTGCATTTCTAATTAAATGTAATACAATTTATTTGTTTAATTCTAATTTCATATTTATTATTTCCTTTAGTCATTGATATTTTGGGTGGATTCATAGCCAAATCTTACATGGTATTAGAGTGTAGTCATGAGTTGAGGGTTAACTTTTAAGAAACATGAGAGTATAGATTCATTATCTTCTTGAAGAATTAAGTATGATCTCTTTTTGCATCCTCAGATGATTTAGAGAATTGGAAAGGTACACCTTCACACCATTAAATTCCTCATAAATTATGTAAATCAACCCCAATGTGAGGACATGTGAAAAGATGCATTGAAGTCAATCAACCATGCACCCTCTGATGCACGTGTCACCAAGGCTACCATAAAGGAAACACCATAATCCTAGGAGGATTTATTAGACTTATCATCAAAATAATTATTTTTCTTCTTCTTTTTCTCCTCATAATCTTTTCAAAAATGGCCATGCTTGTTGTAGTTCAAACATTTAGCCTTGGACTTGTTGGGAGATTTGGATCTCCAAAATATTTTGATCTTGAATATCTTGCTTCTCATCCTTCTTCTTTCCTATTTATTTTTATCTTCCATGAATAGCTAGGTCCTCCTTGGCTGATTCAAAATTATTTCTTCATGTCTCTTTAGAAAGTATTCATGCAATCATCTCATCCATTTTAAACTTGCTGGTAGTTCTCATTATGGGCATAACAAGGTGATCCCAAAAATCTAACAAAGAACACAGAAAAGCCATACAATGATCTTCCTACTCTAATTTTACTCTGATGGAGTTTAGTTTGGCAAATATCATAGTGAAGGCATTCATATGCTTAGGCTATGGATCCAGCATCCTCCATTATGAGGGTGTATAGCATTTTTCTCAAAAAGAGTTTGTTAACTAGAGATTTAGGTTGATACAAATCTCCTAGTCATTTTGAAAGATTCGTTGTGGTGGTTTCGTCATGAACATTCAATAACCTTAAATCTACCAAATAGAGTCTAACAAGATGCTTCGTATTTCTATCCATCAAGTCCTAGTCTTCTTGTTTCATTGCAGTGGGCTTTGTACCATATATTACAACCCATAGATCTCTATATAAAACAATATCTTTAAATTTGAGCTTTCAAAGTTCAAAAATGGTGCCAGTAAACTATTCCATCTCTAATCTAAATGTGCTTTCCATCTCTTCCTACAATAAGATCAAAACCCACTCTATGCAAGCTCCCACTCAAATCAAGATTACTACAAAAAACCCTCTACCCAATACCTAGGTCTAAAGTGATCAAGCTCTGATACCAATTGAAAGGAAGAAAGGTATGTGGAAATGCTTCCTACAATAATATATAGAGGAGAGTGTTGTGAAATTTTTTAATCTTTACAATTACAAAAAGTAGAAACACATATAAACATAAAATAAAGAATAATACCTTAACACAAGGTGTACATCGAGAAAAACCTTTCAAGAGAAAAATTCCACACTCCAAAGTAGCCCAATTTATTATTTATTAAACAACATAGTTATAATATACTTGCAAAGTAAGCCTTTATAGGGACTATCACTAGCATTCAAATCTGGAGTGATTTCAGTAACATTTTTGTACTTGCAAATTAACTTTAGAAAATACAACTCCAAGCACCATTAAATAGGCAAGGTTCAAATTAGAGGGTGTGTGCAAGAAGTTGAGTCCACTTTTTGGCCAAAAACTGGAAGTGTTTTCCCTGATTTTCAGAATTTGTCACATTTGACCTAAAAATTTCAAGCACTTAAAGGTTGAATCTTAAAAAAAGTTAGGAATATGAAATGTAGTACTTGGAATCTAGTTTTCAAATATGTAATTTATTTTAAAACCAAAATGATACGAATTGATTTTCAATAGGCATGTCTAAAAACCACTATTTTAAAGTCACTTTTTTTATCATACCATTCATGTGTACGTCAACCATATCTTCACCTAAATAATTATATTTTTCTAAATCCTTTTGGGAAAAGATCTGTAAGGCACTGAAGATTGCTCACGATATTTTTTTTTGTAATTTTTTTAATATATAGATTTTTAAATTTTTTATTAGTTGTAATTGTTGTTTTAAAAATCCCTCGTGTACATCACACATAAAATGACGTAAAATTATCATTTTTGTGTTTTTTTAAAATTGAAAACAATTGTCTGAAGATTGCTCACGTATAATTTGTTTTTCAAAAAATTATTTTAATAAAAAGTTATTAAAATATTAAGAAAACCTGATATTTCAAGTTTATGGACCAGTTTCATCAAAAAATATTTGAAAAATAGAAAAAATAATCACATTGCAAAAAAATTACATAATTGGAATCTAAACAATCTCATCTAGAATAGGTTTTAATTTTGTCAAAAAATTCTGCAAAAAACATCTTCAGACATATGTCCAAAGTTAGTTTTTTTTAGTGACACTAACATGACCTTCAAGTTGCAGGTTGAAGAAAGTCCAAAGGTAAGGGTTGGGTCCCATAGCCTTTCCCTAATTGAAAACCCATAGTAGAAACAATGCATGGAATTCAAATTTCAATAAGCAGGATCTCGTTTGCATAAAATAAAATGTGATCTCATTTAGGATATGGTATCCCATAGCAAATGGGACCCCATTTCTTTTTTGACCATTTGTTGAAATTTAACTAATAAAAAATTGTTGTCTTCTAGAACTTGATATCTTACATGACTATGTATGGCTAACAGGGACTGATTCTAAAATTTTTTATCAACTCTTTTCTTCTACTTGCTCTTGAACTTGTACTTTCATTTGAATTTTAGAAGGAGGTAACATTGGGACAGTTTAAGAGAGGAATTGTGTTCAATTTCTATGCATTTTAAGGAGGAATTAAAAGGAAAGACTTTTACTATTGAAATTCATTTGTACTTCAGAATTTTGTAATCATGGGATTTCAATGTCATCAAAAGAGGAAAGATAGGAAGCTATTAACCCCTAAAGAAATTCAAACAAAGAGAGAGAAGGAGGAAAAACAAAAAAGAGATAGAAGAATGAGGATTCAAGCAATTAATAATGTTGAAGCATCCAGTTCCATGACTATTGATGATAAAAAGATTGAAGAGACCATGGATGTAGATGATGCAAATTTGCAAGAGGTGAATGTGGAAGATAATTTGATTATAGAATCTAATCTTGGTATGTCTTCAAATCCACCTTTCAATGTTATGGAGAATGTAACAATAGGCACGAATCTAGGTACATCTTTAAAACAACCTTTGAATGATATGGATAATGTGACTATAGATGATATTCGTATTGATAATTTCAAAGAACTTGATATAAGAATGTTGAGATCGATTTTACTTGTAGAGAAGATGTAGAAATGAATATTGAAAATGAAATCCTTTTTGTTGATCAAAATGAAAATCCTTTTGTTGTTGAAAATGAAAATCCTTGTGTTGGTTAAAATGAAAATCCTTTTGCTGTTGAAAATGAAAATTCTTGTGTTGGTGAAAATGAAAATACCTGTGTTTTTGAAAATGAATTTAAAAAATAAAATAAAATACTATTTTGGATAATCTTCTTGGTAAGATTTGTTGGAAAAAAATAAGAATGTATGCCAATAGGTTATTTAAACATTTTTTTATCGAAAAAAACTATCATTTCAATGTCAACTCATGATGCAATTGATGAGAATGTGGAAAATGTGAAAAGTAATGAAAAAGTTAATCATTTTTGTGAAATAAAAAAGAAAAGATGAATCACTTAAACATGTTATATCTACTGTTGCCAGTGCCACTGAGTCTATTGGAAAGAAGAGTCGATCTAAAGATAAGAATGAGACATGATGGTCTATAGCAACTGCTATAGTTAATAAAACAACTTTGGATAAAAAAAGGTTAAGAAACATTAGTGGAATTCTAAACATATATCCTAAAACATTGGTAAGAAAATAAAAGAGAAGATAAAATATAGAAAATGATCCAATCAACAAATGTTGGAGTTTTAGTAGTCGACTCCCAAGGTCTAACATGAAATTAAATGTTGAAATCAAATCTTTTGTTGAAAAATATTGGCATGATAATACTAGGGTGGTATCTAATGCTAGAGATGTTTTGAAATTAAGAGTGGTGTCCAAAAATCACGATCCTCATCTAAAACGCCTATTAGACACAACTCAAACCAGCTTTTATAGAAAATTTTTAGATGATTCAGTGTTACCTAGAAATATTAGCATAAGTCAAAGATCATTTGAAAAATGTTAATGTTGGTATGTCAAAATTAATAAACAACAAATCTCTTGTTGTTGTAAAATGCATGTGCAATTTCATTATTATTATGATGTTTTTTGATATATACATTGTACTTTACATACTAACATGATTATGCATGAATGTGGTATTAATATGCCACATGAAACAATCAAGGAGTTTATAGTAGTTTTGTTTTGTAAAAGATCTAATGGGCATTTATTTTATTTAAGTTCATGTATTTCTAGATAATGCACTAGTTCTGGCAATCTTTCATTCTTAAGAGTTTGTATGCATAAAAGTGTTGAAAATAATTTTGGACAACAATTAGTGGATGTTAAAAGATTTAAGAATGTTGAGTATTCTTTAAACGATGGAAAATTAGAAAGCATTGCGATATAATCACCAAGAAAATTAGTGTATATACATTCATATCAGAATTTAAGAGTAAGATTGTACCAAAATATGTAAAACACTCTCAACATGTTCGATGGCTTGATGGACAATTTTGCACATGTAGAAACACATTTCCAGTTGGAACTATACTATCAGGTTGATTTTGCAAAAAAATATACTCTTGCTCCATGAGAGGAAATCCAATCACAATATTACAATTCAATGCAGGCGGTTATGTTTGTTCATATTGTATAAGGCATGTAGATGATAGTACAAAGGATGATAGACAATTTCTAAGGGAAAATCATTTCTATTTGAGTGACAACTGGTTACACTCATCAAAGTTTGTTCAATATTGTTTCAAAATATTTCATGCAAATTTAAGAGAAAGAGGAATCTAGATGATAGAACATCTCATATGGTCAAATTATTGTACGGGCTCGTTCAAGAATGCTCGAATGTTTTATTTGTTAAGTAGGGTTCACAAGGGAAATAATGTCCAACATATGTGGATTTTTTTGAAGCTGGATATGGTAAAGGAGAACATGATGGAGCTAATGTATGTGTTAAAATAATTCTTGCTAGAGAGTGATTGAAATTTGAGGATGCGGTAAAATATAACAATGCACATACGATTGTGGATTGGTGCAATACAAATTATCTATAGGATCAAGTGAGTACTCTATAGTTCAATGATTCTTTTGGTTGGTTGAAGAAGAGAACATTCTACCTAGACTTGATTGTGAGACAATTAGTTGATCTACTAAATGACATTCATTTAAGAGTTCAAATGCAAGCATATGGACTATATGGACAAGGGAGCTTGCATTTTTTGTCATTTTTGTATTTTAGGAGATTGGGAAACATGTGAGAATATAGAATGGGTTGAAGAGTGGAAGCAAAGATCATTGACACTTTCACAAACACATAATCAATATGAAACAACAATCGAAGACAATGATCAAGTGTTTGCATCAGATGACTATGACTGTGTTTCAGACCTTGTACAAGAAGGTAATTTAATTCAATTTATTCATTTTATTTCACTTTATTACTATTTTGTAATATACTTAATTATATATGGATGCATGTATGTAGAATTTTTTTCAAATTATATGTCACATAAGTTATTGAATTAAATTTCATTTGCAGGACATGTGTATGTTGTTGTTGCACCTAAGGAGAATGAAGAGGAAAAAGAATATTGGTTGGATTAATGTGTGGAGACTAAACATAAGTTAATAGCACCTCGAGAAGATGATGATGAATTTCAATATCCAATAGGTTCGGTGGTGGTTGTTGGCACTTGGCTATGAAAATACCCACAAGGAAGAATGGTTTACCTACATTTGAATATTATGAAACACATAAGAATATTATACACTACTTGCATTTGGTGGTGGCAAAACATATAAAACTAGTGAGCTATCGTGGAAAACATGCTAATAAAGAGCTATGGATAATTTCTATAGAAAAGCATGAGACAGTCATAAATGCATTGCAAAAAAGAGAGGATGCAAATGGTACAATGGAATAAATTTTTAGGTATGTATATAGTTGTATATATTTAATTGATAGTTAATATAATTGTATTAAATCATCACCTTAGCTCCCCTTAAGTCATCCTCTTACAAACCCTTAATCAATATCCTATAAATATAGAACTAATTTACTCACATGACACATAGTTTGAGTTGTGTTGATGATTACAATATACAGCCTTCTAGCCCTCCTTCTAGCGCCAAAAAAACTGTTGATGACTGTTTTGATGCAATCATAACAATAAGTTAAAATTCACATGAAATGAACTGAAACTATACTTGAAAGATAAGAAGGAATCATTTGAGATTCAACTAATCCCAAGTCTACAATGGTTCGGTTGGTCAAGTTCAGTTGGTCAATGTGAAGCTGTAATGTTCAAGGGGCCTTACGTAGTTTAGGTTTGTTTTGTGGTTTACTGGCCTAAGAATATGCAAAAAGGTCATGAGATATGTCAATGCTTTTCATTCCTTTGCATAAGAGTGATACTGGGCTGCAAGTTTTAGATGGTTTTCTTGGATTTTTGCAGCTTTCTTCTTTATCTATTTATGAAAACTGTCTACTTATAGCTCTGTTATACCTGCTTCTTCAAATTTGAGACAATTTCCTTTGGGTTTCTACGTTTTCAGCTAAATATTTCAGATGGGTTGGGAAAAGTTAGAAAGATCTAATCTATACCTCATTAATCTACCGAAGGATCTAATTGTTTCTGTTATGCACTATGTAAATACCACAGTAATTTGATCAAATCCACAGTAAAAACCCTAAATGTAAGTTCTGAGCATTTTCACAAACATACATTTAAAATTGCAAGCTCTCAAAGAAGATATTTCAAAACACAAAGAAGAGCAGGAGAACACTCAGAAGATAGATGCAGAACTCCAGATTCTATTGTATTAGAAACAAATAGTCATACATGATTTACAATGTAAGAATGACTCTTAGTTTCATTGATCATACTATAGAGAACTTACAAGCTTTACAGATACAGTAAGGCAGCCAGACATTCCACGCGCACCTTACTGCAGACAAACAGGTGACCTCCTTCTTCTACCTCTAAACTATGCTAAGCTAATTCACTGTGTTTCTCTAAAATCCCTATTGTAAAGTATTACAGTGTAGAGAGGCACAATATAAAGACATTCTGATTATCCTCACTACAGCAAAAAACCTAACTGAACCCCTGGTTCAAACCCTTGGTTACAACAATAAATACAGGTGAACTAGCTCTTCAAAATATCTCTGAGCAGTTGTCAAATCTGGGTGAAATATTGCCCCTTCTGAGAAGTTCCGCCAGCTGGGAAATAACTTCTGTTTGTCTGTTGTGATAATACTTTCAGCTGCAACTCTGTTCTTCACTTGAATGGCCTTGACTTTTTCGCACTTCATCCTTATCTTCTTGCTCCTGAGATCAGATCTTCTGCCTCCATGAGGTCACTGTGTTGACCTTCCAGCTGCTTCCTCAACTGCAAGCCTGCAAGACAAGACAAGCAATAAGTATTTCATTTATCACATAAATAGCATGAAATTAAAATAACCATTCAAACTCAGGTGACTGCGCAAGATTGTGGAAATCGGATCCAGAATACTACTTAAAACGCGTCCAAAATGCGCTCAGATTGCTCAAAATTCATCGGGTCAACTATCGCTGATCGGGAAAATGCCAGAGGCGCCAAAAAAAAACACTTTAAAATTCCACCGCCTCATTTCCCGCCCATCGGCATGACCATCGCCATCGGCATGTCAAAAAATAGGTTAGTCGACATTCACTTCATCATCATGATATTCTGGAAATATGATGCTCTCCCTCCTGAAGGTCCAGATGACGTCATCATGATATTTCGCTTCTGCATATTGGAGAAAAGAACAACATCATCATCATCATCATGTTGAAGAAGAATAGGAGGATATGAATATGATCATGCTACCGAGGAAAGGAAAATGATGGTGACGTCATCATGATATTCGGGCTTCATTGAAATGCTACGGATGATGTCATCATCATGTTCAGTTAAGATCAGGGGATAATTGTGATATCGGGTCACCTAAGGAGCATGATCAGGATGATGAATGTAATATGATCCTTTTGCGGCCAAGGTAACCCCCTCGAAAGATCAGCATGATGATGATGATCATCATCATATTCGGGAACTGGATCGTGCTTAGGAAAATATCCTGCTGAAGGAAAAATGTGATGATGATGATCATCAGGATATTCTCTTCTTCGTTTATCAGATCGGGATGATGTCATCATGATATCCGGAGCCTTCGTTAAACTTAGAACATGACGTCATCATGATATTTCGCCAACCGGATCATGTTTGGGAAATATCCTACCGAAGGGAAAATGTTATGATGATGATCATCAGGATATTAGCAAAAGGTCTTACTTCATCGGCAGGAGGACTTTACGAAATATCAGGTGGACAAACAAGATCATGATGATCTTGACAACAGGATAAAAAAATACGATGATGATCCTCATCATCGAATTATCATGATGACGTCATCATGATACTTCGCTTTCGGAGCATAAGGATGAGTTGAGGTCATCATGATATTTGCGCTAGGGTGATATTGTAAAATATGATCATGCTGTTGAGAAATGCAATATCGACTTCTTCAAAAGGAAGGGTGATCATCATGATATTTTGCTAACCGGAGATCAGGAGGATATAAAGATGATGATCCTCTTTATCGAATATCATGATGATGTCTCCATCACTTAGCGAATTTCAGCGAATGACCCGTGAAAGATCAGGATGATATGAAGTCGTCATCATCATATTAGCGAAGTTCAGCAAATATCATGATGATGACCCTCCGATAGGTTTATAACACGCGCATGCAAATATGCCGAAGGTGGATTTTTCTAAGTCAGGGTGATCAGCATGATATTATAAGATCAGGTAATGCAAAGATATCATGATGATGCTCGCGATACAAAAACCGCTCGACGGGGAACTTACCTTGACTTAAAGTTGATGTCATCATGATATTTGAACCTCAGGATATTATCGGGGGGGGGGGGTTCAAATATGATGATGATGTCTTCATACAGCAAAACCAAGTTTATAAAATATGACGCTCCTAAGAAAATCATGATGCTGCATAATGCGCATAAGGCCATTTGACGGGTAAAGGGCACTACCACCTAAGATTGACGTCCGGATATTGCGACTGCATGATTTTTATCAGGTGATAGACCAAGATCATAATGATCTTGACAGCATGACTTAGGATATAAAAATATGATGATCCTCCTGTGAATATCAGGTTTGACCAAAACTTTGACTGTGCATAACTTTCACATATGGACGAATTTTTGAGTGAAGTAAAAGGCAAACCTGCATGGAATTTCAAGCTCTTTCTAAATATGAGGTCACAGCAATAAAATATGAACTTTGACAAACTGCCCTCATGATGATGACCAACCTGATCCAATATCATGATGATGATGCACCTGACCTTCATTTTTACCAAACCGCCAGAAAGCAGAAAAAAAACAAGCAGAAGCAAAAAGCAAACATCAGCAGGGGTCCCCATTTTGCTAAGGAGCATAATGGGGCGTGTTGTGAACATCACAACAACTAGCAACCAAAACAAAATAATTAAATTCAGAGTGTTCAAGGAAACTAGATGAAATGAACTCATAACTTCCAACTATCTTTCCTGCAAATTACTATTCAGCTTGAGACTCAAGGTATTCAATAAAGATGCATGAATTTCTATTTTCAGTTTAGTTGTGTGCATGTGATTAATTATCCTCATCTTGAAGATCAGTTGAACAAACCAGTGACTAACATTAGCCTACGTAGGTGAGGATATTCCCTCATAGCCGACCGGATAGAGCCTTGCTGCCAGCGAACGTCTATAGCCCCGGCAAGGTTATCGTTACAATTCTCCTAAGTAGAGCCCCACTGCCAGCGAGCGTCCATAGCCCCGGTAGAGTTACTTAGATGGCTTAATCTGGATTTTCAGTATAATCCGCTTTATTCATTTATTTATTTATTTTTTTTGTTTTCTAATTTTGAAAGATTTCATAAGATATAGCAATTTGTAACTTCATAATGCAAGGAGTGGGCACTTGCTGAAATTAAGCTAAGAAATGTAATGGTAGCAAGGGTGACCTCTGATTTTTCACCTAATATCTACACTGGTAGGTTCAAGAAACCCAAGGATTTTAGGTGTGTCATCGTGAGAAACCTGCTTCGAATTCTTAATCACATTTATTGAATACAAAACTTCAGAAGATGAACAACTCTCTACATTCATGACAGTGATAGGTTATGTGTAAATTGTAAATGGTTAACCTGAATATCCTAAATTATATACTGTTTTGAATGGTTGCTGGTTTTGCTCCTTAATACTCTAAAGTAAAATAAAGATCCCTGCTAAGGAGACAACAAACAAACCAAACAAATAGGCTGTACAAACAACACAACAAAAGAAAAACTGTACAAACAGAAAGAAAAAAGCAAAAACAAACAAAAAGGAACTATACAAACAATTAACCTAAAAAGGAAAACAGCAAAAGAACACAAAAACAAAAACAACTACCCTACCAGACTATATACAAGCCTCCACGAGGCAACTAGAAACCCAAGAAAAAGACCCAAAAACACCCCTACTTGCATATTTCTTTAGGTTGTGTAGGAGCAACAGGGTACTAGTTATGGTCCTCATCATAGCAGATTTATCTTTGAATTCTGAAAAAAAATCTGGTATTCTAGATTCATTGTGTTTATCAGAATAGTTTTTAATGACTAATAACTGAGGCAACTCATCAGGTTTATGATTAATCCATAAGCATGTCCTATCTCTTGAATTTCCATAATCAAAATAGCATTTATCATTGTTTACTAGGGAAAGGAAAGAGACAACCTGATGTGCCTTTAGCTCTATGGAACACACTTGTTTATTAATAGCTGGCTTTTCATTTAACTCTGCATTTTCATTGCCCAGCTCTATGTCTAGTCCTTTTTCAAGTTGAAAGAAGAATGACTCTAGATGCATCATTTCTTCATCTTCATCCAGCTTTGTTCCCTCATCATGGATGTTTAGTTTATCCTCAAATTTAGCAAACCTCTCAATGTTCTCATTAGTTTCCTGCACATCAGCACTTAAGTAAGTATCTTCATCATCATAATCTGACATACAGAAATTAATTATTTCTAAATCACTTGAGAGTAAAGGTGGGACAACATCTTTTGATTGACAGGAGTACTCCCCTGTTTTATTTTCAACATGGCATGGGGGTGATGTCTGATTGTGTACAGCAGCTCTATGATCCTCTATATCCTCTTCTTTCAAGAATTGTTCATCAGATGACTCATATTTGTCATTTAGTGAAGAGTCTAATCTTATTGACCTGCAACAATCTTGATTTTGATCATTTAATTCAAAGAAGTCAGGTGTAACACTAGGATTTACTTTCTTTTCTATGACGTCACTAGTTTCTACAGTAGGGATCTTATCAATTTTGGTGCATTTTAATTTTGCCAATGCTTGTTTACATTTCTTTGCCAAATCATGTTCGTTAAAACTTTTCAAGTCAGACCCAGAGGCTTCTTCTTGACAAATATTCCTTAGTAATTCCATATATTTATCAAATGTATCAAGATGAACCCCACTTTCCTTTTCTTTTTCATTAAATCCTTTTTGCTTATTATCTAGAAAAGGGACATGAGCTGTGATTCCTTCTCTGTATTTTTTAGGATATTTATACTTTTCACTAACTTTAATCACAGCCGGGTCCTGACGAAAAGACAGATTTTTTTTCTTACCATCACATGATTCCTGCCAAGAGATCTTATTATCCTTTATTCTTAGCATTGGTTCCATCTTTGTATCCTCTGCACAGTTAATGACTGTTGATGCTGCATCCTTCTGTCGCTCAATAATCTCCTCATTTCCCTGCCAACTTTCAGCCTTATACACATCTGAGAGAGAGATTAGTCCTTTCAAATGTAAATCTAATCTTGTAAGGAAAGCTAGACAATTAAGCTCACCATGCTCTGCGGACTTATGTATCCTACACCTTCCAAATAAACCATAGCTATATAAATGTTTGGGATAAAGCTGGTTATTCAAAGCTTTCTGAAATGAAGGAATGTCAACTTGAAAGCTGTCCCTATATGAGTCCATTAAAAATAGGACCCTCTTTCAACTTTTTAGGCCTTTGAAATTTTATGAGATCTAACATATCTCAGAATATAACATTTAAAACTCAAAATTTCAACCCTAAACCAAATCAGGCCCTCCTTCTAGCGCCAAAAACTGTTGATGATTACAATATACAGCCTTCTAGCCCTCCTTCTAGCGCCAAAAAACTGTTGATGATTACAATATACAGCCTTCTAGCCCTCCTTCTAGCGCCAAAAAACTGTTGATGATTACAATATACAGCCTTCTAGCCCTCCTTCTAGCGCCAAAAACTGTTGATGATTACAATATACAGCCTTCTAGCCCTCCTTCTAGCGCCAAAAAACTGTTGATGATTACAATATACAGCCCTCTAGCCCTCCTTCTAGCGCCAAAAACTGTTGATGATTACAATATACAGCCTTCTAGCCCTCCTTCTAGCGCCAAAAACTGTTGATGATTACAATATACAGTTTTCTAGCCCTCCTTCTAGCGCCAAAAAAACTGTTGATGACTGTTTTGATGCAATCATAACAATAAGTTAAAATTCACATGAAATGAACTGAAACTATACTTGAAAGATAAGAAGGAATCATTTGAGATTCAACTAATCCCAAGTCTACAATGGTTCGGTTGGTCAAGTTCAGTTGGTCAATGTGAAGCTGTAATGTTCAAGGGGCCTTACGTAGTTTAGGTTTGTTTTGTGGTTTACTGGCCTAAGAATATGCAAAAAGGTCATGAGATATGTCAATGCTTTTCATTCCTTTGCATAAGAGTGATACTGGGCTGCAAGTTTTAGATGGTTTTCTTGGATTTTTGCAGCTTTCTTCTTTATCTATTTATGAAAACTGTCTACTTCTAGCTCTGTTATACCTGCTTCTTCAAATTTGAGACAATTTCCTTTGGATTTCTACGTTTTCAGCTAAATATTTCAGATGGGTTGGGAAAAGTTAGAAAGATCTAATCTATACCTCATTAATCTACCGAAGGATCTAATTGTTTCTGTTATGCACTATGTAAATACCACAGTAATTTGATCAAATCCACAGTAAAAACCCTAAATGTAAGTTCTGAGCATTTTCACAAACATACATTTAAAATTGCAAGCTCTCAAAGAAGATATTTCAAAACACAAAGAAGAGCAGGAGAACACTCAGAAGATAGATGTAGAACTCCAGATTCTATTGTATTAGAAACAAATAGTCATACATGATTTACAATGTAAGAATGACTCTTAGTTTCATTGATCATACTACAGAGAACTTACAAGCTTTGCAGATACAGTAAGGCAGCCAGACATTCCACGCGCACCTTACTGCAGACAAACAGGCGACCTCCTTCTTCTACCTCTAAACTATGCTAAGCTAACCCACTGTGTTTCTCTAAAATCCCTGTTGTAAAGTATTATAGTGTAGAGAGGCACAATATAAAGACATTCTGATTGTCCTCACTACAGCAAAAAACCTAACTGAACCCCTGGTTCAAACCCTTGGTTACAGTAATAAATACAGGTGAACCAGCTCTTCAAAATATCTCTGAGCAGTTGTCAAATCTGGGCGAAATATTGCCCCTTCTGAGAAGTTCCGGCAGCTGGGTAATAACTTCTGTTTGTCTGTTGTGATAATACTTTCAGCTGCAACTCTGTTCTTCACTTGAATGGCCTTGACTTTTTCGCACTTCATCCTTATCTTCTTGCTCCTGAGATCAGATCTTCTGCCTCCATGAGGTCACTGTGTTGACCTTCTAGCTGCTTTCTCAACTGCAAGCTTGCAAGACAAGACAAGCAATAAGTATTTCATTTATCACATAAACAACATGAAATTAAAATAACCGTTCAAACTCAGGTGACTGCGCAAGATTGTGGAAATCGGATCTAGAATACTCCTCAAAACGCGTCCAAAATGTGCTCAGATTGCTCAAAATTCATCGGGTCAACTATCGCTGACCGGGAAAATGCCAGAGGCGCCAAAAAAAAACACTTTAAAATTCCACCACCTCATTTCCCGCCCATCGGCATGACCATCACCATCGGCGTGTCAAAAAATAGGTTAGCCGACATTCACTTCATCATCATGATATTCTAGAAATATGATGCTCTCCCTCCTGAAGGTCCAGATGACGTCATCATGATATTTCGCTTCTGCATATTGGAGAAAAGAACAACATCATCATCATCATCATGTTGAAGAAGAATAGGAGGATATGAATATGATCATGCTGCCGAGGAAAGGAAAATGATGGTGACGTCATCATGATATTCGGGCTTCATTGAAATGCTAAGGATGACGTCATCATCATGTTCAGTTAAGATCAGGGGATAATTGTGATATCGGGTCACCTAAGGAGCATGATCAGGATGATGAATGTAATATGATCCTTTTGCGGCCAAGGTAACCCTCTCGAAAGATCAGCATGATGATGATCATCATCATCATATTCGGGAACCGGATCGTGCTTAGAAAAATATCCTGCTGAAGGAAAAATGTGATGATGATGATCATCAGGATATTCTCTTCTTCGTTTATCAGATCGGGATGACGACATCATGATATCCGGAGCCTTCGTTAAACTTAGAACATGACGTCATCATGATATTTCGCCAACCGGATCATGTTTGGGAAATATCTTGCCGAAGGGAAAATGTTATGATGATGATCATCAGGATATTAGCAAAAGGTCTTACTTCATCGGCAGGAGGACTTTACGAAATATCAGGTGGACAATTAAGATCATGATGATCTTGACAACAGGATAAAAAAATACGATGATGATCCTCATCATCGAATTATCATGATGACGTCATCATGATACTTCGCTTTCGGAGCACAAGGATGAGTTGAGGTCATCATGATATTTGTGCTAGGGTGATATTGTAAAATATGATCATGCTGTTGAGAAATGCAATATCGACTTCTTCAAAAGGAAGGGTGATCATCATGATATTTTGCTAACTGGAGATCAGGAGGATATAAAGATGATGATCCTCTTTATCGAATATCATGATGATGTCTCCATCACTTAGCGAATTTCAGCGAATGACCCGTGAAAGATCAGGATGATATGAAGTCGTCATCATCATATTAGCGAAGTTCAGCAAATATCATGATGATGACCCTCCGATAGGTTTATAACACGCGCATGCAAATATGCTGAAGGTGGATTTTTCTAAGTCAGGGTGATCAGCATGATATTATAAGATCAGGTAATGCAAAGATATCATGATGATGCTCGCGATACAAAGACCGCTCGACGGGGAACTTACCTTGACTTAAAGTTGATGTCATCATGATATTTGAACCTCAGGATATTATCGCGGGGGGTTCAAATATGATGATGATGTCTTCATACAGCAAAACCAAGTTTATAAAATATGACGCTCCTAAGAAAATCATGATGCTGCATAATGCGCATAAGGCCATTTGACGGGTAAAGGGCACTACCACCTAAGATTGACGTCCGGATATTGTGACTGCATGATTTTTATCAGGTGATAGACCAAGATCATGATGATCTTGACAGCATGACTTAGGATATAAAAATATGATGATCCTCCTGCGAATATCAGGTTTGACCAAAACTTTGACTGTGCATAACTTTCACATATGGACGAATTTTTGAGTGAAGTAAAAGGCAAACCTGCATGGAATTTCAAGCTCTTTCTAAATATGAGGTCACAGCAATAAAATATAAACTTTGACAAACTGCCCTCATGATGATGACCAACCTGATCCAATATCATGATGATGATGCACCTGACCTTCATTTTTACCAAACCGCCAGAAAGCAGAAAAAAAACAAGCAGAAGCAAAAAGCAAACATCAGCAGGGGTCCCCATTTTGCTAAGGAGCATAATGGGGCGTGTTGTGAACATCACAACAAGTTGCTAGGTTAATTACAATGATTCAAATCATGAAAATGCTAATATTATAAATTGTATTTACTCATGTATCTTCCCTTACACCCTCTTTCTTACATCCCCTTAATCTATCCTCTTACATCCCCTTAAGTCATCCTCTTAGCTCCCCTTAAGCCATTCTCTTATGTCCCATTAAGTCATCCTCTTATTTCACCTTCTATTTTATTCCTTTTATCTTATAATCTATATTGACTCATGTATCTCCCCTTAAGACATCCTCTTACATCCCCTTAAGCCATCCTCTTACATCTCCTGAAGTCATCATCTTAGCTCACCTCAATTCATCCTCTTACCTCCCCTTACATTCACTATTTTTGCACATCCTTGTTGTCACTTGTATTTGCACCTTGTGTTGGAGAGCTTTAACGGTCTTCAAAAATTCAGTGAAACATTGAGATGACCTCCAGGTGTGGGACCCTGCAAGGAGGCCAAATCTCTAGAGAGAGGCTGGTTCCTTCACTAAATAAGAGATTCAGCTATTCCTAAGACTAAACCTAATCTATCCACTATTGAGGAAAGGAGGAAGAGGGATAAAACTAGAAATTAATGGGGTGATACACTAGGTTTGAATATGAAAGCTCTGACAGAAATAGAAATGCACAAAATAACTACATACAACTGATCATTCACACAAATCTAGCAAATTCTTAGTGGAGGTAAAGAAATGAACAAGATTGAGAGCAAATAAACATTCATAGACAATCAGTTGTAAATTACACAAAGCTAAAAATAGAAAAGGTAAAAGCATAGTGTGTATTTCATAACAAGGCAAGGCTATAATAGAGGAGGGCTCTATTTTGAGTACAAAAATGTCTTTGTATTCAACCCTCATTACCTCTTAAAAATATGCATATATATAGCATTTGATTTACATTGACCTCAGTCATTTCATAGAGAAATTAGCCCCCATGGGCCCATCAGAAAATATCCCTATCAAAGGGAATATCTATCTGTAGAAATTAATGCATAAAAAATCCTGGATCATGGAGTAGCTAAAAGATATTTTGACTTCAATGCAAACAATTGATTCATTACCTACAATCATAAATGCAAAAATAACTACAATGTAGTAGTTGAGTAGCTCAGATTCTACATTAATAGTAGATGAAGAAAATCAAAAAGATTTTCCCTCCAAAAATCCTTTTTCACAGAGCTTTTACAACACTTCAAATATTAAAATCTAAATATTTGAAGTTTACAATATATTACAGCTTTATTTTTCTCATTTCAGTCTTTTCTAGAAATCCTAGCCTAAATTCGGCCATATCGACAAAATCTGCATTTTCTGAACCATTCTATTATGTTCCTACACATTTTCATCTTCATTCAACAACTTTTGACTTTTTTGAACTTTGGCATGTTCTGTTTATTTTTTCCCTTATCGGCAAAATATTCTTTTGTTGAACTATCTTTGCTTATCTTCTTTTTCCCTTATCGGCGAAATATCACTTATCTGAAATCTTCTTGCTTACTCCTTTTCATCTCTATTTTTTCTTTATCAACAAAAAATATTCTTTTCAACCATTCCTAACTATATTCTGCCTTACTGGCAAGATATCATTTTGTTGAACTTTGGCTTTGGCTCTTATTTTTCCTTCTATCGGCAAAAGCCTCTTATCGATGAACTTTATGAATTCTAAACTTTTCAAAAGTATGGCCTTTAGCAAATTTGCCAATAGAAGGGGCCTTATTTCTCTTTACTTAGGCAATTTTCTTGTGTAGTGCCCCTCGGTTGTTCTCTATTAGATTGACAGTTATTTTGTTGGATTGAGATATTATGGCATTTTGTTTGATGTTGGACTCATTGCTATGATGACAGTTTGATGATACTTCTATTATTGGTGTGTTATGCCTATGCTATGACTAGTTTATGGACTTAATTGATTTTGTGGATTAATCTTATTATGTGCATCATGTGATTATCTGATGACATTTCTTATCTAGTTGATTAGTTACAAATTGTTATGCATGATGTGGTTACTTGTTTGATGTGTTATTGTGAAAGGGACAATGTTGCATTACTCATGCATGATTATCCTGCTACACTACAATTCCCTTTCATGGTGTTTTTGACTGTATGATTATATATATATATATCTGTATGTTCAACCATTTTTGTTTGCCGCAAGTTGCAGGTATCAGGCATCGACTCCACTTGAATTAAGAGGTTTGACCGTGCATTAAGCCCAATAGAAATTGTTAAACAGAGATAACATATGGTCCCCTAGTTAGCCATCATCCTTGAAAAGGATGAGTATCTAGTTTTGTACCCAGTCAATGTGATGGATATGGGCATGATGGCCAGTAACTATTGTTGTGGTCATGCTTTTCGATCGTGCATAGTGGTCAAGTATTATTCAGCATTTGGATTATTTAGGTTGTAATTGTTTGATTAATGCTTTGGTTAAATGCTACACTAAAATAAAATTATTAGGTCCAGAGGGCACTTTGGATAAATAAATATAAATGTTTATATGTAAATTTAAGGTTATGGAAAATATATTATAATGGAGGTTAAGGTTATTAAATAATAAAAATAATAATGAAGTAAATAAAGTGTTATAAAAATGGGAATGTAATTGATAAAATTAATATGAATATAAATATATAAATAAGTAAATGTTTTGTTAAATGACTATAAAAATAAATTTATAAATAATTATGAGCTATGATAAAATAACTATATAATAAATATTAAAATAAATAAAATTAAAATCAAAATGGTAAGGTTGTAAATTAAATAAATGGAAAATTGTGAGAAAGTAAAAAAAAGATGGAATTGGTTGTCATTAACGTAATTTTGGCATGAAAATTGGTGTTGGGATTTCTGTAAAAGGTAGGAGGGCTTTTGGAGGAAGGATTTGGAAATTTTTTGAGAAATCCTCATTGGGAGACTAGAGAGATTGGTATGCAGCTGTAGCAATTGATCTCAGCATCAAATCTTTAGCCATTCAAGCGTTTGGATCTAGGTTCCATTGATTTCTATATTTTATTTTAGTTTTTCTTTTGAAGCCTTTTTAATAAATACATTGTTACATGCTCTGTCGCCTACATCCTCTTTAGCCAAATGCTATGGCATTGCATTTTCTGTTGCCTGTATTATGATTTATTTCCTCTTGATAACCATGATCTGCATTACTATATACCATTAGAAATTTTATGGTTGTCAACCAATATGCAGCTATACCCTAATTTATAATATTTGAAAGGCACCATGGCCACAATACTTTGAAGGGCATTATATGTGTTTACTTGATATTGTAGATTGCATATAAATATAGGATTAGTGTATGGTTGTTTTTTATTTGGATCCTAAAACGAAAAAAATGCACTTCTATTCTTCTCTCTAACATCTGTATAGAAGTCGTCAGGTGTTGAAAAGACCATTGAATTTTGTGTAAATCTGACCATTGTGTTCCATCAGATCACCTCTCTAAGGCATCGACCAAACAAATCACATACTTGCCCATGCATCCAGATCTGCCTATGCATCTAGATTTCTCATACCTCCCAAATACATTTGCTCGATGGTTTCTAAAGTTTTTCAATAAATCCATAGAGTGTGCATCTTAAAATTATTGCAATTGCAATTGTTAACAAAATTTTTCTAAAGATTTTTAACCAATAAAATTTAGCCTATATTTGTATGTGATCTATCGGCATTAAGAAATTGCACCCTCACAATTACGACATGTTTCATTGGTTGTCAATGACAAAGTTTAGGGTGTCCTCAAGATATCCCAACATGGGCAAGAATGGCAACCTTGCACACATAATGATCAACTGTAGGTATAATTTAATTAGGTTTACAAAGTTGATTGAATTTATTTCCTGCTCCAAAGCGCATATTTGGCGCATGATGAAAAGATTGATGGCAAGGTCATAGATCTAGTTTTTCACCTGCCAATTGCGTATGCTTAAAAGTTTCAAAGGCCTTCTTAACAAATCCATTTTGTGTGCATCCTGCAATAATTGAATCCATGAGATGACGTCTCTTTGAGGCATCTATCAAACAATTCACATTCCTGTCTATGCTTCTATAGTTTGCATAGGTGCCTACCAAGACACTTGCAACTATAACATTTGACAAAAAAATTCATTTTCAATTCCTTTTAAGGATGTCCATACATCGTTGAATGTGCTTCCACTTGGAGAGCCTGTATCCATACAATCTTTTGACTATTCCTTGCTACTGAAATTACAAGTTTAGTGCATTGCACCTCACCTAAGGGAAAAATATATTTTTTTAGACAAACCCACATGAGTTAGTGGACCGTAGATTGTGTTAGGGTTTTCATCTTCATTGATTACCACAATGGTATTGTGTCTTCCAGTTTGTACCCCAAATGTTGTTTGCTTTTCTATTTTTAATATACTTTCTCTATATCCTTAGATTCCAATACTATTAATCATGGTTAATGATTGTTAAAATCCCACCACCTTGTTGGAGATTCCTATATTGTAAATCCAATCTAGGCCCGTTGAACATGTATATGCTTGGTTATTTTGATACCTAATTTTTTTGTCATCATTGCTTAATGTTCATCCCAAATAATGTATAGTTTAAATAAGAGTTAGGTCCTCTGTTACTATGTATATATATGTATTTATTTGGAATTTTGATTATTGTTCATCTGAATGCCATGCATTACCTTTGAAGGTTAGATTATATTTAAAACAATTTAACTCTGATATGTTGTCATACGAAATCTATATAAATATATGTATGTATAGATTTAGATATGCACGTTGTTAGGAATAATGGTTGTAGTAAAAGAATTTATTTTGTTATTTGTTTAATAGTTGTTTATGTATGCAAGAAAATAGGTAGATAGGTAGGTTAAAATGATTTACATATATCAAGGTCATTAAATAATTTGCGTAAATAAATGGATGTTGAAAAATTAAGGAGAGGAAAGAAAATGGTTTATTTATAAATATATTAAAAGAATTAAAAGTTTTGCATAGGTAAATAAATTAGGTTGTCATGGTGTTAATTAATGAATGCCCTTATAATTATTTAATAGTTAAATCATGTAATTAGTTACAGGGCTAATGGTTACATTCGATAATGGGTAATCAATTGTACTAGTGAGTGAGTTAATGAATTTCATGAGTTGTGGTAATAATCTCCTTCATGGAAGTTTTGGTTGTTCATTTATTTGTATTGAACTTGTATTAAATATTGTGTTGGATTTTGATAATGGGGAGACCTTGGTAATTATGCATGAAGAAGTATATTGTTCATGGTTGTTGTGATTTCTTCAACTGGAAGTTTTGGGACAATGATTTAAGAGTTGATCCTTGTGATTACGTTTAGTATGCAAGAAGGTAAATGCCTTGCATTGTTTATGTATAGCTGTCGTTATGATGGTAATTGTCTTGCTTGAAGGGTAGGGTCTTCTAGATGCAGGTAGGGGAGTGGCTTTAATTGTGGGGCTGGGGCTCAAAGTGGCTTGCCAGGGTAACCCATTGAAAGTTGGTAACCAAGTGATAACCTAAAATGAATTAGGTGGAAAAGGGTAGATTGCGCATTAAGAAAGATAATTAGATTCCTAACCCATGCCTATAATTCTTGTTTAGACTAAGGATGGGATGAGAAGGCCTGGTTGGAAAAATCAACTTCCTTGTCCTCATGAAAGGAATGTTGGTTCTGCATGTGTCACCTTATGGGGCCAATGTCTAGTGAGATACTGTCAGGGTAACCATAGATGGGGGCTGGCATCTAGTGAGAGACTGTCAGGGTAACCCATGTCAGGGCCATGCGATGACACTCTTCCCTACTATAGCCTAGCATTCCCTAATTGTGTTCTCCCCATTCATTGTGTGATTGCCTCTAGAAGTGATGTTTGAGATGCTTGTAATGTTCATATTGACTTGTGTTGTATTGGAGTCATGTGTTTCTTGCACCTGTAAGCCTACTATATTCTTGTCTATTTCATGTTGTGGAACCTTATTGTTATCTCCTAGCAGGGGGTTGCACCTCCATTGTTGTTGTTCATGTGCGAGAAGGATGTATCTCTTATAGCAGATTTCAGATCTTGTACCAGTTTGAGGAGACAGTTACTTATGTTCATGTTCTAGTCTTGTTATAATCATTTGAATCATGTACTTTTATCTTGATGTATACATCCCAATGTATTTGGGAAAGTGATATTGTAAACAATGTAATGATGTACTCTCATGTAAGGGAAAAATATATATGTACTTGTAGTTCTTTATATAGGATCTTAAGGATTAATTAACTGAAGATATAATATGGAAATGTGAGTGATTATTCATTTGATGCAATAGACATAGAATGAATTGTTGTTGTTAGTTAATTGATGATGTATGTTTAGATCTTGTTAATAGTTTGTTAGTAATGCAGCTATGGAACCTTAGAGGATAAAGCTTAACATAAATGAGAAGTGTAGATATGATTTACATTATGTTGTTATCTCTTCTATTTAAAAAAAATTGTCCTTTTGTATAGCATAGTTGTATTGTTCTCTAAGGAGTTCCATGGTAGGGCGTTACATCTGGTAATAGGGCCTGGTTCTAACATTGGGTACTTTGGTTTTATATGAGCCCATTATGTTGTCCTAGGTACTTCGATATTGGAGGGTATGTTTTCCCCTTTTTCTCATCCTCACCTAACAACCCGAGGTTGTCCTTTGGCAGTGTCTATGTAGGAAGATTCCTATTTATCGAGCATGAGGTCGAGGTCGAGGTAGGGGATGTAGGAGAGGTGGAGGTGATAGCCCTCCTACTAGTTCCCCTCGTGAGAGTCCCTAGGAAAGTGAGAATCAGAATTGAGAGAATCAGGGTCAGCCAGAGTTAGAGGGAGATTAGTTGCGTCATTTACTTGAGGAGGTCCTTGATCACCTAGGCCCTAGATAGGAGGTTGATCAGCTAGTGGAGAGGGAAATAGAAGGTCTCTTAGGAGGAGAGAGATTACAGTAGAGCAGGAGGTTATCTTAGCAGGCCACATGAGAGACCTCTTAAGGGCACATCCTCACTTTTGATGGTTCTAGTGGTGGTTAGGAGGGAGAGACTTGGTTGATATATTTGGGTAGGTGTTTTTCCATGCATCTGTATGGTAGTAACACCAAGGCGAGATGTACCATCTTGCACCTTAGAGGTTTTGCATCTACATGGTGGTGGTTGGAGGAACATAAGTTACATTTGGATATTGGCACATTTTCTTGTGAATTATTTTTGGATAGGTTTAGAGCTTGTTCCCTATCAGAATAATAGATGCAATGACATGCTGATGAGTTTCATGGGTTAAGGTAAATGGTTATGATAGTGGAACAATATGAGCGTAGGTTCTATGAGCTTAAGCAGTATGCAAGTATTTGCAATAATGAGGCCATGTTGGTTTAGCACTTAATTAGGGGCTTGAATGCCTACATCAGTGGAGTCGTCTGTGTCTTTGAGCCTAAGACCATGGAGGTGGTAGTCAAGAAGGTTCATCTGGTAGAGGAGAATTTGGCCATGGATTTAGGATGTCATACAAGTGTGCAGATTGCTAGTGCACCTTTGGCAGGCTTCAAGTCTCATGGTGGTCAGTCTTAGGTAGTGGGTTCTTCTAGGAGCCATCATGCACTCGCTAAGGGTTGACGACAGCAGCAGCAACAACATTCCTAGTCAAAACCAAAGAATTTTTAGTCTCTTTAGGGTAGTAGGTTTCAGTTTAGGAAAAATTAGAGTTGGCTGCGAAACAAGTGTAATCATTCTGATCAGCCAGCTCAAAACACACAATCTGCAGTTAGTAGGGGTAGTTTCTAGTAGTCTAATTAACCCACAGGTGATAGAGGATATGGTAGAGGTATAGGATGTTTCTCTTGCGGCCAGTAGGGCCATATAGCCAGGCAGTGTCCACAGAAGAACACTACAGGATTTAGTCAGAGGCTGGTAGCCTTAGAGATGAATGTGGGTGATGTAGGCAGGTCTCACAAGGTGTTTGCAGTGGTAGATAACCACCAAATAGAGCATCAAGGCACCATTGTGGAGGCTACAGGTGTGTTGCAAGGTATTGGTATTTCCATCCTTTTCAACTCTTGTGCTTCTGATTCTTTCATTTCCTCTTCTTTAGTGGAGCACTATGGATTGGTGGCATCCAAGCAAGATGTTAGGTGGTAGGTCCAATTGGCCTCTGGAGCTAGAATAGTGGTAGAATCCCTCATGTATGGTTGTGGTTTGAGGATTGGTTCTCTCTTTACCACGGTGGATCTCCGCACCATACCCCTATGATCTAATGATATAGTATTGGGTATGGATTGGTTGGATGCTCATTAAGTAGTGATAGATTGCCAGCATAAGTCAGTGTAGTGTCTGGATGATTCAGGAAGTGAGGTAGAAGTAGATGGCATTCAGAGATCCATCTCCTTGCATATGATTTTGTCCATGAAGCTAAGGAGATGTATCCATCAGGGTTGCCAGTTTTTTGCCGTGACGGTTAATGATTTGGAGTTAGGGGAGAGTTGAGAGGTGTCCCTGGATGATCATCCTATGGAGTTAGGGGAGAGTATGCAGATGTCTTTCCCAGTGAGATTTTTGGAATGCCACCTAAGCGTGACATTGATTTCAGGATAGATCTTGTTTCCAAAGTAGAACCTATCTCATGAGCTTCGTATCAGATGACTACTCAAGAGCTTAAGGATCTTTGGTTGTAGTTAGAGGAGTTGTTAGTAAAAGGGTTCATTCATCCTAGTGTCTCTCCTTGGGGAGTACCTATCATTTTTGTGAAGAAAAAGAATGGATCCCTTCAGTTGTGTATTGACTATCAGCAGTTGAATAAGGTGACTATGAAGAACAGATATCCCTTGTCACAGATTGATGACCTCTTTGATCAGATTAAGGGGCCTAAGGTGTTTTCAAATATTGACCTAAAGTCAAGGTATCATTAGTTACGTATCTTCAAGGCAAACATTCATAAGACAACATTTCACACTCGCTATGGGCACTATGAGTTCACTATTGTGCCATTTGTGTTGACGAATGCACCTTCTGTGTTTATGAGCTTGATGAGTGGTGTATTTCACACCTACCTTGATAGATTTGTCCTTGTGTTCTTGGATGACATATTGATTTATTTGAGGACTATGGAAGAGCACGAGGAGCATTTGCGGCAGGTTTTGTAGTGTTTAAGAGAGAATCGGCTATATGCAAATTTGGCAAAGTGTGAATTATTTCAAACAGAGGTGAGATATTTGGGGCATGTTATTTCTGATAAGGGTATTACCATGGATCATTTGAAGATCCAAGCCATCATGGATTGGCCAGCATTCTATGGTTTGTAGTTTTATGGGTTTAGTAGGCTATTATCGACGATTTGTGCAGGGTTTCTTGAGGATAGCTCACCCTATCACTTCTCTTTAGAGGAAAGGGAAGAATTTTGTTTGGTTAGAGCAGTGTCAGGAAGCCTTCCAGACTCTCAAGGAGTGGTTGACTAGTGCACCCATTTTGGCAGTTCCCAACCCTACCAGAGACTTTGTGGTGTGTATCGATGCATCTTTGGAGCATCTAGGAGAAGTTTTGATGCAGGAGGGTCATGTACTAGTCTATGAGTCTCGTAAACTCAAGGATCATAAGTTGAACTATCCCACACATGATTTGGAGTTAGCCACCATTGTGCATGCCTTGGTGAGATGGAGGCATTTTTTGTTGGGGCATAAGTTTGAGCTACATACTGATCACTGTAGTTTATAGTACATATTCACACAGCCAAATGAATGCTAGGAAGAGGTGGTGGATGGAGTTCCACTGTGAGTACGATTTTTAGGCAAAACTTTATATCAAGGGTAAGGTGAATGTTGTGGTAGATGCTCTTAGTCGATGAAGACATGAGATTTCAGCAGTCACTCTTTGAGTGGACTTGAGGGGTCAGATTCTTGCAGCGCTTCCTACTGATAGTTGGTATCAGGAAGTGAAATCAGAGGTTGAGTTAGGCAGACCCTTGGAGGGTAGATTTGTCAGTTACTCACTTGAGTCAGATGGCCTCTTGTAGCACTTGGGTCACATCTGTGTTCCTCCTTCAGAAGGTCTTCTTATCCTAATTATGTTAGAGGGGCATCGGGCACCCTACTCAACACATCCAAGTGTTAGAAAGTTGCAGGCAGACCTCCGTCAGTTGTATTTTTGGGATTAAATGAACAGGGATATTGTTAATTTTGTCTCGAGATGCCTAGAGTGTCAGAGGGTTAAGGCAGAACATCAACACCTCATAGGTCTTCTTCAGCCACATCTCCTACCAGAATGGAAATGGGACATCATTTTAGTAAACTTTATATTTAGCTTACTTATATCCTCTTGTTGTCATGACACCATTATGGTCATCATGGATAGGTTGGCTAAAGTAGCACACTTCTCTCTTGTTCGGTCTTCATATAATGCTTCTTCTGTGGCCAGAATTTTCATGGATGATATAGTTAGATTGCATGGGATTCCTTGCAAGATCATCTATGATAGGCATCCGGTGTTCACTTCAGCTCTCTAGACATCCTTACAACATGCATTAGGGACTTAGTTGAACTTCAGTTCAACTTACCATCTAGAGACTGATGGGTAGACTGAGAGGGTTAATTAGGTCCTCGAGGATATGCTCAGGATGTATGTCATGGATCAACAGACTTGCTAGGAGGATTATTTGTTCTTGGTGGATTTTTCATATAATAATGGTTATCATAGTTCTATTGGTATGTCTCCTTTTCAGGCTTTGTATGGTTGTCCTTGTTGGACCCCACTAAGTTGGGATCATCTTGAGGACAAAGTTCTCCTAGGACAGGAGATGAGCTGGGAGATGGAGCAATAGGTTGATCATATTAGAGAGCATTTGGTGGTAGCACAGGATAGGCAGAAAAAATATGTAGATGCCCACAGGGTTGATCGCCAATTTTTGGTTGGAGACTGTGTGTTCTTGTGGGTGCGTCCATGACAGAGTCTGATCCGATATGAAAAAGGCTCTAAGATCACACCGCACTTTGTAGGGTGATTCAAGGTTTTGGAGAGGAATAGTCCTATCACATACCATCTTGCTTTGTCACATCGTATATCATGCATCCATGATGTATTTCATGTTTATGTTCGCAGGCCATATTATCTAGATATTTCTCATGTTCTTGATTGAAATGCTTTACAGATAGAGGACGGGTAGTTGGCTTTGGAGCCCGTAGGTATTTTGTAGCACATGAGAATCACCCTCAGGGGCTGAGACGTGGAGAAGGTAAGGGTCCAGTTGGATCCTAATGATGAGGCTTCACCTACCTGGGAGGATGCATCCCGGATGCAAGACTTATATCCATACTTCTTTGCAGGCTTCTAGGAGCAAGCTTGATTTTAGGGGGGGAGGATGTAGTGCCCCTCAGTTGTTCTCTGTTAGATTGATAGTTGTTTTCTTGGATTGAGATATTATAGCATTTTGTTTGATGTTGGACTCATTGCTACGATGACAGTTTGATGATACTTCTATTATTGGTGTGTTATGCCTATGCTATGACTAGTTTATGGACTTAATTGATTTTGTGGATTAATCTTATTATGTGCATCATGTAATTATCTATTGATGTTTCTTATCTAGTTGATCAGTTATGGATTGTTATGCATGATGTGGTTACTTTTTTGATGTGTTGTTGTGAAAGGGACAGTGTCGCATTACTCATGCGTGAGTACCCTGCTACACTGTGATTCCCTTTCATGGTGTGTTTGACTGTATGATTATATATATATATGTTCAACCATTTTTATTTGTTGTAGGTTGCAGGTATCAGGCATTGATTCCACCTGAATTGACAAGTTTAAGCATGCCTTAAACCCAATGGAAATTATTGAATGAAGATAACATATGGTCTCCTAGTTAGCCATCATCCTTGAAAAGGATGAGTATCCAATTTTGTACCCAGTCAGTGTGGTCAGTATGGGCATGATAGCCAGTTACTATTGTTGTGGTCATGCTTTTTGATCATGCATAGTGGTCAGGTATTATTCGGCATTTGGATTATTTAGGTTGTAATTGTTTGATTATTGCTTTGGTTAAATACTACATTAAAATAAAATTAGTAGGTCAATATGGCACTTTGGATAAATAAATATAAATATTTATATGTAAATTTAAGTTTATGGAAAATATACTACAATGGAGATTAAGGTTATTAAATAATAAAAATATTAATGAAGTAAATAAAGTGTTATAAAAATAGGAACGTAATTGATAAAATTAACATGAAAATAAATATATAAATAAGTAAATGTTTTGTTAAATGACTATAAAAATAAATTTATAAATAATTATGAGTTGTCATAAAACAAATATATAATAAATATTAAAATAAATAAAATGAAAATGAAAATGGTAAGGTTGTAAATTAAATAAATGGCAAATTGTGAGAAAGTAAAAAAAAGATGGAATTAGTTGTCATTAACGTGATTTTGGCATGAAAATTGGTGTCAGGATTTTTGTAAAAGGTAGGAAGGTTTTTGGAGGAAGGGTTTGGAAAACTTTGGGGAAATCCTCGTTGGGAGACTGGAGAGATTGGTATGTAGCTGTAGAAATTGATCTTGGTATCAAATCTTCAGCTAATCAAGCATTTGGATCTGGGTTCCATTGATTTTCTGTATTTTATTTTAGTTTTTCTTTTCAAGCCTTTTCAATAAATCCATTGTTGTATGCTCTGTCGCCTGCGTCCTCTTTAGCCAAATGTTGTGGTATTGTGTTTTCTATTGCCTATATTTATGATTTATTTCCTCTTTATAGCCATGATTTGTATTATTGTATACCATTAGAATTTTTATGGTTGTCAACCAATACGCACCTATACCCTATTTTATAATATTTGAAAGGCACCATGACTACAATACTTTGAAGGGTGTTATATGTGTTTACTTGATACTATAGATCGCATATGAACATAGGATTAGTGTATGGTTGTTTTTGATTTGGATCTTAAAAGGAAAAAAACTGCACGACTTCTATTCTTCTCTCTAACATCTATACAGAAGTCGTCAGGTGTGGCAAAGGCAATTGAATTTTGTGTAAATCTAACCATTGTGTTTGATCAGATCACCTCTCTGAGGTATCAACCAAATAGATCACATACTTGCCCATGCATCCAAATCTACCTATGCATCTAGATTTCTCATACCTCCCAAATGCATTAAATTCTTTATAGTTTCTAAAGTTTTTTAGTAAATCCATAGAGTGCGCATCTCGCAATTATTGCAATTGCAATTGTTAAAAAAAATTCTAAAGATTTTCAACCAATAAAATTCAGCCTATATTCATATGTGATCTATTGGCATCAAGAAATGTAGACTCACAATTACCATAGGTTTCATTGGTGTTTAATGACAAATTTTAGGGTGTCCTCAAGATAGCCCAGCATGGGCAAGAAGGGCACCCTTCCACATGTAATGATCAACTGTAGGTATAATGCAATTAGGGTTACAAATTTGATTGAATTTATTTCCTGCTCCAAAGCGCATATTTGGCGCAGGCTGGAAATAATGATGGCAAGGTTGTAGATCTGGTTTTTCACGTACCAATTGCCTATGCTTAAAAGTTTCAAAGGCCTTCTCAAAAAATCCATTTTGTGTGCATCCTGCAGTAATTGAATCCATGAGATGACATCTCTTTGAGGCATCTATCAAATAATTCACATTCCTGTCTATGCTTCTACAGTTTGCATATGTGCCTATGAAGACACTTGCAACTATAACAACTGACAAAAAATTTCACTTTCATTTCCTTTTAAGGATGTGCATACCCTATTGAATGTGCTTCCACTTGGAGAGCCTATATCCACACAATCATTTGACTATTCCTTGCTGCTAAAATTACAAGTTCAATGCATTGCACCTCGCCTAAGGGAAATATATATTTTTTCAGACAAACCCACCTGAGTTAGTGGACCGTAGATCGTGTTAGGGTTCTCATCTTCATTGATTACCACACTGGGATTGTGTCTTCTAGTTTGTACCCCAGATGTTGTTTGCTTTTCTATTTTTAATATACTTTCTCTATCCTCAGATTCTAATACTATTAATCATGGTTAACGATTGTTAAAATCCCACCACCTTGTTGGAGATTCCTGTATTGTAGATCCAATCTATGCCCGTTGAACATGTATATGCTTGGTTATTTTGATACCTAATTTTTTTTGTCATCATTGGTTAGTGTCCATCCTAAATAATGTATAGTTTAAATAAGAGTTAGGTCTTTTGTTACTATATATATATATATATATACACACATATATATATACACATATATGTGTATATATATACACATATATGTACATATATATAGACATACATACATATATATACATATATATACATATATATATCTATATATATACACATATATGTACATATGTATATATACACATATATGTACATATATATAGACATACATACATATATATACATATATATATATATGTATATATGTATATATATGTATGTATGTATGTATTTATTTGGAACTTCAATTATTGTTCATCTGAATACCATGCATTACCTCTAAAGGTTAGATTATATTTAAAACAATTTAACTCTGATATGTTGTCATACGAAATCTATATAAATGTATATATGTATATATTTAGATATGCATGTTTATAGGAATAATGGTTGTAGTAAAAGAATATATTTTTGTTATTTGTTTAATAGTTGTTTATGTATGCAAGTAAATAGGTAGATAGGTAGGTTAAAATGATTTACATATACCAAGGTCATTAAATAATTTGTGTAAATAAATGGATGTGCAAAAATTAAGCAAGGAGAAGAAATAAAATGGTTTATTTATAAATATATTAAAACAATTAAAAGTTTCGCTTAGGTAAATAAATTAGGTTGTCGTGGTGTTAATTAATGAATTCCCTTATAATTATTTAATAGTTAAATCATGTAATTAGTTACATGGCTAATGGTTACTTTTGATAATGGGTAATCAAGTGTACTAGTGAGTGAGTTAATGAATTTCATGAGTTGTGGTAATAATCTCCTTCATTGATGTTTTGGTTGTTCATTTATTTATATTGAACTTGTATTAAATATTGTGTTGGATTTTGATAATGGGGAGACCTTGCTAATCATGCATGAGGAAGTATATTGTTCCTGGTTGTTGTGATTGCTTCAACTAGAAGTTTTGGGACAATGATTTAAGAGTTGATCCTTGTGATTACGTTTAGTATGCCAGAAGGTAAATGTCTTGCATTGTTTATGTATACTTGTCATTATGATCATAATTGTCTTTCTTGAAGAGTAGGGTCTTCTAGATGCATGTAGGGGTGTGGCTTTCAATGTGGGGCTGCACCCAAAGTGGCTTGCCAGGGTAACCCATTGAAAGTTAGTAATTGAGTGATAACCTAAATGAATTAGGGGGAAAAGGGTCAATTCCACATTAAAAAAGATAATTGGATTCCTCACCCATGCCTGTAGTGCTAGTTTAGACTAAGGATGGGATGAGAAGGCCTGGTTGGAAAAATCAACTTCCTTGTCCTCATGAAAGGAATGTTGGTTCTACATGTTTCACCCTATGGGGCCGACATCTAGTGAGAGACTGTTAGGGTAACCATTGATTGGGGCTAGCATCTAGTGAGAGACTGTCAGGGCCATGCGATGACACTCTTCCCTACAGTAGCCTAGAATTCCCTAATTGTGTTCTCCCCATTTATTATGTGATTTCCTCTAGAAGTGATGTTTGAGATGCTTGTAATGTTCATATTGACCACTATTGTATTGGAGTCATGTGTTCCTTGCACATGTAAGCCTACTGTCTTCTTGTATGTTTCATGTTGTGGGACCTTATTATTATCTCCTAGCATGGGGGGTGGACCTTAGGTTTCCACATGGTTGGGTGGTTGTGCTTTATCTCCATTGGTTTTCCCTTGCTATTGTTCATGTGCGAGAAGGATGTATCTCTTATAGCAGATTTCAGATCTTGTACTAGTTTGAGGAGACAGTTACTTATGTTCATATTCTAGTCTTGTATATTAGTTGAATCATGTACAGTTATCTTGATGTATACATCCGAAAGTGATATTATAAACAATGTAATGATGTACTCTCATGTAAGGGAAAATTTTATATGTACTTGTAGTTCTTTATACAGGATCTTGCGGATTACTTAACCGAAGATATAATATGGAATTGTAAGTGATTATTCATTTGATGCAATAGACTTAGAATGAATTATTGTCGTTAGTTAATCGATGATGTATGTTTAGATCTTTTTAATAGTTTGTTAGTAATGCAGTCATGGAACCTTAGAGGATAATTCTTAACATATATGAGAAGTGTAGATATGATTTACATTACTTTGTTATCTCTTTCATTTAAAAAAAAATTGTCATTTTGTATAGCATAGTTGTATTATTCTCTAAGGAGTTCCATGGCGAGGTGTTACATCTTGTTTCCAATTTTACCTTATCGGCAAAATGTTATCTTTTTAAACTTGTATCACCATGTTGGTGATTTTGTGCATTTCTGAACCATGGCCTTACTTCATCTTTTGATTTATTAGAAAAATCTCAACATTTGGGATCAAGCTATTATGTCAGCAAAACTTACCTTTGTAGAACCATTCTTACTTTGCTGCTTCTTCACTATTCTCTTTACCTTATCGGCAAAATGTTCCATTAGCAAACTTATTCATTTTTGATCTTGTTGAAAAGTTTGGGCTTTGTCTGATTTGCTGATAGAAGGGGCATTTTGTTTCTTTACTTAGTCAATTTTGCTTTATCAACCCAAACTTTGTATTATCGGCAAAATCACTAACTTTCACACCATCAACACTTTAGCCAAAATATCCTTTGTCAGCCCATTTCCCTCTTCTTGAACTCCCTTTTCGAGCCACCTTCCTCTTTGCCTTCTTTGTTGGTGATTAGCCTCATCAACAAAGCACCAAAACTTTAAACTTATGAAAAATTCATCCTTTGTTGACTTTGCCAACAAGCCTTTCTTTCTTTCTTTTAACTTATTCAATTTTTCTTTGATTGGCCCATCTGACTTTCCTCTCTATTGGGACTTTGTCTAATCGGTGAACCTCAAAATTCCAAAACTACTTCTTTGAGTTCGTCATTTGGGAAAATCAGTGATAAGGCATTTTCTTTGTTCCTTTCCTTAGACAAATTTGAAGAAGCCCACTCCCTTTCCTTCAACTGGTAAATCGCCCAAGCGGTGAACTTGTGATAAATAGAACTCTTGAAGAGTTCATAAAACAAGAATTGTTTTGATAAAGGGGGAAGAGCTACTCCATGCCTTAGCCATTTTTTTGTTAGTTTAGGAAAGTAAAACTTTGCCGATAAAGGCCAAAAACAAGGGGAAAAATAAGGTGAAAGCTTCAAATTTTATGGGTTTTCTTGGGTTTTTGCAAGGAATCTCTAGATGAATTTTTAGGGGCTTTTACAAGGAACAACGCTATATTTTAAAGGTTTTTAGGCCTGTAGAGCTAAGTTTCAAGGAATTTCAATGATATTTTTAAGTTGGGCTATTTGAATCTAGGTAGAGGAAAATAGGTCAACATTTTGGTGACCTCTTAAGGATGTTTTCCTGCTAAACAAATAAACCAGTGACCTTAAGCATCCATTGGGCATGGAGTCTAAAAGTTACTACAATAGGTAAAAATAACTAAAACCCTGCCTTCTAAAATAACAGATAAAAGTAACAAGGCTTGCATTCTCCTAATGACAATGTAGCCAGTGCAAAAGCAATTATTGAAGGGAAAACTAAAGCAGAAATAAAACTAAAATAATATTTCCAAAATCTTAGACCAACCTTAATGGTAAGATTTGAGATGGATCCCATTAACTAGGATCGGTAGAAATTCACCATCCATCCTTGAAATAATTGGCTTTCTTGTAGTTGATGATGATATTGTTAGACTTAGGGCACACAATTGAGAGGGGGGGTGAGGGTGTGTGCAAGAAGTTGTGTCCACTTATTGGCCAAAAAGTGGAAGTGTTTTCCCTGATTTTCAGAATTTGTCACATTTGACCTAAAAATTTGAAGCACTTAACGGTGGAATCTTAAAAAAATTCACTAAATATGAAATGTAGTACTCGGAGTCTAGTTTCCAAATATGTAATTTTTTTCAATACCCAAATGATAGAAAGTGATTTTGAATAGGTGTTTCTAAAAACCACTGTTTAAAAGTCACTTTTTTTTTACTATACCATGTACGTGTACGTCATCCATATTTTGACCTAAATAATCATATTTTTCAAAATCCTTTTGGAAAAATATTTGTAACTCACTGAAGCACGTTTTCCATATTTTTTTGTAATTTTTCATTGAATATTTTTTTTAGTTAATTTTTTATTGGCCATTTTTGGTCTTTTAAAAAATCATCGTGTACGTCACGCATAAGATGACCTAAACTTAACATTTTTAAAAATTTTTTTTAAAAAATTGAAAAGAATTGTCTAAAGTACGTTTTCCTACAATTTTTTTTACAAAAAAATATGTTAATAAAAAGTTATTAAAATACTAAAAAACCCTAATAATTTAAGTTTATGGACCTATCTCATCAGAAATTGATTAAAAAATAGAAAAATTAATCCAATTGTAAAAAAAATTACATATTTAGAATCTACATTGTCTCATCTATAATGGGTTTTAATTTCGTCAAAATATTCTGCAAAATAGACCTTCAGATATATGCCCAAACTCACTATTTTGTTGTGACATTGATAGGACCTTCAAGTTGCAGGTCAAACCTAGTCCAGAGGTCAGGTTCGGGTCCCCAAAGCATTTCCCAAACTGGGTTACAAAGCAAAACCCGAGCTTAAAATTCAAATTTTAAATAACGGGATCCCGTTTTAAAACGGGATCCCGTTTCATAAAAGGTTAATATTTTAACCTTTATGAAACGGGATCCCGTTTCATAAAGGTTAAAATATTAACCATTTATGGAACTCAAAATAGGATCCCATTTCTTGAAAACGGGATCCCGCTTTTGGCTCGGGAACCCGAAGCAAAACGGGATCCCGTTTCATAAAAAGCGGGATCCCGTTTTGGTTAACTTGATTTTGGATTTTTTTCTAACTCCAAAACTTCCACCTTAAGTAGACACAACTTCTTGCATTTACCCGTGAATCAGTTGTGCAAAACTTTCTCTAATTAAACACTTAAATCTTCTTAGTGATTAGCAGTATATTAATCATGAACCATAATATATTCAAATCAAAAGTAGAAACACATCAACACATAAGACACCAAGATTTTGATGCGGAAAACCCAGTTAAGGGAAAAACCACAGGGTGATTAACCCAAGATTGTATTCTCTATTAGAAGAATAGAAAGAACAAAATGGCACATGCCAATTAGGGCTCAGTGCCCGAGAACACTGCTCACAAGAGGCTCACTGCCTACAAGAGACACACTATCTACAAAGAAATAAATATCACATACATGAACCGAAGAATAGCATCTTCACCATGCTTGAATCAATTCCATTTAAGCCCAATACTTTTGCTCTACCTTTCACTCTCTTCCTCGCTACCACACTCTCATCATGACAAGGACAACTTTGAAATGACTTTGTAACCCCTTATTTATACAAGACATCAACTTAGGGATAATCATCTAAGTCAGCAAACATCTACCAAAACATCCACAAGAAGTGTAACTTATCCGATCGGCTAGTCTCAGGAAGAACATCATCATTCAGAGGTTAATCTTTAATAGTGAGCTCCAACTCCAATGTAGACCACTAACACATGTTGGACACAATTCAAAGTCCTCCAAAAGATTTCTTGAATCACCAAGAACATCCGCACTTCATCTGCATACTAAAATCCTTCTCTCTTTCATCCGAAGCCTCAAGAACATAGTCTTTCATTGCTGTCACAAAGGAATAGATGCTTGCGGACCTTCAAACCATGAACCAATCGAGTTGGTACACCACAAAGACTTTTTCAACACTCCTTTAAATTCATAGAATAGGAAACTTCATTTCCAGATCTCACCAAACCTTTCTTGTTACACTTTGTCACCTCTAAACACCTATCGAAATCGGTTTTACTTGAGCGGCCACAACTTCTTCATATCTTCATGCGGACCTCTGAAATCTCTATTAGATCACCTAAAGACACATATCTACAGACCCTTTAATTCGTATCCTCTGATCCTCATCCTATCTTGGACTTTTGCCTTACTGTCACTATTCTTCACTGTTCCTGATTAAGACTAATTTTCTCAATATCCTCAGTTCATGGCTCATCCAAACCTTATCATTAATGCAACAAGAGTATGTTGACATCAATGAAAAACACCAGTTAGGCCCATACTTGCAACAATATCCCCCTTTGTCATTGATCACAACATAAGATGTGAAAAATTATTTTAACTATCAAGTCAAGAACTTCTTCTTACTGTCACAGCTCCCCATATCAAAACAACCATTCACATGTCTTCTATCCCTTTACTACTCCCCCTTTGATTAGAAACCACTTGTTTTTCACATGTCTTCTCTCCCCCTTTGACATCAATGGCAAAGGGCACATACTTGCAATTTCCAACACTTTAGAATCATACCTGCTGGTCCCCCTGAGTAGCAGCTCCCATCAATCCGAATCACAAGATATGACCATGATATCCATTGGACTAATCCACCTTAGTGCACCTTAGTTCATCACTGGAGGGGCAATAACCCCTATCTTCTCCCTAAGAAAATCAAAAGAGTCCTTAGGTAGAGGTTTAGTAAAGATGTCTGCAATCTGATCCTTGGAAGGCACAAACTCCAATCTGACTTCATTCTTGTTCATTTGCTCTCTCAAAAAGTGAAATTTGATGGATATATGTTTAGTCTTTGAATGTAACACTAGATTCTTGGATATATTTATTATACTTGAATTATCACAGAAGATTGTGATAGGTTCCTCATACTCCACTTTGATATCACTTAGCATCTGCTTCATCCACAAAACTTGAGTGCAACTACCTGCTGCTACAATATATTCAACTTCACTTGTAGATAGAGATATTGCCTCTTATTTCTTACTTAGCCAAGAAACCAATCTCTTCCCGAAAAAGAATGCTCCATCACTGGTACTTTTCCGGTCATCCACATCTCCTGCCCAATCAACATCTGTATATGCATGAAGAGAGAAATCATGATCTCTAGGATACCACAGACCATACTCAACCGTCCCTTTTAGGTCTCTAAAAATCCTCTTGATTGCCATGACATGGGATTCTCTAGGATCAGCTTGGAATGTAGCAGCAAGACCAACAACTTGCATAATGTCTGGTCTAGTTTGAGTGAGATACAACAATCCTCCAATCATTGATCTGTACTTTATCTGGTCTACCTTAGGAGAGTCATCATTTTTGCTCAACTTACATCGGGTTGCCATGGGAGTTTTCATTGGATTTGAATCTTCCATCCCAAATTTCCTCAGCAATTCTTTCACATATTTGGTCTGAGAATTGAAGATTCCTTTCTTTGTTTGAGTAATTTGTAGACCCAAGAAGAAATTCATTTCACCAAGCATAGGCATCTCAAACTCACTTTTCATTTGATTTGCAAAAGTTTTACACATACTATCTCTTCCTCCAACATACTTTTCATTTGAAGGCAGCGAAGGCAAGAAATAATCTGACTGCTTCAATTCTTGCCACGAGAGCAAAAGTTTCTTCAAAATCAATTCCTTCTCTTTGAGAGTAGCCTGCAGACCAATCTGGCTTTATTTTTGATTACTTCACCAACTTTATTTAGTTTGTTCTAGAAGACCCATTTGGTTCTAATCACATGCTTGTTTCTAGGTCTGGGAACAAGATCCCAAGTGTGATTTTCTCTATTTGCACCAGCTCTTCCTCCATTGCTTTAGTCCAGTTTTCATCCTTGTAAGCTTCATTCACTGTCTTAGGTTCAATCTTTGAAATCAAACAATACTCTTCTGAATCTTGAGCAATTCTAACAATACTCTTCTGAATCTTGAGCAATTCTCCTTCTTGTTAGTACTCCTTTGCTTTTATCACCTATGATCTGATCTTCAAAATAGTCCAGTCTTACATACCTGGGAACTTTAGGAATTTCTTGCACTTCTGATTCTTAATCAGGCTCATTGAAACTCATTTCTTCTTCCTGGTTTACCGGATTAACTTGAATCTGACTAACAGATGAGGCTTGGGCTTCTTGAGTCAGAACACCATTCTGATCATCTTCATCATATTCATAAAACCTTGAGGGTTTCTCAATTCCCTCATTAACCTTCACATTTGTACTTTCTATCATCTTTCTCAGTCTTTTGTTATAACATCGGTATGCTTTTCTTTGAGTAGAGTAACCCAAGAATATTCCTTCATCACTTCTAGCATCAAACTTTCCCAGATCTTAATTTCTTTTAACGTAACATTTTCTACCAAAAACTCTAAAATACCTCACGGTAGGAGTGATGCCAAACCACAGTTCATAAGGAGTCTTACCAGTATTGCTTCTGATTTGAACTTGATTGAGAGTATAGACTGCAGTGCTGATAGCTTCTCTTCAATAGACGTGAGGAAGATTTGCTTCCATCATCATGGTCCTAGATGCTTTCTGTATGGTCTGGTTCTTTCTTTCCACTACTCCATTCTACTATGGAGTCCTAGGAGCAGACAACTGTCTCTTTATTCCATGTTTCTCACAGAACTCTATGAACTCACCGGATGTGAATTCTCCACCTCTATCAGACCTCAGACATTTCAATTTCAATCTAGTTTTATTCTCTACAATAGCCTTGAATATTTTGAATTTCTCAAAAGCTTTTGATTTCTCTTTCAGAAAAGTTACCCACATCATCCAGGAATAGTCATCAATTAGTAACATGAAGTATCTATCACCTTGCATACCCCTGATTCTTTCCAGGCCACAAAGGTCAGTATGAACTAAATCCAATAATCTGGTAGAAGACAATTCCTTACTCTTGAATGTAATTTTGCTCAACTTACCCAACTGACATTCTTTGCAAAAGCTATTAGTAGGTTTCACCAATTTTGGAAGATCTTTTACAGCCTGAGTATTGCTTATCTTGATGATATTATCAAAATTCACATGACACATTCTCCTATGCCATAACCAACTCTGATCAACTTGAACAAATAAGCAACTTTTACCAATGCCAACCAAGTGGAAGATATTACCTTTAGTTTGGGTACCAGATGCAATCTCTGTTCTAGAACTTTCAAAGATTTTGCATTTTCTATTCTTGAACAGAAGATCATAGCCTTTGTCCACCAACTGTTCAACACTAAGAAGATTGTGCTTCAAGCCTTCAACATCTAGAACATTACTGGTTTTGTTCCTTCCATCAAAAGAAATAGTTCCTCTTCCTCTGATTCTACCAGTAGAATTATCACCAAACTTCACCACTACTCCTTCATACCTTTCCAAATCTATGAACTTATTTTTTTCACCTATCATATGGTGAGAGCAACCACTGTCATTGACCCAATCATCCTTTTCTTCAACATGGGCAGCCAGAGCTCTTTCTACAACTTTATGATTGACAGATACAGAGGATATTGGTTCTTCTTCCTTGATGGCAATAAACACCCATTCACTTCCGGATTTGTTTCTTGTCTCTGATTCATCATATGTTACTCCTTCATTATCATCTTCTTCATGAACATAGTAACAATTCTTTTGGAACCTTGCTCTGTTAGGATTTGGCCTTGAAAATATTTCTGGACATCTTGAGGTAAAATGACCAATCTTATTGTAGTTAAAACACTTAAAAGGCAATTTTCCTTCATACTTACTGGATCCTCTTGGCAATCTCTTTGAAATGAGGGCTTCAAGTTGAGCAGTTTCTAGTTCTTCTAGGTCTTTTCTTGCTTTTTCATACCATGATAGTTTCCTTGATGAGTTCTCTCCCGGATCAAACCTTTGTTTACCTTTTACAGAGGCACTGGCTTTGAATGCAGATTTAGTCTTGGGGGGTCATCTCCAAACTCAGTCATTTCAAATGCAGCCAATTTGCCAGCTAATTGATCTCTTGTGACAGTTGTATGGGCTCTGAATTCATCAATGGCAGCAACCTTGATTTTGTAAGAAGCAGGAAGGGATCTGAGGATTTTGCCAACAATCTCATTTTCATCCAAGACTCCACCAGCATTTCTAATTCCACAAACAACTCATTTACTCTTGGCATAAAAGTAGTAATATTTTCATCATCTCTCATCTTCAGGTTTTTAAATTTCCCTTTCAGACTCTGTAACCTTGCGCATTTAACATACTGGTCTCCTTCATGCAAAAGTTCCAATTTTTTTCAAATCTCAAAAGCAGTTGGTAGGTCAATAACATTTGAGAACTCTGAATCAGATAATGTGCTTAGAAGAGCTTCTATAGTCCGTAGATTGTTTTTAGCATCTGTGATTTCATTTAGAGCTTTTGGACCACCCTGTGGAGGTACATACTGTGTTGTAACCATGGTCCAGTATGCCATTCCCATGCATTGCAAGTGACACTTCATGTGACATTTCCATAGATTAAAATTTGTTGCATCAAACTTCAGACTTTCCTTCTTGTAGGACGACATCCTGGATCTCCTCAAGCGGTTAAGCTCTTTTAGAGGAACTTAGCTTTGATACCAATTGTTAGACTTAGGGTACACAACTGAGAGGGGGGGTGAATCAGTTGTGTAAAACTTTCTCCAATTAAACACTTAAATCTTCTTCGTGATTAGCAGTATATTAATCATGAACCATAATATATTCAAATCAAAAGTAGAAACACATCAACATATAAGACACCAAGATTTTGACGTGGAAAACCTGGTTAAGGAAAAAACCATGGGGTGATTAACCCAAGATTGTATTCTCTGTTAGAAGAATAGAAAGAATAAAATGGCACATGCCAATTAGGGCTCACTGCCCGAGCACACTGCTCACAAGAGACTCATTGCCTACAAGAGACACACTGTCTACAAAGAAATAAATATCACATACATGAACTGGAGAATAGCATCTTCACCATGCTTGAATCAGTTCCATTTAAGCCCAATACTTTTGCTCTACCTTTCGCTCTCTTCCTTGCTACCACACTCTCATCACGAAAAGGACAACTTTGAAATGACTTCGCAACCCCTTATTTATACAAGACATCAACTTAGGAATAATCATCTAAGTCGGCAAACATCTACCAGAACATCCACAAGAAGTGTAACTTATTCGGTCGGCCAGTCTCAGGAAGAACATCATCATTCGGAGGTTAATCTTTAATAGCGAGCTCCAACTCTAATGCGGACCACTAACACATGTTGGACACAATCCAAATTCCTTCAAAATATTTCCTGAATCACCAAGAACATCCGCACTTCATCTGCATACTGAAATCCTTCTCTCCTTCATCCGGAGCCTCAAGAACATAGTCTTTCATTGCTGTCACAAAGGAATAGATGCTTGCGGACCTTCAAACGATGAACCAATCGAGTTGATACACCACAAAGACTTCCTCAGCAGTCCCTTAAATCTGTAGAACATGAAACTTCATTTCCGGATCTCACTAGACCTTTCTTGTTACACTCTGTCACCCCTAAACATCTACCGGAACCGGTTTTACTTGAGCGGCCACAACTTCTTCATATCTTCATGCGGACCTCTAAAATCTCTACTGGATCACCTATAGACACATATCTACAAACCCTTTAATCTGCATTCTCTGATCCTGATCCTATCTTGGACTTTTGCCTTATTGTCATCACCGTTCTTCACTGTTCCTGATTAAGACTAACTTTCTCAATATCCTCAGCTCATGGCTCATCCAAACCTTATCATTAATGCAACAGAAGTATGTTGACATCAATGACAAACACCAGTTATGCCCATATTTGCAACAGATATATGACCCACTCCAAATTGCATCAAACTTAGTGTAGCCTCTAGGTTTGGCTTAGTTAGTATCTAATTTTAGAACATGATCACACTCATTGAAGGTCCGGACCTTGGCCTTCTTATCAAAATACCTTTTGGTATACCTTTGATGCTCTTCCAATGTATTCATGGATGGCTATTTTTTTTTTTCTAGTTCAGTCAATTCAACCATTCCTATAGACCTAGCATCATCTCCTTCCAATTCCAATTACTAAGCCAATTCTAGTGTAGGAAGCTCTAAAGATATAGGTAATCTAGCCTCTCTTCCAGACACAAGAGAAAAAGGAGAATTTCTAATGGCTCTCTTGTATGTGATCCTATCAGCCCAAAGAGCTAATTTGATTTTATTGTGCCATTGCCTCTAGTTTGTCTCCATAATCCTCTTGAGAATTCTGATTAGGTTCTTGTTGGTGGATTCAACCAGCCCATTACCATGGGCGTAATAGTTGAATGAGATCTTCAAGAACACATTGTATTTAAACTCACAATCAACAATTCTAAAACCAATGGATGCTTTTGTATTATCAGAAATAATGGTTTGAGGAGTTCTAAACCTTGCAATGATTTCTTCCAGGAAATATATAATTGATGACTCAATGGCCTCTTTGAGTGGGACTACTTTAAACCATCTGGTGATGTAGTCTATTGCAGTTAAAACCTAATTGTGATCAGCACTAGAAGTGAGATTTATCATGCCAATGAAATCTAATCCCCACTATGAAAAGGGTTGATCCACCTAAATAGGGTGAAATGGGAGTGCTACCAATCATTTCTTTCTAGCAAAGAGAGCATAATCTTTGCATTTTGTTACCCATAAATGGGTATCATTGAATAATATGGGCCAAAAATAACCTTCCCTCATTATTTTCATTATTGTAGCTCTAGCAAAGAAATGACCACTAGCTGGGCCAACATGGAACTCGCTGAGAAGCTTATCAATTCGATCTTATTCTATATACCTTAGTAAGACTCCATCCAAATTTCTCTTGAAGAGAACACCATCTATCAAACCATATGGAATAGACTGCAGCTTGAAGTTTCTTATTTTGGTTCTATCCAATCCATAGGGATACTCACCAGTGGATAGAAATTTGGCCATATCTGTCATCTGATAACTCACAGCTGATGGCTCATCTATAGATTCTTCCTCATTCAAATGGTAAGATGAACTCACTTCATCTACAGAAGTCTGAGATAGTTATTCACAAAATGCTCTTCCTATAATCAGTTTAGTACGTCCTTTATGATCACATCATACTCTAGGATCTTAGTGACCTAGTTGGCTCTCTTTTTACTAGTCTCAATCCCCATTATATAATCTCTCACACTAGGATGAGAAACTAAAACTTTAATATGATTATTTGTCACCATATATCTAATTTTTTTTAAATCTCTAACAATGGAAAATACCTATTTATCCACAGGGTTGTATCTAACCTCATAGTCCTTCAAGATCTAACTGAAGGAGGCCAAGGGCTACTCAATTCCTTGCTCATTCCGTTGCATTAGAACAACAACAATGTTGTTCTCTCTTCCATGTGTATAAAGGATGAAGTCCTCATAATTTGGGTTCATGAGAGTAGGTGTCTGGGCAATCTCTTCTTTGATCTTCTCCAAACCATCTTTCCCTTCTTTAGTCCATCTAAAGATTGCATCTTTCTTGAGCATAAGGGTTAGAGGCTTCACCAAGTCAACACAGTTAGGAATGAATTTCCTAACAAAGTTGATTTGCCCCATAAATGATTGTAAATCCTTTTTGTGAGTAGGCAGGGGAAGAGAAAGGAGACTACATGTCCTTTTAGGGTCTATGGAAATCCCATACTTAGACACTATATGGCCCAGAAGTTTACCCTAGGCAAGAAATAAAATGTACATTTCTTGGGGTTCAAAGACACCCCAAAGTCTCTGCATCTTTGGAAAACTTTATCCAGATGCTCCATATGATTTTCTCATTTCTTGGAGAAGACTGTAATGTCATCTAGATAAATCAGGATGAACTTGTTTATAAATCTTTTCAAAGCAATATTCATTGCCCTCTAAAATGTGGCACCAACATTAGAAAGACCAAATGACATTTTTGCATATGCCATGGTTCCCCATTTGGTTGTAAATGTTGTTTTAAATATGTCTTCCTCTTGAAAAAAAATTGCTTGTAACCAGAAAAGCCATCCAATAATGAAAACCTTTCTACCCCTACAAGACTTTGCAAAATTTGATCCATAGAGGGCATAGGGTAAAGATCCTTCAAAGAAGCCTGATTTAGGTCCCCGAAGCCTACACAAAGCCTTATTTCTTCATTTTTCTTCCTCACAAACACTAGATTAGCAACCCAAGTAGAATATTTAATGGAAAAGATAATCTTTGTTTGGATGAGCTTAGCAAGGTCTTGTCTTATAAGTGGCTCAATCTTAAGGTTCATGGGCTACTACTTTTGACAGACATGCTTGGCACTTGGATTCAGATTGATGGCATGTTGAGCTACGTCTAGATTGAAACCTTTTAAATCTTCATATGTCCATGCCAGGACGTCACTGTATTTCTAGGCTAGGTGTATAAATTCATCTTGTTCAGCATCGCCACATACCTTTCCTAGCAATAACTCTTCTTGGACGATGGAAACCTTTTGATAATCTTCCCTTTCGGATGCCATATTCTTTCTCCCACCCCTAAACTTATAACCTACACTAAAAATGGTCTCAAGAGTAACTAAACCCTTGGGCAACTTGTTGGTTTTCAGATGGATGATCTAGTCACCATAACATTTCTATAGTCTAGGCTACACCATGGAAGAAAACTCTGCTTCATTCCAAATGAATCTTGCAATCTGGGCATTGTTGTCAAAGACTTGCCAATGTATATCATTATTAGGAACAGAGGGTGTGATTACTATTTTTACATGTTGATCAAGGCCCTAAAAAATTTGTAGGTGAGAAAATTGGGCCCCAACCATTGCTAGTTGATCAACATCTAAATTTTCAAACAAGTCCAAAACTCTATGTCTATAAGCTCTTAGAAGCTAGTTTATAGTTGAACACCTTTCTCTAACTTGGTCGAGTACCAACTCAATGTCCCCAAAAATCTCCAAATGTTTTCTATTTCTCTTCTTAGAAATAAGAAAACCATGAACTAATGCCTCATACTCTACTACATTATTGGTACAAGAAAAATGTAGTATATGAACTAATGCCTCATACCCTTGTACCAGCTGCATTTCTACTCTTTGCACCATCAAAGAACAATTTCTATGGGCCATTGGAGTCATCACCTAGCCTAAGTACAGAAGGGACTAAAGAATTCCTTCACGAATCATGTATGTGCCCAAGTCTGTTGCCTTAGTGGTGTCATAAGGATCTAAATCACAATGATCCCTTGCCCACTCATCAAGAAAAAGATCAAGGATTGGATGAGGTGAAGATTCTGCCTCAAGAGACTCTGATTCATGCACTTCCTCACCCTAAATCATAACATATGGGTTCACTAGTCTGTGCTCATAGTTCTCCACATGATAATTTGAAACTAGTTCAACCTTGATGGTGAACCTTGTGCCATATCTAGTTCTCAATAGCATATGAGACTAGTTAGAAGAAACGTAGCCACCTACCTTGGTTGTAAAGTCTCTTGACAGACAAATGACAAAGAAGGGAGGAAGATCAATGACTAAAATATATATGCATGCAGAGTCAAGTCCAGTCCCTTGATCACTCTTATATTGTTTACAGAGGTGCCATCCAACTGTAATACTCCTGATGAAATAGGGGTATATTTGATGCCCAATACATCTTCTATCTTCTTGGGCATGACTGAAACACTAGCCCTAGAGTCAATCATACAATTGTTCACTAAACACTTGCTGATAATTAAGGACAAGTAGAAAGGGGATGGCTTCTTAGCTGCACTTACTTGTTTTTCCCTTGGTTGCACAAGACTGATAGGGCTCTTTTCTTTCTATTTTGCTGATGAGTCTATTCCTTCTAATTCAGCTAATGAGAATTGCCTTAAGACCTCTTGTAGTAGATCCCTTTGAGAAGGGATCAATATTACTTCCCACATTGAGACATTTATATTTGTTTACTTCATCTATTTAACAATATTTAGTGGAACATTGGCTTCCTTATACATTGATGGAATCCATGTTCCCTTCTTTAATTGATTTGCAACTTGTTCAGGCACATTTGAGCCTGATGGAATTTCTTCTATAGCAGTAGAATTGCTGCTCTCAATAGGAATTATTGCACTGGCCATTTTTTCCGTTGAAATAGGCTCTTTTTGTAACATAGTAGGCATGAGGCTAGCCTCCAACTGCCTCTTTTGGATATAGTATTGTCTGCAATGCTAATTATAGGTATGATCACACTATCCATGTGATAATTGATACCACAAAAGTCCTCTGAAGTCCATACCATCATATTGGCATCAAACGTAGCCTCAGTCGATACTTCAGAGTTATTATTGGCTACCTCTAATAATGATTCTTGCTGGGTATAAAAATTCTACACCATTAAAGCCCTTTCTTGTGCTCCAAAAGTACAAGTGGACTGGTTATGAGGTTGATTGTAGCGGTAGCACCAATTTGTCTCTTGGGATAGATTATTTTGAGTAGGGACTAAATCCCTAATTGGATTCATAGTTAAAATCTGATGGATAGGTTAAACTATTTGCAAAGGTTGAGTAGGGTTTGGGTTTTGATATCTGTTTTGTTGGTAACCCTGATTCTAGTTTTGGTTTTTGTTTGGATTGTAACCATGATTCTAATTTTGATTGGATGACTACCCCTAATTATAATTTTGATGTGGTTTGGGGGTAGTTTAAATATCTATTTTTATTTAATTTATTTATCACATTGATAACAGAGGTTTCAAGTTCACTTCTCCTTTGAGGAGGGGAGGAAGTTGAAGCTTAAGGCTCTGGGATGGGAGAAACAATGGGTTGCTAGGACGGTGAAGGAAACTCTAGAAAAAGAGGTACAAGAGGCCAAGAAGCAATTTTCCAAGCCTATATTAAAGACAATTTTTATCTTTTAAAGTTGTCTCATAAGCAACGGGTAGGGTTTCAGAACCCATGGATTGCATCATCACTACAATATCAGAATTTAAAGCTCTTAAAAAGTACAAAAAAACATCTTTTGGAGATAGCATGAGGGTAGATGGAATTCTATCCCACATCCTCTAGAATCTGAAGTTGAAATTTGCCAGCATCTCACTTGGGGCTCTTTTGATTGTTGATAGTTGTTCCAACAATGACAGATTATCTGCCCTCTCTCCAAGTTGCTTGTAATGTTTCTCTCCCAACTCATCCTAGTCATGCATTGAAGCAAGGGGTAAGCTTCTAAACTATTGTAGAGCACTCCCTTTAAAAGATGAAACCATGAGCCTAAGTGCAACATCTTCATGCTAGATATGATGGACTGAGCACATCTTGGATATGTCTTTGATGTGCTCAATAGGGGTTATACAACCATCACCCATAAAGGGTGAAACACTCTTTAGGGCTGCAATTGGTATATCATTATATGTATCCAAATCTAAAGCGCTTCCTCCATTAACGGTCACAAAAGGCATATTCATTTCCATAATGGGGATATATAAATTTGAAATCAGAATATGTAAGCCTCTACTTGTGTGTTAAAACTTAATCGGAGGGGGTGTAGATTGAGCTCTTAGATGAGGTATAACAAGGCTCCTATTCCTTCTCATAGGAAAGATATATAACCTAGATCTTCTCCTTGAAATAGCATTAGGTAATTCAATAAATTGAAAGTTACCTCTTGAAGATGCCCTTTTTTGCATAGGCATAAAAGATGACACTGATCAAACTCAGAAGCCAAAAGATTGTAGATTCACCAGGCGCATGAAAAGTCTACCAAAGTGTAGAGTACTAAGAAAAACACTAGATTCTCAACTTGTTTATTTGATTTAGATTTCTCACAGCCCCACTAGATGTGCTAGAAACTATTGTCACTTGGATTTGCACCCTATGTTGGAGAGGTTTGACAATCTTCAAAAATCCAGTGAAACATTGAGATGATCTCCAGGTGTGGGACGCTGCAAGAAGGCCAAATCTCTAGAGAGAAGTTGGTTCCTTTGCTGAATAAGAGATTTATCTATTCCTAAGACTAAACCTAATCTATCCACCGCTGAGCAAAAGATGAAGAGGGATAAAACTAGAATTTAATGGGGTGATACACCATGTTTGAATACGAAAGCTCTCACAGAACTAGAAATACAAAAAATAACTAGATACAACTAATGATTCACACAAATCTAGCAAATTCTTAGCAGAGGTAAAGAAATGAACAAGATTGAGAGGAAATAAACATTCATAGACAATCAAGTTCAAATTACACAAAGCTAAAACAACAAAAAAGGTAAAAACATAGTGTAATTCATAAAAAGGAAAGGCTACATCAAAGGAGGGATTTGTTCGGAGTACAAAAATGTCTTTGTATCCAACCCTCATTACATTTTACAAATATCTATATATAGAATTTGATTTACATTAACTTCAGTCATTTCATCAATAAATTCACCACCATGGGCTTGCTAGAAAATATCCCTATCAAAGGGAATGTCTATCTACAAAAATTAATGCAGAAAAAATCTTGGATCATGGAGTATCTAAAAGATATTTTGCCTTCAATGCAAACAACTAATTCGTCACCTGCAATCATAAATGCAAAAATATGTACAATGGGGTAGTTGAGAAGATTAGATTCTACATTAATGGTAGATGAAGAAAATCAAAAAGATTTTCCCTCCAAAAATCCTTTTCATAGAGCTTTTATAGCATTTCAAATATTTAAATCTAAATATTTGAAGTTTACAATATATTACAACTCTATTTTTCTCTTTTTAGTCTTTTCAAGAAATTCTAGCCTAAATTCTACCCTATCAGCAAAATTTACTTTTTCTAAACCATTCTATTATGTTTCTACACATTTTCATCTTCATTCGCCAACTTTTCACTTTTCTGAACATTGGCTTGTTCTGTCTATTTTTGCCCTTATCGATAAAATATTCTTTTCTTGAACTATCTCTGCTTATCTTCTTTTGCCCTTATTAGAAAAATGTCACTTCTCTAAACTCTTCTTGCTTGCTCCTTTTCATCTCTATTTTTGCCTTATCGGCAATAAGCATTCTTTTGAACCATTACTCACTATATTCTACCCTATCAACAAAACATCATTTTGCTAAACTTTGATTGTAGGGGTAGCACCAATCTGCCTCTTGGGATAGATTATGTTGAGTAGGGACTAAATCCCTAACTGGAGTCACAGCCAAAATCTATTGGATAGGTTGAACTATTTGCAAAGGCTGAGTAGGGTTTGAGTTTTGATATCTATTTTGTTGGTAACCCTGATTCTAGTTTTGGTTTTTGTTTGGATTGTAACCTTGATTCTAATTTTCATTGGATCACTACCCCTGATTATAATTCTGATGTAGTTTGGGGTAGTTTAAATATCTATTTTTGTTCAATTTATTGGCCACATCGGTCACGAAGGTTTCAAGGTCACTTCTCTTTTGAGGAGGGGAGGAAGTTGAAGCTTAAGGCTCTAGGATGGGAGAAACAATAGGTTGCTGGGATGGTGAAGGAAACTCTAGAAAAAGAGGTACAAGAGGCCAAGAAGCAATTTTCCAAGCCTATATTAAAGACAATTTTTATCTTTTAAAGTTGTCTCATAAGCAACGGGTAGGGTTTCAAAACCCATGGATTACATCATCATTGCAATATCAGAATTTAAAGCTCTTAAAAAGTACAAAAAAGTATCTTGTGGAGATGGCATGAGGGTAGATGGAATTCTATCCCACGTCCTCTAGAATATGAAGTTGAAATTTGCCAACATCTCACTTGGGGCTCTTTTGATTGTTTACAGTTGTTCTAGTACCAAGACATTATTTGCCCTCTCTCGAAGTTGCTTGTAATGTTTCTCTCCCAACTCATCCTAGTCATGCATTGAAGAAAGGGGTAAGCTCCTAAACCATTAAAGAGCTCTCCCTTTAAAATATGAAACCATGAGCCTAACTGCAACATCTTCATGCTAGATATGATGGACTGAGCACATCTTGGATATGTCTTTGATGTGCTCAACAAGGGTTATAGAACCATCACCCATAAAGGGTGAAACACTCTTTAGGGCTATAATTGGTATATCATTATAAGTAGCCAAATCTAAAGGGCCTCCTCCATTAAAGGTCACAAAAGGCATATTCCTTGCCATAATGGGGATATACAAATTTAAAATAAGAATATGTAGCCTCTACTTGTGTGTTAAAACTTAATAGGAGGGGCTGTAGATTGAGCTCTTAGATGAGGTAAAACATGGCTGCTATTCCTTCTCATAGGAAACCTTTATAACCTAGATCTTCTCCTTGAAGTAGCATTAGGTAATTCAGTAAATTAAAAGTTACCTCTTGAAGATGCCCTTTTTTGCATAGGCATAAAAGATGGCACTGATCAAACTCAGAAGTAAGAAGATTGTAGATTCACCAAGTGCATGAAAAGTCTAGCAAAGTGTAGAGTATTGAGAAGAACACTAGATTCTCAGCTTGATTCTTTAATTTAGATTTCTCATAGCCCCACTAGACATGCCAGAATCTGTTGTCACTTGGATTTGCACCCTATGTTGGAGGGGTTTGATAGTCTTTAAAAATCCAGTGAAACATTGAGATGACCTCAAGGAGTGGGACCCCGCAAGGAGGCCAAATCTATAGACAGAAGCTAGTTCCTTTGCTGAATAAGAGATTTATCTATTCCTAAGACTAAACCTAATCTATCCACCATTGAGCAAAAGATGAAGAGCAATAAAACTAGAACTTAATGGGATGATACAACATGTTTGAATACGAAATCTCTCACAGAACTAGAAATACAAAAAATAACTAGATACAACTGATGATTCACACAAATCTAGCAAATTCTTAGCAGAGGTAAAGAAATGAACAAGATTGAGAGTAAATGAACATTCATAGACAATCAGGTCTAAATTACACAAAGCTAAAACAACAGAAATGGTAAAAACATAGTGTAATTCATCAAAAGGAAAGGCTACAATAGAGGAGGGCTTTGTTTGGAGTACAAAAATGTCTTTGTATCCAACCCTCATTACATTTTACAAATATGCATATATAGTATTTGATTTACGTTAACCTTAGTCATTTCATCAATAAATTCACCACCATGGGCCTATCAAAAAATATCCTGGTCAAAGGGAATGTCTATCTACAAAAATTAATGCAGAAAAAATCTTGGATCATGGAGGAGCTAAAAGATATTTTGTCTTCAATGAAAACAATTGATTCATCACTTGTAATCATAAATGCAAAAATATCTACAATGGGGTAGTTGAGCAGATCAAATTCTGCATTAATGGTAGATGAAGAAAATCAAAAAGATTTTCCCTCCAAAAATCCTTTTCATAGAGCTTTCATAGCACTTCAAATATTTAAATCTAAATATTTGAAGTTTAAGTTTACAATATATTACAACTCTATTTTTCTCATTTCAATCTTTTCTAGAAATTCTGGCCTAAATTCTACCCTATCAGCAAAATTTGCTTTTTCTAAACCATTCTATTCTATTTCTACACTTTTCATTTTACGTATCCTATTTTTTAAAATGTATTTAGGAGGTAAGTAATAATGTATATGATGGCCCCCTATTGTTAATGAATGACTATAAACTTACCATTTTGATGACATATTATTGCTTTCTACTGATATTTGTGTATGGACTCCTATTGATAAATTTTATATAAATATTTTTTAAAAAAATGACACTTCTTCCTTAATCTCTATATCTATTTAAAGAACTATTCTAAATGATTCTCTACTTATATGCACTACCAAATTTAAAGCCTCCTTAGTATCCTTTTAAATTCCTACTCAAGTTTCTCAATTACTTCCTATACTCTAGCATACCTTGCCACATAGAGGTCCTTCGATGCTATTGATTTTATCCTTTATTTCTATTCCCCCCATAATCTACTTATTCATATCTATAATTATATATAATAATTCCCATATCTAAAACATTCCTTCATCTACCTCCTTAAGCAATTGATCATCATTAAGGGGTTGATTTCCATTAAAATATAAAATTTTACATTTATCCTAATACTCTCAATTAAATACCATTTTATCAATTAGTTTTAACCATTGGGGCTTAAAAATAATAATCTATATTAGAATGGATTGATTTTACAAACTCATTTGGATCCTCCAAGCTCTCAAGGTCCTCACAATAAGAATTAAATTTATAGATTGGGTGGTAGGGATTAGACACACTCGGGAAGATATCTATGAGATAAATTATATGATGAGAATTAAATTTATATATATGCCCTAATAATTAAACCACTTAAACCAATTGTCGATTTTGCAAAGAGGATAGCTATATTTTGAATGTTCTCTCTTAGTCAAAGTCATTTTTCTTTGAGGATAGATATATTTTGAATGTTCACTCTTAGTCAAAGTAGTATTATTTTGTTGGTTGTTATATATTTAGGATGAATGTTTCCTTATATAGTAATTATAATTATAGATAAATATTCAAGTCTAAAAAGATATGATTTCTAGAGTGGATACAATTTTTATAAATACATTATAGTTGCTCATTTAAGATGAAATTTGGTTAGCCATGGATTGACATTTTATTCCTATATTAATTTGAATTGAACCACATGGATATATTGCATTAATGATATGGAATAAAATATCTGACATGAACATTAAATATGTAAATTTCTAGGTAAATTTAATTCCCTTAAGCCATTTGAGGAGGATAAACTCAATGAACAATCATATTTTAAGAGGGAGTATTAGATGCTCCATTATCAATATGATCATGCTAACATATTCCTAGATCATGGTTTCTATCAATTTTATTCTTTTATCAAGTGGATCTATTGTGTGATCCTAATGATATGGACTAGGTATATGTAGGGAACCATAAGATTATGGGAATGTGTGATTCTGATTTTATTTTTAATGTGAAACTAAGTAATTAGTCTATAGATTTGACTAATTTGTATCTTATTTGTGATTCAACATATCTAGAAATCTCATAGGGATTACAATTATAAAAAAGGAATATATACTAGCAGATGCACCTAAAGGAGGTTGAAGGATTACACTGATAGAAAACTATATGTACTAGGTGTTTGTTCATGGGTACATATGGATGTCATGTGCTGCAAATTCTAATTGTATGTGGCTAGATTAAGTAATTAATAATAAGTGCTAAATAATACAATGAAATAAACTTAGACAAATCTAGATTTTTTTCTCAAAGAAATTAAGTATTATCTAATTTTTAAATGTTTGCATACAAATTAAAAACATAAAGCAATGCAAATGAAAAACTAAAACTAAACCTAAAATGGTAGTCTCTTTACCGTTAAACGGTAAATAAAAATTGTTTTTCAGTTTGCAGGTGTGATTGAATCTCATTTTAGGGTTCATATTTTTGTTTGAAGGGTAAATATTTTTGTTTCTTTTTCAATTTGAGGCATGATTGAATCTCATTTTACAATTCATATTTTTGTTTGAAGGGTAAATATTTTCATTTCAATTCAATTTAGGCTATTTTTTTTTGTTTAGGGTAAATTTGTAGTTTCAATTCAATGTAGGGTTTATATGTTTTGCAGGAAGATTCAAACAAAAAATAAAAACCTAATTTACAAAAATATAGAAAATAAACCTAAAATACAAATAACAAAATATAGAAAATGCAAAAAAAAGGGAAAAAATCACTGACCTATACTTTTGGATGGATGGAAATGGTGCTCTTGATCTATTCTGGTTCTCCTCTGGTTGTTGGTGAAAATGAGCTCGCGGGCCATTTTTTAAAAATTAAATACTTTTACAAAATATGATCCCGTTTTGTGGAACATGATCCTATTTCTTGATCCCAGGCTCGGGATCCCGCTATGAAATGGGATCCTATTTTGAATTTAGGCTCAACATCCCAATCCATAATGGGATCCCATTTTGTTTTGCTCGATTTCATTTTTTTCCTAAGTCTGAAACTTCCACAAGAAGTGGACTCAAGTCCGTACTTTTACCCTAGAAACCATTAATGGTTTAGGTAAACCATTTAGAAAACCACAAGAGGTACCACACCCAAAAACATGGGTCCAAATTATAATGTCCCTCATTAGTCTTGGTCCTCCTAGCTATTTTTAGCAAATTCCTTATACTCTTAGATTGTCATAAACTGTCATATTTGACCACCCAAACTTTGAAACCCTAATTTTTCCTTATTGATCCCCCTCAAAGATGGTCCATGACAAGTGTCCAACCCTAGGTCATAATGTTGGTCAAGATCCCAAGATAACCTCCCTCTTACATGGTCTTATGTGTCATAAGAATCTTTTTACTTAATGATATTACAACTCCACAAGATGTTGGCAAATGGCCAAATTATGCCGTATAAAACTAAAATTTCTACCTCCTCATGTGAGGAAAAAATTTACATGGCACCTCTAGATGGGAAGCCAACTCTCCCACAAGAAGAAAAAATAAACAAAAGATGAAATAATGAATACATAAAAAAGTATTAAAATGAACATTAGGAATTCAAGGTTGAGATACCTTTTTCCAACACTCTAGAGCTATTTCAAGGTTGCAATCTAAAGCTAAGCTTTAGTGCTTCTTCAAAAAGATAATCTTTGAAGATGATTTTTTTCCAATATTTATGTATAAAATTATTCCTACTATACCAAAACTTACATCTTTTGGCCAAGAAAAGAGGTTAGATCAATCAACATTTAAACATCAATGGTAATCAAAATTGAAACCAAAATACATATCCTATTTTTCTACTCTAAGTAAGCTATAAATCCTAAACTAATCCTAAATCTACCTTAAAGGTCATGGTAAAGGTGGAAGAGGAGTTAATTTTTTAGTAAAATATGAAACACTTTATAGTCACATCAACTTGATTTAGTGGAGTTGTCTCTTATTGGTGAGGATTGCATTGAGAATAAATTTCTAAACTTAGTGGCTAAGTATTGTGGTGCAGAACTTGTGTGTTATCAAGAAGGTCAAGATGCTTTTACATAAGGAGAAGATCAAGATAAAATTATATATTAGTTTCTGAGCAACAATTTCTATACATAGAATGCAATGAATAACATGAAAATAGGAGACAAATTGAATGTCAAGGCCTTTTATATGGGGTGTATCAAATTGATCAATATGTTGATCCTATGGATGATGGCTTAGGTCTTATCTATTACTCATAGATATAAGAGTGCAAAACAATTATTTTATAGCTAGGTTGTAAGATTTATATGAACTTGAGCATTAACATTCAATATAGCCTAGATTGAGATTACACTTAAAAAAGAGATATTTCAATTTGAAGTTCAACGAAAACTTTTCCTCCATGTTGATTTTATTGAAAATATGTGCCTAATTGGTGTTGTCATTGATGTCAACATATCCTTGTTTTCATTAGTGTCAACTATATCTTATTCTATTGCTTGTTTAGAAGACTTGGATGTTGAGAATATTGAGAAAATTAGCCTCTCCAAAAGAAACAAGTGAGTTACATATCTCTCTGTTAGAGACAGTGAAGATAGTGCAGTTTAGTGAAGTAGATTGCTCCACATTCCCACTAAGATGAAGATTAGAGTCTGCAGATTAAAGGGTTTATAGAGGATTGTCTGAAGTTGGTCCAGTCAAGATTTGAGAGGTCCGCATAGAGAATTGGTGAAGTTATGTCCATTTGAGTAGAACTAGGTTTTGTAGTTATTCAGAGGTGACAGAGTGATAGAAATTTGGTCCGGATTGATCACGTTAGAATCTTATGATCTATAGATCTAGAGGTGTGTTTGGGATGTCAGTGTGTATCCTCAACTCAAGTGGTTCATCATTTGGAGGTCTGCAGACAATCTTTCTAGTATGACAATCATGACAGTTGGTGTTCTTGAGTTCCTAGATGAAGGTGCAAGTGCTTCTCATCATCTGAGGTGGTGCGATTGTTCTTGCTGATTTCTTTGTGTTTGTGGTGGTCTCTAAATCGAGTGCCTGTTGTGTGTTGGAATTGGTCTGGACAACTGAGAGGGGGGGTGAATCAGTTGTCACACAATTTAAACTTTTATTCCTTTAATATTCTTTTACAACTTCTAATCAAATTAATGATATAAACATTAAAGCATGAATCAATGACACATGAGCAAAAACATAAACAACACACTTGACACCAATAGTTTTGACGTGGAAACCCGGTTAAGGGAAAAACCACAGTGGGGGTTAACCCACAAAGATTATACTCTATTAAATGTATTACAAAGGGAATGCACATGCATTCAGGCTCACTACCCATAGCTTACCACTCAAAAAGAAGGCTCACTACCTATAGCAGGCTCACTGCCTACAGAAAGAAGATTACAATGAATTTGAACTGATGATTACTATCTATAAATGCAAGGATTTAGTTCTGGTTAAGCACAAAATACTGACTTTATACACTTCATCTTCACTCTACCCTATTTACTGTTCTTCTGACATCTGAACCTTAGATCTCTGCTCTTTTCACACTTATTCCATAGTCACATCACACACACCACAATAAATTAACTCCATCGGTTATATATATCCACATCATGATACTTAATCACTTTTCAGTCAGCTTCAAGAATACTTAGAACTTTGTTGAAGACTCTGCTTTATTGGCTAAATCCATGCATAACTTGTAACAAAGAATAGAAATTGCATTAAAAAATCATCAATCATGTTGGCCACTATCACTAATCATCACAAATCATCCAACTAACAACTTCCATTTATCTGAAACTAAGATCAATCACAAGGTCGGCCTGTTCTTCTACTGTCGACACTATCTAGCTGTAACCCTATACTCAGATGCAAATAACTTTTGAATCCTTCATCACCAGAAGTTAAGATTCTAGATTTAGATTGCCCTAACTATCCTTATGACTCATTCAGGTCGACAACATACTCTGATTTACCACCGAAGAGATCCAGACAAAGATACTGGACCCTGCCACATTCTATGTTTCTGTCAACCTAGACTTAGATAAATTCTAATTCTGACTTCTGGCATGAGAAAATTGTGTTATGCAGATGAGTGGAATAGTCTTAGTTTCCATCAATGACAACACCTATCATGCGAAGCAATGTCTCTTGCCAACAATCTCCCCCTTTGGCATTGATGGCAACACATAGTGAAAAATGACTAAGTGTTACTCATTTACTCCCCCTTACTCTATACTCTTATGCTTCTCCACTGATTTTGGAGCTCCCCCTTTGTTGGATTCCTCATTTTTCACTGTTCTTCACTCCCCCTTTGACATTAATAGAAAAGGATGGGGTTTGCAAGACAAAAATTCTCAAAAATCATATATATAGTGCCACATATGTACACCTAATCATTAAGTTAAAATTACATGAACTTGACAATATCTGCAAAACTGATTTTCAATTACTCAAGTTTAGAGGCCCAACTTCTTTTCATGCCATCCAAAACTGAGATGTGTCCACTCAATAGAAATGTGTATGCTTCTGCCTTTGTCAGATCTGAAGGATCACTTGTCTGAACTGCAATTTGAGCATCTGATAATGCATTAAACATTGTTTCTAATTTGGGGGCAATCAATCCTTGGAGCTCACACATTCTCTTCATAATATTGCCTTTTTCTTTAACAAGCTTCTTTATTCCATTGCTCAAGATGATTACTTGACATTCCTGAGTTGTAGGAGAAACTACTAGAGGATAAAAATTTTGAGATAGAGTTGATAGTTTTTGTTATTGCTCCTTTATCTTCTTCTTAATATCCTTACTGACTTTGGGCCGGGATAGATAAAATTTCCATATGTAACCTCCATCATTTAGAGCATTTTGAATACTTTTTATACTAATACCAAGTATCCTCTTATCACACCCTATTAGGCTCTTTATTTCACTAAATTTCTTATCTAAAAATTCATTTTTGACTTTAGTCTCTGCAGACTTCTCAAAAGACACAAAATGTGTACTTACAAAACTTACAAGATTCTTAAGATTTCTAGAAGGAGAGTCAGAAGGAATCTTCTGGAAGGTTGGCAATATCTTTTCCAATACTTTAGTTGCAAGGCCTAGCAGCTCACTATCCTCAATATGAGATTTCATCATCTTTTCTCTTGCCTTTGCTTGTGTGAAGGATGCTATCTTCATTACTTGAACTAGAGAGAGAGCATCTAGTTTGATCAGTCCTTGAAACAACTTTGGTTCATCAAACTCAAGTATTTCTTTACTCAAGAAACTTTTCATAGCATCTGTAGTGTCTCTTGCCACCATTTCTGGACCACTTTCCTTTTCTTAAGTTTTTACAGTATCAGGATTATCAACATTTGTACCATCTTCTTTATCTTCGTTATTTTTGACTTGTTCTTCTTCTTCACCTTTCTTTGTGTTATCTATAGTAGGATTCTTTCCTTTGACTTCACTATTTGCAATCTATTCCTGAGGATCTTGTGTGGCAGCAATATTCTCAACATTGTCTTCCTTTCCTGATTAATTTGGAGAAGTTAGAGTTTCTCCTGCATGATTAGTTTGATCCATCATCTCTGCATCTTCTATGTTTATTTGTTCCTCTTCTAGAACATAGGAGTCATCAACTTTGGTTTGTTGTTCATCAGTTTTCATCTTTTCAATATCTAGGATTGATGGATCAATACGATCGTTAGTCTCGTCCTTAAAAAATGGAATATTATGTCTCTTCAATGCTCTTAGAAGTATTTCCTAAGTTTCTTTAACTATTTGGTCCAATTCTCCAAGCATCAATTTGTTCATTCTCTTCTTGCTCCTGAATTAATCCTTCACTTCTTTGAATATCATATTCATTTGAACTTGAGTGATTTAAGGGCATAGTTTTATCAATACATGCTCTCTAGGTTCCATATCCTTGCTTTTTGCATTTTCTTTCCTCAATTCCAAAATGTTTGTAAGACTTGGAGGGATCTTAGAAGTTATTTCAATCAAAGCCTTATTATAGATATTCAGATATCTAACAGTTGCTTCCTCTAACACCCTCTTATCTATGTCACTGTATTCATCATAAAATTTAGTCATGGGTTTCAGATTTCCATCCACAGTGACTAATTTAATTACATCTTCTACCAAAATTATGGGCTTCTCAACATATGTATCTGTCTTCTGCCTTTTGCTTACCTTTTTGCCTCTAGAGGGCTTCTCCTTAGTCATCTGGGCAGCTTTTGTTCTAGAGGCTTTCAACTCCTTTACCTCAGCATCTGAATGTGTTTCTTCTTCATCAACTTTTGTGCTCTTATAGGTTCTTGTGGCCTTTGTTTTCACTCTATTTCCTTCTTTTCTGGATGATTTGTCTTCTAGTTTCTTAGGATTGGTAGAGTTTGGAGAAATAGGGGCAGTAACAGAGCTCCTAGTAGCCCTTGATGTGGAAGATGGTTTTACCAGAGTACTTCCTTGTTTCTTATCTTGTTTCTCTTTCTCATCCTTTTCAGTTCTTTCTTTGAATTGCCTAACAACTTTGTTTGTGAGACCTAGATTCTCGGCTAACTGCTCAACTTCTTTTCTTACTTTTCTTTTGGTTTTAGGTTCTTTGAGCTCAACGTGCAGTTTCAAACTTAACTCCTCATATGTCCCAAATCTTTCAACTGTTGTATCCTTTGGCTTGCTCAATATGTGTTGAGAATACATATTCCAAAGTTTCTCATCAACCTCATAGCCCGTAGATATAATCCATGTAGTTCTGGGTTCCATAGCTTCCATTAGGCATTGATTAGTGTTAACCATAAAACATATCTCATCTTTATATTTGTGCACAATGGATTTGGGAATTCTCTCCCTTGCATGCATCATACCCTGAAAATTCTTAAGATATCCCCAAACTACTATTTTCTGTGTTTTATAGTCACCAATATTGTTTAGATGATCTCTGATCTGAATAGCAACTAGCTCATCATTAGTCCAGTGTACACATTTTACTCTGGGTACCTCATTCATAAAGTAGAAGAGCAAGCATAGAACCAATGTACCATATTTAAAAGTATTTTTCTTATCTTTCTTGATTTTGTTTAGGTTCTCAATCATCTGATTCTGCAATAATTCACACAAATCATAAACAACATTTTCCTTTAGCATCTTGTATGTAGCATATATGACTTTTCTAGAAATAGAATTCTCCCTGCTAGAGTGATAAATCTAGTAGCCAATCACCATGGAAGCAAACTTAACATCCAGTTCTATAATGGCATTGATGGTCATTGCTCTCTTATCAAACTTCACACTAGTTGCATTGATAATAGTTTGGTTTTTCACAACTTTCAACATTGGTAAGCCACCGATTAAATTTAATCCAGTCACAATTCTGATAGCATCCTTGGTAATATTGAATGGTTTTAGTATCCATATGAATTCATCATGCATTTAATTCAAACATACCGGACCCACTCATCTTCATCAAATGTTGGAAACTTCATATCTGAATAAAGTGTTTATCTTGTAGTGCCTTATACTCGGATTTAAGGTCATGGTTCTCATCCCTGAGATGATTCTCAAATAAGTCTACATATCTTAAGTCTCCAAATTCATCTATGTTTCCATGAACATAAACCCTAATATCTTCAACATGCAGCACACCATGTGGAACACTTGAAAAAACACCTAATGGGTTGTAACGCCCCACCATGAAACACTAGAGAACAACACAATTACACTAAACAAATCGGACAATTTTTTTTTAAATACAAGGAATAACAAGGTAACATTTAACTTATCTATACTAAGTAACATTCTCCCAGGGTTCCATGGCTGCATTACTGACAAAACTACTATCATGTTCTCTCACACATCACACATTAACTTGACAACAAGATCCATTCTAAATTTATTACATTAATTGAATAACCTTATACATTCACATGGCATCACATAAATAATCATCCATAACAAATACAACTACAGTTTTTCATACATATGAGGATACAACATAATATTGTCTACATCACCAACTTTCGTTTACATTGGAATTACAAACATTATTAATAACCTGATACACAGGATGGTACATGAGCATAAATAACTATCTTCATAAACTGGTACATGATCTGAATCTGCTACAGGAGTTACAACCTTCTTGCACGCGAATAATGGCAAGGAAAAACCAATGGAGATAAAGCACATCCACCCAACCATGTGGAACCCTGAGGTCCACCCCCCGTGCTAGGAGATAACATAAGGTCCCACAACATCATACAGTTAGGTAGACAAGTGCCTATTAGGAACAAGGACTAAACATAACTCCATCACAACACATGACAACATCACAAACAACTCAATACCACTTCTAGAGGCAACACACGACAAATGGGGAGAATACGACTAGGGAATGCTAGGCTGCAATAGGGAGAGTGTCATCGCACAGTCCTAACATGGGTTATCCTGACAGCCTCTCACTAGGCACCGGGCCCCATCTATGGTTATCATGACAACCTCTCACTAGGCGCTGGCCCCATAGGGTGACTCATGTTGATCTTGCCGACCAGGCCTTCTCTACCCATCCTTAGTCTAAATGAGCACTACAGGCATGGGAGAGGAAATCCAATTATCTTGTTAATGTGTATTTTACCCTTTTTCCCCCCAGTTTATTTTTAGGTTTTCACTTAATTAACAACTTTCAATGGGTTATCCTGACAGCCACTTTGGGCGCCGGCCCCACATTGAAAGCCACTCCCCTACCTGCATCTAGAAACTCAAACCATCAAGCAAGACAATCACTTTCATACTGATAAGTATACATAAACAATGCAAGACATTTCCCTTCTTGCATACAAAACATAGTCACGATAACCAACCTTTAGATCATTGTCCGAAAACTTCTAGTCATCAATCGCAATAATCATAACACATATCCAGAGCAAGGTATGGGTCATCTTGCTCTTCCAATCACAGATATGAACCAAAATAGTTTCTCATTACAATGACAAGATCTCCCCATTTCCATACTAATCACAAGCTTGATATCAACACATACATGAAGGAAATTTAAACCCATTGAAATAAATTCATGACACAATATGTACATCATCTTACATTATTGTTTACCAAGACCCACATACACCGATAAGAGACATAATGTTCTTACAACATCTTCATTTCAAGACAACTATGAATAGAATACATACGAACAAATCCTATTACCTTATGCCTCTGGAACCTAAACTTGACAATTTTCACATAGATCCACTCTCATGAAAATTTTGCTTGCAATAAGAGATTTCAACTAATCAACTCACTGACAACATAAATTTTTATTACAAAAGCAATTCAATCTCTTAGTCATTCAGTTACCTATAGGTTTCACTTTTAAGGCTAAAATTTTCAAGTCCAATGTTGTTTCACCTAACTCCAAGCTTTCAACCCAACTTCAACTTAACAAAAGCCTTATGAAAAGATCTTTACCAAACCAATCAACCTAGATTACATTTCATCCACACTAATTATTTAATCATATCAATTTACATTTAATCATATTAACAACCAAATACAAGTAATATCTCCACAATAATTCATATATCTTCGATCTAGTTTAATAAATATTAATTCTATCTGATATAATAAATCAGTCATCAATTACAAATAAACATAACCTTCAAGCTAAACAAATGCATAGGTAATACTAGTTACAAAATTCTTATAAATCAATTACTTCTTACAATAATTATACCTCTAATTCCAACCTACCAATCCAATTCCCAATCTTAACAAATCATTATCAAGAAATCATAATAAATTCAATAACAATTTAAATTAAATTTATTAACAACTGAATAATACATGCATCAAACATAATTTATCTATCTTGAGCATATGCCTTATAATTATCTTAATAAATTATTCCAATGTAATAAAAACAATCATTATAAAGCTCTTTAATTGGAAAGATCATGATATCAAGCCCTAAACTGATGGGACACAAGGTTTTGGCATATCTACATGCATGCAGAACTAATTTCCCACAGTGTGACACTGAACTTGGTGCACAGAATTAAACTGTAAGTCATGTGAATGATTTAGCAGAAAAATCGACTATAGAAATGTGTTGAAGATACTAATGATCATCAATGACGTCCCTTCAGCAACCTACTTTCCTTCCTCACGTATCACAGTATAACCTAAGGCAATTTTTGTTCTTCCTAAATGAATTAAAAATGCACATTACGTAATAGACTTCAGATCCACAATATAACCATATGGCTATGCCTTGAAGTCAAATCACCAATGACTATAATACAATCATAAAAACAATATTAAACTTATATACATCAAACTGTTCTAAATCTAGATATAGATTAAAGAATTACTCATGCAAAACTCGATATACTCGGACTAACATGTTGAGATAAATTAATCAGAAAAGAGGTTATAGTTTCTGGCATCTCAGGGTATAATACTTATCAAATGCAAATAGAATTTAATATAAATATGGTAGACACAAACATACAGTTATGTGAATAACTAATGCCGATTTATGGCTGCCAAAACTTAGGGTTTGAGAATAAATATCGCCATTATATGGCATACGTTAGCTCAAGGGTACAGGAATATCTATCGCCAACATATGGCAAACATAAGCAATAAGATATATATATATATATAATAAATACCTATTGCCAATATATGACAGACATAGAAATATATGCAGATCTAATTCTAATTTATGGGAAGATGCAACCCTAAATCTTAATGAAGATCAATTACCAGCTTGGCCGGCCCTAAGCGTCTTTTATGGGTAGACTTACAAATATTAGGCACCCGAAACTATGCCGAGGTAAGAAAAAGATTTTGAAAGCTTTTGAAATGGGCAAGGTGAATCATATTCCCTGCCCTATGCCTGCGTCCATTCCTCATGCGTCAAAATGGGAGCTTTGGAACATCGTATGGACATCCACCGAGGGGTACAGAAGATGGTTTACAGACAAAAAGAGCTGGACATTCACATGAGCATTCCTATTGCACTTCAGCTTAAACAATTCATAAGAGCACATGGTTGACAATAACTCAACGAAAATGACATGTAGTCGGTGCCACCCAAAAGATCACAAGTTTGACTACTCTGCAGGCTGGACAAACGTGTGCATTTGACAAACAATAAAAGATTTCAACTTTCAAATATGAAAGCAAGTTATACAACACATTCATCCAAATACTTGTCCATACACAGGATCATAAAACCACAAGCCTCACTGCATAAATATCCAGGTAGATATTCTAATTGTTTCAAGTCAAGAATCATATCAAGAACATTCACTTAAAACATTGTTTTACCAGCTTTTTTATTAAGTTGCTTCAAGTTTGATATTTCAAATGCCAAAATGACATCGCATCTAATTTTGATGTAAATCAACCCTTACTGCAATCTCGCCACAATGAGCCTGCCATTTCATTCAACCAAGAGATATAATTATCTAGTGTTCCTTTCATATATCGTAACATGAGCATCAAGTTCCATCGTCCTTCATATATAAGAGTACATCATATCACTCATATTTCTCTTGCAGAGATGCTGAGACAATGGAACTAGGAAAACGTATGACTCCAATGTAGATGAAATCGTGTGAATTATCTACTATTAAACACTCGACACATATTAGAAGCTATTTTAATTTCATACGATGAACTTCATATTTAACCGCCTTCCTTCTCTAAATTTGGAACCCTAGAACTGTCTACCATTATCCCCAAAACTGGTGACGGGAAAAAAAAAATATATTATTTACCAATTTATTTAACAAACATAAATAGGTTTATTTACTAATTCACTGAATCTTTATTGTATTTCTATTTCCTTTCTTTCCATCTTATTAAGAGGGTCGTTTATTTCTTGAATGCAGTAGCTCACAGATCACAAGGGTTGAACTCATTTTCAGCTTAGAAAACACCACGACAGATTATCAATTCTGCCAAATTCTCCCACCACTGTCACGAGAATGCATGGGGTTTATAAGGATCAAAACTAGCATTTGGTTCCTTTACTGAGAGTTAGATGGATAAGTCTGATCCCAATTTGGAGTTTGTTAACAATCCACACTCATGACTAGAAAGAACTCCATGCAGTAAATGAGATTTTGTATTTTCTAGTCTTTCTATAAATTTGAGATAGCCTTGTAGGAGACAAGCTCCAAACATGCCACTTCCTCAGCTGATACGATAAGCGTTGGGATAACAGACCCACACCACTTCCCCACAGAAAATAAAAGCTAATCTAAGCATGGGGACTTGGCATTTTGGCCAAGGAACTTGACCGTAAGGTCTTTATAGATGAGAATCTGATTGATAGACCGGACATGGGAAGAAGAAGATACGAATTCACCAAAAAATACAATGGTTTGAGGCACTAAGAACCTTTAGACTCCCACTCCATAAATCAGGGAGGGGAAAGGGAGAAAACTGCCCTGTCAAAAGCGGTTTAAGGAATGAAGTCTTTAGGCTCTTGGAGTAGGGGTGAGAGAACTACCCCGCTTGACCAACTCTAATATTTTAACCCTAACATAAGCAAGGGCACCACAAGCCCCCTAATATAAGAATGGGATTACAGGCTAAAACAAAAGCTGAAACATTACCTAAGCATTGGACTCACAAGCAACTAAAGCTATAATATCTACCTACAGCACAGATAACTTTGTGGGTATTATCTATTTTTCAGAATATAGCCTTTATCCTGGAGGGTAATGGAATGTTTACTCTGCCTGGATTGGTTAACTGCTGAACATTTTCCTTAGCAGCCAATCCCGGAGGTTGCCCAGCACTTGGGTTATGAAAGACCAGATCTAAAATAGCTTCCTCATTGTCCAGTCAAATTTCTGTTAAAGCGAAGTCAATATAAAATGCAATAAACAGAATTGGTAATTGAGAAACAGAATTGCATAACAAGAGATTAGCGCACACACATATACATAACAAAAACCCCGCGCCCTTGCCCTTATCGAATTTAGTGTAAATAAATCTTAAAAATCTTGGGGACACAGGTGATCAAATCATATTTTAATCGCACGGTAGCAGTTATCACAAAACCAAAACAAGAGCAAAATCGGGAGCAAATAAATATAAATCTGTATTCTACTGCAATAAATAATCAGAACGCATACTTGGTTTGGTATTATTCCTCTTCCTGTGATTGCCCAAACCCTCTGGATTTGATGCCGAAACCTCTCCGGCTGCAACCTAAACCAATCTCCCCTACTTGTTGTTCCTTCTCCTCCATTCCTTCCCCTTTTCCCCCGAGAGCGAGAGAGAGAGATCTACCCTTATTTCCAGATTTTTCCCACTTTTGTAGAAGGCTTGGCACATGATCCAATGCCAACTATAACAACTATTAATTAAATTTTATCTCCTTACAGCTCATAGTTTAATTTTCAACTAACACTATAATGTTTTATTTTAGTATTATACTATAGATATATATTTATCATATATGATATAATTATTTATACCTTATTTGTATAACCTTTGAACCGTGACACAAATTAATTTATGTATTTTATTTAGTATACCCTGAGTAATAATCTGAACCTTTTTACAAACATAACTATGAGATATATTGTTCCCTAAACTAAAATAAATATTGCGAAGTCATAATAAAATATTAAGATGCTAAAACTTATTTACATCTATAATTACCCCCAAATAACTCAATTTAATAACAGTAATTCACATTCAAACAACTTAGGATAATTACCTTGAGCTAGGTAATTATCAGTTATCATTTTAACCTTATTTAATATTAATAATGATAATTGATGTAATCCTGTTAAGTATTATAGTGGATCAAATAATAGCATGACTATATAACGCAATCTAGGCATACAACATAACCCATTGAGTAGAACAGCCGTTACAAGCCGAATCAAACATGTTCACAAGCCAGGCCAAAACACACTTAACCAAACAAGCTCCATCAAATATACCTCAATTGCAAGACCAGACATACTGACAGAACTGACAATTTAACTAGACATGTCATGCATCCTGATTGAGGATGATGACTTGGGATGTGGGACCTTAAGTTATCTTCGGAACAACTTATCCATTGGGTTCAAGGCACGCTTAGACCTGTTATTTCAGGTGGAGTCGATGCCAGATACCTGCATCCTGCAGCAAATGACACAGTTAAGCATATATATAAATGCACAAATCTATCACTAGGTGAAAAAGGAATCACAATATCACAGGGCACTCGCAAGCAAGTGATGTGACATCGTCCTCTCCACATCATATCAATCTAGATTAGATAACACGTGATCATAACCACTCGAATCTACCTCATTATCTGAACAGAACCATACACTAAACATATAGGTGCGTAACATTGAATAAGTCCCAGAAGCATCATCATAACAAATAAATCTAATAGAATCAGTCCATGAGATCCATAACAATTGTAGTAAGATCAACATCTTGATCATTGGAATGCAAAATAATGTCAAAGCCTGCATTATCAGTGTCGCAATAGAGGTTTTCAATAAAACACCTTAACTATCATATGAAACCTCACATAGATGAAACATCTATCTATATTGTACAACATCAATTGCATACCTTACCAATAATTATTCCTGTTATTTTACCTTCATCCTCATGCGCCTTGATCAGTTCACCTGTACATCCAAGGTGAGAACGGAGGGGCACTACATGGGTCGATTTCAATTGATTTGTGAGGATGCTTCTTAAACTTGGGTTGAGGCCTTTTAGTAATGTCAACAACATGAGGAGTAGCCATCTCAACAAATTTTAGATTCGAAACTTTACAGAGAAGCACCTTTTTCTTTCATGGGGTTAGGGTTGATCAATTACCAGTTGAATTCACTCTTCATGCTTCAATCTCTGGATTTACAGCTCAGATGCTCTTCTTCTTGTTTCCTTCAAATGTAAAGTGGTTCAAATGCATGACCAAGTGATCTTTTATCCTTTGCAAAACCTAATTTGACAATGTAATAAATGTGTTACCCCAACTTCATTTGGTTACTCTATTTCTCAAACACTTCATGAATCACTCCACAAATTTCCATATCAGCATCTTTTGTTCTGGAAATCCTTCCACAAGTTTTGAAACAATTCTAAATATCTTCTGTCATTGTACTAGATCTAGACACCCATTTACTGGCTGGGGGGATTTGATATTAAATGTAGCTCCCCTTGAGCCAATGCTCCAAATTCAATTCCCCGAGGAACTATTAGCACCGAATTCCGGTGTGGATTCATTACTATTTTTCTTGATTTTTTTCTTGACCCATATCTTGGTCATTTCATTTTGGATCTCATTCACATCAATTTTTCTTTTACCTTTGTCTTGTCTCTACTCATCCGGTTTTTTGTTTACTGGACCTCTTCTTTCATTAATCATACTTGTGCAAAATCTTGCAATATGACCAGATTTATTGCAATTAAAGCATACAACATTTCTTTGTTTATACACTTGTTTTCTTCTTGATTTGCACTGGTTAGCCATATGTCCAAATCCATTGCAATCAAAATAGTAGCCATTGAAAGAGTTGCCATTTCCTCTATTGTTAGAGTTATTTATTATCATACTTTTGCATTTATTTCATCTATGACCATACCTTTTACACTTGAAGCATTGTCTGGAGAGGGATGGATCATTTTGATTTTGCTCTGCTTCTGCACTGAGTATCTTTATGACCAAATTTATTGTAATTGAAACAATTTCCATTGAAGGATGGATATCTTTGAGCATTAGTTTGTCTTATCGGAGGTCTTCTAGGTCTGTTTCTTCCATTCCTTGGTTGGAAATTTCTTTGTTCAGATCTGGAGCTTTCACCTTTCTCATATCCAAGACCATGCTTGTCATCATCCTTTTTCTATCCTTCAAGTAGTGCTTCAAGTTTAGCTGAGCTTATCTTGAACTTCACCTTGTATTCATTTGCAACTTCTAGGTCATGTCTGAGATTGACAATTTGCCTTTGTAGTTCTCTCTTATTGTTTTTGCTTTCTTTTAAATTAGACTCTAGAAGTCCAACTATATCGTCCAACATGCAACATTCTTCGGTTCTTTCTTTTAGATTTTGATTCAGATCTTCTTCAATTTTCTTCCTATCTTCAATTTCCTTGGTTAGCCTCATCACCCCGGATTCCATCTCATGTTTTAATACAATAACTTTTTTAGTTAAGTTCTCTCATTCCTTTGACTTCTCTTTTAGAGCCTTATCCTTGTTATTGTCTTCATAATGATTCCCCAGTTGAAGAGGTTGCTCCTTCCTCTTTTCATTGGATTTTCTCAATTTTTCTTTTAAAATATCAATGAAGTCTTCAGCATTTTTAAGGTTTTCATGCAGCTCACTGACTTCTTCTCTAGATTGCTCAAGATCTTCTAAAGTGTGATTAAGCTATCCTTGAAGGTTGTATTCATCCATTTTACTGCCTTCCCAAATCTTCCTCAAGCTGTTAAACATTTTCAAAGGAACATTTCTCTAATACCAATAATTGGAATTGGTCCAAACAACTAAGAGGGGGGGTGAATCAGTTGTCACACAATTTAAACTTTTCTACCTTTAATCTTCTTTTACAACTTCTAATCAAATTAATGATATAAACATTAAACCATGAATCAATGACACATGAGCAGAAACATAAACAACACACTTGACACCAACATATTTGACATGGAAACCTGGTTAAGGGAAAAACCATGGTAGGGGTTAACCCACAAAGAATATACTCTGTTAAAAGTATTACAAAGGGAATGCACATGCAATTGGGCTCACTGCCCATAGATCACTGCTCAAAAAGAAGGATCACTACCTACAACAAGCTCACTGCCTATAGAAAGAAGATTACAATGAATTTGAACTAATGATTAGCATCTATGAATGCAAGGATTTAGTTCTGGTTAAGCACAAAATACTAACTTGATACACTTCATCTTCACTATGCCCTGTTTACTGTTCTACTAACATTTGAACCTTAGATCTCTGTTCTTTTCACACTTAATCCATAATCATATCACACACACACACCAATCACTTAACTCCATCAGCTATATATATATCGGCATCATGATATTTAATCACTTTTTAGTCAGATTCAACAATACTTAGAACTTTGTTGAAGACTCTGCTTTGTTGGCTAAATCCATGTATAACTTGTAACACAGACAAAAAGTTGCATTCACAAATCATCCAACTAACAACTCCCATTTATCCGGAACTAAGATCGATCACAAGGTCAGCCTGTTCTACTCTCTGCACTGTCTAGCTGTAACCCTATACTCAGATGCAAATAACTTTTGAATCCTTCATCACCAGAAGTTAAGATTCTAGATTTAGATTGCCCTAACTAGCCTTATGACTCATTTAGATCTGCATCATACTCTAATTTACCACCGAAGAGATCTGGATAAAGATACCGGATCCTGCCACATGCTCTATTTCTATCTACCCAGACTTAGATAAATTCTGATTCTAATTTCTGGTATGAGTAAATTGTGTTATGTAGATGAGTGGAATAGTCTTAGTTGCCATCAATGACAACACCTATCATGCAAAATGGTGTCTCTTACCAACATTGTGTTGGTGGTCCGCATTGAGGATTGAGCTCTTAGATGATGATTCATCCTTGGGTGTTGTTATTCTTTCTAGTCTTGGCCGACCTGATGCATGGTACGTGTTTGGGATGATCTAAGAGAAGTTTTATGGAGTGTGGCATGATGTTCAAGGAAGATTTGATTCCTAATTATGTTTGGTCGACAGTGTAGTGGTTCGTATGTAGCATTTTAAGTCTATTGATTGTAATTGCTTGTAATGCCTATCTTGGAGAATGTTCCAGATAGATGATTGTTTGACTGACTTTGATGTTCATTCTAAAGTCGATGACTTGTATAAATAAGTGTTGTGAAGTCATGGAAATGTGTGGATGTGAGTGAAGATGTGGATGTAGTGATGAAGTGAGTGGGGGAAGAGTAGAGGTGTTGTGCATTTCAATGGAACTGAACCTTGCATGAAGAAGATGTTGTTTCTTAGTTCAATCTTTCTGTGTTAACATTGTAAATGTTCTAGTAGGCAGTGAGCCTCTTTTGAGAAGTGAGCTCTGGGTAGTGTACCTAAAGGCAAGTACCTTCCCATTTTCTATTCTTTTAATAGAGAATAAATCTTGTGGGTTTACCCCCACTGTGGTTTTTCCCTTAATTGGGTTTCCCCTTAAAATTCTTGGTGTTATGTGTGTTGATTATGTTTATGCTCATCTTTTGTTGATTCATGCTTTCATGGTTATATCATTAATCTATTAATAAGTAGTAAAAAAGATTAAATGCAGTAAAAGATAAAAGTTTTGTGACAACTGATTCACCCCAACCCCCTCTCAGTTGTCTACCCTAACTTCAATAATTGGTATCATAGTCGATTCCTCTAAAAAGAGCTTGACCACTTGAGGAGATCCAGGATGTCGACTTACAAAAAGGATAGTCCAAGATTTGATGGAATAAATTACTCTCTTTGGAAGAGTTGCATGGACTTCCATTTTTAATGCATGGGTGATGCTTATTGGTTGATAAGAAAGGATGAGTATAAGCCCCCGGAGAATGGTCCTTCAACTCTAGATGAACTCAAAGATGCTAAAAACAACATTCAGGCTAAAGAAGCATTGTTAAGTCCCCTAACTGATACAAAAATGACAAATGTCCTGTAATTGAAAATTGCTCATGAAATCTGGAAGAAGTTGGAAACTCTATATGAAGGTGATGCATATGTCAAATGTGCTAAGTTACAGAGCCTAAAGGGTAGTTATGAAAGTTTGAGGATGAGTGAAGATGAAAACATCAACTCATACATGCAGAAGGTGAATGAACTTGTGTGCAGTATTAGGTGTGTAGGTGGAAAATTGGAAGAATCAGATATTGTTGGCAAGGTGCTCAGATCCTTACCCGCTTCATACAAGCATAGAGTTGCTGCTATTGAGGAGATCAGAACTGTGACAACTGTTACAAGGGATCAGTTGGTTGCCAAGCTTTCAGCATTTGAAATGAGTGAGTTTGGTGATTCTCTTCCTAAATCAGAATCTTCTTTTAAGGCCAGTGTTTCTGGGAAGCAAAGATTTGATCTAGATGAAAGCTCTTCAAGAAGACTAACCAGAAATGAGAAGGCAAGGAAGGAACTTGAAGCCCATTTTTCCAAAAGATTACCAAGAGGATCTAGTAAGTATGAAGGAAAGTTGCGTTTCAAATGTTTTTCTTGCAATAAGATTGGTCATTTTGCTTCAAGATGTCCAGAGAAGGTTTCAAAGCTAAACCCTAACAGACTTAGGGTTCAAAAGAAATACTACTATGTCCAAGAAGCTGTTGAAGAAGAAGTCACAGATGATGAATCTGATAAGGGAAGTACTTCTGTAAATGAATGGGTGGTCATTTCTATCAAAGAAGAAGATTCGGTGCCTACTGAATCTGCTAGCTATGTGAATGTGGAAAGTGCCTTGGCTGCTCAAGTTGAAGAAAAGGATGAATGGGTGATTGATAGTGGATGTTCTCATCATATGACTGGTGATAAAAGTAATTTTGTAAGTTTGGAAAGATATGATGGTGGAATTGTGAAGTTTGAGGACAATTCAACTAGTACAATCCATGGCAGAGGATCCATCTCACTTGATGGTAAGAATAACACTAATGATGTTTTGTATGTAGAAGGATTGAAGCATAATCTTCTCAATGATGGACAGTTCATTGACAAAGGGTATGATCTCCGATTCAAGGATGGAAGATGCAAAATTTTGGAAAGCTCTAGAACTAAGATTGCATTTGGTACACAGACTAGAGGTAATATCTTTCATTTAAGTGGTACTGGTAAAAGTTGTTTGATTGCTCAAATTGATCAGAGTTGGTTATGGCATAGGAGAATGTGTCATATAAAATTTGATAATATTGTCAAGATAAGCACTACTCAGGCTATGAGAGATCTTCCAAATCTTGTGAAACCTGCTAATAACATGTGTAAGGAATGTCAGTTGGGCAAATAGAGCAGAACTACATTCAAAAGTAAAGAATAATTTTCAAGTGGATTGTTGGAACTTGTGCACATTGACTTGTGTAGTCCTACCAAAGTTAGGAGTTTGCAAGGAGACAGATACTTTATGTTCTTGATTGATGATTACTCCCAGATGATGTGAGTCACTTTCTTGAGAGAGAAATCAAAGGCTCTTGACAAATTCAAGGTGTTCAAGGCTAGGCTAGAGAATGAGATTGGTGTGAAGATAAAATGTCTAAGATCTGATGGAGTGGAGAGTTTACCTTCGGTAAGTTTAATACATTTTGTGAAAAGCATGGAATAAGAAAACATTATCTGCTCCTAGAACTCCTCAGCAAAATGGAGTTGTGGAAAGGAAGAACCAGACTATTCAAGAGGTTGCTAGAACCATGATGATGGAGGCAAATGTTCCACATGTCTATTAGAGAGAGGCTACAAGCAGTGTTGTATACACTCTTAACCATGTGCAGATCAAAGGTAATACTGGTAAAACACCTTATAAACTATTGTTTGGTAATGCTCCTACTGTGAAATACTTTAGAGTTTTTGGTAGTAAATGCTATATCAAGAGGGATGAGATCTAGACAAGTTTGATGCAAGATGTGATGAAGGAATATTTTTGGGCTATTCTAACCAAAGCAAGGTATACCAGTGCTTTAACAAGAGATTAAAAAAGATGGTTGAAAGTGCTAATAGTAAGGTTGATGAAAGCAAGGAGAGACCTTTCAAGTTTTGTGGATATGAATCAAATGATCAAAATGAAAGTCCAATTAAAGGAAACTAAGTTCAAACTCAATCTCAGTTTTAGATTCCTCTAGTGACTCAAGAAGTTAGTGCAAATGTTGAGGAACAAGTTCAAGAATCAAAAGTCCAAGAAAATCCCAAAACTCCCAGGTATCTAAGGTTCAATCATTCTAAAGATCAGATCATAGGAGACAAAAATAAAGGTGTTCAAACTAGAAGAAGAATTGGTGAAGATCAAGAGGAGTATTGTTTGATTTCAAAGATTGAACCAAAATTAGTGAATGAAGCCTGTAATGATGAAAATTGGTTAAAAGAAATGCAAGAAGAATTAATGCAAATCGAAAAGAATCATACTTAGGATCTTGTTCCAAGACCTGAAGACAAAAAAGTAATTGGAACTAAATGGGTCTTCCAGAATAAATTGAATGAAGATGGTGAAGTTGTGAGAATCAAAGAAAGATTGGTGTGCAAAGGATATTCTCTAGTAGAGGGAATTGATTTTGAAGAAACTTTTGCTCTGGTGGCAAGAATTATAATGAGATTATTTCTTGCCTTTGCTACTTACAAAGATTTCAAATTACATTCCTAAAAGGAGCGTTACAAGAGGAAGTCTATATTGAGAAATTGGAAGGATTCCAGTCGTCTAATCAACGAGATATGGTCTATAGATTGAAGAAAGCATTGTATGGAATTAAACAAGCCCCAAGAGCCTGGTATGCAAGGTTAGATAAGTATCTACTAAAGTTAGGCTTTAGCAAAGGCACTACTGATAGTAATCTTTATTTCAAAATTGATCATGAACACATCTTAATTGTTGAGGTATTTGCTGATGATATCATCTTTAGTGGAAATGATAGCATGTGTAAAAAAATTTCTGATCAAATGCAAAGTAAATTTGAAATGTCCATGCTTGGTGAAATGAATTTCTTCTTGGGTCTGCAAATCATTCAATCAGATAAGGGCATCTTCATATCTTAGTCTAAGTATGTAAAAGAGTTGTTGAAAAAGTTTGGAATGGAGGATTTAAGGCTAGTGAGTACTCTTATGATAATCAGATGCAAGTTGAGTAAAGATAATGATTCCCCTAAGGTAGATCTGAAAAGGTTCAGATCAATGATTAGAGGACTGCTTTATCTAACTCATACCAGACCTGATATTATGAATGCAGTTGGCCTTGTTGCCAGATTTCCAGCTGATCCTAGAGAATCTCATGTTGTAGTAGTCAAAATAATTTTTAGATAGTTGAAGAAAATATCTAATTATGGCTTATGGTATCCGAAGGATGATGATTTCACTTTTCATGCATATACAAATTTTGATTGGGTAGAAGATGTGGATGACAAAAAGAGCACTAGTGGTGGTGCATTTTTATTTTGAAAGAGATTGGTTTTTTGGTTGAGCAAAAAGTAGGAGGCAATATCTCTATCTACTGTAGAGGCAGAGTATATAGCAACAACAAGCAATTGTACTCAAGTTTTGTGGATGAAGCAAATGTTGAAGGATATTAGAATTGTGTTTGAAGAGCCTGTTATAATCTTCTGTGATAATTCAAGTGCAATAAATATTTCAAAGAATCCAGTATTGGATTCAAAGACAAAGCATATATCCATCAAGTTTCACTTTTTGAGAGAGAAGGTAAATGAGAATGAAATCAGATTGGATTTTGTTTCTTTAAAGGATTAGATTGTAGATATCTTCACTAAGCCTCTACCTAAGGACACTATTGAGTATCTCAGAGGGAAGCTAGGAGTGATTACCCCTCTTGTTTAGAACTAAGGTGCACTAGTCTGCATCAGTTTGGTGTAACTCATAGCCATCTGAGTAGAACTAGGTTTTGCAGTTGCTCAGAGGTGACAAAGTGATAGGAATTTGGTCTAGATTGATCTGCATTAGAATATTATGATCTATGCATCTAGAGGTGTGTTTGGGATGTCAGTGTGTATCCTCAAATCAAGTGGTTTGTGGTTTGGAGGTCCTGAAGCAATCTTTCTAGTACGATAGTCATGATAGTTGGTGTTCTTGAGTTCTTAGATGAAGGTACAAGAGCTTCTAGTCATCTGAGGTGGTGCGGTTGTTCCTGCTGATTTCTTTGTGCTTGTGGTGGTCTTTGGATCAAGTGTATGTTGTGTTGGTGGTCTACATTGAGGATTGAGCTCGTAGATGAAGATTTCTCCTTGGGTGTTACTGTTCTTTCTAGTCTTGGCTGACCGGATGCATGGTGCATGTTGTGGATGATCCAAGAGAAGTTTTATGGGGCGTGGCGTTATGTTGAAGGAAGATTTGAGTCCTAGTTATGTTTGGCCGATAGTGTAGTGGTTTGCATGTAGCATTTTAAGTCTAGTGATTGTAATTGCTTGTAATGGCTATCTTGGAGAATGTTCAAGATAGATGATTGTTTGGTCGACTTTGATGTTCATTCCAAAGTCCATGATTTGTATAAATAAGTGTTGTCAAGTCATGGAAATGTGTGGATGTGAGTGAAGATGTGGATGTAGCAAGGAAGTGAGTGGGAGCAGAGTAGAGGTGTTGTGTGCTTTAATGGAACTGAACCTTGCATGAAGTAGATGTTTCTTAGTTTATTCTTTCTGTGTTAACATTGTAAATATTCTTGTAGGCAGTGAGCCTCTTTTAGGCAATGAGCCTCTTTTGAGCAGTGAGCTCTGGGCAGTGCACTTGAAGGCAAGTGCCTTCCCATTTTCTATTCTTTTAATAGAGAATAAATCTTGTGGGTTAATCCCCACCATGGTTTTCCCTTAACTGGGTTTCTACATAAAAATCGTGGTGTTATGTGTGTTGATTATGTTTATGCTCATGTGTTGTTGATTCATGCTTTCATGGTTATATCATTAATCTGTTAATAAGTGGTAAAGAAGAATAAATGCAGCAAAAGATAAAAGTTTTGTGACAACTGATTCACCCCCCCTCTTAGTTGTCTACCCTAACTTCAACAAATTTGAGTGCTAATGAAGGAGTGTACATGCTATAATAGAGTTTGAAGCCATATTTTCCATATAAATGGTCATAATGATAACCACTACTACTTGTGGTTTCCATGTGAGGATTATTATCATTTCTAGTTTTAGCATGGTTCTCTTGATATTAATATATTGCATGTGCTTGTGTACAAGGGGTATGATTAGTTGGAACTAGGTGATGGACACACTTTCATACTAAGGATACTTAGCTTATTCTTCACTTGTTTTTGACAAAGGCAAGTGGTTTTTAGTAATTTATCCATAGCCTTGTGCAATGGATCTTCCTTTTAAGGTCTGACCAAAAAATATTTTCAAAAACTTTCTTGCAACTACCACCTTATATATTAACATTTAATATATATATTTTTTCATATTATAGATTAAAATTTAAAGAGCATAACTATTTTTTAAACATATAAAATAAATTTTAATTTAAAATTAATAATTTTTAAAGTAATCTATGTATTTTGGATAGTAATTCATATATATATATAGTGGTGAATAAAAGACCAAATAGTGTATCAATATATATGGTGAAAACACAAACTTCAAAATGCGTCCATTAATTTTTTATGTTTTTTGTTCGATTAAAAAAAATACCCATACTTAATGTAGAAAATTTTATTCAAAATTCCTTATCAAGTTATACCATAGTCAATAAGTTATAACTTTCTCATTAAGTTAAAAATAAAAAGTTTTATTTGTAATGATAAATTTATAAATGTTAATGTGTCTATATTGAGTTTTTCAATGCCAATATATAAAGATGTCACCAAATTTTATCAACTGTAAGTTATTTTAAGTGGATTTTGTAAATGGAAATTTTCTATCCTTCAAGCAAATAAAATGAAGTTTTTTTAATATATAAAGGTGTCAATAAATTTTATAAAATGTAATTAATAAATCCAATTGTGGAAATAGAAATTTTATATCCATCAAATAAATGAAATAATGTTCTTTTAATATTTTTTTTGAATTTCATTAAATAGTATATATTTTTCTTTAAAATAAAAATAAAAATTAAGTCTATATATTTTCTATGCTAATTAGTATTATAAGTGGTGTTTTAAAAAAACTATAATTAATCGAGGTGATATTAATTAAATAAGGATGGTCATTTTATAGAAGATGACAATTCTAATTAAATCTTTAAAAAAAGTTAAAATGGGGTGATAGTTTTGAATTTATTCAAAAATTTAATAAAATATGAAATAATACTAAGAAAATTTTCAATTATAACTTAAAATAATTGGTGATTGGAAGAGAATTTTTTAAAGAAAAACATATACATGGAAGTGAGTAGGAAAAATGAAAAACTTCAACTAATAAACCAATATAATAAATCCTTAAAATGTTATAGACAAGAATAATAATTTGGACATAAAAATCCTTACAATCAAAAATTAATTTCTATGCAAGAAAATTAAGGAGGTGCTCCAATTAATAATATACAATGTAGAACTACTACAACTAAGAAGATTTAATTGAAGCCATTTTTTTTTTCTAAATGAGACCTTAATTTAATTTGGCTGATTAGTCTATTACCAAATGAATTTTATTTATAACTATCATAAACATCATCTTATAAAAAATATTTTTATTTAAGAATAAAAAATATATAGCATGTTGTCTTTGGTTGTTGACAAGGCCAATATGGCACACCCACCATTCATCTCTTTATGGATTCAAACATGTAACATTTGCGAAATCACAACTACAAGTTCACTATATAATGCATGTCATTAATAAAAATGTCAGGAATAGTAAGCACATTTTGTGTTGTGTGTTAGAAATGACGGCAACAACAACTCAAATGGAAATCTGATTACAATATGTTTATGATCTCGAATAGTGTAGATTTAACAGAGATTGCATATGAAAATGAAATCACAATATAGGAACAAACACCATAGAAGAATAAACCATATGAACACCAGATATAATGTGGAGAAAATCCTTTCGGGTAAAAACTTCACAAAGAAAAGAGGCTCAAGTTGTATTATCTTCAAAATTTGAATTATATAATACATGGACTTCCTCTATCTCTCCAACCTTCAATCCGGTAGCACTCATGTACAAACATATGTCATACTACAACACATACATGGCATTGTACTTATACAACTATTTTCCTCCTAAACTTGGCATCCACTATCTCAGCTAGGAATCTTTCACATGCAAACAATAAATGACTTCTTACAAGCTCATGACACTTGCGAAGAGTCAACCATGCAAATTTTGGCACCCAAGAACAAAAATAGTCTCTTACAACATTTTATGTCACATCATAACCATCATAGGTTCTCCTAGAAAGTATCTTCCCAATATGGGCGTCTAGATTCAAGAATAACAACTTACACCTATTAATTATTTGTCATAAGTTGTCATATTGTCATAGAATCTTATGCCAACTTGCAGTTGTCATACATTCTCTTACACGCACTCACCAACTTTATGACATGTGTCATACATGCCAAAAATAGTTGATTCCTCCAAGGTGGCACCTACCATCAATTATTCTTGATTTTTACAATTGCCAACCATAAATGTTACTCTATAACTACCTCTGGTAAATCTAGAATTACCACTACCAGTGAAATACCTCATTCCCTTATGGGTGATTACAAATAATAAAATGGAATAAATATAATATTGGGATTTACAAGGCTAATGGTACCTTATCCCATCATTCTACCACTTGATATTATACATTGTAAATAAACCCATAGGAATTTAATTAAAAATAATCAAGCACCAGAAACAAGGCCCATGGCCTCTCTACACCAAACAAATTTCTCTATGCTCACATGATGTCAATTAATATGTGCAACATTCTCTGGATTGTCTACATTCTTTAGCTCAATCTATCCACTTTCAACCATTTCTCAAATGAAGTGATACTGAACATTAACATACTTAGTCCTTGCATGATACACATGATTCTTGGGCAAACAAATAGCACTCTGGCTATCACAACCAATTTGAATGTTCCTGCAATCGAAACCAATACATGTACATAGTCTCCTTAACCAAACTTCCTCCTTAGAGGCATGAGTAGCAGCCATATACTCTGCTTCAGTGGTGGACAAAGCAACTGTGGGCTGCCTTTTGCTCATCCAACTCACTACTTCTCCAAACAAAATAAATGCATAGCCACTAGTGGACCATCGACTATCCAAGTCACCTGTCCAATTTGAATCAATAAATCCCTATATGTCTAATGTTTTGTTAGCACTATCAGCACAAAAAAAAAACCAAACAATAATTAGCAGTAACTATATGATATTTAAACACCCTCTTCGCATAACTCCAATGTTGTATGCTAGGGTTAGACATAAATATGCTCAAAACTACCACCACTTGGGCAATATTTGGCCTAGTGCAAACCATTGCATACATTAAAATCCCTACAACACTAGCATATGACACATTAGACATATCCTCTAAATCATCCTCATTCTTTGGACACATATCTAATGAAAGCTTAGTACCAATGGGTAAAGGAACTCTAACTAGGTTATAGTCCTGCATACTAAATCTCTACAAAATGTTATTCACATACTTACTCTAAGACAACCAAAGGTTTATGTTACCTCTGTTCCTCCTGATCTGCATACCCAAATATACCTGGCTGCTCCAAGATCTTTCATATTGAATCCACTTGAAAGTTGGGCTTTTAGCTCACTAATCATACCCTTAGTATTGCTGAAAAATAACATGTCATTGACATACAATGCAATGATATATATAGAGTCATCAATACAATGAATGTAAACATAGTGATCCTACTCGCTTCTAAGAAAACCTAATTTCAACACAAATGAGTCAAACTCTTGGTACCACATTTTGGAGGACTGTTTCAAACCATAAAGAGACCTCTTTAACCTGCAAACTCAATGTTCTTTCCCTTTTACCTCAAAACCTATAGGTTGTTACATATAAATTTCTCCCTCAAGATCTCCATGCATGAACACACTCTTAACATCCATTTTCTCTATTTCCTAATCAAAAGCTACATCAATGGATAAAAGAATTCTAATAGAAGCTAATTAAGCAACATGAGAGAATATTTCATCGAAATCAACTCCCTCTCTCTGGGAGCAACCCTTGGCTACTAGTCTAGCCTTGTACTTCTTCATTGAATAGTATGCTCCAAACTTCTTCTTGAAGAAAAACTTGCAATCTATGGCCTTTCTACCTTTGGGCAAACAAACAAGATATTAGGTGTTGCAAGAGTTTAAAGCCATCATCTCCTCCTACATGGCTAATTGCCAAGACTCACTATCATCTGCACAAATAGCTTCTTTATAGGACTGAGGCTCATCATCAGTACTCAATAAAGCAAATACATAACAAATATTTGGTGGGCTATACCTATTAATTGGGTTCTATTGTCTTTTGGATCTCCTCAAGGGTGAAGTAAGAGACTCTCCTGGTTCTTCTGGATACTCAACTTCTATAACGAGATAATATTCCTTGTCAGATGTACTTGAACTTGAATCTTCTTGTTCTTCTTCACCTCCAATCCATTGTTCTATTCTTCTGGTTGTGTATCTTCTTGCTGTAAATCAAAATGCACTAACTTTGACCTTTCTTTCTCTTTCAGTTGTTTAGGTTCAAAAATATCTTTAGAGAAATCAATTTTTCTAGTTAGAGGATCCCAAAGCTTATAACTTTAACATTCTCACCATATCCAATGAAGATGCATTTAGGCACTTTTAGATCCTGTTATCAATCAGATATGCACCCTATGCTAGGTTGTTCAACTTAACTATTTGTTGACACATGGGAACACTCCTAGACCTATGGGTTGCCTAAACTTGGAGTGAACCTCTAGAGTGAGCTGGTTCTCTGAATGATTTTTACTAATCTAAATGATTTGTAGAGGGAAAATGTAAGAAGGTGAACTGAAATGAAACAAATAACTGAAATTAACTCTTAAGGTGATGCACCAATACTTAAACTCCTACCAAATTTTACTCACAATTAGTTCACAAAACTATAACTCTCACAACCCCTTGATTATAATTAATTCATTAATATTTCACATGAAGGTTCATCTGAACACAACATGCAACCTGAATCAAATAAAATACTTGCATAACCATCATAAAATTAAGACAAAACAGAGGATAAATAAATATCACAATGCAATATCAAATTAACCTTGCAAATGATTAGACAAATGGGAAGGAAAATTGCTGCTCTATAAACTGGAAGGAATAATGAGTACAAAAATTAAAGTACAACTCTCTTAGTGTGAGAGGAAAACTCTAAAAATCTCTAAACTCTGATCTCTCTCTAATCACTCACTGCCCTAGAAAAACTAAGTTTTCTCTTATAAATGCCTGCAGAATGATCTCCATGAGAAAAGCTAGGAAAAGCTCCTAAAAATAGCCATCCAAGTCCATTTTCAGAATCCATGAAAAAGCCTTCAAAAATTGTTACCAAACTATCTCCAAAATAAAAAAGAAGCTACCCAAAACTTGTGTCAAGTGGCCCCCACCAAAATCTCCTTTAAAACATGCTTTATATACACAATGAAAGCTTAAATTTGTTCTTATCTACTCCATCTCACCCAAAAGAAATCGAATCTAGAAAAGCAATATTTGTTTTCTTTATTTTATTTTAACTGCTCAAATAATGAATATTTAAAAGCAATTTATAGATTCATTACTTTAAATATCATTTTGCAATGGTTGTAGTTTGATCCATATCCTAATTTATCTCGATTTGACTTTGATTTGTTCTTTTGCAAAAAATAAAAATAGAAGGCTTCATTCACTATGCCAAGTATATTATGTCTCATTTGGCATATGATTTTCTACAAAATGATGACAAAATATAAGCCTATATGGGTTACTCTCTATCCAGTTTGCAAAAATAATCTAAGGCATATGAGCCCTACTTATTCTTCAAAAGGGTCCAAAAAGAGTTTTAAAGGCACCATGCCTAGGTAATCAATATGCAAAAAGACCTAAGGCATTGAATATTCTAAGTCATGATCTTACCTCCAAATGACAAAAGGGGTCATTGATGTCCCAAGGCATACAACCTAGTCTTATGACCAAGCACTCATAAGGTGGACAAAAGACCACGATGGCATTAGTTATGCATATCTAAATGAAAATTCTATGTGATAAATACCACATTCGGCCTTAGGGCATAAGAAAACCCTAGTCACAAAACCAAAAATACCCTAAGTTTTCAGCCCATTTTCACACTTTATCGTTCAATGGAAAGCTCTACTGCTTAGCAGCCAATGGAGCTAGGGTTTTGTTGGTTCCCCTTTGATTCTTACTATCTCTAAGCACTTATAGTGAAGATTCTTCAAAGGAACACCAAGGTAAGTCATTACGAACATGGAATATGATATTTCCCTTCATCTTTCTGAAGCAATCTAGCCCTATAGGCTGCGGCCAAGACTTTTTTCTAATGCAATTTCATCTTATTCTATCTTTTGTCACATACCATGTTCTTGGTGCCATGAGAGTACTGGTCTAAGCTTTCAGAAACAATGTATATGTAGTCTCAAAACAACGTTTTGGGTAAGCTTCATCTTTTATGCTTTGCCTTTGTAGAAAAGGTATACAGAAAAAGACTTCTATACTTGAGAGACCATAGCCCTATATCTATTCCTGAGCATTTGTTTCATTGAAATCATCCAAACTTTACATTTGCCATCTGTAATTGCAGTTCTAGCTAGAAACCCCAACTGGGTTTTCCTTGATATGAAGAAAATACCTTTACTATTTTGGTCATACAATTTTCTAAGTATCTTCTCTATTATTTGAGTTTGGATTCTTCATATTCCGTTCTGCATATGTCTTTTAATAACAACCCCAACTTGGGCTTGAGCTAGGGGGAAACTCCACTATAGGCTAGCGGTCATTCTTTTTGTACTTCTAAGATTTGATTCTTATGTGACGATAGCTACATATATGGCTTGTACCATACATTTGATCAATGAATTGATACTTGATACTTCAAAACAACAAAGAGATAAATACCTATCTCATTGTATATGTTGTTCCTTCTATAGATGAAAATGTATATTGATGTCTTAGCTTGTACAGTCATCCATTTGTGGTACTTTGCATTGATCACTTGCATGCTGGTTTACTCTATCAGTTTAAATGCTCCCACATACACATCATCTCCAATGGTTGTAACTCTTTACAATCCACTATAACATAGATATTTCAGAGTACAACTAGCAACTGCATCAGATTTCACTGGCATTTTGAAGACAATGCATTTAGCATGATAAGTGTCATTGATACACTCTGCTTCTCCTGTTTCCTGTACTATATCAAATACAAGTCACATTGGAATGATAATGGCTCCTCTTCTTTCATAGATTGTCCTCTGCATGCACTTACTCATACATGAGATTCCTGTATGCTATTTCCTTATCATGATGGATGCTCTTGACTCCTTCTAATGTATACTTCATGTGGCAAGTGTTGCAAGTATGGGCCTAACCGGTGTTGTCATTGCTGTCAACATACTCCTATTACATTGATGATAAGGATTGGATGAACTGTATGCTGAGGATATTGAGAAAATTAGTCTTATTAAGAAAAGAGAAGAACAGTGAAGATAGTGAGGTAAAGATCCTAGCTAAGATGAAGATCAGAGGATGCGCATCAAAGGGTTTGTAGATATGTGTCTTAAGATGATCCAGTAAATATTTTAGAGGCCTGCATGAAGATCTGAAGAAGTTATGGCCACTTAAGTAAAACTGGTTCTAGCAGGTGTTTAGAGGTGACAGAGTGATACAGATAGCTCTGGTGAGATCTGGAAATGAAATATCTTGTTCTGCCAATTTTGTGGAGTGTTTAGGAAGTCCATGTGAAGTAACAACTCAACTGGTCGTGATGTGGAGATCCACAAGCATCTATTTTAATATGACAGTGATGACAGACTATGTTCTTGAGATTCTAGATGAAGGAGAGAATGATTTCAGTAGACAGTAGTTGATGCAGCACACAACATACACTCAACAGAATTGTGCCATTAAACATGAGAGACAAAGATTTGGAAGCTGAAACATAACAAAACTTCTATTCATCAACTCTATCTCTACAATGAGAGAAAACTCTCTTATATCTAAGAAAACAAAAAAAACAAAAAATTACCTTTTTTTGGCAGATTTCGACAATTGTCAGATTTTGCCATTTTAGGTAATTTTACAATCATATCTTGAGAATCTAGTTTTTTCCCAAAAAACTCATAAAGCTAAGGTAGGATGAAAAACCAACTAACATCCTAAATTCGAAACATGAGTTTCGAGTTATTAAAAAAAGAAACTTTTAAAAAACTAGAAAAAAACACTAATTTGCCATTTTGAGGGCCAAGATGAAAGTTTCAAGCCCCGAAAAAGTGCCAAGATGAGGTCCAACCAACTAGGGTGGGTTGGGAAACCACTGGCCACCTCATAACGCATCCACCTATAAAATTTCGTAGAAAACCCACATCCGAGTCAAAAGTTATGACCTCCGGAAGTCCCTGCATTAATAGTAGTGTGGATGTTCTTGGTGATTTAGGCAATCTTGTGGAGGTCTTTGGATTGTGTCCAGTTCGTGTTGATGATCCACATTGAAGATTGAGCTCGTAATTAAAGATTTACTTCCAGATGATAATGTTCTTCTTAAGTCTGGCCGACCGGATGAGTTACACATCCTGCAGATGATCTGGAAGGTGTCCTGTGAAGAATGGCGTGTTCCTAAAGAAAGATTGAAGTCTTAGATCTATGTAGCTGACAGTGTGTTGATCCGTGTGAAGTCTTTTTGTAATAAGTCATGTTGTATTTATGTACTTCCTCTATTATGTATGTCAACTTGGATGATAATTCCTAAGTCAATGTCTTGTATAAATAAGGAGTTGTAAAGTCATTTCAAACGGGGGATTGTGGAGATGAGAGTGTGGTAAAGAGGAGCAGAGTGAAATGTAGAGCAGAAGTATTGAGCTTAAATGGAACTAACTCAAGCATGGTAAAGATGTTATTCTCCAGTTCAAGTATGTAACACTTATTATTTTGTAGACAGTGTGTCTCCTGTAGGCAGTGAGTCTCTTATGAGCAGTGTGCTCAGGCAGTGAGCCCTAATTGGCATGTGCCATTTTGTTCTTTCTATTCTTCTAACAGAGAATACAATCCACGGGGTTAATCACCCCGTGGTTTTTCCCTTAACCAGGTTTTCCATGTCAAAACCTTTGTGTCTTGTGTGTTAATGTGTTTCAGCTCTTGATTTAATGCATTATGTTTCCATGATTGATTTATTATTATGCTACTGAAATACAAAGTGGATTTAAGTATTAATTGAAAGAAAGTTTTGGACAACTGATTCACTCCCCCTCTCAGTTGTCTACCCGAAATCTAATAGAAATTTATATAGGATTGACTATTCCATTATCATGATTTGAATGATTGCTTAGGAATATGGAAGTGTTTGGGATTTGTACTTTACACAATGAATGCATATGTTCCTTATGATGGCATGATATTCCTATTTTCAGCTATAGCAGCATGTATATTTGTTCTAAACAGTCTAAATAACTTAGTTTCTGTACTTGTATGAAAACTATGGCATAAAATACCATACATGCCATCCCCCTGAAAATACCTCCTGTAGATGCATATGAACATGACATTTACACTCTTTCTCATGCCACCATAGTTGCATCTATCAAACTATCCTCTGTTTTTGACAATGATTTTCACTCATAAAAGACAACTATTCTTTTTGTGTCCACTATCATGGCTACATGAAAAAATTATAAAAGACACTTTAGATGATCATGGTCATGATGTACCTATCACATTGATATTGAATGCTACATTTGATTAATTAGCATAAGGGTGTTGTTCTCTTCATATGCACACTACAGGGTACATTTTGTCATTGTAATTTCATAGTTGTCTTAGTTGTTCCATAAATGCATCTATGATGTTCATGATAAAAAGAGATTAATATAGACTTACCTCATGTATCTAACTCTTAAAAAGTATGCGATGAGATGGTAAAACTGTTCACTTGATTATTTTCCTGTCACTCATGAGACTGGAGCAACAAAATTCTCTTCTCTAAAATGGCAAAAGTATTTGATGTGAATTGTGCTTTATCTGTACACATGTTGTATATGCTCCTGTCATACATTTGAATGGTGCATAGCATACATTTCACATGCTAATTCCTATATCATCATCTATACATATGATTCTTTCAATTATCCTATATTGATCATGGTTGTTCTGTACTCAGTTTTGGACATCATTGAGCTATCTCAATGCTCATTTATGACTCTTACTTCTTCATATTGAAATGATAGTCATAGATGGGTAATGAGCTGCAGATTCATACACTTGGTTAATGCAATAGTAGAATATATCTTGATTTATGTGTATAATTTGTTTTCCATCCCCTCCTAAGAATCAGGGGCAACATGATGGGCTCAACCCTTGTGGGAACCCACTTTACACCACATGTTGATATAGTCTTCAAAACAACAACATGATTTCACCTATACTTGCAAATGAAACAAACATGTTAAAATTAGTGAAGTACAATGATTATTTCTTTTCAATTTCTCTTGCATGTGAATGATATATATCTGACTTAGTGCACTATAGGCAATGTATTATGCCTCTGCTAATAGGAACATAGGGAACTAATATTCGGAGCTCTTACAAATCTCTTTCAAACTTGTAGGTTATTATGAAGATCGGGACAAAGGACATAAGACAACCTCAGAAACTGAAGACACTGAATAGGCAATGATGGCTATGATCCTTTCCCTTTCTATTTTTAGATGCATAGTATATTTCTTATATCTATACTAGTTCAACTATTCCCATGACCTGTGTGGGAGATTTGATCTATCATGTTTTCATTCAATGCAATGTTTATTTATTTTATGTATCTCATTTGTAAAATGAATAATCATTGTAGTGAAATGAAATAATTTATCTCTCAAGCAACCTTCTGTAAATGAATGATGATCCAAAAAATCATTTTCTCTATTTAAACAACTGAACTGCAACATAACTAAATATCTCAAACACTCCAACTATGCAAACAAGATATCAAGAAAATGTTAAAAAACTTTCTCATCTAAAATGAACTGAATGTACTCCAACTCTACCAATTTGGGCTATAGAAAAAAATGTTAACATTTCTGGCAACTTCTGCTACATGCTTGCCTACTAAGCATCAAGACCAGTTTCCTTAACTATCCATTGGGCATGGAGTATTCTTTACTCTTCTTAAACTTAGAAAACCAAAACTCAGCACTTCACACCATTCCAAACAGTAGCAGAAACCTAAACCAAATTAAACTGGAAGCAAACTAAAAGGCACTTGATGGCCAAAAAACATGTGCAATAGCTCTTAGGGAAATAGAAACTAACTGAAAGGAAAATGTGCATGTAACACTTATTAACTGAAAATACTAACTCTAACTGGTGTAGTCACGGTAGGAGGTTTCACAGAATGAACTGTCAAGGCCATACAACAAGAGTAAACACAACAAAAACAACTCAAAGATATGACCCAAACATAGATTCAGTCATTCAGTATATAATAGAACTCAAATATAGATTGGCTGGCAACATGCGGGCTTACAATTAGGGCTCAAAGGCCTGATTACAGAATATCAGAATATGTACAAGATATAGGTTTGAAACTCCTTTGTACAAAATCTAAACTAGGGAATTTCTAAATCATAAGAGTTACTTTCCTAGGGATCTATTACATCCTTATATATCATCTTTGGTACAAAATATTCTTCCGCATCAACTAAGGAAGATCACAAACTCCAATGAAGAGCTATAACCTATGTACACAGATAGGTCGGACCTAATCATGTAGAACACCTCTGCAAATGAAAGGAATGATGTGCAGATCTCAGGGAAGGTCAGTTTTGAACTATAGATCATTGAATGATGTGTCATTAGGCTCCACAAGTTGAGGAATGCTCTGCAAGTCTTCTCCTTTAGCTAATTATCAGAGATTGTCAGGATGTTCTATTTTGAGAAAATAGTCGATCTTTTGATAGCGATATCTTTTCGGTACTTAATCTAAATGCTCTAAATTTTGGATATGATGTAGATGAATGAATCAAGATGTTAAGTCCAACTTCACAAGATGTGAAATGCAACTACGACAGAATGCAGACTAAAATATAGAAATTGCTACTGACTGAACTATCTGAACTGAACTAGAAAATAAAAGAAAACAAACTGATATGCAAATGTTTTTGGTTGATGCAAGATTGCTCTTGAACTAGGGATGCTCTTGCATCAGATATCTAGGGTTATTGAAAAAGTGAGTCACTCACTTTGTTGGGGCTAGGGGAGAACCAAGACAGTCCACCTTAGTCTATGAAATCCATGTTGACTCTCTTCCAGTCTGTCTTTCCACTTCACAATATATTCCTTATATTGTCTTCCTCTAGTGTTGCGTCCAACTCTGCTATCCAAAATGTCTTCAATCTATGCTAGTGCTTGTTGTGGTAACCTCTTCTTCAAGTGTTCTTCCATGCTTTTACTAAACTCTGCTTCATGATACTGATAAAGGTCTGTAATGTTGGAAATAGGTGATATACCTAATGTCTCTGCTAACTGCACTTCATATGCATTTCCTAAATCAAATTTTCTGAGTATCTTACAAGCTCCAAACTTCTTCATCTTCAACTTATTATATGTCTGAACTGGAAATCGCTTTTTCCTCAAGTATACCATTACTTCATCTCCAACTTCAAATTCCTTGTATTCTCTACTCATCTACCTTCTCCTTATACTTACTTTTCATATCCTCCAAATGCTTCTTCACCTGATTATGTGTTGTCTTCATGTGATCTGCAAATTCTTCTACTTCTACACTTCTCTTTTCTTTTGTACCCATGTCTCTCAGTTCTGTCACTCCTCTAGGGTATACTTTGGTAACAATCTCAAAAGGTGTTCTTCTGGTACTCCTATTTACTGAATTATTGTATGCAAACTCGACATGTGAAAGAATCAAATCCCAACTTCTTGCTTTCTCTCCAACCAAACATCTCAACAAGTTTCCCAAACTCCTATTCACTACCTATGTTTGTCCATCAATCTGTTGATGAAAGGATGAACTAAACTTTAAATTTGTCTTCATATTTTCCAAAGTGTCTTCCAAAAGTATCCAACAATTTTTTTGTCTCTGTTTGAAACTATACTCTTAGTGGTGTAGTCACGGTAGGAGGGTTCATAGAATGAACTATCCAGACTGTGCAGTAAGAGTAAACATAATAGAAACAACTCAGAGAAATGGAACAAATATAGATTTAGTCATTTAGTATATCATAGATTTCAAATAGAGATCAATTGGCAACATGCGGGCTTATAATTAGGGCTCATAGGCCTGATTACATACATGCAAAAGATAAAGATTTGAAGCTCCTCACAGAAATCTAAACTATCAGATGCTCCTTATGTGAATCACTACTTGATAAATTGCTAACTACTTTTCTAAGGATCTATTACATCCTTATATATCATATTTGGATCATAAGATTCCTCCACGTCAACCAAGGAAGATCACAAACTCCAATGAAGAGTTATAATGTGTGTACATGGATAGGTCAAGCCTAGTTGCATAGAACTCCTCCAAACAATGAGTGGAATGATGTGCAGATCTATGAGGAAGGTCGACCATGAACTAAAGATTGTTAAATGATGTATCAATAGGCTTCACAGATCAGGAAATACTTCTGTAGGTTTCTCCTTTAGCTGGTTGTCTGTGATTATCTAGATGCTCTATTCTAAGAAACAGTTGATCTTTTGATAGCGATACCCTTTCGGTAATGATGTGCGTATCTCTGAATTCTAGATATGAAGTGGGTGAATGAATGTAGATGTTAAGTCCAACTCTGTAAGGTCTGAAATGCTACTTGACCAAAATACAGAAACTGCTTCTAACTGAATTGCCTGAACTGAACTAGAAAATGAAAAGAAACAAACTGAGCTACAAACAAACTAAAGTGCAAATGTTTTTGTTTGATGCAAGATTACTCTTGAACTAGGGATGCTCCTGCATCAAACATCTGAGGTTACTAAAAAAGTGAGTGCCTCACTTTGCTGGGGCTAAGGGTGAACCAAGGTGGTCCACCTCACCCAGAGAAATCCATAATGAATCTTCTTCGGATCTGCATTTCCACTTCACAAGATATTCTTTGTATTGTCTTCCTCTAGTGCTACATCCAACTCTATTCTCCAAAATGTCTGCAATCTACTTCGGTGCTTGTTGTGGTAATTGCTTCTTCAAGTCTTCTTCCATGCTATCACTAAACTCTACTTCATGATATTGATAAAGGTTTGCAATGTTGAAAATAGGTGATATACCCAAGGTCTCTAGTAACTCTACTTCATATGCATTTCCTAAATCAAATTTTCTGAGTATCTTACAAGGTCCAAACTTCTTCATCTTCAACTTGTTATATGTCCCAATTGGAAATCTTTCTTTTCTTAGGTACACCATCACTTCATCTCCAACGTCAAATTCCTTATGTCTTCTCTTCTCATCTTCCTTTTCCTTATACTTAATATTCATATCCTCCAAATGCTTCTTCACTTGATTATGCACTGTCTTCATATGATATTCAAATTCTTCTACTTTTGCACATCTCTTTTCTTCCATGCTGATATATCTTAATTCTGCTACTCCTCTAGGATTCACTCTGGTCATAATCTCAAAAGGTGTTCTTCCGGTACTCCTATTTATTGAATTATTGTATGCAAACTCTTCTTGTGAAAAAATTAAATCCCAACTTCTGTATTTCTCTCCAACCAAACATCTCAACAAGTTTCCCAAACTCTTGTTCACTACCTTTATCTGTCCATCAGTCTGTCGATGAAAAGCTGAACTGAACTTCAAATCTATTTTCATATTTTTCTAAAGTGTCTTCCAAAAGTATCCAACAAACTTTGTATCTCTGTCTGAAACTACATGCTTAGGTAATCCATGTAATCTCACAATATCCTTGAAAAATAGGTCAGCTACATGCATTGCATCAGTTGTTTTCTTACAAGGTATGAAATGAGCCATCTTTGAAAATTTATCAACCACTACAAATATTGAATCATGTCCTCTTTGCGTCTTAGGTAATCCCATCACAAATCCATTCTTATGTTTTCCCAAGGTCTCTCTAGTACTGTCAAATTTTTATACAATCTAGTATTCTGACTACTTCCTTTTGCAACTTGACAAACTCTATAACTTTACACAAATCTCTGAACATCCTTATGTATCTAAAGCCAAAAGTAGTTTTCACTTACCAAAGCCACTGTCTTATCAATGCCAAAATGTCCTACCAATCCACCACTATATTTCTCCTTGATTAAATTATCTCTCATTGAACTTCTGGGTATGCATACCTGAATTTCTTTAAACAACATATCATACTGAATGAAATAATCAAACCACTTACTCCTATCTATCACAATAGGTTCCTTACATGCTTTCCAAGGTTCTACAAAATTAGTTTCTCCCTCATACATGTTCTTCAATTCATAAAAACCCAACACTTCAACTCTGATCTTTGTCAACAAGTTTCTTCTCCTACTCAATGCATCAACAACTTTGTTTGATTTACCACTCCTATGCTTCAACACAAAAGTAGAACTCTACATGAACTTTGTACCCATCACATATGTCTCTGATTCAACTTACCTTGACTATTTAAATATTGCAAAGCTTGATGATCTGTATACAACACAAACTCCTTAGGCAACAAATAATGTCTCCACTTCTTCAAGGCTTGAATTATGGCATAGAACTCTTGATCATAAATTGAATATCTTCTCCTTGCATCATTCAACTTCTCACTAAAATATGCTACCGGTCTACCTTCTTGACTTAATACTGCTCCAATTGCATTTCCACTTGCATCACAATCAACTTGGAATACCTTATTGAAATCTTGTAATGCTAAAATAGGTTGCTCTATCACTTTATGCTTCAATAGTTCAAAACTCTTACCTGCTCTTGATGTCCCCTTAAAATCTTATTTGTCACCTCTCATTGTCATTGTCATAGGGGTACAAGTTGAACTGAAATTTTTTATGAACTTCCAGTAAAAACTAGCCAATTTATGAAATGATCTAACCTCTCCAATGCTCTCCGATGTAGGCCATTCAATAATTTCTTTCACTTTCTCAAGGTCCATCTTCAATCCTTTCACATAAATCACAAATAAAAAATATACCAACTCTTCTTTCATGAAACTACACTTCTTAATGTTTATCAACAATTTATCTTCTCTTAGTCTTTGTAAAACTTGTCTAATATGCCACAAATGTTCCTCCTTTGTCTTACTGAAAATTAGAATATCATCCAAGTATACAATCACAAACTTACCCAAGAATTTCTTTAGAACTTCATTCATCAATATCATGAAAGTACTTGGTGCATTTGTCAATCCAAAGGGCATCACTAACCACTCATACAATCCTTCATTTGTCTTAAAAGTAGTCTTCCATTCATCTCCTTCTCTGATTTTGATATGATGGTATCCACTCTTCAAATCTATCTTTGTGAAATATCTTGCTCCCCTCAAACAATCCATGATATCATCCATCCTAGGTAAAGGAAATCTATACTTAATTGTGATCTTGTTTATTACTCTAGAGTCAGTACACATTCTCCATTCTCCATCCTTCTTAGGTGCTAACACTGTAGGTACTACACAAGGACTCAAACTTTCTCTGATCAAACCTTTTCTCAATAACTCTTGCATCTGTCTGTTCAATTCTTCATTCTCTACCAGTGTCATTCTATGTGCTTCTTTGGAAAACTTGCTCCTGGTATAAGATCCATGTGATGACTAATACACTTTACAGGTGGTAATCCTTCAGGTACATTATCTCATATGATGTCTTCATATTCTATCAGTAACTCACTTATCTCCTCTGGTTGTATCTCTTATCTCCTCCGATTGTGTCTCTTCAGTCTCCTTCAATGTTTCAGGCTTCTTAGGAATCACGGCATAACACATATTCTCATGTCTCAAACCATCCAGAAATTTTCTTCCATCTACCAAATAGATTCTAGCCTTCCCACATACTTCACTCTTAGGATCATCCTCCAAAGGAATCAAAGTAATTCTCTTTCCATTTGATGTTATAGTATATGTATTCTCTCTCCCATCATGTATACTTTTCAATCATACTGTCAAGGTCTACCCAACAAGATATGACATACATCTATAGGCATAATATCACATAAGACTTTATCATGATAAGATCCAATATGAAATTTCAATTAACATTATTCACTCACTAGTACCTTATGATCATCCTAAATCCACTCTATCTGATAAGGCTTAGGGTGTTTCAATCTTTTCAACTTTGATGTAGAGGCCAATGGAGATCAACACAACTTCTATAAGTTTGACAAAATATTCAACTTAGGAGGATTGTTTTACCAAGGACAGATACAAGTCTACACCAAAAGGGTTCACATGGGACATGACACCAAACATCTGATTCTCTTAAGGCAGACATCTAGAGGGTCATTTGACATCTTGGAGAATACCCCTAAACTAACCAACAAGTCTTTCCTTCACACAAACACTACTTCCCTCACAATGCTATCCTAACCCTTGTAGCCCTGTTTTAGGGTCTGACAGAGGATAATTCACATCCTAGACACCTTCATGGGACTGTGCAAATGGATTTGGATACCCATTATGGGTCTTGACAACATATCAAAAATGTGTTATGGGCTCTTTAAGAACATGCCCCCTTTTTCTTATGACAGACTTAGTGTAAAGAGCCCTAATCAGGCCTAGGTCACAAAACAACTACCTCTCATGTACTGCACAGAACCTTATAACCTATTGGAACACCTTCAATATAGGTGAAAACAAGGGATTTTATAGGAAATTGAGCCTCATAGTTGACTGTGGTTAAATCCTATAGTGTTGTTCCTTCATCTGCAACCTAACACATGGAGATGTTAGGTATTCAACTTCCAAACTCCATCAAACTCAATTCCACTAATTTTATGCAGAGAAAACTAGTGGAATGAAGCAAATTCTCATCACTTCTATCAAAACCCTAGATAAGGGTTTTACAACTAGTTCCCAGGAAATCTCCTATAAGTTTGCTCTAGACTAGTTTCAAAGACTCCAATCACATTCAATTTACTCCTAATTTAGTCCTCTCTCAAATTATTACCATGAGAACTTATGACAAAGTCATACAAAGATAGGGTACAGAAAAAAAATAGAGAATAGACACAGATAGAGCAGAAAACTAAGTTATTCTTATTGTTTTTCCTTCCAAAACTTCATCCACACTACAAACATCATCCTCATGGCCTTCTTAAACCTATACTCAACCTTGACAGATCATTGAAAGGTAGTTGGGTCAATGAGAAGGTAGAAAACTAACCTTCAACCATCAAAACTGTCACTGCACTTTCAAAACTGCCTATGTCATTTGTCTCCATCTGCAACTGTTTACCTATTTGCACAATTAGGGAGTGTTTACAAGGTAGTCAAACTCATTTTACAACATTGTTGAGCCTTTGACAAGGCATTCAAACTCCTTGATGTGTTTCCTATATGCCATGGTTGGCTATCAAAGCATAAGACTCCTAGGACTGTCCCTATCAAGTAGTGTGTTTAGAATTATTGGTATCAATATGAAATGAACCTGAACAACAATGGTCTCAAGGACCTTACTACACCATAGACACAACTCAAAAACAACCATGGATCTTCATGACCATCTTGGTGCTCCTGCACCGTACTCCCCAGGGTGGAAGAAAACTCAAGTCCCTTGAGGAACTATCAACAATAGCGGTTCCATGTTTCAAAATGTCTTCTTCAGTCATCCAAGTTGCATCCTCAGCAGGTAGACCACTCCATTTGACAAGTTATTCCTTCTAAGTTCCCCTTATAGTCTTCTTCAAGACTTTGGTGTCTAATATGCATTCCAATGTCAAGGGTTGATTGGGTGGAAGATCCTTAACCCATTCTATATTTCATGTTGTTGTCACATCTACCTCTGAACCTGCATCAGTACCACCCCTATAAGGAAGCAAATCTAAGACATTAAAGATAGGAGAGATGGCCAAGCCTTGAGGAAGCTCAATCTCATAGGCATTATGCCCAAACTTATGCACAATCTGGGAAGGACCTATCTTCTTCATGAGGATTTTGGTTGGCTACCCCTTTGGAAGTCTTTCCTTCTTCAAATGTACTATGACCAAATCCCCAACCTTGAATTGCACATCTCTCTTCCTCTCATTGGCCTTCTCCTTGTACTTCTCAGTTTTATTTTGAAGAGTCTCTCTCACATTATCATGGATGTCCTTCATGGCCAATGCAAAATCTTCTCCTTGAGTACTTCTCTCCAATCCATGGAGATCTCTTAATTCAAGAATGCCTCTTGGGTTAATCCCATAGACAATCTCGAATGGACTCCTTCATGTGCTTCTATTGGTGGAGTCATTGTAAGAAAATTCAGCTTAAGGGATGATCATATCCCATGCTTCTCCATGATATTTTGTGAGGCATCTAAGAAAATTTCCCAAAGACCTATTCACCACCTCAGTTTGGCCATCAGTGTGAGGGTGATAGGCTGAAGTGAATGACAATTGAGTTTCCAACTTCTTCCACAAAGTATGCCAAAAGTGGCCCACAAACTTTGGATCCCTATCAGTCACAATGTTAAGAAGCAAACCATGGATTCTAACAATTTCTTTGAAGAATAAACCAGTAATGTGTGAAGCATCATTTGTGCATTTACATGGCAAGAAATGAGCCATCTTACTGAACCTATCCACCACAACAAATATGCTATCAAAACCTCTTTGAGTCCTAGGAAGACTTAAGACAAAATCCATACTAATACTCTCCCATGGCCTATTAGGAATGGGAAGTGGCTGATATAGACCAGCACTAGATGAAGTACCCTTTGTCCTTTGACATATACTACAACTCTCAACAAATTTTCTGATGTCTAATTGCATTGTTGGCCAAAAATAAAACCTTTTCACCTAATCCAATGTTTTATCCAGCCCAAAGTGACCTCCTAGACCACCACAATGCTTTTCCTTTATGATGTTCTCCCTCATGGAACACATAGTTGGCTGCCTTTGAACAACAACCCCTGCTGCAATAAAAAATCAGAAAAATCAGAATGATAAGAGTTTGAAAACTATGAACAAACTTCATATACCTCCTTGAAATCCTCATCATCCTTGTACATGTGTTTGAGGGAATCAATTCCCACACTTTGTAACTAAATTTCTTGCACCATACACACCCTTCTACTCAATTTATCTGCCACTTTATTAGCCTACCCTTTCTTGTGCTTGATGGAAAATGTGTAGGCTTGGAGTTGTTCATCCCATTTCATGTGTTTATGACTGATTTTTCACTGTGAATTCAGAAAGCTAAGTGCATGATTGTCATTATAAACAATAAACTCCTTTGGCAAAAGATAGTGCCTCCACTTTTTCAAGGCTTGCACCATTGCATACAACTCTAAATCATATGTAGAATACTTCTTCTTGGCATCATTCAAATTTTCACTAAAGAAGGCAATTGGTCTACCCTCTTGGCTCAAAACAACCCCTATGGCAAGGTTACTAGCATCACATTCCACCGTAAACAACTTATTGAAATCAGGCAAAACAAGAAGAGGTTGTTGTGCTACCTTTTGTTTTAGAATTTCAAAAGAATCATTGGCTGCCTTTGTCCAAGAAAACTTACATTTCTGCCCCCCTTTAATGGTATCCAAAATAGGTGCACAAATATGACTAAAGCCCTTTATAAATTTCCTATAGAATGTTGCCAAACCATGAAAACTTCTCACATCACCTATTGTTTTAGGAGTTTGCCATGACAAAATAGCCTCTACCTTTGCTGGATCCATCTTCAAATTACCTTGGGAGATAAAAAAACCAAGGTAGGTGAGTTCTTCCTTCATGAAGACAATCTTCTCCATGTTAATCATCAACTTCTCATCATGCAACTTCTTCAAAACCTGATCCAAATGTTGCAAATGCTCTTCCTTCATCGTGCTGAAAACAAGAATGTCATCAAGATATAGCACAACCAATTTGCCAATGAAATATTGCAACACCTCATTCATAAGGTGCATAAAAGCACTCGGGGCATTGAATAGGCCAAAGGGCATCACCAACCACTCATAAAGACCCTCATTTGTCCTGAAGGTAGTCTTCCATTCATCCCCTTGCTTTATCCTAATTTGATGATACCCACTCTTAAGATCAATCTTGGAAAAGTATCTAGCCCCTCCCAAACAGTCCATTAGGTCCTCAATCTTTGGCATAGGGAACCTATATCTTATGGTGATCTTGTTAATATCCCTAGAATCCATACATAGTCTACATTTACCATCCTTTTTAGGGGCTAGGACTGTTGGGACATCACATGGGCTAAGGCTCTTTCTCACTAAACCCTTATCCAACAAATCTTGTACTTGCTTGGCAATCTCTTCATTTTGTGATGGTGTCATCTTGTAGGCTACTTTGTTTGGCAATGTAGACCCAGGAATGAAATCAATTTGGTGACTTATGTCCCTCATAGGTGGTAATGCATTAGGCATATCCTCTACCATGATACCCTTATACTTCTCTAACAATTACTGCACCTCCTTGGGAATCTCTTCCTCACTAGGATCATGCAAATTAGGATTGTTTTTAGGATTCAAAATTAGAGCATACCCTTGGGTTCCTTCCTCCTTAAGGGTGTTAAGAAACTCTCTTCCACTCACCAACATGACACTTGACCCTACATTCTTCTCCACACTCTCATCCGGCAAAGGATCCATTTTATACTTCCTACCATTTTTGGTTATGACAAAAGAGTTTGACTTCCCATCATGTTGGGCTTGCACATCATACTGCCAAGGATGTCCTAACAACAAATGACAAGCATCCATGGGGATTATATCACACAAAATCTTATCCTTATACTCCCCTATCTCAAACTCTACTCATGATTGTTCATCAACTAAGACTTGTAGCCCCTTATTCAACCATGACACTTTATAGGGACTAGCATGAGGAATTCTTTTCAATGTCAACTTCTCTACCATCTCAATAGAAACTAAATTTTTAGTTGAACCTGAATCAAAAATTACCTTGCATATCTTACCATAGGCCTTGCATGTTGTCCTGAGCAATGTCTTCCTCTAAGGAGGTTCTTATGTTTGAGGCACCTTCAACATAGTTCTCCTCATCATCAAACTTTCTCCATCATGGACTGGGGCTACACTTCCAATTGGAGAGTTAACACTTTGGCAATCTTCCTCTTGGATCAACTAGTTCCTTCTCTCTCCTCCATGAGAGCTTGAGGCTTTCTCAGGACACTTGTTCATAGTGTGCCCTACTTGGTTACAATTGTAGCATCTTCCTGTGAAGACATTAGGACCTCTACCTATTCCACCAAGCCTAACCCTTCCATTGGGTCTCCTTCCTCTAAAGCCTCCTCTTGAACTTGATTCTCCACTTTGTTCTTGGGAAGTAGACTCCCCTTGGCTTTTTTCAAACTGATTTCTACCTCCAAAACTGCCCCCACCTCTAAAATTTCTGCCCCCTCTACCTCTATTTTTTTGCTCACCTTTCCTCTTCAACTTCTCTTCAGCCCTCAATGCCATTTGAAAGCATTTGTCCACTGTCTCAGGGGTTAAAATACTAATCTCATCTTGGATACTAAATTTTAGGCCATTGATGTATCTCGCAACTTTTCCCTTCTCATCTTCTACTTGCCCACATCTGAGAGTAAGTTTATGAAACTCTTCAGTGTAGGTGGACACATCCATGTCCCTTTGCTTGAGATTTTGCATCTTCCTATAAATCTACACCTCATAATCTGCTCGTAGAAATTGGGATTTGATCCTCTCCAACGTCCTACTCCAGGAAGTGATCATACTTCTCCCACTCTTCACCCTATCACCTTGGGTGTAATTCCACCATGTAAGGGAAGCACCCTTGAGTTTTGTTTTGGCAAACTTTACCCTCTTGTTCTCTGGTACTTCCTTGTACTCAAAATAGTTATTTAGGGCCTCAATCCACTCCATAACTTTATCAGCATTCATCTTGCCACTAAACATTGGGATCTCCATCCGAGCCTCTGAAGAATCTTTACCAATTGCCTTAAAGGCTTCAAGGAAGTGTTTCTGATCTGTAGGTATCTCTGCCTCATCCTGATTTTCTTTTTCTTCCTCTCCATCAAAACCTTCATCTAGCTTCTTTCCTATCCTCAATGCCTTCAACTCAGCTTGGAGTTCTTCCTTGACTCCACTCTTAATATTCTCTTCCATTTCTTGAAACTTCTTGGCCACCTCAGTGGTCATCCCCTTTAGAGGCATCATGCTAGCCTCTCCTTCACTCTGCTCTATTGACATACACAAGTAACCTTCTCACAACCCAAAATAGAACCTTTTATGGATTTGATACCACTATGATGCAGAGGCCAATGGAGGTCAACACAACTTCTATAAGTTTGACAAAACATTCAACTTAGGAGAAATGTTTTACCAAGGAGAGATACAAGTCTACACCAAAAGGGTTCACATGGGACATGACACCAAACATCTGATTCTCTCAAGGCAGACATCTAGAGGGTCATTTGACATCTTGGAGAATACCCCTAAACTAACCAACAAGTCTTGCCTTCACACAAAACGCTACTTCCTTCACAATGCTATCCTAACCCTTGTAGCCCTGTTTTAGGGTCTGAGAGAGGATAATTCACAACCAAGACACATTCATGGGACTATACAAATGGATTTGGATACCCATTATGGGTTTTTAAGAACATGTCCCCTTTTTCTTATGACAGACTTAGTGTAAAGAGCCCTAATTAGGCCTAGGTTACAAAACAACTACCTCTCATGTACTGTACAGAACCTTCTAACCTATTGGAACACCTTCAATACAGGTCAAAACAAGGGATTTTACAAGAAATTGAGCCTCACAGTCGACTGTGGTTAAATCCTATAGTGTTGTTCCTTCATCTGCAACCTAACACATGGACTTGTTAGGTATTCAACTGCCAAACTCCATCAAACTCAATCCTCTACCGTCAAATCCTTTCCAACTCAATAAAACAAATAAAAACATAGTCATTCCACTAATTTTATGTAGAGAAAACTAATGGAATGAAGAAAATTCTCATCACATCTATCAAAACCCTAGATAAGGGTTTTACGACTAGTTCTTAGGAAATCTCCAATAAGTTTTCTCTGGACTAGTTTCAAAGACTCCAGTCACATTCAATTTACTCCCAATTCATTCTTCTCACAAATCATTACCATGCAAACTTATGACAAAGTCGTATAAAGATATGGTATGGAAAAAAAAAGAGAATAGACACAGACGGAGAAGAAAACTGAGTTATTCTTATTGTTTTTCCTTCCAAAACTTCATCCACACTACAAACATCATCCTCATGGCCTTCTTAAACCTGTACTCAACCTTGACAGATCATTGAAAGTTAGTTGGGGTCAATGAGAAGGTAGAAAACTGACCTTCAACCATCAAAACTTCACTGCACTTTCAAAACTGCCTATGTCATTTGTCTCCATCTGCAACTATTTACCTATTTACACAATTAGGGAGTGTTTACAAGGTATTCAAACTCATTTTACAACATTGTTGAGCCTTTGATAAGGCATTCAAACTCCTTGATTTTTTTCCTATATGCCATGGTTGGCTATCAAAGCATAAGACTCCTAGGACTGTCCCTATCAAGTAGTGTGTTTACAATTATTGTATCAATATGAAATGAACAAGAACAACAATGGTCTCAAGGACCTTATTACACCATAGACGCAACTCAAAAACAACCATGGATCTTCATGACCCTCTTGGTGCTCTTGCACCAAACTTTAACTTAGTTACCATCTCCTCTGAAACTAGGTTATCTGAACTACCACTATCAATCACAAATTTACAACACTTACCTCCAGATTTGCATCTAGTTTTAAATAGACTCTTCATCTGCGGTGGTTCCTCATTTGTGATTCTCCTTTTTCTGGTTTACCAATTAAATAGGGATCATCTAGTTCAACAGGTTCTTTATCCACATAGGCTGCTCTTCCACTATTTTCTGTCCTCTTACTTGTACTACCCTGATTACATTCAAATGATCTATGTCCTTCACCTCCACACTTGAAACAAGTACCTCTGAATGTTCTCTTATCTAATCCTCTTCCTTCTCTTTTGTATCCCTCATTTTGGTATGAATTATAGTTGCCTCTGGGATGAAAATTTCTATCATTTCTCTGGTATGCATTAGTATCTATGTCATCCTTCTTAAATGGGTTGTCAAACTTATCCTGCTCCAGATGTTATTTGTCTCCTCCGGAATAAGTCCTACCTCTCTATAATTTACCTCCTCTACCTATCTGTCTCTGATCATTTTTCTTATTCAACTTCTCTTCAACTTTCAGTGCAAATTGATATGCTTCCTCCAAAGATGTCATCCTTACTAGGCTTAGTTCATGAATGTTCAATCTTAGTCCATTGATGTATCTAGTGGTCCAGGAGCACCATGCCAACCTCATGCTTCTATGATGAAATTTTTAAAGGATGATTCAACTTTGGTGTCTTAACATTGTATCAAGGTTATATTGACTATTTTTAGGTGTCTAGGTCCTTGGGAGGACAATATTTAATGTTTTGTGTCAAATTTGGAAAGAATGTAAAAGTTGTCATCTAAATTGTAAAATTGCAAAACAAAAAAAAATGTAAACAAGGAATATGAAAGGTCATTTGTGCGTTGGGTCATTGGAAGGTAGTTGAAACTAAAAAGACATGTCTAATGGCTTTAAAAGGCATTGTAACATCCAAAGAATTCAGAGGTGATTGAAGATTGAGATTGGAATGAGAAAAGACACTATTTTCTGTATTCTAATTCATAAATTTACTGTTTTCTTGCATGGTACGGCCTAGTACAGGTAGGAGGGCATTTATATTTGATTTCAAATGAAATTTCTTTCAATCACCTTCCACTTGAAGTTTGTTTCATGCATTTTGATTGTATTTTGAATTAGTTGTTGTGATTTTTCTAGAAACTGCCAAAACCCTAATTTAGGGTAAACAGTGGCATGTAAATCTGTGTTTCTCTCATTTTATGCATTGAGAATGGCTGATCCTCAGTGGAGATGACCTTGACAATGTCTACTTCCACATTTCTAAGGTTTTGAACCTAATAGCTAAGATTTAAGTGGGGAAAATCAAAGTTTATTGACTGCATTTCTGTATACAGTCCAGAAAACAGAGTTTATGGACAGTCAAGGGTTATAGGACTTAGGTTGTCTTAAATTATCTCATGAAAAGATACTTTTAATGATTCAAGGAGCATGTGCAAACCTTGTGTAAAGTGTTCCATGCATTGGCAAGGGTTGGGGAGTCGTGGAGTACCCATGTTCAATAAGCCCTTGGTAGGGTAAAGCCTAATAGGCCTAAATGGCACGGTGACAGTCCTGTTTTGAGACATTCTTTTCAAAATTACCTATGGTGATTTTCTAGATATGTTTTAAAATGCCTTAATGGGTACTCAAAACACCCATCACAATCTTGAGAAGGGTTCTGCAGCAAAAGTTATGTTTGATAGTCTTCTATGGTAGGGCTACAAGGATTGACAGCGTATTAATGGAATCAATGGAGTTTGAGTAGTGCAGACCTTGGGAATGGCTTGAGATCATTGTGTTGGAGTTAATGAGGGGTAAGAAGGCCTTTGATATCCTTGTGTGAGTGAACAAAAACAAAACTCCTTAATTGTGCCCTTGAGAGTGTGAGTTGTTTTAGGAAGAGTGCTTGTGGAAAGGAGAACTTGCACTCAGAAACCTATTGTTGTAACACATGTTTCTAGAAGTTGAGTATGTTCTTTTTCCTCTGCATCATCTAGCCACTTTCCCCTTTCTTTCTTCACTATGTCTTGTTCTTATTATCATCTTGTGAAATTCTTTAGTATACTCCTTTACAGTTTTCTTCTTTTGTCTTACGTTTTGCAATCTTTCCAACAGTTCCAACTCATAGTCAGCAGATATGAACTGTTTCTTCAATTTTGTCACCGTCCTATCCCATTTTGTAATATTTTCTTTCCCTCTTCTATTTCTTTCCAGCTAAACTTCTTTCCACCATATAGCAGCATGTCCTTTCAACTTTGTCTTTGCAAATTTCACCTTCTCTAGATCTTCAATTTCTTCATACTCAAAGTATTCTTCCATGTCATTTATCAAGTCAATCAATTCTTCAGTGTTCAAGTTACCCGTATAGTTAGGCACATCAACTCTAGGTCTCTTTCCCATCTTTGAAATAGCTCACATCTTTACTTGATCTAATTCTTCTTCTTCATCACCTCCTAGGGTTTTTCTAATTTTTTCAACAGATTGAAATTCTTCTTCCTCATCACTTTCAACATTAGGTCTTAGTGTCAATCCTCTTTGCCTATCTTCTTCAACAACATCCAAATGAATTCACATTGTTTTCATCATCTCCATCATCTCATCCATTCTTCTAGCCATTGTTCCAATAGTAGCGACTCTCTGTGGTGGCATTCTTCCTGGGATCAAGTACAAACTGTCTCAAGGTTGGTGATCGGGCTACAAGATGACAACTGTCTCATAATTGGTGATCAGTTGCGACATAAGTAACCTACCTCAATTTAGTGATCTGTCCATAGCAAGATCTTATGGAATTCCTTTGCCAACTTCACTTAGTTCACTCCCAATGATTCAAGATTTTTCTCTGATACCACTTGGTGAGTCACGGTAGGAGGGTTCACAAAATGAACTATCTAGACTGTGCAGCAAGAGTAAACACAATGGAAACAACTTAGTGAAATGGAACAAATATAGGTTCAGTCATTTAGTATATCATAGAATTCAAATAGTGATTGGCCGGCAACATGTGGGCTTACAATTAGGGCTCACAGGCCTGATTACATACATGCGCAAGATAAAGCTTTGAAGCTCCTCATAGAAATATAAACTATTAGATGCTCCTTATGTGAATCACTACTTGATAACTTACTAGCTACTTTCCTATGGATCTATTACATCCTTATATATCATGTCCGAATCATAAGATTCCTCCATGTCAGCCAAGGAAGATCACAAACTCCAATGAAGAGTTGTAACGTGTGTACATGGATAGGTTAGGCCTAATTACATAGAACTCCTCCAGAAAATGAGTGGAATGATGTATAGATCTTCGAGGAAGGTCATCCACAAACCAAAGATCATTGAATGACGTGTCATTAGGCTTCACAGATCAGGAAATATTTCTGCATGTTTCTCCTTCAGTTGGTTGTCTGTGATTATCAAGATGCTCTATTCTAAGAAACAGTCGATCTTCTAATAGTGATACCTTTCTGGTAATTATGTGTGGATCTTTGAATTCTAGCTATGATGTGGGTGAATGAATGTAGATGCTAAGTCTAGCTCCATAAGGTTTGAAATGCTATTGGACCAAAATACAGAAACTGCTTCTGACTGAACTGCCTAAACTGAACTAGAAAATGAAAAGAAACAAACTAAACTACAAACAAACATGAAATGCAAATGTTTTTGGTTGATGCAAGATTTCTCTTGAACTAGGAATGCTCTTGCATCACTTAGGTCATCCATGCAATCTCACAATCTCTCCTTGAAAAATAGGTCTACTACATTCACTGCATCAGTTGTCTTCTTAAAAGGTATGAAATGAGACATCTTTGAAAATCTGTCAACCACTACAAATATTGAATCATGTCCTCTTTGTGCCTTCGACAATCCCATTACAAATTCCATGCTTATGTCTTCCCAAGGTCTCTTTGGTATTGTCAAAGGTCTATACAATCCAGTATTCTGACTACTCCCTATTGCAACTTGACAAAATTTACAACTCTACACAAATTTCCTTACATCCTTATGTATATGAGGCCAAAAGTAGTTTTCACTTACCAAAGCCGCTATCTTATCAATGCCAAAATGTCCTTCCAATCCACCACTATGTTTCTCCTTGATCAAATTATCTCTCATTGAACTCTTAGGTATGCCCAACTAATTTCCTCTAAACAACATATCTTCTTGAATCAAATAATCCAACCACTTACTCCTATTTGTCACAACAGGCTCCTTATAGGCTTTCCAAGGTTCTGCAAAATTAGTGTCTCCCTCATACATGTTCTTTAAGTCATCAAAACCCAACACTTCATCTCTCATTTTTGTCAACAAGTTTCTTCTTCTACTCAACGCATCAACAACTTTGTTTGATTTTCCACTCTTATGCTTCAACACAAAAGTGTAACTCTACATGAACTCTACCCATCTCATATGTCTCTGATTCAACTTACCATAACTATTCAAATACTACAAAGCTTGATGATCTGTATACAACACAAATTCCTTAGGCAACAACTAATGTCTCCACTTCTTCAAGGCTTGAATTATGGCATAGAACTCTTGGTCATAAACTAAATATCTTCTCCTTGCATCATTTAACTTCTCACTAAAATATGCTACAAGTCTGCCTTCTTGACTTAATACTGCTCCAATCGCATTTCCACTTGGATCACAATCAACTTGAAATACCTTATTGAAATTTGCTAATGCCAAAATAGGTTGTTCTATCACTTTCTACTTCAACAATTTAAAACTTTTATCTACTCCAGATGTCCACTTATTTAGTCTTTCCTGTCACATGTCATTGTCTCTGTCATAGGGTTACATACTGAATTGAAATTTATAATGAACTTCTGGTAGAAACTAGCCAATCCATGAAATGATATAACCTCTCCAATGCTCTCCGGTGTAGGCCATTCTACAATTGCTTTCACTTTCTCAGGGTCCATCTTCAATCCTTTCACAAAAATTACAAATCCCAAATATACCAACTCTTCCTTTATGAAACTATACTTCTTGATGTTTATCAGTAATTTCTCTTCTCTCAACCTTTGTAAAACTTGTCTAATATGCCACAAATGTTCCTCTTTTCTCTTATTGAAAATCAAAATGTCATCCAAATATACAATCACAAATTTACCCAAGAATTTCTTCAAGACTTCATTCATCAATCTCATGAAAGTACTCGGCACATTTGTCAATCCAAAAGGCATCACTAAGCACTCATACAATCCTTCGTTTGTCTTAAAAATAATCTTCCATTCATCTCCTTCACTGATTCTGATCTAATGGTATCCACTCTTCAAGTCTATCTTTGTGAAATATCTTGCTCCACTCAAACAATCCATGATATCATCCATCCTAGGTAAAGGAAATCTATACTTAATTGTGATCTTGTTTGTTGCTCTCGAGTCAGTACACATTCACCATTCTCCATCTTTCTTAGTTGCAAGCACTACAGGTACCAGACAAGGACTCAAGCTTTCTCTGATCAAACCTTTTTGCAACAACTCTTGTATCTATCTTTTCAATTCTTCATTCTGTGGTGGAGTCATCATATGTGCTACATTGTTAGGTAAACTAGCTCCCGGTATAAGATCCATGTGATGACTGATACTCCTTATAGGTGACAATCCTTCAGGTACATTATCTGATATGATCTCTTCATACTTTGTTAGCAACTCTCTTATCTCCTCTGGTTGTTCTCTTCCAGTCACTTCCTTCAATGTTTCAAGTTTCTTAGGAATCAAGGCATAACACATATTCTCATGTCTCAAACCATCTAGAAATTTTCTTCCATCCACCAAACATATTCTAGCATTCCCACATACTTTACTCTTAGGATCAGCCTCCAAAGGGATAAAGGTAATTCTCTTTGCATTTGTTGTTATAGTGTATGTATTCTTTCTCCCATCATGTATAGGTTTTCTATCATATTGCCAAGATCTACCCAACAAAATATGACGTACATCCATAGGCATAACATCACACAAGACTTCATCATGATAAGATCCAATATGAAATTTCACCAAACATTGTTCACTTACCAGTACCTTATGATCATCCTAAATCCATGCTATCTGATAAGGCTTAGGGTGTTTCAATCTTTCCAACTTTAACCTAGTCACCATCTCCTCTGAAACTAGGTTATCTGAACTATCACTATCAATCACAACTTTACAACACTTACCTCCTGATCTGCATCTTGTCCTAAACAAACTTTCCTCTATGGTGGTTCCTCATTTGCTTCAACTTGAAATAGTGTTCTTCTCATCACATGTGATTCTCCTTTCTCTAGTTTACCAACAGAACTAGGTGATCCAATAGGTTCCTCTTCAACTTAGGCTACTCTTCCACTATTCTCTATCTTCTTGCTTGTACTACCCTGATTACATTCAAATGCTCTATATCCTTCACCTCCACATTTGGAACAAGTGCCTCTAAATGTTCTCTTATCAAATCCTCTTCCCTCTCTTCTATATCCTTCATTCTGGTATGCACTAGGGTTTCCTCTTTGGTGAAAACTTCTATCATCTCTCCAGTAAGCATTATTATCTTTGTCCTCCTTCCTGAATGTGGTGTCAACCTTGTTATGTTCTGAATGTGATCTCTCTCCTCTGGAAAATATTTTACTTCTCTAAAATTTACCTCATCTGCCTCTCCAACTCTGATCATGTCTCATATTCATCTTCTCTTCAACTTTCAGGTCAAACCGATATGTTTCTTCTAAAGATGTCATCCTTAGAGGCTTAAATCTTCTTGAATGTTCAATCTCAGTCCATTAATGTATCTAGACACTTTCTCCTTACTTTCTTCACTATGTCATGTCCTTATAATCATCTTATGAAATTCTTTAGTGTTCTCCTTCACAGATTTCTCTTTTTGTCTCAAGTTTTGTAATCTTTTCAATAGCTCCAACTCATAGTCAGCAGGTATGAACTGATTCCTCAATTTTGTCACCGTCCTATCCCATTTTGTAATCTTTTCTTTCCTTCTTATATTTCTATCCAACTAAACTTCTTTCCACCATATAGCAGCATGTCCTTTCAACTTTGCCTTTGCAAATTTCACCTTCTCTGGATCTACAATTTCTTCATACTCAAAGTATTATTCCATGTCATTTATCTAGTCAATCAATTCTTCAAGGTTCAAGTTACCAGTATAGTTTCGAACATCAACTCTAGGTCTCTTTCCCATCTTTGAAATAGCTCACATAATCTTTAGTTGATCTGATTCTTCTTCTTCATCACCTCCTAAGGTTTCACCAATTTGTTCAACAGATTGAAATTCTTCTTATTCATCACTTTCAACATTAGGTCTCGATGTCAATCCTCTTCGTCCATCTTCTTCAACATCATCCAATCAAATTCACATTGTTTTCATCATCTCCATCTTTTCATATGTTCTTCCAGCATTCTTCCTAGGATCAAGTGCAAACTGCCTCAAGTTTGGCGATTAGGCTATAAGGTGACAACTGCCTCATGATCAACGATCGGTTGTGACACAAGTAACCTGCCTTAATTTGGCGATCTGTCCACAACAAGATCTTACAGAATTCTCTTGCCAACTTCACTCAATTTGCTCCCAAATATTTGAAATTTCACTCTGATACCACTTGGTGTAGTCATGGTAGGAGGGTTCATAGAATGAATTATCCAAGCCATGCAACAAGAGTAAACACAATGGAAACAACTCAAAGATATGAGCCAAACATAGATTTAGTCATTTAGTATATAATAGAATTCAAATATAGATTGGCCAGAAACATGCGAGCTTATAATTATGGCTCAAAGGCCTCATTATAGAATATGCGCAAGATATAGCTTTGAAGCTCCTTCACACAAAATCTAAACTAGGGAATTTCAAATCATAAGAGATGCTTCCCTAGGAATCTATTACATCCTTATATATCATCTCTAGTATAAAATATTCTTATGTGTCAGCCAAGGAAGATCATAAACTACAATGAAGAGTTGTAATATGTGTACACGGATAGGTCAGACCTAATCATGTAGAACACATCCGCAAATGAAAGGAATGATGTGTGGATCTTGTGGAAGGTTAGAAACAAACCAAAGATCATTGAATGTTGTGTCATTAGGCTCCACAAGTCAAGGATTGCTCTGCAAGTCTTCTCATTTAGCTGATTATTAGAGACTGTAAGGATGCTCTATTATGAGAAAATAGTTGATCTTCTAATAGTGATATATTTCTGGTACTTAATCCAAATGCTCTAAATTCTATATATGATGTAGATGAATGAACCTAGATGTTAATTCTAGCTCTGCAAGATGTGAAATGGAACTGTGGCAGAATGCCAACCAAAATACATAAACTGCTACTAACATAACTACTTGAACTAAATTAGAAAATGAAAGGAAACAAACTAAACTAAAAGCAAACTGAAATGCAACTATTTTTGGTTGATGCAAGATTGCTCTAGAACTAGGGATGCTCCTGCATCACTAAACTAATCTAACCACCCAAAGAATTTGGTCAAACAAAACCATTCACTAATTGGGTGAAATAACTGCCCCTTCTAACTAACATGGGATGCCTTGCTAGATTATAAAACACTGATAAAAGATCTGAAACAAGGAGATAACCCACAAAATATTCTAAAGCTTCATGAAGAACATAAGAAAAATCACTCACCTCTTGAGTTTGATAAAGCATATAACTTATTTTGGATGCACAGGTGAGTTGGGTCTATTGTTCTGAAACTGTAATCTCCTCCTTGGGTACAAGAGTAATTTGTGACTCCTTACTTAGCTCCCTGCAAGCTAAAAACTTGATTGGGCAGCCTCTTGTGGGGATGAAACTTGGACCTTCGCTACTGGTTTGCTGCTTAGGATTTGTTGTCCCTTCACCCTACCAATTTGGCTGCCCCAAGTAACCCTCCTCTACAGGGTGCTCCTGTTTATCAATACTTTCCTCCTCCAAAGGTGGTAGCATAACATCTAAGCATAAGCAGAAAATATCAATTTTAGATTGAAATAGATCCTCATTAGTCAAATTAGGGTTGCTTTCACATACCTGTTCATGAATCAACAACTTGTCTGAATATTCTACAATACTTTGATGGTCAAAACTTGGCATAGACATGCTATTTTCACCTCCAACATCAAAGATATGAATCTCATTAAATAGACTAACTAAAACCTTTTCCACCTTGTCTAAATTTGCAACAAAATCATCAAGGTCATCCCAAAATGAAATTTCATTACATTCCTCTTGAATTTTTGATAAAAGAGGGTTGTTTTTTACCTCATAAAGGTTCTCATCCAGCTATGCAAGTCCCATGGTAGGCTTATCTTGACACCTTTCCACTTGATCCAAGACCTTTTTGTCATATTATTGAGCTCCAATCAGCAACTCACCAGAATGTTGAGGATCCCCATGCTGTTCTGAAACTGCTACCTTTGGTATGAGCATGTTCTCCTCATCTAGTTCTACAAACCTAGGTAACTGATTGAACAAAGTTATTGAATCTTCTTCATTATCTGGTGCCTTCTCTAATGAAACTTGGGCATTCTGTCTTTGCAATTCAAGGCTTTCATCCTGTGACTTTTGTATGCTACTTCAATTGATCTCATAAACAACATTAGAAAAAAATTCAAATGAATCATAGTGCAAAGGGTTCGGTGTCAGGTTTGAACCAACATCCTTTTCATATGCATCATGCTCATAATTTGTTGGGAAAACAACACAAATAGAAGCAACCTTTCCATGTGAATTAGCCTCTTGCACTAGTTGATTTTTTGAAAAAAAATTATCATCTTCTACAAAACAAGGAATCTCTTTAGTGCAAACATTGATAGATTCATCAGGAGGAGTCTTTTCTTGTTCAATCTTCTGCTGCTACAAACGGTAAACCTCCAAAGTTGAACACAGTGGATTTACTTTTCTAAGCTCCTCAATGAAGAGTAAGGTATTCTGATAAAAATGTTCACCCTTAGATTTCTGAAGTAGGGAAACTTGGGGAGCTTCTTGGATTTCTTGATACGACTGAAACTATTGGTTAATGGACTGGTCTTAAATGCTAACAGGCTCCTCAGCAAATTTAGAACATCTGAAACTTAGGATTTTGATTTTTTGGGGAGTCTGTTTGCATTCAAAACCAATCTCTGGGAGGGAAAAGGATTCTTCAAGTGGTTGGTTTTTAAGCATAACAAGTTTAGACTATACCAACCTATGTTCTTGCAAGGGTAAAGGATTTTTGAAACTAGGAATCTTGACCTTGGCAGGAATAAGAGGTTCATTTTCTTTGAAACTTGGAAGATTATATTTACAAACCTCTTCCTAGATAGATTGATTTGGAATTATAGGAGCTACATGGGCTTTATACCTTTGTGTTTGAGTGAGAAAAAGTCTCATCTCCTCCTCCTTTGCAGCTAGCTATTGAGGAAGATTCTCCTCAAATTGCCTCTTTTGATCTTTCATCTCCTGCTCATGAAGATAGGCTTGATAAGCCATCTCTTCCTACTTCATGTTATACTCAAGTTGCCTATTAATCTCCTCTATCTATTGCATGAGGTGTACCAAAGTGTCCTTAATCATGTCTTTAATCTCCACCATTTCAGAATGTTTTCGCTGACTAGGAGATTGGGCAAGAATGGGCATGTGGTAAGCATCCTAAGTATTTGGACTAAAACCAACATTAGGGCTACTTGTGTATGGTTGGTAAGGAGGTTAAGTAGGGGTGGGTGAGTGGTAATTATGTTGTGCATGTTGGTTTTGAAGAGCCATGGAATTGAAAATATCAGCATGATTAGTCTGATAAGGAGCCCTATGGACATAATTTTCATAGTATGGTGGTGGATATTCATACTGTCTATGAAAATCAAACATTTTTACTCATATGAAAGATAGAAAATAGAGTGAATTGATGATTTTTATAACATACTAGCACTTGATCATATCAAAACCAGTAAACTTGAGCTCGAATCACCAAATGTGTTTGATTTTCTACCTCCAAAGGATGAGATCACTGACACACACACCAAATATTAGTGATATATGGACATACTATTAGACTGAGTCAGTTTAAACTATCCCACCAAGCGTGCCAAAAATTGTTAACAATCAGATATGCAACCTATGCTAATTTTTTCAACTTAACTATCTTTTGACACATGGGAACACTCATATGCCTATGGGTTGCCTAAACTTGGAGTGAACCTCAAGAGTGAGCTAGTTCTTTGAATGATTTTTACTAATCTAAATGATTTATAGAGGGAAAAGGTAAGAACGTGAACTGAAATGAAACAAGTAACTAAAATTAACTCCTAAGGTGATGAAACAATACTTAAACTCCTACCAGATCTTACTCACAATCAGTTCACAGAACTATAACTCTCACAACTCCTTGATTATACTTAATTCACTAATATTGAACATGAAGGTTCATCTAAACACAACATGCAACCTAAATCAAATAAAATACTTGCATAACCATTCAAAAATTAAGACAAAACATAGGATAAATAACTATCACAATGCAATATCAAATTAACCATGCAAATGAGAAGACAAATGGCAAGGAAAACTACTGCTCTATAAAATGGAAGGAATAATGAGTACAAAAACTGAAGTACAACTCTCTCAGTGTGAGAGGAAGACTCTAAAAATCTCTGCACTCTAATCTCTCTCTGATCTCTCACTACCCTAGAAAAAACTAAGTTTTCTCTTATAAATGCCTGTAGAATGATCTTCAAGAGAAAAGCTCTAGGAAAAGTTCCTAAGAATAGCCATCCAAGTCCATTTTCGGAATCCATCAAAAAGCCTTCAAAAACTCTTACCAAACTATACCCAAATTGAAAAAGAAGCTACCCAAAATTTTTGTCAAGTGGCCCCCACCAAAATCTCCTTTAAAGCACGCTTTATCTGCTCAATAAAAGCTCAAATTTGTCCTTATTGCTTCATCTGGCCCAAAGGAAATTGAATCTGGAAAAGCAAGATTTGTTTGCTTTATTTTGTTTTAACTTCTCAAATAATGAATATTTAAAAGCAATTTATAAATTCATTGCTTTAAATATCATTTTATAATGGTTGCAATTTGATCCATATCCCGATTTATCTCAATTTGACTCCGATTTGTTTTTTTGCAAAAAATAAAAATACAAGGCTTCATTCACTATGCGAAGTATATTATGTCTCATTTGGCATATGATTTCCTACAAAATCTTTAAAAAATGAAGGCAAAATATAATTCTATATGGGTTACTCTCTATCTGATTTGCAAAAATAATCTAAGGCATATGGCCCCTACTTATTCTTCAAAAGGGTCCAAAAAGAGTTTTAAAGGCACCATGCCTAGGTAATCAATATGCAAAGGACCTAAGGCATTGAATATTCTAAGTCATGATCTTACCTCCAAATGACAAAAGGGGTCATTGAATTCCCAATGCATATAACCTAGTCTTATGACCAAGCACTCATAAGGTGGACAAATGACCACGATGGCATTAGTTATGCATATGTAAATGAAAATTCTATGTGATAAATACCACATTTAGCCTTAGGACATAAGAAAACCCTAGTCACAAAACCAAAAGTGCCCTAAGTTTTCTGCCCATTTTCACACTTTGTCCTTCGATGGAAAGCTCTGTTGCTTAGCTGACAATGAAGCTAGGGTTTGGTCAATTTCCCTTTGATTCTTGTTGTCTCTGAGCACTTGTGGTGAATATTCCTCAAAGGAACACCAAGGTAAGTCATTACAAACCTTGGATCTGATATTTCTCTTCATCTTTCTGAAGCAATTTGGCCCTACAGGCCATGGCCAAGACTTTTGTCTAATGCAATTTCATCTTGTTCGATCTTCTGTCATATACCATGTTCTTGGCTCCATGAGAGTACTAGTTTGAGGTTTCAACAATAATGTATATGCAGTCTCAAAATGACTTTTCGGGTAAGCTTCCTCCTTTATGCTTTGCCTCTATAGAAAATGTATATGGAAAAAGACTTCTATACTTGAGAGGCTACATCCCTATATCTATTCTTGAGCATTTTTTTCATTGAAATCATCCAAACTTTACATCTACCATTTATAACTGCAGTTGGAGCTAGAAACCCCTATTGGGTTTTTCTTGATATGAAGAAAATACCTTTTCTATATCGGTCATATAATTTTCTAAGTATCTTCTTTGTTATTTGAGTTTGTATTCTTCATATTCCCTTCTACAGATGTCTTTAAATAACAACCCTAGCATGGGTTTGAGCTTGGGGGAAACTCCATTATAGGCCCACAACCATTATTTTCATGCTACTAAGATTTGATTCTTATGTGATGATAGTTGCATCTATGGCTTGTACCATGCATTTGATCAATGACTTGATACTTGATACTTCAAAACAACAAAGAGATAAATACATATCTCATTGTATACTTATGTTCCTTATATAGATGAGAATGTATATTGATGTCCTAGCTTGTACAAGCATCCATCTGTGGTACTTAGCATTGATCACTTGCAACCTGGTTTACTGTATCATTTTAAATGCTCCCACATACACATCATCTTGAATGGCTATAACTCTTTAAACTCCACTATAACATAGATATTTCTTTGTATAACTAGCAATTGCATCAGATTTTATTGGCATTTTGAAGACAATGTATTTAGCATGATAAGTGTCATTGATACACTCTAATGCTCCTATTTCTTGTACTATATCAAATACAATCCATATTGGAATTATAATGGCTCCTCTTCTTTCATAGGTTGTCCTCTGCATACACTTACTCATACATGAGATTCCTGTATACTATTTCCTCATTGTGATGGATGCTCTTGACTTCTTGATTCAAATGTATACTTCATGTGGCATGTTCTATATGATTGACTGTTCCAATATCATGATTTGAATGATTGCTCAGGAATATGGCAGTGTTTGGGATTTGTACTTTTACAATGAATGCATATGTTCCTTACGATGACATGATATTCCTATTTTTAGCTGTAGCAACTTGTATATTTGTTCTAAACAGTCTTAATGACTTAGTTTTGGTACTTGCATGAGAACTATCACATAAGCTACCATACATGCCGTCCCCCTCAAAATACCTCCTGTAGATGCCTATCAACATTGGGTTTCCACTCTTTCTCATGCCAGCAATTTGGCATAGGCCACCATAGTTACATTTGTCAAACTATCCTCTATTTTTTACAATGATTTTCACTCATAAAAGACAACTATTCCTTTGTTGTCCATTGTCATGGCTGTATTCAAACATTATAAAAGACACTTTAGATGATCATGGTCATGATGTACCTGTCACATTGATATTGAATGCTACATTTGATTAATCAGCATAAGGGTGTTGTTCTCTTCATATCCATACTACAGGCTGCATTCTGTCACTGTCATTTCATAGCTATCTTAGTTGTTCCATTTATGCATCTATGATGTTCATGATAAATAGAGATTAACATAGTCTTACCTCATGTATCTAACTCTTGAAAAATATGAGATGAGATGACAAAACTATTCACTTGATTCTTTTCCTGTCACTCTTGATACAGGAGCAACAAAATTCTCTTCTCTAAAATGGCAAAAGCATTTGATGTGAGTTGTGCTCCATTTGTACACATGTTGTATATGCTCATGTCATACATTTGAATGGTGCACAACATACCTTTCACATTCTAATTCTTGTATCAAAATCTATACATATGATTCTTTAAATTATCCTATATTGATCATGGTTGTTTTGTACTCAATTTTGGACATCATTAAGCTATCTCAATGCTCATTTGTGACTCTTACTTCTTCATATTGAACTAATAGTCATAGATGGGTAATGAGCCTGAGATTCATACACTTGGTTAATGCAATAGCATAATATTTCTTAATTTCTATGTTTATACTTCGTATTCCATCCCCTGCTAAGAATCAGGGGCAACATGCTAGGATCAACCCTTGTGGGAGCCCACTTTACACCACATGTTGATATATTCTTCAAAACAGCAACATGATTTCACCTATACATGTACATGAAACAAACATGTTAGAAAAAATTAGTGAAGTACAATGATTGTTTCTTTTCAATTTCTCTTGCATGTGAATGATATGTATCTGACTTAGTGCACTATAGGCAATGTATTATGCCTCTACTGATAGGCACATAGGGAAATCATATTCAGAGCTCTTACAACTCTCTTTCAACTTGCAAGTTATTATGAAGATCGGCAGTGTTGGGACCTGAAATTTCCTACCATTTTTTGCAAAAAATTTAGGTGCCCATAATGCAAAAATTAGCTTCAACACTTAGAAATACATTTCAAAATCTATATTGATGAAAATAATTATTGAATATAAAATTCCACGCAAGAGAGAAGATGATCCAGAGCAGCTGATGCCAAAACTTGTTGAGAGACACAATAGTTATCTGCTGAGGGGGTTCTAAGTGTTTTGAAGAGAATTATTGATGAGGAGCATCAAATGTTGGGATTGAACACAAAATATGATGATTTTTACAAAATGCTTTGTTGATAAATAGATCAAACTTCCCCTCAGATTATAGGCTGTGAGAGAAGTGAAGTCTCAACAAATTGGAGACATTATAGTTCTAGCTTCCTCCTGGGACATGAAGTCAATCCAAAGCATTCATTCCACCTGAATCTCTATCCCCATTCTTTTATCACCAATCGGTTGATAAGCTATTGAAATCATCATTAAATGGGTACATTTCAACTAGTAATAAGGGCAACTATGAGTTGAATAACTATAGGTGAAACCAAAACCACATGAATGCAAAAATGAAGGACCACCTAGAAGAGGGAACATGATACCCAGTCATATCACATGTATAATAGAACAGATGGATAATCATGTATACCATCCTTACTCATTGTTCTCCTTTGCTAAATAATCCAGGTCACCACCAAACATTTTTAGACAAACATGCATGTTTACCTATAGATATAAACAAACAACAATGCATACACACACATTTAATTGAGTTTCTTACTACTATGCTTTCACAATAGAAAGCCCCCAATCCCAGATGTTTGATAGACAATAGAAATGGGAATATTCCACTTCTAAACTGGGTGGTGGCTTCTAAATCAGGTGCACAATATCCTTCACCAGTAAACAATGTTAAACAAATGATGAAACCCAAGTGTGAGTAGTCCTATGAGCTATTAAGGTTAATTGCCAGTTATCTAATGGCATTGGATAGTGTTGTATCACATGGCTATTTAGAACCTTAGCGACAACTTGAAATTTTCTTTTGTCTTGAAGAATTCTCCTAGACACTCAAAGGAAGATCTAATTGCATTAGCACCAAAGCTTGTGGACGTGTCTGAGTATTGAATCATTGCATTTGTCTTGTTAGCCCAACTTCAAAAGATAGATTCAAAACTTGCTTTGCTGCTACTTGTACTGAATACACTAAGTCAATTAGAGATTGGAAGTGAAGTTTTGGAACAAGTCTTATGTCAGGTATTAGGAATGCTGAGAGTTTTCAATGATAACACTCTTGTAACAGTTATTGGATCAGTTTTCAAGGCTACAACACAATGTCAACAAGTACCTCAAGTGGCTAAAGTAGTGTATGATAGATTGAAAGTGTTTAGAGCTAATGTGTCTACCCCAGTATTAGATTGTTTAAGAAAAACTAGTTGAATTTGCTAAGGCATTGTGGAGTAAACTTGACTATTTTGATAAATTGGAGACTATTGCCACATAATTTTACTCAGCAAATATGAGTGTTGGAAGTGGTCACTTTCTTCCTTTGATGAAGTAGCTTGATGAATGTATTTCATATGTTGCAAAAAATCCACAATATATGGAGTTTGGCATTTACCTTGTAAAATTCCAACAACTTCAATCTCGATCATTAGGAATGGTGGACTCACATGTACTATTAGTGCTAAAGAATGCTACTTCTCAAGTACAAATGGCAATTAGAGGGAATGTTAGCAGAAAGAATGTCATTTTTGAAGGTGCAGAAACATCTATTCTTTATGTATGCCTCAAAGTAGTAGCTAATGAGATGAAGCCTGTCATGGAAGAGATTGAAATCAAATCTTCAAGGAAATAATATGCTCAAATGCTTGCAGACTGTCATACTCTCTACTATGAACAATGTCTTTCTTTGGTTTACCAACTTGAGCATCAACTCTTCCATCCTTTTTGCCCTTCATCTTCTACATAAACATCAAGTCTCCCTCCCTTGGTGGATCCATTGTGCACATTGTTGTATGATAAATTATGCCCAAAGTGATTTATGAAGCAGACCTAGATTTGCTTTGTAAGCTTGTTAACATTCTTAAATTAGAAGTTCTAGAAGAGCAACTAGTAAGATGAGTTAGCTAGTTTGTGGCCCACACTCTTGTGTATTTTGGTAGATGTGCATGAGAGATTGACATTTAGTGCCCAAAACAACATGTGAGGAATTCATCATGTCAGTTACAAAACCCTAATATCAGCAAGACATAGCATATCGAAGTGAGCTCCTAGGAATTCTTCGATTACATAAGTCACACCGATAGAGGGAAGGATAAAGGAAGCACATCGGGAAGACAAGGCATAACGGTGGAAGTTATTTAGAGTTCCCCTGATACGCCAATAATGTGGGCCTAAGAATCATATAGCTAAGATCAAATGAAACATCGGCATGACTTGTATACATCAGAGTAATGCATGTGAGAATCCCACTGATATACCGATGGGCAACATATAACCCTAATGTCAAAACACAAGAAACTTTTAAGTTGCAAGGCTTGTTACAAATATTTTGCCGCTACCAGGGCCGAACTTGTGGTCATGTATTTTGTAGAAAATACAAAAGGATGCGGGTAATCTTACTCTAAAAATGAAATCACAAAAGATAGTATCGGCATTATAGATGAAATTTCAGAAAATGATGACTTACTCCCAAGGTAAAAATATTTTCATCAAATGTGAAGATGCTAAGCCAGAAAGAAGAAAGGGAAACATGGAATTTCCTAAAAGTCATATTTGATAATGAAGCGAATTTGCCAGTATCAATGATATTAACAACATTACTATTGATGGTAAGGTACAATTATATTCATTGATTCAGTTAAAAGATGGACATGATGTTTCTACCTCCGGAGATAATAGTGAGAAGTTCTTTGATAATTTGCATAGTCTGAGAAAAAATCAATAAATTACTCTCACTGAAAAATGATTTTATAGTTGGAAAGGATATGGAAGGAAATGGTAGAATAAATTATGCAAACAAAATAAATAAAGTGTATCCCATGTTTTCACTAGAATTGTGAAGTGGACAATTATTGAAAAACATTTTTCAAAAGGTGAAATATTAACTGAAGAAGTTGAGGAGTGGTCATTATTTTTACCCAAAATATATACTTTTGCCAAATGAAGGTGAAAACACATGCAGGTGAACATAATGGAGAAGTTTAAGTAATTTTATTTATGAGGAATCAAAATACATGCAGAATGAAGGCAAACCCTAACAAGAGTATTATTTCAATAACACAACTTCATAATGTTACCCTGATGAGTGAAATATTTCTACTCCAAAGAGAAATATTCACAAAATTATTCACCTGATGAAAGGAGAAAATTAAATTTTAAAGGATAGAAGGCTAATGTTTTATATTTTGTTATCCTTAACGGCAAATGGAGAGACGTACAGGATGGTGAGTAAAGGGTCATAACCCTAGAAGATATGATATATGCCAGATGAAATCAAATCATCATAAGAGGTAGTAGGTTAGGAACTCATCAGTTGAATAATTGTCTCAGTAAAACAATATGCTATGTATTGCAAGATCTTTTGAAATCATATAATGGAGAAGAATGTATAAATTAATGATCCAACACTAGTGTCAATTGCTTGTTGTTTATATCCAATTATTTGGTTGTCTCCAGATTTGTGCTTTCATATTATTTAAATTTAAGTGTTGAAACTTAGTTTATCAAAACACATTTGTTTTTCTTGTATGGTTTCATTAATTGGTCTATTTCGAAGAATTAAATATCCTTTTAATAGATCACAATAATTTGGAGGTATCACTTGGATAGTTAAAGAAGAGCCCTATAATCAATAAAATTATCATACTGTCTCCAGTTTGATTCCATTTTGTTGTTTAAATCAGAAGTATATTTGATTTGTTAGGGCACACTTGTTGCTTCTGTGTGATTCAGTTAATTGGTTCCTTCAAAGAGGGATTAAACTATCCTATTAATTAATCACAACAACCTAGTGAGGATCATTTGGATTGATAAGAAGAGTCTGATAGTTACATTCTTGCACATTTGTACAAGGTGTATACAGTCACAAGTTCCAAGCAATTCAAATTATAGCTAGTAAGTAAATCATATGTCATTCACCTCTTGACTTATTAGCCCAAAAGAAGTAGGCACTAGTCATACCCATTCCATTTTAGAATGTTATAAAATCTTATCCATACATTCACATTTCAAACTGCAGTAGGAGTAGTTAGTAAGCCTTCACCTATTTCACTTCATGCCACTGTGGATAGATCCATAAATTCAACCAAGTCATACAACTCTTAATCTTCTTTAGCTATTAAGGTCCACCTACCTAGGTTTAGCAGAACCTAAAGTGTAGGGAGTCATCAACCATATAGGTTAACTCCATGAATGTTAGCTCAAAAATGTTCCAAGTCTGATTATAGAGTCTGGCATCCTCTTAGGACTTGTAACCTACATTTTTGAGACCTAACAGGGAGCAAGGACAAAAGACAAGCTCAGAAACCAAAGACACTGAATAGGCAATGATGGCTATGATCCTTCCCCTTCCTATTTTCAGAAGCATAGTATATTTCTTATATCTATACTAGTTCAGCTATTCCCACACCTTGTGTGGGACATTTGATCTATCATTTTTTTATTCAATGCAATGTTTATTTCTTTTATGTATCTCATTTCTAAAATGAATAATCATTGTAGTGAAATGAAATAATTTATCTCTCAAGCAACCTTCTGTAAATGAATGATGATCTAAAAAATCTTTACTCTGTTTGAACAACTAAACTGGAACATAACTGAATATCTCAAACACTCCAACTATGCAAGTGAAATATCATGCAAATGTTAAAAAACTTTCTCATCTAAAATGAACTGAATGTACTCCAGCTCTACCAATTTAGGTTGTGGAGAAAATTGGTAATAGATCCAACATAGATCACTTTTATTTAGGCACATGAACAAAATCCTCATAGCTAAAAACCATTAAAAGTGAAATAGAAGGTGTGTTACAAGTCCACACTTCATAAGGTGTCGAATAAAGAGCCTTACAAAGAGTTCTATTCATAATGTAACAAGTGGTACACAAAACCTTTGCCCAAAAGCATTTCTCCAACTGTGAATCACTCAACATACTTCAAGCTCTTTCCATGATTGTTTAGTTCATGTTTTCTGCGACACCATTCTATTCTAGTGTATATGGAGCTGTCTTTTGTCTAATTATACCTGCATGCTTACAAAACTCATCAAATTGCTTAGAGCAATATTCCCCTCCATCGTTAGATCTTAATATTTTAATCTTTAATCCTAATTGGTTTTCAACTAAGATTTTAATATATTTAAACTTAGTGAAAAATTCATATCCGTGTTTTATAAAATAAATCCATGTAAATCTAAATACATCATCAATGAAGGTAACAAAATAACAAGATTTTCTGATAGAGTCATTATCCATAGGTCCAGACACATTTGAATGAATAATCTCTAACTTGTCTTTTGCTCTATTACTTCCTAAAGGAAATGACGTTCTATTTTATTTTCTAAACACACAATGCTCACAGAAATCAAAGTGCTAATCGGAATAAGAGAAACCATCCAACAAGTTTTTATTCGTAATTATTTTTAAAACATTATTACTTGTGTAGCCCAATCTACAGTGCCACAACATACAATTGTTTTCATAAGACTTAGAAATATAAGAGGAATTACAAAATGTAGTGGTATCTAGCCTAAACAAAGTTCCCAATATTTTCCCCTTCGCTACCACCAAGTTTCCTCTCACCAATTTGTAACCATGCTTATCAAATGTTACATGCATTCCCAAATCATTCATCTTCAAAACTGAAATAAGATTTCTAGATAATACAAGAACATGCAAAACACCAGGGAGGGTTTTAATCCTCCCATCACTGAAACACAACATTAACTTACCTTTCCCAACTATCAGATATGTAGTGTTGTCCCCAAGGTACACTTTACTTCCATATGGAAATCTATTCTTTATGTGGAAAACTATTCTTTATGTGGAGTCATATGATACAAGCATCCTAAGTCAACCAACCAATGATCATTAGAAACAACATTGCATGCTGAAAGTAAAACATCTTCACCTGCATTCGAGTACTTATCAATAGTGGAATCCCACTATTTCTTCAGGTTTCTACATTCCTTTTTCGCATGCCCTATGTTTACGCAATTCTAACACTTAACTTTGTTCTTCTTTCTAGGAGTCTTAGATCAGCCCTTAGACTTGTGTTTAGCCCCTTCTAATCTCTTTTTGGTCCTCTTTCCTTGGACCTTCCTCACACATTGAGAGCCTTAGTGTTGACCTCAGAAGTCTTCTTCCTCATCTCTTATTCCATCAAAGTTGTGACAAGACAATCCAACTTCAGATCTTCAAGGTTAGCAGTAATAGAAAGGATAACATTCTCCCAAGATTTGGTTAAAGAACAAAGCAAAAGTATAAATTTATCTTCCTCTGCAACTATAGCATCTACAAAATCAAGTTCACTCAAAAGTAAATTAAAATTGTTCAAATGCTCTACAATGGAATCACCATCTTTCATTTTAATAGAAAACAAATTCTTCTTTAAATAAAGCTTGTTTACCATGCTCTTGGCTTGATAAATCTCACCCAATTCTTTCAGATTTTGTATGTAGTCTCTTCCTTTAAGACATTCAATAGGATGGAATTTGCAAGACATAGTCAAATAGTTCCCCATGCCTTTTTATCCAACCTTTCTCATTCGACTGGACTCACATCATTAGGCTTCTTCTCTTTTTGGACAACCAACCATTGATTTCTTTCTTCCAACAAATCCTGTATTTCAGCTTCCACAACTCATATCTTGTACCATTGAACTTCTCAATGTCCAAATGAGAGGTTGAAGCAGTGGTGGATGCAACCATAATATCTACACAAGATCTACAACCAAACAACCAAATCTCCCACTATAGCTAAACAACCTTCACACTACCATTTCCAAGAGTTAGAACTGGTCAGTCTCTGATACCAAATGTTATAAATGAAGACAACAACTACTCAAATGGAAATCTGATTACAATATGTTTATGATCTCAAATAGTGTAGATTTAATAAAGATTGCATACGAAAATGAAATCACAATACAAGAACAAACACCATAGAAGAATAAACCATAAGAACACCAAATATAATGTGGAGAAAACCTTTTTGGGTAAGAAACTCTACCAAGAAAAGAGGCTCAAGTTGTACTATCTTCAAAATTGAAATTAGATAATACATGCACTTCCTATGTCTCTCTAACCTTCAATCCAGCAACACTTGTGTACAAAAATTTGTCATACTACAACACATACATGGCATTATACTTGTAGAAGTATTTTCCTCCCAAACTTGGCGTCCACTATCTCTCACCTTGGAATCTTCAACATGCAAACAATAAATGACTTCTTACAAGCTCATTACACTTGTCAAGAGTCACCCATGCAAAGTTAGGTGCCCAAGCACAAAAATAGTCTCTTACAACATCTTATGATGTGTCATATATGTCATAGATTCTCCTAGAAAGCATATTTCCAATATGGGTGCCTAGAGCCAAGAATAACAACTTACACCTATTAATTATCTATCATCAATTGTTATATTGTCATATACTCTTATGACAACTCACAGCTGTCATAGATTCTCTTACATGCATTCACCAACTTTATTCAATGTGTGTCATATATGCCAAAAATAGTTGATTCCTCCAAGGTGGCACCTACCCTCAATTATTCTTTATTTTTACAATTTCCAACTAAAAATGTTACCCCATAAATACCTCCAGTAAATCTAGAATTACCACTGCTAGTAAAACTACCTCATTCCTTTATGGGTAATTACAAATAATAAAATGGAATAAATACAATATTGAGATTTACAAGGTTAATAGTTCATTATCCAAACATTGTGGGTTTATAAGAACACCAAGAAATCTTAGAGTAAGAAAATGAAGATGAATACAAATAACCTAGGTAGGATTTAGTGTTTTGTGGGCATGTAAGGACTAGCTTACTTGCAAATCCATTATAAAAAACCACTAAATGATGTGCTCGTTTATGAAAAGAAAGACTTTGAATTATGTTGACCTTCATCGACATATTAGACATCAATAGTTTATTTGTTTAAGCTAATTTGGGTCAAGGTTAAGTGGAAGGGTAGTGATATCGCCTCATGCTAGGGCTAGTACATATCGAATATTTTTGTCTTAAATGCAAACAAATATAGTTTGTAATGCCTTTGAAGGTTAGAAATATTTTTTAAACAATTGTTTGAATAGGATGAGTGCTACCTTTGATCTCTTGGAGAGGTACATATACTTTTAATTGTCCATTTGGATTGATAGTGTACCAAATAGTAAGTTAGGACTATTCATGTATACCCATTCCATAGTTTCTAAATTTTATTAGCATAATGAAGAGATTGTATAAGTTAGTAGCTACTTAATTTTGTCAGTTGAAATAGTTTGAATAAATAACAAATCAATGATTCTATTCATAAAAAACTAATTAATTGAAAGAGAACAAAATTTAAAATATTGATGATGTTGATTTCTATATAGAATCTAAAATTTGCATTCATCAAAAAGAATATTGATGAAATAAAAATATATTCATACATTCTTTTCTCAAGAAGCTTAACGGACTATAAGGAATTATATTAATGGTGGTAGCAGAACAAAAATTTATATTAGTTTAAAGAGTGAAGATAGCAGATTAGGATGGTATAAACTAACCAAGTTACTATCTAAAATTGTAATTATGCCGAGAGGCATTCTACATTCACAGAAGGGGTGGAGTTGAAGAGCTGAAAGATTCCAAGATTCCGTGTAATTTTATAAGATTCCAATCTAAAAAATAAAATAAAAAATAAAAAAAATTTATGCATGAGATTATTAAGATAGAGGATCATAATAAATGCCACAATAAATACACCACTAAATGCAACACCACTCTTAAAGATGCTTTTTCTATTTTAATCCAAAATGCAAATATTCTAGATGTGAGTAATTTATAAGATGCTTGTGCTATTTTAAATGAAAATTTAAGATTTCTAGACGCAAGTTATTTATAAAAGTGAAGAATAAAAAATATATTTAAATGGGAAATGAAACACTTGCATTCTAGCTACGAGTAATTTATAAAAAATAAAAAATAAAGAATAAAAAACCAATAATTTATAAAAAAATCAAAAAATAAAAATAAAAAACAAACAAAAAAATAAAAAATTGGAGGATATCTTTTGGCGTACTTTAGATATATTTTTTAAATATAAATATACTAGTTTATGAGCACTTATCTACCTTGGGAATGTAGGAGATGAGATAGATTTCTGGAAGACATGTGGTAATAAGCAGGTGGTATTAAGAGGCTATATCTCTTAATAGCCATGTGACGCCAATTTTTTCTACCATCTATCAGAAGTTTTAGATCTTAAATATTCCATTCGTCGAGCTTTATCTTGATAGTGACAGTGTCCCTTTTCTGGTTAGGTGAAATAGAAAGCACAATAGTTGACTTTTTCTTTGGCTTTTTATATTTTATTCATACAAATGATAGTAGTGTTGACATATTGAAATAAGACAAATGTTTGAAACATGAATATTTTAAACATGCAATAAGGAACCTCTAGATTTTAATATTAATGTTTGAAATATTAATATTTTATTTGAAATAAAAAGCACAATTGTGTAGAAGTGTAAACTATCCATTGATGATGATGCAAACGAGTTGGGTTTATCTTAGGAGTTTGACATTATGTCAAGTTAAATGAATATAGTAAGTGTTGTGGGGTTATTAGTTTTTTTTAGTACTTGAATAGTTGACTTTTTTTGGTTAATATTTGTGTTTTTAAAACACTTTAGGGGAGAGGGGCCACTAGATGCCCACCCTAACTTCACACACCTTAAGCTTGTAGCTAGGTATATCCAATTTTGATGAATTTTTTTGGTTATCCCCGTATGCGACTTAAGAGATTAAAACTATTTTGGTTACATGAAATAGAAAGCACAATGGTACACAAGTGTAAATAGTCCATTGATGAGTTGGGTTTATCTTTGGAGTTTGACATTATGCCAAGTTAAATTAATATAGTATGTGTTGTGGGGTTAATAGTTTTTTTTTTTTTTTTACTTGAATAGTTGACTTTTTTTCTTCATAGTTTTCTAAAACACTTTAATTAGTTTCAGTAGTTAACTTTTTTGGCTTTATACATTTTGTTCATACAATTGATAGTTGTGTTGACATATTGGAACAAGACAAATATTTGAAACATTAATATTTTAAATGTGAAATAAGGAACTTCTAAATTAAATTAAGAACCTTTATTTTATCCTTTTATAGTTAATCTTTTTTGTTTTCATTTTAGTGGCATTAATTTTAATATTGTTGTCATATCATTTTCTAGCTAATAGAACTTATATTTTAAAGGGAATTAACATGAGAAAAGCTTCTTAGCTATCATTTAAACTGGGATAAATAAGTCTCTCTAATTGAATATCAACAATCTTTCAATATTTAAACATTACTTAAATCTAATAGTTTAAGCTTCTAACCCTAAAAATGTAATAGAATCATAAGCATTAAATTTTAAGAGACATTTTCTAAAACATAGCAATTTATTAATTATTTCTCAAGGACCCCACACAATCCTAAATAAATAATTTTTTGATGTGATAAATGTTGTTGTCCACATGATTTAACATTGTCATACCTGATTATCATAAAGATCAATGCTAAAAAAATAAAGTAATATATGGATGGTGTTGGTTGGTAAAATTGAACAACCAATAGCTACGAGTCAAGGAGTTGACTCTCATAAAAAGAGACTTGATGACCTACCTAAGGTGTAAAGGTTGATAGAACTTGGTTATGCATACATAACATAGTGGAAAATGAGGGATATTTAACAAGGGGCTTGTTTAGAATTTGTTGGGTAGAAGATGCCATAATGTCAAGGAAGCTTAGATTGAGAGGATATAACCAACCTAATCCTACTGCAACCAACTCACAAAGAAAATACAAATGTTAAAGGTAAGGAAAGAGAAGAAAGGAGAAATGAAGAAAAGGGAGTAAGAGACCAAGGGCGAGTCTAGCATTTGCAAGAAAAGCCATCAAAAAACATTAATATTCCCTACAAACATAAGATTAATAACTTATACCATTATTAGTTTTACCTTAGATAAGAATCTAGAGATTCTAATGATTAGGAAGGGAGGCTTCACCCATTGAATAATTGAATGGGCGTGTAGATTCCCATTGGGGCCACTTGGAAGTTATTTCCATAAGAATACAACACTGCCTTAATATTATAGTGCCTGTGTGCAACACATGATATAAGTTTTGAAAGAGTCTAAGAGAAACATACATTTCATAATCTGATTTATAAATGGAAACAAACACGTGAACATCACCAAATTCATTACACAGATGATCACCTTGAATCCATACATAAGTATCCATTAAGCTCAAATATAAATGTGTCTATAAAGAATATGAATATAAGATACAATGTTTGTGTTGTAGGTATCATGTCTTAATACAATTGCCTTCCTACCATGTTACATGCAATGTAGAAGAAAATTACCCTCTTTCTCATGCTCCAAAATTTCATTTTTCTAATTCATATCCCCTAAATACTTATAAAAATTCCTATAACTCCTAAAAGAATCCATTCACATCCCCTTTTATAAGTTTATATAGAATTGCATTACATTCTATTTCAATTTGGGTGTGGCCAAAGGTGTGTCCTACAATCTTACTATTCACCCATGCTAGTTTCATCATGTTCACATGGCCTTTTGCATGAATCACATACCTCTTGCATTTGCTACAATGACATTTTTAGTGGTGAATATTTTCTAATTGGCAAATAGCTCATATCCACCAAACCAAATTCGGTAAATGCATTGCAACCGCTGGTGGGGAAAATCATCCAATCTATATGAGTTATTACTCAAATGCATTTCCATTTCCCACCAATTCATTTATGAGGCATTTGTAATTAATATTTTCACCACAGTAACCCACATGTTTCTAAGGTTGATTCACCTAGAATTTTAGAGGCATGTTTTAATTTACAACATATTCACCAATAGCATTAAAAGTTCACTATGTATGATGACCAATTTGGCCAATACCATTATAACTCTATGCTAATCCCAAGTTCATAATTACCTTGAATATTACAACATATGTGTTTGATCAAAGTCTGATTCACCCAACATTTATATGCCCCATTTTACAATCACATGGGATTCACCAAATTATTACTCTACAATTTTAGAATCCTACAGGATTTCCCAAATATGGATTAATATAAATACAATTGAAACTCTAACTAATCTTTTACACATTTTATTCTTCTCTAAGCTCTCAATTTGGATCATAGGTAAGTTACAACTATACTATAGGCATTAGCAAGTTAATGAAAGGCAAGTTAAATCATTTCTTTGTAGTGTTATAATATAAGATTCCTCTTAGTTATTTATCTCTTTGTTAGTTTCATTTCATTGTTACAGATGATATGGACTAGGGAGACATCTAGGATCTAGGGATCTATGTTCTATGATTCCTCCTTAAACAAAAGGATATTTTTTTTAATCTTTTAATTCATGAGAGATGTCACATGCATGAACAAGTTTTTTGAAAGTGGTGAAGGGAGGTCATCAAAACATAGAAACATAATGTCATACTTTGGTAATGTTTGTGGTCTATCAGATGGAGCTACAACATCAACACTTGTACCATGTACTAACAAAAAAGGAAATACCTCAGAGGAAGATCAAAATGAGTTCATTGACTTGGATGACAATGTCACTGATGATGTTCTAGGGGATACCTAGGGTAGTGGGAATGATAATATGAATAAATCAACCTCAACAAGTGATAAAAGAGATGTAGATCTTGCAAGGAAGCGGAAAAGAAAATCTAAATTAAAAAATGGGGTGTGAGTGGAACATGACAAAAATATTTTAGATTGATTGGGTGTGAAAGTACCCATTCATTGAACTAGTGGAGAATGCAAACAATGATAAACCTCTCATAGAATGCAAGCATAATATTTGCACTTGGAAATATCCTAGGGATAAGAAGTTACTGCTAAAATTTGACCCTATAGAAAAAATATTGGTAAAGTTTATGAAAAAAATCATAGATGCAAAGGAAACATTAGTGATAAGATGGAAAATAGAGGAAGAACATCTTCATGTTAAGCATGCCCTAGAATATGATGCACATATGGAAAGAAAGGGTCGAATCTGTTGCCACAATAATGGGTTACACTTTTCTAGGACATCCCAATTTTTTTTTGAAATTACATATTTTAAAAAAATATAATGATTTAAGCCTTGAAAGGTTCCATTTAAAGGATTTTAATTAAATAGGTTTTGATCAAACCCCCTTAGATTCAAACCCCCTTGGATAGAACCCCGCTAGTTTTAAACCATACGTATAATGGAGTCTCCTCTACACCTATCAAAATGCTGATAAAAAACTAATTTTGATTTATCTTTTGAGGGATCAAATGAATTCATTTAAAATTTATTCTTTGTGAGTATGTATTTATTGTTATAAGATTCCCAAAAAATATAATTTTAAATATATTTAATTTGATTATTGTATTTATTTTTTATTTCTTGTGAATGTATGTTTTCACTGAACATCAAGTTCTCTATTCTACACACACGAAAAATTAGTAAATTACTAAAAAAAGATTCTAAAAATTATCTATGTACTAGGTATTGATGTCCTTGTTTCTTCTATAGAAAAAAACTTGAATTTCGATACATACAGAAAAAGTTATGTTTTACAGAATACGCCTATGTCTAAATTATAATTGGTTTGACTTCAAAAATTAATTAAAAAATATATATTCAACAAAACATTATGAAACCAAATGCATACACTATATATCGATGTTACCAATCTAAATTAAAAAGAATCAAAATTTAATCCGTTGTAGAAAAAAAGTTATGTGCTACGGAATACACATCACTTTAAAAAAATGTTGTTTGCTATTAAAAACCAGTTATCAAAGGAGATGCAAACAAATTTACAATTTAACTCTAATTTTTTAAAAAAATATATATTTAGAATCTACAAACAAAATCTCACAAATCACTAGTTTGCATCATCTTCAAATTCCTAATGGTTTAGCAGCTATAGGTGTCAAAACATGAAGATTTAGTTCAAAATATTGATTTCAATGTCAAGTCTGGCCAAAAAGTGTAACCCATTATTGTGGGATGATGTCATCCTGATCCTCAAAGTACAAATGGCAAAACTTGTTTAGTTGAGTGTTGTTTTTCATATTTTGACCAGAGGACATCCTATCATAGACTACCTAGAATCCAATAGTTTGTTATCTTTTATGGGCATTCCTAACTGTCATAACACACATTGGTCAATAGTGGATAGGAATCGGATTTTGACTTGCTGAGGTGGAAAAATATGATTTACAAGAAAAAAAAGTCAACTTTTATTGAATTATCTTTAGATGAAGTTACAATGGTAGATAATACTTCTTGAGTATGCATGCAAGTTTTGTTGGAATTTGTCTAGACAACTGAGGGGGGGGTGAATCAGTTGTCCCTAAATCTTTAACTTTTTCTACACTTTTAAATCTTCTTCCTTAATTTACAACTAGATTAATGATCTAAACAATTAAGCATAAATCAACACATGAGCAGAAACAACATGAACACACAACACCAAAATTTTGACGTGGAAAACCTAGTTAAGGGGAAAAGCACGATGGGGGTAACCCACAAAAATGTGTACCCTATTAAAAGTACTTAAGAAAATAGAAGGCACATGCCTTTGGGCACACTGCCTAGAGCTCACTGCTCAAGAAGAGGCTCACTGCCTATAAGAAATTAAGAATTACACAGAGATAATGAACTAAGAAATAACATCTACATTCATGCCTAAATCAGTCCCTTTGAAGGCTCACAAAACTTCTACTCCTATCTTCAAATACTTCTTCACTGACTCTTCACTCTATACTCCCTTCGCTCTTCTTCTTCTCTACTATGCTTTTGATCCTTTCTTTGGATTTAACTCATTGGTTCAAGGATAATTTCCAACAACTCTTCAACAAGTATCTATACACTTCATCAACCTTGGAATGATCAACAAGGTTGGCTAAACTAAATGTGGATCTTTACATTGTTGGCCAAACATAGTTGAGACTTGAATCTTTCTATATTAACACACCACTCTTCATAAAATGCTCTTTAGATCATCCATAACATGCTAGGAACATCCAATCGACCAAGACTGAGAAGAACAACAACCTCAAAGAAGAAATCTTCAACAACAAGCTCAAACATCAATGCAAACCTTCAACATAGTAGCCACACAATCCAGAGACCTCCACAAGCACATTGAATTCACCAATAATATCCACTCTATACCAAATTACCAAAACCATTTGTATCTTCCTCCAAAACCTTAAGAACATTGTCTTCCATGACTGTCAAACCAGAAAGATAGCTTACGGACCTCCAATCCATGAACCACTGGAGATGATGATACACACTGACTTTCCAAACATGCATTCAGATCAACAAATCACAATTGTACATTACCAAAGCAATCTAGACTTTTTTTCTATCACTGTCTCTCCTGAGTATTGCAAGAACAAGTTTTACTTAGATGGCCATAGCTTCTTCAAATATTCATATGGACTTCTCAATTCTTAATTGCAGCAACCTCTGACAATCCTATACACAACCACATGATCTGCATGTATTGATTGTCATTAATTTTCTCAAAATCCTCAACAATCCAATCTTCTATACAACAATATAGGATACAATTTGACACCAATGGAAACAAGGATACCTTGACATCAATGACAGCACCACTTAGGCACATATTTGCAACAATCTCCCCATTTGTCATTGATGGAAACATATGATGTGAAAAATTGAATTCAACCATCAAGACATGAACTTCTCCCCCTTCCTCTTATCACACCTACAACCATTTTCTTCACTGCTCCCCCTTTTACCAGCAACTATTCATTTCCAAGTTTTTCACATGACTTCTCTCCCCCTTTGACATCAATGGAAAAGGGCACATATTTGCTATCTTTTCTTCTTTTTTATTTCAGACTGACCTCCAACAATTGCATACTGACTACTCGTTAGAGTAGTATCTTCTCAACATCAATTCAGATCTCAAGATATGTCTGAGAATTCCATTGGACTGATGCACATAAGTGAATCTTAGTTCTGATCAGGAGGGGTCATAGCCCCTAACTTCTCTCTAAGATACTCAAAAGTATCCTTGGGAAGAGGCTTAGTGGAGATATCTGTGATCTGATCTTTGGAAGGCACAAACTCCAACTTGACTTCATTCTGATTTACCTTCTCTCTCAAGAAATGAAATGTGATAGATATATGCTTTGTCTTTGAATGCAATACCAGATTCTTGAGATGCTTATTGCACTAGAATTATCACAGAAAATTGTGACTAGCTCATCAAACACAATTCTGATGTCCTTCAACATTTGCTTCATCCACAAAACCTGAGTACAATTATTTTCTTCTGCTATATAATCTTCTTGTATAGTAGATAGAGATATTGCCTCTTACTTTTTTCTTATCCAAGAGACCAATCTTCTCCCCAAGAAGAATGTACCAACACTAGTACTTTTTCTGTCATCCACATCTCCTACTCAATCAACATCTATATATGCATAAAGAGTGAAGTCATTGTCCTTTGGATACCAAAGTCCATAATCAGTTGTCCCCTTGAGATATCTAAAAATTCTTTTGGATCAGCTTGAAATCTGGTAACAAGTTCAACTGCATTCATGATGTCAGGTCTGGTCTAAGTCAGATAGAGTAATCCTCCAATCATTGATCTATGTCTTTTCTGATTTGCCTTGGGGGAGTGATCATCTTTGCTTAGCTTGCATCTAGTTACCATAGGTGTACCTACTGGCTTTGAATCATCAATTCCAAAATTCTTCAACAATTCTTTCACGTACTTGGACTAAGATATGAAGATACCTTTTTCTGACTAAACAATTTGCAGACTTAGGAAGAAATTCATCTCGTCAAACATTGACATCTTGAACTCACTTTTCATCTGATCAGCAAATGCTTTGCACATACATTCATTTCCACCAAAAATGATATCATCAACAAAGACCTCAACAATTAGAATGTCCTCATGATTAATCTTGAAGTATAGATTACTATTAGCAATACCTTTTCTAAATCCTTGTTTAAGAAAATGCTTATCCTATTTGGCATACTAGGATCTTAGAGCTTGCTTGAATCCATACAAGGCTTTTCTCAGTCTACAAACCATATCTCCCTGATCAAACAATAGAAATCCTTCCGGTTGCTCGATGTAGACTTCTTCCTTCAAATCTCCATTTAGAAATTTTGATTTTACATCCATTTGATATACTTTAAAATCTCTGAAGGTAGCAAATGCAAGAAACAATGTAACTACCTCTATCCTTGCCACCAGAGAAAAAGTTTCTTCAAAATCAATTCCTTCCACTTGAGAGTAGCCTTTACATACCAACCTTTCCTTATTCCTTACAACCTCACTATCTTCATTTAGTTTATTCTGAAAGACCCATTTGGTTCCAATCACATTTTTGTCCTTATGTCTAGGAACAAGATCCCAAGTGTGATTCTTTTCAATTTGCATCAATTCTTCTTCCATTGCTTTAATCTAGTTTTCATCATTGTAAGCTTCACTAACTAATTTAGGTTCAATCCTTGAAATCAAACAAATCTCTTCTTGAGCTTCAGATATTTTTCTCCTAGTTCGAACACCTTTACTTTTATCTCCTATGATCTAATCTTCAAGATTATTTAACCTTACATACCTAGTAGTTTTGGAGATTGTTTGAGATTCTGTTTCTTGAACCTATTCCTCATCATCTATACTAACCTCTGGAGTTACCAGTTGAATCTGAATCTAAGTCTAAACTTGAACTCACCTTCCTTGACGTTGACTTTCATCTTGATCATTTGAATCATATCCAGAGTACCTGGAATGCCCTTCTTTTATTTCATCAACTTTAACATTTGCAGTTTCAACAATCTTTTTCAACCTTTTGCTGAAGCATCGGTAGGCCTTACTTTGAGTTGAGTATCCCAAAAATATTCCTTCATCGCTTCTTGCCTCAAGCTTACCTAAATCCCCATCTCTTTTGATATAGTATTTACTACCAAAAATTCTAAAGTATCTCACGGTAGGAGGATGACCAAACCAAAGTTCATAAGGAGTCTTACTAGAATTTCCTTTGATTTGCACCCAGTTAAGAGTGTAGACAACAGTACTCACAGATACTCTCCAATAAACTTAAGGAACATTTGTTTCCATCATCATGGTCAAATGGCAGGTTCTTGGATGGTCCGGTTCTTCCTTTCCACAACTCCATTTTGCCGAGGAGTCCTAGGAGCAGATAACTATCTTTTTATTCCATGCTTTTCATAGAAAGCATCAAAGTCACTTGAAGAAAATTCTCCACCTCTGTCAGATCTTAGATAAGATGATACAAGAGATAATAGGAACTGAATAAATGTCATCTTTGCAATGGGAGAGAAAATTTCACCATAATCAATTCCCTCCACTTGTGAATACCCCTTCATAACCAATCTAGCCTTATAGTTCTCAACATTGCCATCTACACCAAATTTCTTCTTGAACAACCATTTGCATCCAACAAGTTTCTATCCATCAGGAAAAGGCACCAAGTCCCAAGTTTTATTCTTTTCCAAAGAAGTCATCTGATCTTCCATGGTCTCCTTCCAGGAACTTGCAGCTTTCATGCCCATAGCCTCTGTCACAGTTCTAGGCTCATCAGTGTTAGTAAGAAAAGCAAAAGCACAACTAGAATGAAACAATGAATAACCAAACCTCTCAGGTTGCTTCCTATTTCATGTGGACCTCCTCAAAGGGTAAGGTGGAGCTTCTACTTCTTCTTCTAAACTTTCATAGCTACTAGAGCTCTCCTCATCATCAGGTCCAATAGGGTCTTTCAGTTCAGTCTTCTTAGGGGTAGTAGGAAACTAAACCACATCCTCTTTTTTTTCTATCTCTTCTAGCTGTAAAACAATAGGAGAATGTGTTACTTCTCTGAAGATAACACTTCTTCTATATAAGACTTTTTCAACCATAGGATTCCAAAGCTTGTACCATTTCACACCAACACCATAGCCAATGAAGATACACTTAACTACCTTGTTCTCCAATTTTGACCTCTTCTCCTTAGACACATATGCATATGCCTCACAACCAAAAACATGAAGATGTCTCAATGAAGGCTTCTTTCTAGACCATAGCTCAATGGGTGTCTTATCAATGAGCCCTGAAGTAGGAGAATTGTTAACTAGGTAGCAAGCAATGGCTAAATCTTCTGTCCAAAACTTTTGTCCGAGGCTAGCACCACTAAGCATACTCCTAGCCCTCTCCATCAACATTCTGATCATCCTTTCTACAACTCCATTTTGTTGTGGTGTGTAAGGAGTTGTCTTATGTCTTTCAATCCCATGTTCTTTACATAACTTATCAAACTTTGCCAAACAAAACTCACCACCGTTGTCATTTTTTAAACACTTAATCTTTTTACTAGTCTAGTTCTCAACAAAAGATTTAACCTCTTTGAACCAGGTAAAGACTTTAGGTTTGCTTCTAAGAAAATAAATCCATGTCCTTCTATTGTAATCATCTATGAATGATACAAAATATAAAGATTTAGAAATCGAAGGAACATTCAAAGGAACAAAAACATCATAATGAATAAGATCCAACACACCAGAAGACTTATGAGAACTCGAGTAAAACTAAACATGGTTCTGTTTCCCATATATACAATGTTCGCAAAAGTTGAATTGAAGATTACAATCATTTAACCCCTCGATGAGGTTTTTATTTTTCAGGGCTCTAGGACCCTTCTCACCAATGTGACCAAGTCTCTTATGCCACAACATTGTCTTTTCAGCATGAAGTTTCATTTCCATAGCATGAGCACCCTTAGGTACCCAGAAAGCACTACCATCAGAAGTAGAAGCAATAGTCTTTTTCACTGCTTGTGAGGATGAAGAATATGAAAGTCTTTTCTTTGAAACAAAAGAACTATTGCATTGAATAGTGGATACAACCAGCTGGAATGGAGTACCTCTCTGAGTACCCTTAGCAAGCACCATAGCTCCTCTTGTCATCTTGCATCCTCCACCTGAGGAGACAACCTGCACACCTGCATCATTCAATTTACTTATAGAGAGCAGGTTTCAAGCTAAACTGGAGATGTGCATCACCCCATTGACCCCCTTCACTCATCCACCAGGGAATCGAATCAAGACTCTTCCACACCCAACTATATTCAAGTGAGAGTCATCACCCAAGTACACCTTCCCACCATCGTATTCTTCATACTTTGTAAATCAACCTTGATGAGAGGTCATGTGTAAAGAAGCACCGGAGTCAATCAGCCACACATGTTCAGATGCATGGGTGGCCAAGGCTGCAACAAAAGCATCACCATCATCTTGTGATTTGTCAGAATCAGATTCAAAGTTTTTCTTTTTCTTCTTCTCCTCTTTGCACTTCTTTGAGAAGTGCCTAATTTTTCTATAGTTCTATTTTATAATAAAAAGGGCAATGATGGGGTTGTTGTTTTGGTTTGAATCCTTCTTCTCACAAAACATTCCAAGGGCTTTTCAACCAAGTGCTTCTCCCATCGAGAGGAGAGTCAATTATCATATTTGATTTGCCACTTGGTTTTTTGTTGGGAAATTTAGAATTTATCACACAAGATTTCTAATTAATGCTTTAATTCTCTTAAAACCCTAATTTAAGCAAAACAATAATTAAATCTATGAATTAGGACAAATGCCACATGAATTAGACAAAGGGAAGAGAACTTTAACTCATTGTTTTTTGCAGTCCAAAGGATCGAAATGTCTGGGATAATGTTGATGGCACCCTAGTCCAAGGTACATGTTTTTTTGTGGATTCCCAATCTCCTAGTACTGATCTCTACTATATTTTTTTATTTTTCATGATCTGATAGTAGAGGACAAGGTTGATGGTTCCCTAGTCCACTGCGGGAGATTCTTTTGGATATTGAAATCTCTGCAAACCCTGATGCTCGCTATCCAGTTTGTTTCTGTAGCTTTAGATGTGGAGGACAAGGTTGATGGTACCCTAGTTTGATCAGGCTCCTCTTTCGAGATCTAGAATCTCCATAGTGTCCTTCTACTCCCTACAACTCCATTTCTCATGCTTTAGCAACCTATAACCTACAATCACATATAATGTGGGAGGGGGTTGTGGTGTTTAGAGGCTTGCCTTAGTCAAGCCCCAGAGAGACATTCAAGTCTTCCGAACATCATTTTTAGAGAGAGAGTGTGTATCCTTGTGGGATAGAGGCAAAAATCCAAATGATAATGATGTTAAAACACAATAGATGTCACCTTGATGATTAAGCTCTCATAGAAGGAAGGGGCTCTTCAATGCCATGAGGAGAAGATATAATCCAACCTGCAAAAACAAGCACAATAACAATGCTATGCTCTGCAACACAATGATATCACAAAAATTGCAAGTATGCATGAAGTTCACAATCATCTTCTCTAGTTATAAATGATAACCTACACATGCTTATATATGCAACTATTAAGATTCTTGCCAAGAATTTTGTATTTGAAACTTATGATGTCGGTATGGAAACCAAATAGCGGTCACAAACCCGACATTTGAATTTAGGGTAGACTCAAAATAGGGCTGGACTAGGGTGCTAGCACCCTTGTTCACCCCCTGTCTTTGCACAAGGATCATTAAATTGGCACCCGTAGGTCCCATTTGTCACAAGACACAAGGGTTTTCTCATCGGGAGTCTGAATTATCATGCAAGATACTCTAAATGCAATCTAAGGACCTAGGAGCTAAACCTTAAAGGAAAAAGCCCCCAAGGGTGCATTGTTTCTGACATAACATTTATCCCCTACTTTAATGTATGTATCAAACGCAAGGCCAATACATGCATTAAGTAAGGTCAACAAACAAAACAAACACGCCAGACATGAAGAAGACACACCAAACACATTGAAGATAATAACAAGCATGCAAAAGAAGACAGTTATAGTCATGTAAAACACAAAGAATACAATATTGAAGACACATAGAGCATATAGAATACAATGGATGCAATGATTATTTTATTTTTAATTTTTCCATATGAGATGTAAAATTCAAGTACAAGAAAAGTAAACAAACAAATTTGAAAAAGTGTAGACTTGTTCACCACCATTCTTGCACTTTTTGAGAATAGACACGCCAAACAAAATCCTAAGGTGTAGAGGAGTTGTTCACCATCAGTCTTGCACCTTGAGAAAAAACATGCCAAACAAATCCCAAAGTGTAGAGGAGATCATCTCCACCGGTCTTGCACTTTGAGAACAAGCATGCCATACACAAACATGCTGAAGACATGGAGAAAACATGACATACAAGCGATGGAGTGAAACTTTTGCTAGGTTCATCACCATCTCAAGCACATTACAGGGACACACCAATGATTGGGCTTCACCACAAAAACTACCAAAAACATGCTTAAGGGTTGAGTTAGTCACATAACCTCTCCCCACCTCACGATGAGGACTTTTGAAAATGACAGGATAATGCAATCTCTCTGAGAAATACAACATCCCTGCCTCGCGATGAGGGCTTTAGATGAAAGGATATGCTCAATATCACACCTCTGCCAAGGGCTTAAATAATTTTGATTTACTTCTAGATTGTTTAAACAAGCTTTACTATGATCTAAAGAAGACATCTTACCTTATATATGCCCCCACCTTAAGGTGGTTGATATCACGTACTATAATCAAGCACATTAAGGTAGGAAGAAAACACACAAGGGAACATGAGCTCTCACAAATCCCATGCCCCCTAGAGGTCACATGTACTGTACGATCATCGAATGTTCCCACAAACATGCATCCCTGCAAGAAAAGTGTTAGTGTCCAAATAATCATGATAAAGAACAATGCATATAATCAACTACATGATAGAGCCAAGAAAGGTGATATTCATGATAAACAAAGTGCGTGGAGTAGTAGTATTGTTAAGGTGTTGTTAGAAAGATAAGATAACATCGACATCAACATTAGGATAGAGAAATCACAGAGTGATTCCACTAGCCAAGTGTCGGATAATTTGTTACAACCCCATCGTCATGTATGGACTAGGTCCATTTTTTTATTACTTGTGAAAGGGACACTAGGTCCACATCAGTGTAATATGTTTTTTGTCATCCTCTAGCTAGATGGAAACACTAGAGGAAGGTAAACAATAAATCAGAGACAAGAACAAGTGCCTTAGGGATAGTCATGTAGTAGGGTGCCCCCAATTCACCAATCACAATGCTATGTCTATAAGACACAACACACAACAATGAAACCATAGGAGAGGAAATATAGAAGAATGATGATACAAATAGAATAAGGTCATGACAAAGGAGGTCTCTTAGTATCCTTGACCTTACAAGAGAATCAAGAGTCATCCCAGGAGGCCTAACAACACATAACACATCATGGGGGAAATACATCATGAGAGATAAAGGGTTAGAGATACTTACTTGTAGAGAGGTCCATGCTAGAAATCATCATTGAGGAGGTCATCATCCTCCAAATCTCAAATGCTAGATGTCAGTGGTGTGTAGGGTACCAAAGCCCAACTGTTGTTCTTGTTTTCAACTTGTTCATCCTTAATCTCTTTTTGGTTTGTTTCAATGTTAGGTTGAATGTTCTCTTGTTCATTTGCGAGCCATTGGGCATAAGCTTGTCTTCTCCTCCTCATTTGTTTTTCTAGAATATTTCTTCTTGTCTTATTACTTATTTCGTCATTGTTATGTTTTGCCATAGTTTGTACAGTAGAGGAGGAAGCACCATGTTCAAATCTGATTGGTCTTGGTGGAATATTTTGTTGTCTATGAAAGCCTCCCAATCCATGTAAGGATGATGGGGGAGGGACCTCAACATAAATGTCATCTCTCCATGGACGAGGCAACTTATGGAACTTTTCCTTATCCACATTTCTCATGTTAAAAATTTCATCAAAGCCATAATAATCTTGTTTTATGCTTGTTTCTTGTTCTTCTCTTATTGGTTGCAAAAGAGACTTGACCACTCGAGCTAGTTATTTTGCTTTGTATTTTTTATATTATATGAAAGTTCTATCTCTTCGTGGCTCAGGATCTATCTTAGGTTGTGGCCAAAATTAATCAAGAATAAAGTTCTTGTCCTTAGCCGAAGGTTGATAATCATTACAACGGATAGTACAAATCTCTGAATGCAAAGGAAATTTTATACATTTGTGAATGGTAGAAGGAACAACATTCATAGATTTAAGCCAAGGATGTCCAAGTTTTATACAAAAGAGGTCAGATAAGGGGATTTTATCAAATTATTGATCCATAGATTTATCATAGACTAAGACTATTAAAGTTATCTTGCCAATTGGTTTCATTAGAGCTCCATTATGTGTTTTAATTCTCAAGTTTGACGATTCATAAGATTCTTGTACCATTTCATGTTTAAGGAGGAAATATTCTGTGACCACATTTGTCATGCAATTAGGATCTATGAGTGTTCCATGCATATGTTGTTCCATTATCTTTACCTTTATATAAAGAGGCCCTTCTGTTTCTACCATTTCTTTGTCATGAGGTGTAAATGTTATTTCAAGCTCAGGGGCTCTTCTTTTCAAATAAGGCCTAGAAACAAACATAGAATTATTATTCTATTGAGAAGCCATTTTTAAGTTTACAAAGGAGTGTCAAATCATATTTTCAAGATCTTACAAAACCTATGCAAAAAGCAAATGCAAAAGTGATGTCAAATATGCTCTAAAATACTTAATTTTTCAACTTTTCTCAATGCAAACCAATGAAAGAAGAGGTGTTGTGAATATTTTCAAGAGGCACAGAAAATAATATTCCTAATAACAGTCCAATAATTCAATAATACTTTTCACAACATGCTTTTGAAGCAACTCTAGAAAGTCTATAAGCCAAAACCTAGTGAAAATAGGCTAAAATATGCGATTTTTAACCAAATCTTCATGCAAACAAATGAAAGAAAAGGTGTTGTGAAGATTTTAAAGAGGGACATAAAATTATATTCCTAATAAAAATCCACTAATAAAATTATACCTTTCACAACACGCTTTTGAACCAACTCTATATAGTCGATAAGCCAAAACCTAGTGAAAATAGGCCAAAATGTGCGATTTTTCACCAAATCTCCGTACAAAAGAGTAGGGCAGCAGGTGTTGTAAATAAAATGATGATGGAAAAAAAATTATAACAGTAATAACAGCCACCTAATTCCAAAAATACATTACAACATGCCTATAGTGCCACTCTAGATCAAACCTTGGTGCAAAAATAGCAAAAATATGCAAATTTTCACAAAATTTCAATGCAAAGGCCCAAAATAAAAGGTGTTGTAAGGAAATTGAGAAGGGGAACCATATAATATTGCTAATAACAGCCCATTAGTGTAGCAAAATCCCTTACAATATGCTTGAAATGCAAGTCTAGTAAGACGATAAGGCCAAATCTAGTGAAAAATGCAAGTTTTCAAGCCCTCGACATGAAATTTCACAAAGAGGCCACTATAATACAAAACTACATTTAGAAATCAGGAATAATGAGTGTTTTTACAAGGTATTAAAATCTGGAACAAGATTTTGGATACAACCCTAGTTCATGCAAAACTAGGTTTTCATGAAAAATGCATAATTTTCAAGCAATTTGTAACAAATCAAGCATGCAAATGAGTTGTAAATGATGAATTTATGTATTTTGGATCATATATAATGACAATAATAGAATTTGGTTTAAATTAGATTCCAATTAATTCAAATTTTACAAAAATACAATACTAATGTGCTAATTTTTGCAAATTTTCCATTTTTTTCAAATTTTTTTGTAATTTTTCAAATGCAATATTGAAAATAATGAATTGAATGATAATGAATTTAAGGTCTGATGCAAAATTAGAGAATTAATGAAATACAATTGAATTCACTCAAGCTATGTCAAAAATCAAACCCTAGAATGAAATTTTTTTTAATTTTTTTAAATATATCATTTTTTTTTGTAAATTTTCGAATGCAATGAAATGAATGAATGTAGATTTATCAAACAACACTCAGCAGGGTAGAAAAAAGTTCAAAACATGGGTTCACCAAAATGTTTTATAATGAAAAGGGGGATGATGGGGTTGTTGTTTTGGTTTGAATCTTCCTTTTGACAAAACATTCGAAGGGCTTTTCAATCGAGTGTTTTTCCCATCGATAGGAGAGTCAACAATCAGATTTGAATTGCCATTTGGTTTTCTACTAGGAAATTTAGAAGTTATCACACAAGATTGCTAATTAATTCTCTTAAAACCCTAAATTAAGAAAAATTGTAATTAAATATGTGAATTACAACAAATGCCACAAGAATTAGACAAAGGGCAGAGAACCTTAACTCACTATTTTTCATAATCTGAAAAATGGAAATGTCAGGGACAATGGCGATGGCACCCTAGTCCAAGGTATAAGTTTTTCTCTGGATTCCCAATCTCCTTCTTGCACTGATCTCTACTATATTTTCTATTTTTTGTGATCCGACAACAAAGCACAAGGTTGATGGTGCCCTAGTCCACTACGGGAGATTCCTCTAGATGTTAAAAGCTTTGCAAACCCTAATTCTCATTGTCTAGTCTATTTTTGTAGCTTTGGATGTGGAGGACAAGGTTGATGGCACCCTAGTTTGATTAGGCTCCTCTTTCAAGATCTAGAATCTCCACAGTGTCCTCCTACTCCTTGTAACTCCACTTCTCCCACTTTCGTAACATGTAACCTATAATCACATGGAATGTGGGAGGGGGTTGTGGTGTTTAGAGGCTTGCCTCGGTCAAGCCCCAGAGAGACATTCAAGTCTTCTGAGCACCATTTTCAAAGAGGGAGTCTGTATCCTTGTGGGATAGAGGCAAAAATCCAAATGATAATGATGATAAAACACAATAGATGTCACCTTGATGATGAAGCTCTCATGGAAGGAAGGGGCTCTTCAATGCCACGAGGAGAAGATGTAATCCAACCTACAAAAACAAGCACTATAACAATGCTATGCTTAGCAACACAATGATATCGCAAAAATCTCAAGTATGCATAAAGTTCACAATCATCTTCTCTAGTTCTAAATCATAACCTACGCATGCTTATATATGCAACTATTAAGATTCCCACCCAAAATTTTGTATTTGAAACTTATGATGTGGTCTTGGAACCAAATAATGGTCACAAACCTGACATTTGAATTTAAAGTAGACCTAAAATAGGGTTGGACTAGGATGCTAGTTTCCTTGTCCACCCCCTATCTTTTCTCAAGGATCATTAAATTGGAACCCCCTAGGTCCCATTTGTCAAAAGATGCAAGGGTTTTCTTATCAGGAATCTAAATTATCATGCAAGATGCTCTAAATGCAATCTAAGGACCTGGGAGCTAAACCCTAAAGGAAAAAGTCCCCAAGGGTGCATTTTTCTGACATTACAAATTCCAACACATTGCCTTGGTCTTTCCATGAGATTTGGATCTCCCACATGATTTGGATTTGCCCTTTTTAACTTTCTTGTCTTTCTTTTTCCCTTTTTCTTTGGGTCTTCCACGAACTGCAAGAGCCTCTTTGACTGACTTAGTTGGTTTTCTCTGCATCTCTTCAAATAATAGCAAAGACACCACTTCATCCATTTTGAAAGTGGATGTGGTACTCTCGATGGCCATAACAAGATGATCCCACGAGTCTAGAAAAGAACAACTCAAGGTCATGCAACGATCCTCCTCCATTTTCACACCAACAGATGTCAACTGTACAACTAGAATGTTAAAGGCATTCAGATGGTCTGCAACAGATCCTCCATCATCCATCCTCAGAGAATACATCTTCTTCCTCAGGAATAACTTGTTCACTAGGGACTTGGCCTGATAAACATCTCCTAGCTTCTTCCATAAGTCTTTCATGGTCTTCTCCTCATGGACATTTATCAAGACAGAGTCAACCAAATAGAGTCTCATAAGACCCTTGTCTTTCCAATCCTTGAGATCCCAATCATCTTGCAACATTGCCACTAGTTTTACACTAGAAATTGCTTCCCATAGATCTCTGTCAACAAGCATGTCTTCCATTTTGAGTTTCCACAAATCAAAATCACTACCATTAAACTTTTCCACCTATACTCTTATAGATGTGCATGTCATCTTCTTATTGCAACAAGATCATAGAATACTCTGCACAGAATTGTACTCAATTGAAGATTAGCTCAAAAAACCCTTACCACACAACTAGGATCACAGGTGATCAAGCTCTGATATGAACTAAAAGGAAGCAAGGTACATGGAGCACACTTCCTACACCAATCTAATGAGGGAAAAAGTATGCAAAATCATTTTAATCCTTACAATTGCAGCAATGTTACACATATAACATAAGAAATTATAGTAGAAACACAACACATAAGAGATTGACACAAGATGTATCATGGGGAAAACCTTTTCAAGTAAAAAACCCCACACTCTAAAACCTGCACAATGTATTATCAAATCTATGAAAGGATTACAATAGAATTGCAATGCAAGTTCTTCCAAGAGTCTTCAAATATCATTTCTGGAGTGATTCCAGAAGCATAATAGTACCTATAAAAATACTATGCAACTGCAACTCCAAAATAATGCATTTTATAGAGATACAAGGCACATTGTGGAAGCTTCTTGAGATAGGCGTCCACCTTGGCCACATGGTCATTATCCCACATCAAAGGACACTTGTCTAAGTTGTAAATACATCTCTTACATCTATCATACATAGAAGATTTGACTTTCCCAACACGGAGCACTCCAAGGATGAAAATAGACTATGACGGATGCTCTTATGCATCTTACAACTATCATAAAAAACTACAACATGACAATCTTAAATGTTGTAAGAGAATCTGCCATATAATGCTAAATATGGCATAATCCACTTACAACATGTCATAGCCCAACTTGGGCACCCAAAGATGCCTTTCCCTCATGTAAAGATACTCATCAACACTTGTCAGCACTTGTCATAGGAATCTCCAAACTTGGCTCTTACGTGTCATAGATTTTGTCATATGGAATATCCTCTTCGACATACCACAAGGTGCTGACACATGGCATATTAGTGCCACTTCAAGTGGGATCCCAAATCCATGTAGGTTTGACCTAACCATCCAAGTCACATTCCGAGTAAGATGACATGTCACCGTGCCACCTCAACTAAGAGACCAAACTGAATGTGCAAGTAAATACAATATTAGGAAATAAATAAAGATATAATTAAATGAATAATGCTAGTAATTTGTAAAGGTTGAGGCACCTTAATTCCCAACATAGATGAACTCCATTTTATCAAATGGAAACCTAAAATAATGCAATAACATAGAGAGCATAACAATGGAGAGATTTTTCACATCTAGAATACATCTAGTTTTAAATGAAACAAGTCACTTTTATATAAGGCTATAGAAAAGAGTAATTTGAATTAAAGAGCTGACATCACGCACCAAAAATAAAATTTTAGTTTAGGGTCAGCCTAGCTACCACTAAATCTGACTTGTAGACCTAAATTTCCTCCCTAAAACACTAGAGGGACTAGGGTGATCGATCTCCCTAGCACCTAGGGAATTTTAAGGCTCAATCCCCCAATTAATACAGGGCTAACTCTAAATCTCAAATTATTTTTCAGGATATGACAAAAATTTAATCGAAATCATGATATTGTCTATAAACGGGACCAAAACAGGACTTTAAGGTTGACCTAAAAATTAACTAGGCTTGGGGTCACTAAAGGGAGGAGGTAAACATAGTGAAGTGCCTACACAACTAGTGTACACATTTTAGGATGTAACATTTAGCCCCTAGTTTAGCAGTTATATGACACTACGTGCATATGCATGCTAAAGGATAGGAAAGTAAACACATATTGTAAAAATTTTAGATAAAAAAGGATACTATAGAGGATGTAGATTGTCACTGAGCAATAGGGTGAAGCCCCCAATCTACAATCCTACAAATCACATTTTTAGGAATTCACTACCTGCAAATGAGAGTCGTTAATGAGATGAAAACATCCTACAACCAACAAGTGGGCATTGTTAGTCTAAAACTCTAAAGGGAAAAGGTGATGAGACATGATCAAAGTGAAACTCATAGGTTGATATATGCCCTCCTATTTCTACTTGCAACTTCTAGATGTAGAAATAGGGTGCCGATCTTTCCACTTTGACTTTGTAGAGAGAAGGTTGATGAATATGCTTTGGTAGGGTCATTCTAGCGAATAACGTCAAGATGCAAAATATATGATTGTAGAGACGGTGAAACTAGGCTTTCAACACAACAAACAACACTCAAATCTGAGTTCACTAGCCCAAGGTATCAATGTTTAGATTAATAGAGGTCCAGGAAAGTGTGGCCTTCAATCCTAGATAGTAATCAGGAGTTCTTGACTTTTTACTATAAATAGTACAAGAATTTCTCACATTTTACCATTTTATTTTCATTTTTAGTCTTTGAGGAGACAGAGAAAGTAGAAGAGAAATCATGATGAGCTGAAGGCCATATCAACCACCAAGGTTGGAAGCACTACAGAGTCGAGTAGTGCAGGGACTAGATGAGCATGAAGTAGGCTTCTATCCAACTTGTAATTTTTACTTTATGTTGTTTTAATGTATTGTTTTCATTTTTTGAGCCAAAAATGGGCCTAAGAGACATTTTTCAAAGTCCATCTAGGGCACCATTATCCTCTTCGGGTTCCCTAGACCCTTCTAAGTGCCTAGGTCCTTCCTAAGTGCCTTAGACCTATCTGATTTCCTTGGTCCAGGATCAAGGCTTTAAGTGATTTTTGTCATTGTTCATGAAGAAACTAGTATTGAAGTCTGATGTATACTTAGTGTATCTTGTTTTAGGATCTCCCAAAGATGCAAGAGCATGCTGACAATCACCTATACACATTACTATGTAGTCGATCAAGCACACTCACAGATGCAGAGATGGGACATTTGTAGAATACTGGATTATGGTGGGTGTACACTATGCCCATGATGACATATCATCGTACCATGTTGATGGTGCTCATGGCGCGATGGAACTTAGATACATCCACTTTTCATCTTCTGACAAGAGATGACTTTACTTCAGAGGATGTGTATAGGATACTATGATTACCTGTGCATGGTGAGATATTTAGGATCATAGAGTAGAGGTCCAAGGACTACACTTAGGTGATCTAGATGTATTGTCTTGGACACACAGTGTTGTCAAGCGATTGAGGTCACATTGATATTTGATTCTTAGAGCAGGGTGTGGTTGTTATACCAATCATACTCACATCATAATCACTACCATTGCACTAGTTGTTACACTAGATGGGTGAGGCACTCACCTTCTCGGGGGCCTAGTCCATATTATCATAGTGATGGAGGAGGAGAGGGTTGTATACTCCTGGGGTTGTATATTATGATCTAGGTAGCTATGTGCACACTCCTACAAGTGTGGTCATTCAATCATATTACATGTAAGAGGATAGTGGGTTATTTGATAGAGACTGTTAGGACAAATCCAGGAGCACATGACTACAAGCTGAGGAAACCACGCAGATGTGTTGATTTGTTATTTTGGAGGATTGTATTAGAAAGGTTGCAACTAGAGGTTATTGTGTGGAGACCATATGAGGGATGCAAACCAGGGATGGGATATATGAGGTAGCTAGCAAGGATGTAGAGGGATCAGTTGTTGACTGGTTGTAGAGATCACATCATAGTTTCCTTGTATTATGATATAGTGATGAGGCAGTTCATATGAGCACAGGGAGTTCCCACCTCACGTCCATTCACCAAAATGTTATGTAGAAAAGAGTGACCTAGCCTAAGAGATCAAACTAGGTCAAAACCCTCTTCTACAAACATTGAGACACAAACCAAGCTTGACTTTAACCCTAGAAGGAGATCCAAAATATAGGGGTTCTCCCTCTTTGTTGTATAGATGAGTTTTCAAACCAAATTCAGCCAATCTAGCTAGGGCAAATGATCAAACCCTAATTGAGAGAGATTGAGTTATAGATGACTATCAAAAACAAAAGTAGAGATTCTAAATGGATAGAAGAGATGAGAAAAAAGTTTAGAATAGAAAACTAGAATCAATATTGCATAGGTACTATGGTGGTTACGTGCCCTAGGCCTTTTTTAGGGTTTGTAGAAGCAAAATATTTCATTGGATCTATACTTGCAATACCTTTCTTCTTCCAAACTGATATATCCTGAAACCTTTTTCTTTGATCTGCACACAAGGAAGAAGGGAAAATTATTTTGGCTATATAGGATCTTGCCTTAGTCAAACCCTTGTATCAGTATTCCTACCTCACAGATAGCCAAGATTAGAACAAAATGTTTTGTGTGCTTGGAAACCCAAAGTATGAGTAATAACATGCAAGATCTAGTCAAATAATACCAAACCCTAATCTTATATGACTCAAGAAAATAGGAAGGAATGATAAAAAATGATGCTTCACTCAAGGAATCTAACAACTTCACCTCAAGGATAAGATTCATCAAAGGTTTTTTGAATAAAAAGATGATGCAACCATACCCTTGGAGGGTATTTAAGCTAGTCTCAAGTTGGTGGTTCCATCCCTTCTCTCAATCATGCAAAGTACTTCAGCCTAGGAATGAATGAGATAGAGTCTAGATCTCATCTCCTAGCCTTCATACAAATCTTTCCAAGAGAAAAGATGAACTCCACTTGATCAAATACAAGCTTGCAATAATTCAATATCATAGAGAACATAACAATGGAGAGATTTTTCACATCAAGAATACATCTAGTTTCAAATGAAACAAGTCACTTACTTTTATACAAGTCTATATAAAAGAGTAATTTGAATTAAAGAGATAACATCACATGCAAAAAGAAAATTTGAGTTTAGGGTTAGACTAACCAACACTAAAGGTGACTTGTAGACCTAAATTGCCTCCCTAAAACATGGGAGGGACTAGGGCGCACAAGTGCCCTAGGCCTTGGGGCAATTTAAGACTCAAGCCTGTAGTTAATGTGGGGCTAACTGCAAATTTCAAATTATTTTTTGGATTATGACAAAAATTTAATCGAAGTCATGATATTTTGTATAAACGGGGCCAAAATAGGACTTTGAGGTGGACCTAAAAATTAACTAGGTTTGTGATCACTAAAGAGAGAAGTTAAACATAGTGAAATTGTGCCTACACAACTAGTGTACACAATTTATGACATAACATCTCCACTCCTTTGTTTAGCATTACATAGATCCATAATCATACGTTTATGTTCAATGTTATATAGAAAATATCTAACAAATATTTCAAAAAAAATTGTAAATGTTGTAATGGACCCTTTAGGAAGTTGTAAAAACTATTCGAAAGCTTGATCCCCTAAGCTCTGAGGGAATAAATTGAATAGTTAATTGTCACTATAGGCCACCTCTTGGAAAGACATGTAGATATGTAATGTCTTCTTGTACGTCACCCTTTGCCTTGTACTTGTAAAATTTAGGGGGTTTGAAGTAAGTTGGAAAAGGTATAAACAACATTTCTTAGTCAAAGGTATGATGGTGTAACTCATCATATATATAGTTTTTTTACTCTAACATTGGCTTCCATCTTGTAATCATTGGAGGGAATGATTTTATTTTGAGATGTAATGATGGGGGTAGGATAAAGTTTGATTTTTTTGGTTGGATATTAGATTTTTTATTATGGGGTTGCTATGAAGGGTTGGATGTTGTAGGATTCATATGGAAGGCTAAGTTTTCTAGTTGTTGGCTTAACTATTGTAGATGGTCAAATATAATTTAATTTTGAGGTTTTCTTGTGTTGGAATTGTTTTTTATTTGCTAAGGTTGACATTAATTGAATACAAACTTCTTTTGTTTTGATTAATAGGATTGGAATCTTAATTTTCAAGAGTTTGGTCTTTCACAGTCATGATATTGTGTAAGTCATCTAGATCATAATTCAATGGAATCTTATCCCTTAGTTATTTTATAAACATGATAATGTCATATTTATTTTCAAAAAAGAATTGACCTACCTAGGAAAGACAATCTTCAACTTTAAATAAGTTACTGCAGTCATCTTTATGTTCACTATGGTTCAAGACAAGGCTATCATTATCATTGTGGAAGATTGTTTTAGGTTGAACTTGGTTGAAAGGTACATGTAAATTAATGTATTTGGAATGAAAGGGTTTTTCATGTTTAAGTTTTGATTTTTTCTAGCTTGGAGCCTAATTATTGGTGTCATAAAGTTTGTCCAGTTTTTAGTTTTTGAGTTTGGTGTTTCTTGGGCATGAGTTTCAAATAAAAGGGGGAATACAAAAAAGACACAATAGAAACCTATATTTATTCAAGTGGGTGTGTTGTTTTTATGATCCCACCAATATACCTCAACGCTACATAATGAGTAACCTCCTAGGGCTAACCACTTACTGGTGCATCACACGCTACAAATAGCTAATGGTTCATTAATCTAGGGTAGTCCTTTATATAATATGTGTTACATGGATCCCAAATACATTATACAAGCATATTGTCTAGGGTTTAGGTATTGCGGATAAACCCAACTCACTTCATGGTGTGCTTAAAACACACAATTGCTTAGCCAAGAGAGACAAATCCAAGGAATTTATATATCTCACTAGAACATGGCCTTTGACCAATGCATGGTGATAAAATCTAGGTAATTAAATCCTTAATAAATAAATAAATAATAATATTTTTCTGATCCTTTGTATCACATGAAGTGCAAGAGGAGAGTGTACATGATCTATCATTGGGATATGCACGTGAAAAGACTACTTTTGATCTTCAAGATCACACTAAGGTGCAAGAGGACACACAAACTGATGAGAATGCCACTTTTTATTCTCAAGATTGCACTAAGGTGCAAGTGGAGAGCATACATGACAACCCACACAAACATAGTACACAAGATTTATTTATTACTTAATATTTAAACAAGTAAGCTTGGTTCTAAATCAAATCTTTGAGATATAAACTTGGACAACAAATGTTAGTAGTTTGCATGATCTAGGTCATATACAAATGAACTTGCACAAAAAGGGTTAATAAATTAAAGGATTAGACGTACAAACCTTTCAAGATAGATGTTACAAAATGAAAATAAATGAAATCAAGATGATAAAACTACAGAAGTATATATGTCAAAACATGACCAAATGTGTTAGTGAATAGTCAAATACATCAAAAAAACATGTCAAATGATCAAAATCTATAGAAAATAGATAGAAAGAAAATACACTAAACATTAAATAGATATATCAAACATGTAGAAAATAGATAGAAATAAAATATAGTAAAACACATATAAAATATGCTAAACCTTGACTAGATGCATCAAAACTACCTAAAAAATACTTACAAAGCAAATATGCAAAACCATAGAGAAAAAATGTTAAATATTAGGAAAATATGATAAACATTATATAGATACTCAAACCTATTAAAAAAATAGTTAGGAAGAAAAAATATTAAAACATAGAGAAAATATAGTAAAGATTAGGTAAATACGCTAAAAATTAAATAGATACAACAAACCTATAAAAATCAATTAGAAGTTACATAAATGTTGAAACATAAGATAAATATGTCACCATTTTAACCAAATGTACTAAGAAAGTCAAATATGCCAGTTTAAAATTGACAGCTAATAGGCATATAAAACATGTGTAAAACTAACTCAAAAAAATCCAAGTCAAACTAGGCATGTAGGGTCTCACAGAACATGCTAAAATGTAATTATTAGAATTTAGAATAATAATGGAAATAAACAATGAATATCAAGTCCTATCATAGAAATAATGCAAACCTTCAATTAATGATATTCTCTTTTGAGAAGAAGATTTGCTCATGCTTAGGAATGTGGTTCCCCAAATGATTATGCAAGATATCTATAGCATATGCCTCTACTATGATGAGTAATAGATGATCAAGATGAATAATTAAGATGATTAATATTTTCAAGATGATCAAAATTTTCAAAGATGATCAAGATTTCACAGATGACCAAAGATATTTAGAAACAATCAAATTTGTGATACAAGAGGTAGATTTATAGGTTTCTAGATAAAGAAATGAATGGTTGTGATTAATTCACTTGATTTAGAAACTTGAGTTTGATTCTTTTTATTTAAAACTAATTTAATTTCATCTTAAAATTGCTTGCATAGTTTTTTCTATATTTGATTTAAGAATGATCAAGCATAAATCAAGGAATTAACAACTTGCATGGCTTGATGAGTGGAAGCAATTGATTTTTGATAATGAGTTAATTATAGAATGATGAGAGGATAAATAAATAATTAATTATTTGTTCATGGAGTTAATTAGGAATGATAATATATAATATATGAAAATAAGCAAAAAAATATGAAAATAGTGAATTGGGAAAAAAAGGAGAAGGGAAAAGACAAGAGTGGAAGATAGATAATGGGGAAAAGCTAAAATCATGGATGATTTCTTCCTCTCTGATGGTGAAAGAGGGGAACTATTGAACCAGGGATATATTATCCAAGTAGGGGGAAAAATCCAAAAGAATGAATAATAAACATATTCAATTAGAAGAAAAGGGTAGAATATTTGCAATAGGTAAGTTAACATTTAATTGGGTCAAGAGATGCCATCCATTTGTAACCTTGATAAGTTTCTAAATTTGAAAGTAGGAAAACTTAAGAAGAATGTAGTGATTTCTGAATTCATCAATATCCATCCATCTATTGAGAGAATTAAGGTTTGGATTAGCTTAAAATGGCACTACCATATGCCAAAAGTTAATTTATTGGCTCTAGGGTTTTTGCAGATTATCTTCTGGTCAAAGTATGATAGGGACTATATCCTCGAAGGAGCACCATTGTTTATGAGGAATGTAGGTCTTGACATTCACGCATGGTCTCTAGAATTTAACCCTCATATGGATTTATTTCATAAGGCCCCCCTATGGATTAGAATGTATAAGCTACCCCAAGATTTATGGTCTGAAGAGATCTTCAAGATGACTAGAGATACCATAGCTGAATATATATTTTGCTCCAATGCAACTTATAGGAATAAAATAGCTACTTATGAAATAATCTATGTCATGATCAACTTTATAAACCAATAAAACACTCCATTAAGGTGTCCTCAGTCCTGGGGGAGTGGAATCAATAATTTGATTATGAATGTCTTCCTATCAGATGTTTTAGATGCTAGAAAATTGGCAACCTTGCTAGGGGTTGTATGGTGTGGAAAGAGGAATTATATATCTAATCCAAGAATATAATAAGGTGGAGGAAGTACAGATGGAAAACAAATCCCCCCTTGTTTTGGATTAGTCTTTGGAAAAGGCCACTATATTCCATTCTTCTCCTAATAAAATTATCATAAAGAAAATATGGGATAAGAACCCTAAGATCTCTAATTTTGAGCTAGGTGAGGTAGGGGATTTTAGCCTAGTGATTAAATCTATAGAGAGAGCTAAGGAAAAAATAAATTATGGGAGCAACCCCAAGGTGTTTGAAGAATTATTGGAGGATAATGAAAATACATAAGATTAGAGTATTGTGACTAGAAGAGGAAGGGGAAATAGTGCTAAAAGCAATGCTTAGGCTGACACAGGGGGTGTAATAATAAAGGTAGAAAAATAGATGCCAATAAGGTGACTATGAAGGAGTTGGAGAAATCTGAAAAAGGAACATAGGTGTCAATGAGGAAATTTATCAAAACTAGAGGTGAGCACCTCCCTAGCTCAAAAAAACAATGAAAGCCATCAACTAGAATATATATAGCCTAAATGGCCTAGAAAAATAGAAATTACATAAGCAATTCATTGAGAAGGAAACTCTAGATATTATTCTAATTTAAGAAACCAAGATGGTTGGGGATTGTGTTAAGGACTTTCTTCCTCACATGTGGAGGAACATGGAAGGTTTGATGATCAATGCAGAAGGAACAACTAGCAGTCTGACAACTTTGTGGAATATGAATAGGTATTCAAGTATGCTTGTGTCTTAGGCATCAAATTATATTAATATTAGGTTTCAAGACTTATCATATAATAGAATTTTTACACTCACAAATGTTTATGGGCCTAATTCAATTAGATAACGAACTAGGATTTTGGAGGAGTTTATATATTTAAGGAGGTAATACCCTGGTGATAATTAGGTTCTCAGGGGAATTTCATTACTATCCTCTACCTAGAAGAAAAGAATGGTGGAAAGCTTCCTTTAATGCTAAATTTATGGATTTTAGGAACCTATGTGGAGAGGCTACATTAGCAGACACAACTCCAAAGTCTAGGTGGTTTACATGGAATAATAGGCTTAGGAGGGAAGATAATATATTTTGTAGGCTAGATAGGTTCCTAGTTCCTCTGATTGGATACTTTCTACAAAATTATTCTATTCTAGAGTGATCTATTATGGTGGTTCAAACCATTGACCAGTGAAGTTAATTATGAGTAAAAGCAAAAAAGCCTCAAAGATGCCCTTTTAAGATGGAAGCATTATGGTATGAGCATTTAGATTTCAGAGACTTGTTATTGAAATGTTGGAAGGTCAATATAAAAGGATGTAACAAATTCATTCTCCATAAACAATCAACAGAGGTAAATAGACAAGATAAAATATAAAATAGAGAAATTATGGGGAATCTATTTGAAAAAGAATAAGGTGGAATCTTATTTACAAATTGTGGAGAATGAAATCTCAAATTTAGGGATGACTAAGGAACAAAGGAACTCTAAACTTTCCCTGATGGAGGATCCCAAAAAAATTTTGAGGATGGGAGATATTTTTTGGCAACAAAAATCTACATTTAAATGGTTAAAGGAGGGGGATAGTAATACCAATTTTTTTCATTTCACCACAAATAATAGAAGACAAAACAACAAGATTGTTAATATCCAATTATGTGTAAGGAATGTTATAGAATATATGGAGGCTATTAGACCAAAAGGTGTGAACTTCCTCGAGGTGTTATTAGACTTTAATCCATAGGAAAGTCAAGATGCATAATATTTTATGTTGAGGAACATCCCTAGCCTAATAAATGCAATGTAGAATGAACAACTTATGAAGCTCTTCTATATGGAAGAGATCTAAAATGCTACCTTCTACTTACAAGCTAGGAAGATTCTAAGAATAAACTATTTTTAGGTTGAGTACTTTCAAAAGTATTGGGAGGTTGTGTCAAAGGATATCTGGAGGGTGGTTAAGGAAACTAGAAGTAGAAAAACAATGTTAAAGGTATGGAATGCCACTTTTGTGGCTTGATCCCTAAGGTTAAGAACCCCAAATTCTTTGATGAATATAGATTGATTGCTCTATGTAATACCATATATAGAATTATTACTAAGGTCATGTCTATTAGGCTCAAAAAACGTTTGGAGGGGATTGTATCGAAAGAACAAAGCGGATTCTTGAAGGGTAGACAAATTCTAGATGGAATTATCACTACACATGAGACAATCCATTTTATTAAATTGAAGAAAAAGGAATGTATGGTCATAAAAATAGATATGAATAAAGCATATGATAGGATTTATTGGGGATTCCTAATCAAAGTTATGTGCAAGTTTGGATTCTATGAATAATGTTGTAATTGGGTATGTGTGTGTGTGTGTGTGTCTCCTTAGTCTCATACACTCCTCTTATCAATGGATACCTAATGGATTTCTTTCAATCCAAGTGATGGTTACAAAAGGATGACCCTATTTATCCTTTTCTATTCCTTATTGTTATAGAGGTTTTAGATAGGAATCTAAAAGACGATGTGGAAAGAGGGAATTTGAAAGGGCTTTAATTTTCTAGAGGAATAAGGAATGTTACCCATATAAATTTTGTAGATAACACTCTCCTCTTTGGAGAAGTCATTACCAGAAAAGCCAACTCAATCAAGAAAATTCTTTTGCAATAGGAAACGGCAACTAGTTTGAACGTGAACTCCTAAGTCTAGAATTTTCTTTTTAAAAGACTAGTGTTTGGAAGGATTAGACATTCAAAGGATTCTTGGATTCAAAGTTGATAAATTACCAAGAAAATATTTTGGGATGCCCTTAGTAGACAGAAGAACTTCCAAGTTGGAATGGAAGAATGTGATAGATAGAGTTCGTTTAAGATTATCTTATTGGAACGGTTGATGGCTTTCATTGAATAGAAGAATCACTTTGATTAAGGATTCTATAGCTTCAATCTTGTTATATGCTATGTCATCCTTTGAAATCCCTAGTAAAGTTGCCAAAGGATTGGAGGAGATGTGGTGGAACTTCCTCTGCTGTAGTAGTGAGAATCACACAAGTACTATCTAGTCAAATGGCAAGAGGTATGTAAGGTGAAGAATTCGGGGGGATTAGGATTAAGGCAATGCAAAAAGATCTATAATGTACTTGTACATAATATATGTTGGACAATCTATGAAGTGAAATAAAGGTTTTGGAGTAAGTTTTTATAATCCAAATATCTTCCTAATAGGGTGTTGTCCTCTCAGTTGTTGTCCTTGATGTCAGATACACAATCTCTCTTATATGGATAAATGGTACTTTCACAGTTTGAAATGGCAATAGTTTGATCAAGGGTTCATGGTGATCTTATTGTTATTCATAGTTTGAAATGCCAATAGTTTGATCATGAGTTCATGGTGATCTTATTGTTATTCACAATTTAAATGGCAACAGTTTGATCATGGGTTCATGGTGATCTTGTTGTTATGCTTTCTAGACTTGGTATGTAAGAATGGTATGCAAGAGTTGATAAGGCATATTGATTGATATCCAGAACTAGTGAATTTATTATGATACAAGGTTATTTTCTAAAGGCTTTTAAAGTGTATATTGGGTGCAGATCTTTGACAGTACATTTGTGTAAGGCAAGATGTTCAAAATCATGTCAAGAATGCTTCATTTCCTCATCAGGATTTTGGTGTGTCATCATGACACTTTGATATGGTGTTTGTGTTTGGAATTAGTCATATAGTAGATCTTCTAGGACTTCACAAAGAATGTTCATCTCTCTTTTTATGCTTACAAGAATTTATTTTGGGACTAAGGACTTCATGGAGATGGTTGTGATTAGTGTGGCAAGGTGAAGTCACATAGAATTGTCATATATTTATTTATGATTAATCATCCTATGAAAATGAAGGACTTCACAGGCTGATTGATATCTTCATGTGGTGGTAATGTTTCTTTTTGGTGTCTTCATCAGTGGAGTGATGGAGTGTTAGACTCAAAGTTTGTTAAAGGATGAAAATCTTAAAACCAAGATTGAAATCCTAAAAGCCTACACTAAACCCTAAGTATATAACCGTCACTCCTCAATTACCTTTTTTGTTTTAAAACAAAGTTGATTTTCTATAGCAAGTCAAGTCACTTAAAGTGACCTAATAGAGGGTCTTCAAAACATTGCATCTACTGGCCCCTAGACCCTTCTTGACTGACTAGACCAATGACAACTTCAGACTTAAGTGCCCAAAAGAAGATCAAAGGTTCAAGTTTAATTTTGTAAAGGTGCCATATTCTAATCGAAAGGTTAGAGTTTAAAGATGTTTTGAATTACAACAGCTATTCCTTTGTTTAAAAATTGACAAGAAGATTGTTACTTTGTGTGCTAACTATTCCAAATCAGTTGTAAACCAAACATGGAGGGGTAAGGAATTTAGTTATAGGCTCGATATGTTATTTAAAAAGAGATAGTCAGTGTTTTTGTGTACAGGAGAGACATGTCTTCATGTTTATATGTATAGTATTTTGTTTATCCAAGTGATTGGCTGAGTTTAAAAGCATTAAAACAAAAGCATATTAACCAGTATATGAGAGTTTATGCAAGTTGCTTTTACAGTGAAGATGGTTTATATATTTGTCAAGTAAGCTTTCTTTTTGGTCTACTTAAAAGTTGATGAAGGTTTCCTAATGAATGGAGGAGGTGTTTACCTAAGAGATATGATGTGTTATCTTCAGGAGGTAAGGTTCTTTTATGTAGTTTGAATGAGTTAAATTTCTGATGTATTGATTTATAGTAAAAGGACAAAGATGTAGGTTTCAGAAGATGGTGTAATGTGATATGTGTAAGGGTTTGAATGAAAGGTCAAGTGTCAAGGAGTACATTGTTTGCTTCTGTTACATTTATGTATTTGCAGTAAAATGATAAGATGTTTGTCACCTATGTCTTCATCATTTATTGTATTTAAGCAAAACTTGTAAAGGAAGAATGGATTAGTTAGGATTTGTAGTGTAGTGAAGTTGCTTGCTTGATTCGTTCATTATAATGTTGATACTCTTGAAGGCTCTTGAAAGTGAGATTTGTTTGCAGAACATAGTGTGGTTAGATACATATTATAACATGGCATCATTGTGGTCAAAAGTTCATCCTTCTTGATACTATTCTTTGGTAGTCTTAATAAGAGAGGCATAAGACATATGATTGAGTTTGTTTGTTGAAGATAATCATACTTGTACTCAAGGAGAGATAAAGGTTTGTTAAGATTTGAGGTTATACATGTATTGTTACATTATAGAGAATAAGGGCAATCCCCTAAAATGAATTCTTCATTCTTTTTCATCTGATTGTGATATAGCTAGTGAGGCATTCAAAGCCTATGAGGCATAAACAACTAGCCAGGCATAGACAACTAGTGACGCATAAACAACCAGGGAAGCAATGATTGTAGCTAGTGAGGCAAGTTTATTACATAAGCTAGTGAGGCACTTTTACTGAGTTGTTTTCTACCCCAGAGGGTTTCCACTCCTAAAAATATCTATGTTATGGTGCCATCTATCATTTGTTTTATTTACCATCTGTCTTATGATATTATTTGTCATTTGTTACATATGCACATGAAAGTTGTTTACTTATTTCTGTAATGCTCTGACACATGTATTAATAAGAATTTAAGTCACCATGCATATCTATTGTCTAAACCTATAATCATAGTGTGAAAATTTGTCTTGTTCTCTGTAACACTGATTCACACCCCTTTCCGTGTTACCAAGTACCCCAACAAGTAGTATCAGAGCACAGGTTCCCTGTAGAAGTCTAATCAGCTTGGGTAGGTCCTGATAGTGGAGTACCATGGGAAAGAGTGGAAGAAATAGAGAAAAGAAAGATGCCAAACAAAGAGAGGTTGTAAAACAGGCCTTAGAAAAGTTAAACAATGATATGTTGCATGAATCACCCCTGAAAGTTGACACAAAATGTGACAAAGAAAATGACTTTGTTGTTAAGATTGATGATGCATAAGAAGATTTCTTTGAGAATGAAGATGGAGACGATGATTGTGAAGTTGATGTTGAAGGAGAACTTCTATGTGCCCTAGATACAATCTGTGAGGCCAATTTATTTCACTCCCCTATTTTGAGCATTTCATATTATACCTGGAGACATTTTAGACATTTAGAGACTATTGGTTTCCATTATATAGATCTAGACTATATCTCCTTATTTTGGATTAGCTTTGATTAGTATGTGGTGATTTGATTATACCATACTTTGATGCTCTTATGATTTTAGACATGTGAGATACACTTGATGATTATTAGTGATGTTGATTATGAGCTCATTATATGGATTTACTATGTGATTCTGATTATGAGTTAGTATATAGAAAATGAAATTTTAAATTTTAATTATGATATGAGTTGTTTAATGTTTTGTATGAATTATATGATGACATGAGTATTACATTCTATTCCTTTAGCTATGATATATATGTTGGATGGACCATTTGTTCAAGTGTGTAGGTGATTTTCTAGGCCATGAAAAATTAGAGGCCAATCTCACACTTATGTGTTTCCTTGTTAAGCTGATCCATTCCCAAGAGGGATGAGGATCATGTGTGATTGAATGATATTTTCATGAATGCATGTATTTAATTAATTGGCCTAGTTCACCCCTTTTCTTTAATTTAATTGATGTGTTGTAAAACTTGTGTTTTAATTCACACCATTTGTTGTTATTTTTATTTTTGGGCCATTTAATGTGAATTTATACCTCCTTAGATGTTTATTTGAGGTTTAATTTAACCCTAGGTGCTACCCCTAGGGTCTAGGGTCCATTTGGACTTGCTAAACCCTAGGGTAACTCCCATCTAGTCACCTTAAACTTGGGTTAAGTAAAAGTGACGAAAATTCAAAATGGCTAAGGGTGGGAGATGAGTCATACCTTGAAAGAAGGCCCATCTCCCTTCCCAAGGCTTGGGGATTCCTCCACCTTGAAGACTCGGGGAGTTTTCAAGACCCCCAAGTGTGTGGAACCTTCCTCCAATACTCTCACATGTGTGAGAGCATATTAGAGTGAAGGGGCTCTCTTGAGGAGTAAGGTGATGACATGTGTCATCCCTTATCCTCATGGAACCATGGGGAGAGATGCCACCTCTCCACTTTTGATCTCGCACATGTGTGAGAGCACAAGTGGAGAGGATGAGGGTTTGAATGGATAAGAGGGTGACACATGTTACCCTCACATTCCTTCTCCCTTGCAAGTGGCATGGGATGTGGAAGGAGAAGGTGACATGTGTCACCTTCTCATTCCTCAAGGCCTAGATTGGAGGCCTATTTTATCTCCTCTTGGAGAGGAGTTGGGGGTTCTTGCTTTTTAAAAGTTTTCTTATCTTTATAGGTTTTAGGGATGGAATTAAAAGATTTTGGAGGATTGGAGGCTTGGAGAAAGCTTGTGGCCTCTTCTTCGACTTGCATCCATTGTTGGGCTCTTAAGGTAAGCCTCATGGCATTTAGCCATTCCATATGCTTGTTATATTTTTGTTGCTTATGTGCTTGGTTGTGTTTTTGTGATTGTTTTCTTTTGTGTGGGTTTTGGGTGTGTTGGGATGAGACTACCCATTTGGGTGTGTCGTTCCTTGTGTGGGGTGGGGGAGGAGTGAACCTCCTCGAGGTCACCCTCCTAGTGTTGGTATTATTATGGCCTTGAGGGCATTATTTAGAGTATAGGATTCTTTTGGTTAGCATGAGTGCCATGGTGATCTTGTATTTCATGGAGATATCATTTTTGGCTTGAGGCCTTGTGGTGTTGAGACTATGTGTTTTGGAGTGACCTCTTGAGTCGAAGGGTCCACTCCCCTACCCTTCCAAACTCATTTCTATGAGTTTTGTTTTGTGTAAAAGCCATGGGTGATTTTGTGTTGTTGGCTTGCATTTTGATTTTCTTGTGGAATGATTGAACCTGTGTGATGATCTACCTCCCAGCTTGGGGGTAACCCACTAGTGGGTCTATGGTAGGTGGGAGAGTGGTTTTTATGGCTTGGCTTTCCCCTGCTTGTGTTGAAAATTATTGCAAGTTATTATAATGGTCTTGGAGCTTTGGAAAATGACCATTGTGGCCTTACTTGTATTATTTTGTTGGTTGTTTTGTGAGCCATGGTCTTGGAGACCATATTATATTTGGTTGAAAAAAAAGTACTCTCTATTTTGTATTGTGTTGAAATGATTTTAACTGTAAAATGCATCTTATGGTTATTTTGAAATGGTATATTATGTTGTTGTTTTGAGTTTTATGATGCTATGGGAAATCTTGTTAAAAGAAAGGTTTATTTGAGTTGCTAGTTGTATCACAAAAAAGAAATGTATAATGTTGCAATTTTTGTTTTTAGTTGTATGCAAGAATAGAAAAGAAAATTAGTTAAATCCTACATTGATATGGTTCTAGGAAAAATGTTATTTTGTCATATTATTTACTGTTTCAAAGAAAGAAGAAAAATAATGTGACTGTCATAGTTTACCTTGATGTCAAAAAAAAAAGAAAAAAAGAAATTAGCTTTTCAAAAAAAATAGTATTCTGTCCTATTTTATTTATGCAATATATATATATATATATATATATATATATATATATATATATATATATATATTAATACTAAATGAAATGCTTTGAAAAAAATAATTGAATAGCAATTATATAATGCTCAAAGTTCATATTTTTCAATAGAGAATGAAAGAAAGAGATTAAGATTTTGTAATGGCCGAACCCTATTTCCATTTTGGGTGTTTCATTTTTTTTAACAAAAATAAAATTTGAAAAAAAATGATTTTGGTGGGGATGGTGGCCTAACGACTATAGATCTTGGGAGGATGGTGGGGAGGGCAGATACCCCCCCTCCCCCTCTTACTGTGCCTTCCATCGAACACTAAGACCTGGGCCTTGAAGTTTTTGATGCCTGCGTTATGCTCTCTTTGATTTCGGCCGCCGCCGATACCCTTGAATCTATATTTTTTTTTCTGTAACCCCTGTTTATTAAATGCATTTAAAATATGATATATATATATATGATTAGAACAAGGAGAAACTCTATGTGTATATATTTGATGTATATACCTCCCTGTAGTAATACTTCCATGGCTGCCCTTGTGCAAAAAACCCTACCTGCAAAAGCAAAGAGAAAAGAAAAATGAAGAAAACAAAATGTGAGGAGAATAGAGAAGAGGAGAAAGAAAAGAATAGGGTTAGGGTAAGATGAGAAACTAATAAAATATTGTATGAGAACTTTAGGGTGTTTCTCTTTAGTGAGTTTTACTTTTAATTTAAACTTATTCTTTCATTATTTTGAGTATACGGAATTTGTCCGACTTTATTTTCCCTCTCTTGACTTTAATTTTAATGGGGGAGATTATTCTTGCCTTAATTTTATTTTTTCAATTGTAACCTAGTGGGGACTATGAAATAGGGTGAAAATTACTATTCTCTTAGCCCTCTAACCTTTTTGGGGAAATTATATTTTACCTCATCTATAAATTTAATTGTTTGGGCTATTTTTATTATTTGGGTTATATTATTATATTTTATTTAGCGGTAATTAATTACTTAATTGTTCTATTTAATTTAATGAGTTATTTTTGGGGGGAAAATTTTATAACATTATTTATTGATTTTAATTTTACCTTGATTTAATTGAATAAATATAATTGTTGTAATTATATTTACTCGTGGACCTTTATTATTTTGGGATTAATTATTCAATAATTTTATTTAATTTGACTTTCAATTTATCGGGTAGAGATTTTTATAATGTTATTAGGTAGATTTAATTTAATATTTTTATTTAATTTTTCTCCTAAATGATTGAGAGGGAGACACTTTTTAAAATATTTATTTCAAACGTTAATAACTTGTTATGCTGTCGAAATTTTCTGAGACTTAGGGCAGTTATTTTAAATGAATTTCCTTGGCATTTATTTTGCCTTGCAATTATTATTTTAATGAAGGCGTATTTTAATTTATTCTATGCTCTAGAATTAGGGTTGGATTTTGACTCTTGTCGAAAACATTTCACTCACCTAGGAAACTTAGGGTTTGGGTCAAATCGATCCTAACCCTAGTACCAACGCTCCTTGCATCGTATAACCCCCTAGTCAGCTATCATCATGCAAGGGATTGTGTATGTAAATGCTCTTCCCCAAGATTTGATTGACATGTTTATGCCTTATGTGTATTGCCACCAAGCATGCTAACGCATGTGAGGGGGTTTCTAGAAATATGTGGAAAATTTTTTGATATTTCGTGTCATGACCACATGACAAATGTGGACAAGACATGGGTGTTGCATGTCGTGGCCACATGGGAAATGTGGGCATGACATTTGGTATCAGAGCCCAAGTTTAAACACTAGGCTTGTTTGGGCACATTATATATTCTACATTTTTTATTGATTTGGGAATACCTTATTCTTGTAGGATGCCTCCTCGACGGAATATGTGAGCATGTTCATGCCACATTGTGTCCGTAGAGGTGCATAGTGACTCATCAGCTAAGAGTCAATGACTGCCATCACCACAGGCACCACAGGAACCACCCATACCTAATTTCAGACCATAGATCTTACAGGTGCTATAGGTAGTGCTAGATAGGTTACCACTAGCCACAGTTGAGCCGTGTATTGAGTCACGCATCGAGCCACGTGTCAAGCCCCATGTTGATCCATGAGAGGAACCATGTGTGGAACCATGAGCTAAGTCACGTGTGGAGCCACATGTGGAGCCCCGCGTCACGTCGTGAGAGGCACCATGTGTGGAGCCTTATGTTGAGATACCTAATATGATAGTAGAGGACATTGGTTCAGCTTACAGAGCTCGTAGCAGGAGACCTCTGCATCATGCTAGGCATGAGGAGGTGGTGAGAGTAGAGCATATTTTTCATAGGCCTTATGATTTTGGTGAGGATGTGCCTATTTGAGGGCATAAAGATCGTGGAGACCCATCAGAGATTTGTTGAGGCTGAATCCATCTACCTTCAATGGGACCATAGAGGGAGCTGAGGTGAAGGCTTGGCTTATCAGTTTAGACAGGTGCTTCACATTTTGTCCTTATGAAGGCAACACGAAGGCATGCATGGTGGTTCACCTATTAAGAGACACAAAAACAACTTGGTGGCACACTGAGGAGTGCAAATGCCGCTTATCGTTAGATACACTTTCATGGGATACATTCATTGATTGCTTTAATGTGTGATACCTGTCAGACCACTATAGGTAGTGTCATATTAATGAGTTCCACAATTTACAGAAGTGAGGGTCTACTGTAGCATAGTATGAGGGTAAGTTCACCAAGCTATCATGTTATTTGGAGTATCTCCATGATTAAAAACTTCTAGTTCACAAGTTTATTAGAGGTTTGAATTAGGGGATAGCAGGGCCTGTGCGTATGGAAGACCCCCAGACTTTGAGTGAGGCTACCGAGAAGGCATACATTGTTGAGGAGATATAGGGATGAGGTCAGAGTTCACACCCTCAGTTTTAGGATTGTAGCCAACAACAACAGTATTACCGTAGATCACCACCACCTTAGAGAGGAGGGTTTAGTTCAGCACCTTTACCTCCTAGGCCTCCACACCAACAAAAGAGATCTAGGCCACAACAGAGGGTACATGGAAGCCATAATCAAGGTTGGAAACAACAGGGCTTGCGTAGGGATTAGAGACAACAAGGACCACTTGCGGGACCCGTAATATCACAGCAGTCTTATAGGTGTTCATGGGGGTCCACTGGTTGGACTGGATAGTAGTAGAGTAGTAGGACTTAGACTAGACAAGTACAAGCTAGGGGCGCATGCTATATTTGTGGTGGATTAGGACATCTAGCCAGAGAGTGCCCATAGAGATTTTTGGTAGGGGGACAACCTCGTGCAGGAGGATCAGAGTAGATGGTTGGAGATGTGGGTAGGTCCCACTGTATGTTTACAGCGGTTGATAACTGCTAGGTTGATTTTTAGGCATCAGCGATTAAGACCTTAGGTATGATTGGGGATGTCCCCATTACTATTTTATTTGACTATGGTGCTACTGATCCATTCATATCTCCATCATTAGTGGAGTGTTGTAGGCTCATGGCCTCTAGGTAGGGCAATAGGTGGGAGGTTGAGTTGGCCACAAGGGCCAAGATGATAGTAGATGCCTTAGTCCACAACTGTGAGATATCTTTAGGGGCCTTTACTACGTTATATGACATTAGGGTTAAACCTTTAGGATCTTATGGTGTGGTTTTAGGCATGGACTCGCTTGTGGTGCATAGAGCCAAGCTAGATTGTCACTGAAAGGTGATTAGCTACTTAGACGATCATGACGCGTTAGTTGAGATAGTGGGCATTCAGAAGCCCATGGTAGTTTGTATGATATCCACTCAGTAGCTTAAGCACTGCATGCGGAAGGGATACCAGATGTTTTCCATCACTATTAGTGACAAATCTGAGGATGAGCTAGAGGCATTACTAGATGACCATCCTATCTTGAGAGAGTTTGCTAATGTATTTCCACCAGAGTTACCAGGGGTACCACCCCATTAAGAGGTAGACTTTCATATTGATCTAGTGCTGGGTGTCGAGCTAGTGTCTTGTCCACCCTATAGAATGAGCACTTGTGAGGTGACAGAGCTCAAGTTGCAGTTAGAGGAGTTTCTCAAGAAGGGACACATCTAACCTAGAGTTTCACCTTGGGGCGCACTGGTCATCTTTGTGAAGAAGAAGATTGTGTCTCTTCATATGTGCATGGATTATAGGTAGCTAAATAAGGTGATGATGAAGAATCATTATCCTCTGCCTAGGATTGATGATCTCTTCGATCAGATGCAGGGAGCTAGGATGTTCTCTAAGATAGACCTGAAGTCTGGTTATCACCAGTTGCTCATCATAAAGGTAGACATCCATAAGACTACCTTCCAAACTCGATATGGCCACTTTGAGTTCACTGTGGTACCCTTCGGCTTGACGAATGCCCCTATAGTGTTCATGAGTCTCATGAATAGGGTGTTTTGTACTTACTTCGATCGGTTCGTGATTATTTTTCTTGATGATATACTAATCTATTTGTAGACTGAAGAGGATCATGTGGAGCACCTATGTCAGGTTTTGCAGTGCTTGAGGGAGTAGAACCTTTATGGCAACTTGGCAAAGTATGCATTCTTGAGGACAAAGGTACAATATTTGGGGCACATCCTATCTGGTGATGGTATCTCTGTAGATCCATCAAAGATCAGGGCTATCAAGGATTGGCTAGCACCCACCAGTGTGATAGAGGTTAGGAGTTTCATGGGGTTAACTAGTTATTACCGTAGATTTATTGATGGCTTCTCCAGGATAGTGCACCCCATCACTTCCCTTCAGTGAAAAGGGAAGAGTTTTACTTGGACTGAGTAGTGTGAGAGGGCCTTTGAGGTCCTCAAGGAGTGTCTTACCAATGCTCCCATCTTAGCAGTTCTTGATCTAGCAGCTGATTTCATGGTTTGCACTGATGCATCACATGAGGGTTTGGGAGCCTTACTTATGCAAGGTGGTAGAGTGATCACGTATGAGTCACGAAACCTCAAAACCCATGAGCTAAACTACCCCAATCATAATTTAGAGCTCGTAGCAGTGGTTCATGCTCTAGTTCATTGGAGACATTTCCTACTGGGTCGTCATTTTGAGCTTCATTCAGATCATCATAGTCTTCAATACATATTCACGTAGTCAAATCTGAACGCCCGTCAGCAGCATTTGATGAAGTTTCTTTATGAGTACGACTTTGATATCCACTACATCAAAGGGAGGGAGAATGTGGTTGCTGACGCATTAAGTTAGAGGCACCACAAGATCCTGACCTTGACTTTGAGTGTGGACTTGAGGGGATGCATTATCTAGCATCTGCCTGAGGATGATTGGTTTCTTGAGGTACAGCAAGAGATCCAGTCATAGAGGGCCCTTGAGGCAGATGGGTTACTTCATCATCGATAATGCATTTATGTATCCCATGTAGGTTACCTACGTATAGTAGTGTTATCAGAGGCTCATAGAGTGCATTATGCAGCACACTCAAGGGTGAAGAAGATGCATGCCAACCTATGAAAGTTGTACCATTGGGTGGGTATGAGACAAGATACTACAAAGTTTGTTGGTCGATGCCTTGAGTGCTAGAGGGTCAAGGATGAGCATCAGCATCCAACAGGTCTTTTATAGCCTCAAGAGATACCTGAGTGGAAATGGGACACCATTTCCATGGATTTTATTGTTGGTCTTCCTATGTCTTCTCACCACCATGATGCCATCATGGTGACAGTTGACAAGTTGACCAAGGTGGTGCATTTGTCACCTATACCCATGACGTACAATGCACCACCAGTGGCAAGAGTATTCTTGGATGACATTGTGAGATTACATGGGCTACCTTGCCTCATCATTTCTAACAGGGACTCAATGTTCATATTAGCCTTTTGGAGGGCTTTGCAGTAGGCATTGGGCACTTGGCTCAACTTTAGCTCTTCTTATCACCCTGAGATAGATGGTCAGACTAAGAGGGTGAATCAGGTGTTAGAGGATATGCCCTGTATATATGTTATGGACCACCCATCTAGATGTGAGGAGTATCTGTATCTGGTTGAGTTTGCCTACAATAATGGGCATCACAACTTGTTAGGTATGCCTCCTTATCAGGCTTTGTATGGTAAACCTTGTAGGACACCATTGAGTTGGGATCAGATAGAGGATAGAGTTTCCATTCATCTAGAGTTGGTTCAAGTTATGGAGCAGTAGGTCATACTGATTACATAAAGACTTCCGGAGGCACACGATAGATAGAATAAGTATGTTGATGTTAAGAGACTAGATCGGAGCTTCTTAGTTGATGATAGAGTATTCTTGAGAGTGTGGCCACACAAGAGTCTAATCTGTTATGGAAAGGGCTCTAAGCTTGCACCATAGTTCATAGGGCCTTTTGAGATCTTGGAGCAGATAGGACCTATAGCCTACTGTCTACCCTTGCCACCTAGCCTATCATGCATCCACGATGGTTTTCATGTGTCTGTATTACAATGATATTTATCTAATTTATCTCATGTATTAGACTGGAGTAATCTACAGGTAGAGGCATTTGGGCAATTGGCTTTGGAGCTAATTCACATATTGGCTCATTAGATGCTAGGCCTTTGAGGTTGAGAGATGGACCAGGTTAGGGTCCAATGGGATCGGTATGATGAGGTCACAACGACTTGGGAGGATGCAAATAGATTGAGGGCACTTTATCCTCACATCTTTGACAACTTCCAAGAGGAAGTTTAGTCTTAGGAGGGGAGGATGTGAGGCCGATTTATTTCACTCCCCTATTTTGAGCATTTCATATTATACTTGGAGACATTTTAGACATTTTGAGACTATTGGTTTCCATTATGCAGATCTAGACTATATCTCCTTATTTTGGATTAGCTTTGATTAGTATGTGGTGATTTGATTATACCATACTTTGATGCTCTTATGATTTTAGACATGTGAGATACACTTGATAATTAGTGATATTGATTATAAGCTCATTATATGGATTTGCTATGTGATTTTGTTTCTGAGTTAGTATATAGAAAATGTAATTTAAAATCTTAATTATGATGTGAGTTGTTTAGTGTTTTATATGAATTATACAATGACATGAGTATTACATTCTGTTGCTTTAGCTATGATATATATATGTTGGATTGATCGCTTGATCAAGTGTGCAGGTGATTTTCCAGGCCACTAAAAATCAGAAGTTGATCTCACACTTATGTGTTTCCTTATTAAGCCGATCCATTCCCAAGAGAGATGAGGATCATGTGTGATTGAATGATATTTTTGTGAATGCATGTATTTAATTAATTGGCCTAGTTCACCCCTTTTCATTAATTTAATTGATGTGTTGTAAAACTTGTGTTTTAATTCACATGATTTGGTGTTCTTTTTATTTTTGGGCCATTTATTGTGAATTTATACCTCCTTAGGTGTTTATTTGAGGTTTAATTTAACCCTAGGTGGTACCCCTAGGGTATAGGGTCCATTTGGACTTAGTAAACCCTAGGTTAACTCCCATCTAGTCACCTTACACTCAGGTTAAGTAAAAATGACAAAAATTCAAAATGGCGAAGGTTGGGAGATGAGTCATGCCTTGAAAAAAGGCCCATCTCCCTTCCCAAGGCTTGGAGATTCATCCACCTTAAAGACTTGGGGAGTCTTCAAGACCCCCAAGTGTGTGGAACCTTCCTCCAAGACTCTCACACATGTGAGAGCATCTTAGAGTGAAGGGGCTCTCTTGAGGAGTAAGGTGATGAGATGTGTCATCTCTTATCCTCATGGAGAAATGGGGAGAGATGCCACCTCTCCACTTTTACTCTCACACATGTGTGACAGCACAACTGGAGAGGATGAGGGTTTGAATGGATAAGAGGGTGACACATGTCACCCTCATGTTCCTTCTCCCTTGCAAGTGGCATGGGATGCGGAAGGAGAATGTGACATGTGTTACCTTCTCATTCCTCAAGGCCTAGATTGGAGGCCTATTTTATCTCCTCTTGGAGAGGAGTTGGGGGTTCTTGTTTTCTAAAAATTTTCTATCTTTGGAGGTTTTAGGGAAGGAATTAGAGGATTTTGGAGGATTGGAGGCTTGGAGAAAGCTTGTGGGCTCTTCTTCAACTTGCATCCATTGTTGGACTCTTAAGGTAAGCCTCATGGCATTTAGCCATTCCATATGGTTGTTATATTTTTGTTCCTTATGTGTTTGGTTGTGTGGGTTTTGGGTGTGTTAGGATGAGACTACCCATTTGGGTGTGTCCTTCCTTGTACGGGGTGGGGGAGGAGTGAACCTCTTCAAGGTCACCCTCTTAGTGTTGGTATTATTTGGACTATGGGATTATTTTGGTTGGCATGACTGCCATGGTGATTTTCTATTTCATGGAGATATCATTTTTGGCTTTAGTCGTTGTGGTGTTGAGACTATGAGTGTTGGAGTGACCTCTTAAGTCAAGGGGTCCACTCCCCCACCCCTCCAAACTCATTTCTATGAGTTTTGTTTTGTGTAAAAGCCATGGATGATTTTGTGTTTTTGGCTTGCATTTTGATTTTGTTGTGGAATGATTGAACCCATGTGATGATCTACCTCCTGGCAGGGGTGACCCACTAGTGGGTCTATGGTAGGGAGGAGAGTAGTTTTTGTGGCTTGGGTTTCCCCTCCTTGTGTTGAAAATTATTGCAGGTTATTATGGTGGTCTTGGAGCTTTGGAGAATGACCATTGTGGCCTTGTATTATTTTGTTGGTTGTTTTGTGAGCCATGGTCTTAGAGACCATATTGTATTTGGTTGAAAAAAAAGTACTCTCTATTTTGTATTGTGTTGAAATGATTTTAAATGTAAAATGCATCTTGTGGTGATTTTGAAATGGTATATTATGTTGTATTGAGTTTTATGATGCTATGGGAAATTTTGTTAAAAGAAAGGTTTATTTGAGTTGCTAGTTGTATTACAAAACGAAATGTATAATGTTGCAATTCTGATTTTAGTTGTATGCAAGAATAGAAAAGAAAATTAGTTAAATCCTACATTGATATGGTTCTAGGAAAAAAGTTATTTCGTCATATTATTTACTATTTCAAAGAAAGACGAAAAATAATGTGACTGTCATATTTTACCTTGCTGTAAAAAAAAGAAAAAAAGAAATTAACTTTTAAAAAAATTAGTATTATGTCCTATTTTATTTCTATAATATATATATATATATATATATATATATATATATATATATATATTTGCTAAAAGTATATTGTAAATCTTACTATTAAAACTCATAATATATAGATGTGTATATATACTTATGTATGCTTATATATATATTTTAATACTAAATGAAATGCTTTAAAAAAATAATCGAATAGCTATTATATACTGCTCAAAGTTCATATTTTTCAACAGAGAATGAAAGAAAGAGATTGAGATTTTGTAATGGCCAAACCTTATTTCCATTTAGGGTGTTTCATTTTTTTTAACAAAAATAAAATTAAAAAAAAGGATTTCGGTGGGGACGGCGGCATGCCTGCCACCCCCGGTGACTGTAGATCTCAGGAGGATGGTGGTCGGGCTAAGGAGCATGAAGATGAAGGTAAGATACTTGAAATACTTAGGGTATGTTAGACATGTTGATGGCAGGTTATCCATTTTGATGTAGTTGATGACACTCATTGATGTTTACTATGATGACACTGTTGATACTTTATGATTAGTACATTATGCTTAGGTTGTGATCAGTCATGGATTAATTCATTATGTAAATTAGTTTTACTACGTGATTAATGTGATTATCTGTCTATGTGTTAGTTGGTTGTTTAGTTACTAATGAATTTGTTTAATGTGGATACTTGTGATGTGTTTTGTGAAGGGACAGTGTAGTATTACTCATAATGAGTACCCTACTATGCTGCAATTCCTTGTCACTATGTGCTTGCTTAGATGATTATACGTATGTATTCGACACTTTTGTTTGTTGCAGGTTGCAGGTACCAGGCATCGACTCCACCTGAATTGGTAGGTTTGAGCGTGCCTTCATACCAATGGAAGTTATTGAATGAAGATATCATATGGTCCCCTAGGCTAGCCTAGACATCACCCTTGAAGAGGATGAGTATTCGATTGTGTACCCTATTAGTGTTGTCGGCTTGGTCATGATAGTCAGTCATTGTTGTGGTGGTCTTGCTTTCCAATCTTGCATAGTAGTCAAGTATGGTTTGACAGTTGGGTTATTTTGTTGGTATTGCTTTGGCTATTGTTGCCTTAAAATAAAATAATTAGTTATGAAGCATTGTTGCTAAATAAATATATAAATGTCCTTATGTAAATTTAGTTTATGAAAAATATACTATTCCAGAAGTTAAGTTAATAAATAATAATAATAATAATAAATGTAATTGGAACTAGAGATAAATAAATAAATAAATAATATTTGGGTAAGTGCAAGAAGATGGGGGGCCAAAAAGTGGCCAAATTAATTTAAAAAAAAATTAAGTCATAACGCGAGTGTGTTATAATGCGCTTGCGTTATGGCTTGGTAATGACGAGCCTTAGGCTTGTCATTACCAAGCCATAATGCGAGCGCGTTATAACGCGCTTGTGTTATAACTTTCTATAAATAAATAAAAAGGTTTCCAATCTCATTTTTTTCTGTTTTCTCCTCTCAACCCGCAGCGTGGAAACCCTCGAAAGCATGCTCGCATTTTATAAAACACTATTCAACACAAAAATTTTATCAATTCATTGCCAAAATGCCACCACGATGTCGAGCACGCCAAAGGGGTGAGTTATATCTTTTTTTTTGTTTGAATTTGTTTCTAAATAGGTAGGTTTTTGTTGATTTTTGATGTATATTTCATTAATTGTTAGGAAATGTTAATGCACCTCCTCCTCCTCCTCCTCCTCCTCCTCCTCCTCCTCCTCAAAATCCACAAAATCCTGAGGAGGAAATACCTACAGAACAACAACCTCCTCCATTCATTCCTCGACATGCCCCTGGAACACAAGAAAATATAATGGGGCAAATTGAAAACAACAAAAAAGAAATTGAAGATATAATTACAAGGTTGAAAGATCCTTCCACTTCAACCTTGCATAGGTCCACGCTTGCCGAATCTCTTGAGTCTATGTTATCAAATGTAGATTCAATTAGCAAGCAAATAACTAGTTGGACGAATAAAAAGAGAGAGTTTAGAGATTACTATGCAGACAAGTTGTCATACCAAGATGTCAAAAAATTACAAATTACAAAATTAGACTTGTGTTCAATTTTCACAAACCCACAAACAAATCAACCTCCACCCATTACATGCAAGAGGTTCCCTATCCATTGGTGCAACAACCAAGCGATAAGGGACAATTTCAGGTAGAGGTGGTGGATGGTTTTTGACCATCCTCCATGCAATAATAATGAGGTCCCGCAATACTTTTTGAGGAAACTCTACTATGAGTTTGTCCTCAATAAAGTGCCAAACTATTTTGATATGCGGGACTTCCAGGGTAGAGGTGGGCGGTTAGCACAAGATAGACCAAGGGCACGTCTTAACCCACAGTGGGTAGTGAGATGAGTAATTAGCAGACCAGTCCACGAGCATGTTTCTATCCCTTCCATTGTGAAGGAGAGTGTTGAGGTCGATACACTTCAGTCGATTAGTGCCTTGACCCAGAGCATCATAGAGCATGTCGGTCCTGCAACACAGAGTGGGTTGGGAGATAGTGCAAGGAGTAGGGTCCCACCGCATACTTCCAGGCTTGTCGGTCAGCCTGTGGTTATGAGCCCATGGACAGTCAGGACATAGGTGCACAGGCTACATCTGCAGCTGAGTAGATGGTGATGACAGATACCCTCCTGAGTGAGACTTTTGGCCTTGATACTCAGGTAAATATTAGCAAGTTTATTGAATTTAATTTATTAAATTTTATTTTTGAAATTCAAGATTAACTAATTTAAATTGATGATTTTAATGAAATTTCAGGGTCATAGCGTCGATGCAGTTTCAGTGGTTCTCCACCTGCATTTTTCACTAGATCATCTACTGTCGAGGTATGTAACTAGTAAACAATTATAAATATTACATGTGAATAGCATCGTTATATGAATGGTATTCTAATTTCTAATTTTGGATGTTGAATAGGTTAATACTATAGATTTCATGGCAACACCTATAACGGTGGTGGACTTCAAAGCTTTACAGAGGTAATAAAATAAATAGTTTAATGAATGAATTGTATTTAATAAATTTGTGTGTGTGATTTGTGTGCTTTATTGTGTGTACTTCCATGTTTAGATGAACGTGTATGTATGTTAGGAGCCGTGATTTGCATCACTATTATAGTTTTCATAATTGAATAATGTTGTTTTATTTCCAGATGATGCAGGCTGCAAAGACACCTCCCCATGTTCATAGGGCAATGGAGTAGGGTGTGGCCTCTATGATTCATAGCTCCATGGCATTGATAGGGGTATGAGGCAAATTAGTAAATTTCAATTTACATTCATTGTTTTAGTTGTCTATTTTTAAAAAATCAAAAGATTATTGATTTGAAGTTTAATTTCTATCTGCATGGTTTCTATAGGACATGACATCACCAGGGCCTATTCTTGCTACTGAGGCAAGAGAGGAGACAGATTATATGTTAGTGATAAGTGATTATTTTGTTAAATGTTTCATTTTTTATAACATTTAATTTCTATATATTAATGTCTATACTTTTTATTGTAACAGGTAAAGATGCAGGAAGACCTAAATAGGAGGAGTAGCCCTTGGGTTCGTAGTATACCACCCACATGTGCATCTCCATCCCCTAGAAGATCAAATGCTGCTCGTGATTTATTCTCTTCACCAGCTAGAGGGGAATGACTTTTTATTGTGTTCCTTTGTTGTATGCCTATATGGCATTTGTGGACATATATTTTGTATTGTACATAGTTGACATTGTATGCCTATATGGCATTCTTGTAAGCCTCTATGGCTATTTTGTATATATGTTATACTTATATTGACAGATATTGATGTATGCCTATATGGATATTTGGTTAATACAAATCTTTTTTATTGATGGCATCCATGCTTGCATTATAAATCCACGTTTGAATGGATATTTGTAGATGGCTACTTCAAATATTTAAAGTCCGATTGTATTACATAGGATGTTTGCATTTTCTTTGATAGGCTTGATAGGCCACGGATTAAATGATGGTGTTTGATAGAAAAGTATGGTACTAGAAGACTCTAGTTCATTCTTAATAGGCTTGTGATTGATAATATCTTTGCATGATTGCACTTGATCTTGGATCATGGGCATGTTGTTAGGATTTTGATTGCATTGTGGTGTTTGATGGATAGGTGTGGTACTATGTGACTTTTGGATAGGCTTGGGAGAGGTACACTAATTGAATTTGTGATTTCTAGTTTGAGATTTTTCCTCCACTAGAAGTCCTTGGAGGAAATCTAAAAAGGATGATTTAGATGTAGTGGGTTTCGATTAATGGGATAAGTTGGAATGTAAGGATTATGAGATGGAGGATTTGAATAGGATACATAGGATAAATAGTTCTCACATGTGGTTGGGATTGGAGATATGAATTGAATATGAGGACCTTGGTCTAAAATGGTTCTTACCTTACCAAAGGTACCATAAGGATGACCATTAGATGTGTATTTAGGATTGGCATGATAGCTAGTGCTAGTCATTTCTTGTTTGAAATATTCTTGCATGTTCATGAGTGGGAGATGAAGGTTTATGGAAAGTTTGCATGTAATGATCTCATAGTTAATGCTATTGTCATCTTGATATCATCTTGATCTACAAGACTATCATCATCATCATTGTCAAAGGGATTTTTTGATTGATTTGGATAAAAGATCACATTTAAAGGATGCATGGTTTGAGGACCTATTTTGATTGTGATTTGGGGTTTTGCATGAGCCTCGCACAAGGTAATAGGCATAGGGTTTTTATCTTGCATAATGATTTTTTCAAACCAAGGGTCTATGATGGAAATGATTAAGGATGATAGAATATTTAGATTTTGGACTTTGAGATGTTTATGGTTGTAAATGTTTATTGTTTGGACTCAAATTTTGTTAAATGGTTGTTTGAAAGAGGACACATCAAACACAACAATAAGATTGGTTTAAGTATGGATGCAAATGATGTTTACTAGTTTATTAAATGAAGACACATCAGGTACATTAATTGCCTATTCTATTGAAGTGGGTGTATCAATCTCCATGGGCTCAGCAATATTCTGGTTTGAGGACATGGTTGATACATGGTGAGACTAGGAGTCTTGTTTCAGTGGGATTTGAGCATAGGTATAGCAATGATGATAATTATGGTGTCATGGATATGTAGGTACATTTGAGCATTGGCAAGACTCGACCATGTTTGTAGTTGATAGGTATGGGTTATGATGTTTGATTCATGATTACAGGTGGTGTTGTGGTTTACTTTTAGCACATTGTTCTTATCTCTTAGATGCTTGATTAGTTCCTTGACTATGGTTACTCATTTGTAAACTTGTTTGGAAAGTTGAATCTATGATTGATTTGGTGAAGTCTATAAGTTATATTATTTGATATCTCAGTTTGGAAGTTACTAATGTGATGATGATTTTGCATGTTTTCAATGGTTGGAATCTACAAGTTATGCATTTTTTTGGGATGCACACCTCATTGATTGTAGTGGGATGACTTGAATGCATATTACCTATATCCATGAGATTGATGCAGTGTTGATGTAGATTTTGTTATTTTTCCTTGTCTATGCTCATTTGCGCATTGGTATGTTGCATTGGGATGAGAGGATGGATGATGAGAATGATTGGATAGTTGGTTATTGGGACTTGTAGAATGTTTATCATGATGTCATGGATATCTTAGTTGCATAGTTTAGTGTGAGCTTTTGACAGTAATGATGGTTTATCTTCTTAGATTGGAGATCTTGGTTCTACTTTGGAGTTATTAGTATTATAGTTGAGTGTGTGTGGACCATGGTGATCTTCATTTAGGAGATGGTTATCACAATGCCATGTGTAGTTCATATCATGGTTCAGTGGGAGCTTTGATAGTGATGTGTATTCATCACCTAGTGATGGATGATCTTATATAGTGGTTGGGTGTAATGGACAAACTCTTAGATTATGATTATTATTTGTAGTGAGAGTGCTTTGACATCTTGGCTACTATTTTTAGGAGATGGTTATCTTCATGTGGTTGTAGATGTTGATCCTTGGTTTAGAGGTGTTTGGTAGTGTGTCTTGGTGGACTCTTGATTCTAGATTAGAGTATTAGCATGATACAAGTTCTCTTGAGACTAGGATGTTTGTATTGGTGCATGTGATCTTCTAGGAGGAGATGTTAGATCATGATGTCATGTTTGGATACCTAATTTTATAGTTGGAGTTTTGACAGTGGTCTTGTTGGTTCTCTTGGTATTGAGTACATTGGTCATGTGCTTGGGAGCTTCATGATAATGTGGTGTTGCATTTGGAGCTTAACATGGATTGATTGGTTGTAGGTTCTCATACATACTTCGAGACTTGGGTGAGGCTAGAGTTCTCTTGGGATTAGAGACACTTGTTGAGATGGTTACCCTTTAGAGGTTTTAGCAGGAAGACCAAGGAGAATTTCACTTGGATATGGGCATGAGTTAATTATGGACCTAGAGGAGATTCTTATTGGAGAGAGTCATTGTGGCTTGGTGTATCTTCGAGGAGCATTCTCATTCCCCACTCTTGGTCTACTCAGCAGACTATCATCTAAGAGGTATTTCCCATCCTTTAGATGAATTTTTTTAATGCTTTATCTTCTCATGGTTATGGATCTTGAGCTATGGTTATTGGTTCTAGAGGGTTCATTCGAGGGGTGTCTCTAAACATGCTTTTTCTCAGGTGCTAAACTAGAGTTGTCTAGATGCACAAGTGCGCCTCCCTTAATGAAGTTCATTTTGTTAACTTAATTCATCCTAGTGACTCAAGGGGTTGTTATATTCTTTAGGCACAATCTTTCATAGACTAAAACATTCACTCCATGTTAAGGCGCTCAAAGGAGGCTCTGGAGATGGAAAATGGTGCCTTAACTCACTTATGTAAATTTTGGACTTTTACGCAATTGCAAGATGTCTTGGAGGGCTCAATTCTTCAAGGCGCCCATTTTGTTCACCAGTTGTAGCATCACTTGTTCAAGGCACATGTTTGGGATTCTCCGGCGCGATGTGTGATTTGGTCACAAAAGGTGCCTAGAGTGAATAGGCTTTCATCCTGACTTAATACACTGCCTCCTTCTGACAGTTTTTGGGGCAGCAAAAAACCTTTCATCATGGGCAAATGTCTTAGAGATATAAAAAACTGAGAGAGGTTATTGTAGAGGCACTCTACGTGATTGTGTTGCCTTAGATGGAATGTTTGTAAGTGACATGGTTTTCAAGTAACATCTCGTCAAAGATTTCTACCTTTTTGCACTTTAGACTCTTCAGGGATATCATCGGTACAATGTAGCTCAGACTGTTTCGACATGTTTAAGTGAAAAATAGGACCATGCCTAGGGTAAATGTACCCATTCAGACATGTTGAAACATTCAGTTTGGTTGCATTAGGAGTAGGACAAAAGTTACACCCCTTTGCAACTTTACACTGCCTCCTTCTGACGATTTTTGGGGTAGCAGAAAACCTTTCACCACGGGCAAATGCCTCAGAGATATAAAAAACTAAGAGAGGTTATTGTAGAGGCACTCTACATGATCGTGCTGCCTTAGATAGAATTTTCTAAGTGACACAATTTTTGAGTAACATCTCGTCAAAAATTACTGCCTTTTTGCACTTTGGACTCTTTAGGGATATCGTGGGTACAATGTAGCTCGGACTGTTTCGACATGTTTGGGTGAAAAAAAAGACAATGCCTGGTGTAAATGTACCCATCCAGACACGTTGGAATAGTTAGTTTGGTTGCATCAGGAGCAGGACAAAAGTTACACCCCTTTGCAACTTTACACTGCCTCCTTCTGACGATTTATGGGGCAGTAGAAAACCTTTCACCACGGGCAAATGCCTCAGAGATATAAAAAACTGAGAGAGGTTATTGTAGAGGCACTCTACGTGATCATGTTGCCTTAGACTGAATGTTTGTAAGTGACACGATTTTTGAGTAACATCTCATCAAAGATTGCTTCTTTTTTGCACTTTGGACTCTTTAGGGATATCGTCGGTACAATGTAGCTCAAACTATTTCAACATGTTTGGGTGAAAAATAGGACCATGCCTAGCGTAAATGTACCCATTCAGATGTGTTAGAATAGTCATTTTGGTCACATCAAGAGCAGGATGAAAGTTACACCCCATTGCAACTTTACACTGCCTCCTTCTAACGATTTTTGGGGCAGCAGAAAACCTTTCACCATGGGCAAATGCCTTCGAGATATAAAAAAATGAGAGGTTATTGTAGAGACACTCTACATGATCATTTTGCCTTAGACAGAATGTTTTTAAGTGACACAATTTTCAAGTAACATCTCGTCAAAGATTGCTGCCTTTTTGCACTTTGGACTCTTTAGGGATATCGTGGGTACAATGCAACTCAGACTGTTTCGACATGTTTGGGTGAAAAATAGGACAATACCTAGTGTAAATGTACCCATCCAAATGCATTGGAATAGTCATTTTGGTCGCATCAGGAGCAAAACAAAAGTTACACCCCTTTGCAACTTTACACTGCCTCCTTCTGACGATTTTTGGGGAAGCAAAAAACCTTTCACCAAGGGCAAATGCCTCAGAGATATAAAAAACTGAGAGATGTTATTGTAGAGGCACTTTACGTGATCATGTTTCCTTAGACAGAATGTTTCTAAGTGACACGGTTTTCGAGTAACATCTCGTCAAAGATTGCTGCCTTTTTGCACTTTGGACTCTTAAGGGATATCGTCAGTACAATGTAGCTCAGACTGTTTCGACATGTTTGGGTGAAAAATAGGACCATGCCTAGCGTAAATGTACCCATCCGGATGTGTTGGAACAGTCAGTTTAGTCACATCATGAGCAGGATACCAAAAATGCAAAAGTTACTTTGTACAACTTGACAACATTGACACTTTTTTGCAACATGACTCAAAGACTCAAACTGACCCCAAATGACTCAAAGTGACTTAAAATCACCTTGATTTTGGTGCCCAATGTACATTATAGAGGTCGAGGTACTCCTTATAATTCAAACATCTTAGATGAGCGCATAGGAAAGGAAAAAGCTCTAAGTTTCATCATCATGAGCGCCTAATATCAAGAGAGTTTAATGGCTCAAACCTTAGCATGGAGTCCTAAGGCACATTTCATGTCTCCCTACATGTTGACTTGTGGTAAAGGACGTGTCTCCAACTATGGTATTCAAATCTCTCGTACCACGAAGTTTTTGCATTCGTTCTCTTTGTGCCGCCAATATCATATCTCTTTGTGATGGTTGTGGTTCCTCTTCAATTGGTATGTCTTCATTTATCATGTCCAATTTCCTCTTCTCAAGAAGTTCCCTCATAGCCACTACTTTCTTTACATTATTAGCTTCTATCTCTTGTTGTGTTGGTTTAATTCTTGATCGTTTCCTCGGCATGACGGATAATTTGTCTGTAGCATGATAAAGAGACCAATATTAGTTCCTAAGAAATGAATACAAGATAATAGTGGGATTGTATTTTTTTTATGTTGTAAGGATTTATTCTTGTATAGTTTCACATCATGGTATGTTAACATTTGTTTATTACACATAATTATTAAAAAGCCCAAGTGTAGAAAATATACATGCCATCATGTGAGATTATAGGCTGCTTTCTTGATTGAGAATGTGTCTATTTTAAACATGTATGATAAAGCATGATAAAGTAATTCAATCCAAAATAAGGAAAATGTAAAGAACATGCATGTAAAGACTTGACATACCTAAAAAATGAAGATTTGAATGGAGAGAGTACACAATTATGTAGTGTTTTTATCTTCTTGCATCAAACTCCTCAACAATTTGAGTTTTTCACCACTTGCTTCCTTTTCAATGTTAAATTGAATAACACTCAAATATCATTACTAACAACAATACTATTAACCAATCTATAATGTTAAATTCCTAAAATTGAATCACAATTAACATTGCAACACTACAAAAATTGAAACTTGAATAGATATATATCAAACTTGGTGTGAAAACTATGTTATTTCCTCCTTCTCAAGTTGGCAAAGTAGAAAAGATGGTGGAAAGATCATGCAAAGGTGGTACAATGTGTCAAATGTGCATGTGAACTTCCCAACAGCATGAAAGCACTTCTTTTTTGTTGAAGCACGCGTAGAAACAATCAGAAAATAGAGCATGTGGGCTTGGATCACAGGGGTAACCACTTTTTTACCATTTCAATACAAAGACAAAATGTGAGCGCGTTATAACGCGCTCATGCTATAACACACTCGCGTTTTGTCCTGCTATAGATTCATCACATCCTTTGCATTGATCACATCTCTTTGCTACAAGAGCTTGCCAGATGCTCCACCATATGATAGGCATAACAATGAAGGGGCAAGCCCTCATAATCAAGTTCTTGATAGAAAATGCCCTCAACCCTCAACGTCAAACCCTAATCCCTCAACCCTTAACTCTGATCCCTCGATCCTCAACCCTCAACGTCAAATCCTAATCCCTCAACCCTTCACTCTAATCCCTCAACCCTCAACCCTATCCCTAAACCCTCAACCGTCAACGTCAAATCCTAATCCCTCAACCCTAATCCATCATCCCTCAACTCTAATCCCTCATCCCTAAAACCTAAATACTATCCCTAATCCTATACCCTCAACAGACTCGATAATATACCTTAAACTCTAATCCCTTATCCCTAAACCCTCCAACCCTATCCCTAATCCTTACACCCTCCACACTCTACTTTAACCCTAATCCCTTGAACCTCAACCCTATCCCCAAACGCTTGACCCTCGAACCTCAACCCTCAACCCTCGACGTCAAACCCTAATCCCTCGACCCTTAACTTTGATCCCTCATCTCTCAACCCTAACCCTAAACCCTAAACCCTAAACCCTCAACCCTCAACGTCAAATCCTAATCCCTCAACCCTTCACTCTAATCCCTCAACCCTAAACCCTATCCCTAAACCCTCAACACTATACCTTAAACCCTAATCCCTCAGCCCTCAACCCTAAATCTTATCCCTAAACCCTAATCCCTCAACCCTCAACCCTAATCCATCATCCCTCATACCTAAACCCTAAATGCTATCCCTATTCCTACACCCTCAATAGACTCGATACTATACCTTAAACCCTAATCCCTTATCCCTAAACCCTCCAACCCTATCCCTAATCCTTATGCCCTCCACACTCTACTTTATCCCTAATTCCTCGACCCTCAACCCTATCCCTAAACCCTTGACCCTCGAACCTCAACCCTCAACCCTTAATGTCAAACCCTAATCCCTCAACCCTTAACTCTGATCCCTTAACCCTCAACACTATACCTTAAACCCTAATCCCTATCCCTCAACCCTTAACCCTTAAAACTTAAACCCTATCCCTACACCCTCAACACTTGACACTATATCTTAAGCCTTAAACCCTCATCCCTAAAGCCTCAACCCTTAATCCTTAAACCTTCAACCCTAAACCCTATCCCTAATCCCTCTACCCTCGACACTCTAACCCTAACCTCGACATTAAATGTTAATCCGTCAACCCTAAACCCTAATCCTAAATCCTCAACCCTCAACACTATACCTTAAACCCTAATCCCTCAACCCTTAACCCTAAACCTTATCCCTAAACCCCAATCCCTCAACCCTCAACCCTCAACCCTAATCCATCAACCCTCAACTCTAATCCCTCATCCCTAATCCCTAAATGCTATCCCTATTCCTAAACCCTCAACAGACTTGATACTATATCTTAAACTCTAATCCCTTATCCCTAAACCCTCCAACCCTATCCCTGATCCTTGTACCCTATACAGTCTACTTTAACCCTAATTCCTCGACCCTCAATCCTATCCCTAAACCCTTGACCCTTGAACCTCAACCCTCAACCCTCAACGTCAAACCCTAATCCCTCAACACTCTAATCCTTCAACCCTCAACCCTATCCCTAAACCCTCAACCCTAAACCCTGAACCCTAAACCCTCAACCCTCAACGTCAAATTCTAATCCCTCAACCCTTCACTCTAATCCCTCAACCCTAAACCCTATCCCTAAACTCTCAACACTATACCTTAAACCCTAATCCCTCAACCCTAACCCTAAACCTTGTCCCTAAACCCTAATCCCTCAACCCTCAACCCTAATTTGTCATTCATCATCCCTCAACTCTAATCCCTCATCCCTAAACCCTAAACACTATCCCTATTCCTAGATCGACACTCTTATTTAACCCTAATCCCTTGACCATTAACCCTATCCCTCAACCTCAACCCTCAACCCTCAACCCTCAACCCTTAACTCTCAACATTAAACCCTAATTCATCAACCCTAAACCCTAATCCCTCAAACCTAAACCCTATCCCTAAACCATCAACCCTAAACACTATACCTTAAACCCTAATCCCTATCCCTCAACCCTTAACCCTTAAAACTTAAACCCTATCCCTACACCTTCAACACTTGTCACTATATCTTAAGCCTTAAACCCTCATCCCTAAAGCCTCAACCCTCAATCCTTAAACCTTCAACCCTAAACCCTATCCCTAATCCCTCTACCCTCGACACTCTAACCCTAACCTCAACATTAAATGTTAATCCGTCAACCCTAAACCCTAATCCTAAACCCTAAACCCTCAACACTATAACTTAAACCCTAATCCCTCAACCCTCAACCCTAAACCTTATTCCTAAACCCTAATCCCTCAACCCTCAACCCTAATCCATCATCCCTCAACTCTAATGCCTCATCCCTAAACCCTAAATGCTATCCCTATTCCTAAACCCTCAACAGACTCGATACTATACCTTAAACCCTAATCCCTTATCCCTAAACCCTCCAACCCTATCCCTAATCCTTACACCCTCCACACTCTAATTTAACCCTAATCCCTTGAACCTCAACCCTATCCCTAAACCTTTGACCCTCGAACCTCAACCCTCAACCCTCGACGTCAAACCCTAATCCCTCAACCCTTAACTCTGATCCCTCATCTCTCAACCCTAACCCTAAACCCTAAACCCTCAACCCTCAACGTCAAATCCTAATCCCTCAACCCTTCACTCCAATCCCTCAACCCTAAACCCTATCCCTAAACCCTCAACACTATACCTTAAACCCTAATCCCTCAGCCCTCAACCCCAAACCTTATCCCTAAACCCTAATCCCTTAACCCTCAACCCTAATCTGTCATCCCTCAACTCTAATCCCTCATCCCTAAACCCTAAATGCTATCCCAATTCCTACACCCTCAACAGAATTGATACTATACCTTAAACTCTAATCCCTTATCCCTAAACCCTCCAACCCTATCCCTAATCCTTACACCCTCCACACTCTACTTTAACCCTAATCCCTTGAACCTCAACCCTATCCCTAAACCTTTGACCCTCAAACCTCAACCCTCAACCCTTGACGTCAAACCCTAATCCCTCATCCCTTAACTCTGATCCCTCATCTCTTAACCCTAACCCTAAACCCTAAACCCTCAACCCTCAATGTCAAATCCTAATCCCTCAACCCTTCACTCTAATCCCTCAACCTTAAACCCTATCCCTAAACCCTCAACACTATACCTTAAACCCTAATCCCTCAGCCCTTAACCCTAAACCTTATCCCTAAACCCTAATCCCTCAACCCTCAACCGTAATCCATCATCCCTCAACTCTAATCCCTCATCCCTAAACCCTAAATGCTATCCCTACTCCTAGACCCTCAATAGAATCGATACTATACCTTAAACCCTAATCCCTTATCCCTAAACCCTCCAACCCTATCCCTAATCCTTATACCCTCCACACTCTACTTTAACCCTAATTCCTCGACCCTCAACCCTATCCCTAAACCCTTGACCCTTGAAGCTCAATCCTCAACCCTCAATGTCAAACCCTAATCCCTCAACCCTTAACTCCGATCCCTTGATCCTCACCTTAAACCCTAATCCCTATACCTCAACCCTTAACCCTTAAAACTTAAACCCTATCCCTACACCCTCAACACTTGACACTATATCTTAAGCCTTAAACCCTCATCCCTAAACCCTCAACCCTTAATCCTTAAACCTTCAACCCTAAACCCTATCCCTAATCCCTCTATCCTCGACACTCTAACCCTAACCTTGACATTAAATGCTAATCTGTCAACCCTAAACCCTAATCCTAAACCCTCAACCCTCAACACTATACCTTAAACCCTAATCCCTCAACCCTCAACCCTAAACCTTATCCCTAAACCCTAATCCCTTAACCCTCAACCCTAATCCATCATCCCTCAACTCTAATCCCTCATCCCTAAACCCTAAATGCTATCCTTATTCCTAAACCCTCAACAGACTCGATACTATACCTTAAACCCTAATCCCTTATCCCTAAACCCTCCAACCCTATCCCTAAACCCTTGACCCTTGAACCTCAACCCTCAACCCTCAATGTCAAACCCTAATCCCTCAACCCTTAACTCTGATCCCTCGACCCTCAACCCTATCCCTAAACCCTAAACCCTAAACCCTCAACCCTAATCTATCATCCCTCAACTCTAATCCCTCATCCCTAAACCCTAAATGCTATCCCTATTCCTAGACCCTCAACGGGCTCGATACTATACCTTAAACACTAATCCCTTATCCCTAAACCCTCCAACCCTATCCCTTATCCCTTAACCCTCATGATTAATAGCCTTGAACGTAAAAAAATTTAAGGGGAACATAACGCAACACGCTCTCGTTATGTCAAACATGACAAACAACAGACTTGCGGGAAAGAAAAATGCAAAGCAAAACATAACTCAAGCGTGTTATAATGCACTCGCGTTATGTCTTGCTTTGGGAATCCCAAGCCTTGGGCTTGGGATTTTATTTGGATTTCCAACCTAAAGGCTTGGAGTGCCTTATGAACAGTCACAGATGTGTTTTTCTATATTCTTCAAAATTTCACATAATTTCATTTGTGCTAACCCTCAGATTTGTACGTGTTTCAAGGTCGAACAAATTGAACACATGGGTAATGTTAGGCTTTCTCTTAGCTATTTGACGATGTGATTTTTTTCACATTTTAACAATGTAAAGCCTTTCATCTTTAATTTCTTTTGTTTGTGTCTGTTTTTAGGCGAAAACCACTGTTTGGTCTTTTTTTCATTGTAAAATAACTATTCATTCAAATTTTAAAAAAATTACACATTTAGAAACTAGACTCCATTCTACAAATATTAAAAAAATAAAAAATTGATTTTCAATTAGTTTTCAAATTTTATAGGGGTAGCACGGCCAAAATTCTATTTTTTAGGATGTGTGCACTTTGAAAATTAGTAAAAAATCAAATATTCATAAAAAAATTATCAGAAAAATCAGGCATAAACTACATGCTATTAGCTAATTTCTCACCAAAGCAATTTTAAAAATACCAAAAAAAAAGTTGACCTTTTGAGGGAGCCACAAAACATGCTATGTTATGTTTTTTTGACAGAAACAACACCAATTTCTGTGGCTCCCTCTTTTGAACCCCTTAATCTATGTCATTTTCAAAACAAAATAGTAGTTTAGAAAGTAGACTCGGAGCACTACAAACATTGTTTTGGTTGCATCTCCAGATTTTGAGTGTAACTATGCTCAATTTCTCATCCAAGGCCAGTATTTCCTGATTTCAGAAAAAAAGTGGCCACTTAAGACCCCTTTTTGGCCCCCCATCTTCCTGCACTTACCCATTTATGTGTTGCCATAAAATATATTTATAATGGTCTAGTTGTAAAATGTTAAAAAATAGCAAACTGTAAGATATTGTTCATGCAGGAGTTATTGTCTCTTGTGGGGGGGAAACTTCTGGAAGATTTTAGGGGATTTATTTCTCTAAATAGGGTGTTTTTGGGCTGTATTTAGGGGGGTTTCTCTCTCATAAGAATCTTTAGTAGATGAAATTTTTGGGGAGAGACTGGTTTGTGGCTGCAGTAGTTGAACCTGGCGTCAAATCTTCAGCCCAGTCAAGCAAGCGAAATTAGGTTCCTTTGGTTCTAATTTTTGTCCAATTGTTCTATTGAAGAAAATATTTGATTTATAATTTTTCCTGTTGATTGTAATTTTATTGAGAGGCTAGAAACCTTTTTATCAGATCCAATTATGCATGTCTGTATCATTGCATTTCTGGGAATCACTGATTGATGTGACTGTCTACCTCTCAGCCATTTCATCTATGTTTTAGTAGGATGTTGCATTAGCCATAACTTTCATTTTACAAACTAGGTTCCTCTACATTTTTGATATATGGTGCACGACCTAGTTAGCTAAATCATATATTAAAATCATCTATACCCAGTTTGTCTTTTTGGCGATATGAATGTTTTGTGACTATCTACCTCTCAATCATTTCGTCTCTATTTTAGTAGGCTATTACGTTAGTCATGACTTTCGTTTTATGAAATAGGTTCCTCTAAATTTTTCATATATGGTGTATGACCTAGTTACCTAAATCATATCCAAAAATCATCCATACCTAGTTTTTCTTTTTCGAGATATGATTGTTTTGTAATTGTCTACCTCTCATCTATTTCATCTCTGTTTTAGCAGGCTGTTACGTTAGCCATAATTTTTGTTTTACTAACTGGGTTCCTCTAAATCCTTCATATATGGTGCATGACCTAGTTATCTAAATCACCTAAAAAAATGTCCATACCCAATTTGTCATTTTGGAGATATGAATGTTTTGTGACAGTCTACCTTAGCCATTTCGTCTCTATTTTAGCAGTCTGTTGCGTTAGCCATAACTTTAGTTTTTTGAATTGTGTTTCTCTAAGATTTTTTAACAAATTCATTTTGTGAATATCCTACGATCATTTATTTCCATAATATGACTCTCTTTGAGGCATTCCATCAATCAGTCTGCATGCTCTGTCTATGCTTTCACATTTTACATTATTGGTAGCTTCTAAAGTCTTCTCAACAAATTCATTTTGTGATAATCCTCTCTTATGCATGTGGTTAAAAGTGTGGTAGATTTGATGAAGATGTTAGATCTATAGGAATGTTTTATTGTTATGTATTCCTTTTCTCTCAAGCAAACCTTAGAACAATGTTCTTTCATTATAGCTTCGGGTTTGGTATCTTGTGATTCTAACTAGTGTAAGATATTTATAGCATTTTAATATTATAGGCTTTTAGCCTTGCTTTTACAATTACATTTAATAGTATTTACAATTATCTATATTATTAATGAAATCTACGTCAATGTAAATAGTATAAATAATTGTTGTATTTAATTTGTATGCCTTAGAGTTATTTGCAGTTTGTTCGTAGTCATTTTAATTAAATAAAATTAACATAAGTCTTGGAAACTATTAGTTAAAATATTGTTACTCGTGGACTCTTATATGTTATGATCCTAAAAGTAACTATTACTAGTGGTTGGAATATGATAGTTCTATGTTGTTGAGGAAGGTTTACTTTATGATTCTTAGATGATTGATCATGATTCAATTAATGTTACATTCTTCAAGACCTATAATTAGTGCATTATGTCATATGTCACAATTCTGGTGTTGTATTTGAATTATTGATGAAGGATCTTAGTTTGGTCTATTAGGTGATGATGTGCATTTGAGAGTGAATGTGATGTGAAACCATAGTGTTAGTGTGTCAAATGTTTGTGTCATTTGGGAAAGTTCATTCCAGAGGCCAAGAGGGGTAGTCATGTGTATGACTCGTGTGATTATGTAATCTTGCTAATAGTTGAATATGTATTGGTTATATGTTGACTCCCTTTTGTTTATGGATTTGTGTGGTTATGATAACTATGTAAGATGGGTAATGCCTTGCTCTGTGTAATGTGAAATGATGTATATTTTGTGTTGTAAATGTATCATGATGAAAAATGTGATAGTTCATGCTTGGGTTTTGTTTTGGGCTTTGAGAATCTAGATGCATTGAAGGGGGAGTGGCTTTCAATGTGGGGCGGACACCCAAAGTGGCTTGTCAGGGTAACCCATTGGAAGTTATTAATCTAGTGATAACTTAATAATAAATTTAGAGGGTTGGGTAGTTTTCACTCTAATCAAGATAATTGGATGCCTCACTCATGTCTGTAGTGCTCATTCAGGCTAAGGATGAGATGAGAAGTCCGTGGTTGGCAAAATCAACTTCCTTGTCCTCACGAAAGGAATGTTGATTCCGCATGTGTCACCCTATGGGGTCAGCATCTAGTGAGAGACTTAAGGCAGTTGTTTTAAATGAATTTATTTGGCATTTATTTTGCCTTGAGATTTTTATTTTAATGAAGGCATATTTTAATTTATTTTATGCTCTAGAATTAGGGTTGGATTTTGACTCCTGTCGAAAACATTTCACTCACCTAGGAAACTTAGGGTTTGGGTAAAATTGATCTTAACCCTAGTAGCGATGCTCCTCACATCACATAACCCCCTAGTCAGCTATCATAACGTAGGTGATTACGTATGTAAATGCTCTTCCCCAAGATTTGATTGACATATTTATGCCTTATGCGTATTTCCACTTAGCAAGCTTACACATGCGAGGGGTTTTCTAGGGACATGTGGAAAAGTTTTTGATATTTCATGTCATGACCACATGACAAATGTGGACATGACACATGTGTTGTATGTTGTGGCCGCATAGGAATGTGGGCATGACACAATCAAGCAACTTAGTAAAGAATGTTAGACTTAGGGCACACAATTGAGATGGGGGTGGTGAATCAATTGACCAAAGCTTTCTCTCAATTACACACTTAAATCCTCTTAGTGATTAGCAATATATTAATCATGAAACATAATGCACTTAAATCAAAAGCAGAAACACATCAACAGATAAGACACTAATATTTTGACGTGGAAAACCTGGTTAAGGGAAAAACCATGGGGTGATTAACCCAAGATTGTATTCTCTATTAGAAGAATAGAAAGAACAAAATGGCACATGCCAATTAGGGCTCACTGCCCGAGCACACTGCTCACAAGAGGCTCACTACCTATAAGAGACACACTGTCTACAAAGAAATAAGTATCACCTACTTGAACTAAAAATAGCATCTTCACCATGCTTGAATCAGTTCCATTTAAGCCCAATACTTCTACTCTGCTTTTCACTCTCCTTACTACCACACACTCATCTCAACAAGGACAACTTTTAAATGACTTTGCAATCCTCTATTTATACAAGACATCAACTTAGGAATGATCATCTAAGTCAGTAAACATCAACAAGAACATCTAGTTGGCCAATCTCCAGAAGAACATTATCATACGGAAGTTAATCTTCAATTGCAAGCTCCAACTCCAATGCGGATCACCAACATGAACTGGACATGATCCAAAGATCTCCACAAGCTTGCCTAAATCACCAAGAACATCCACACTTCATCTGCTTACTGAAATCCATCTCCTCAAGAACACAGTCTATCATTACTGTCACAAAGGAATAGATGCTTATGGGCCTTGAAACCACGAACCAATCTAGTTGACATTCTATAAAGACTTCCACAACACTCCCTCAAATCCGCAGAATAGGAAAATGCAATTTTGGATCTCACCGGATCTATCTGTAACACTCTGTCACCACTGAACATCTACTAGAACCAGTTTTACTTGAGCGGCCACAACTTCTTTAGATCTTCATGCAGACCTTTGAAATCTCTACTGGACCACCTTAAGACACATATCTACAAACCCTTTAATCCGCATCCTCTGATCCTCATCCTATCTTGGACTTTTTCCTTATTGTCATCATTGTTCTTAACTATTCTTGATTGAGACTAATTTTCTCAATATCCTCAGCTCACAGCTCATCCAATCCTTATCATTAATGTAATAGGAGTATGTTGACATCAATGAAAACACCAGTTAGGCCCATACTTGCAACAATCTCCCCCTTTGTCATTGATGGCAACATATGATGTGAAAAACTATTTTGACCATCAAGACAAGAACTTCTCCTTACTCTCACAACTCCCCCTATCAGCAACAACCATTCACATGTCTTCTCTCCCCCTTTGACATCAATGGCAAAGGGCACATACTTGCAATTCCAACACTTCAGAATCATACCTTTTGCTCCCCCTGAGTAGTAGCTCCCCATCAATCTGGATCACAAGATATGACTGTGATATCCACTGGACTGATGCACCTTAGTGCACCTTAGTTCATCATTGGAGGGGCAATAACCCCTACCTTCTCCTTGAGATACTCAAAAGAGTCCTTAGGTAGAGGTTTAGTAAAGATGTCTCCAATCTGATCCTTGGAAGGCACAAACTCCAATCTGACTTCATTCTTGTTCACTTGCTCTCTCAAAAAGTGAAACTTGATGGATATGTGTTTAGTCTTTGAATGCAACACCGGATTCTTAGATATATTTATAGCACTTGAATTATCACAGAAGATTGTTATAGGTTCTTCATACTCCACATTAATATCTCTTAGCATCTGCTTCATCCATAAAACTTGACTGCAACTACCTATTGCTGCAATATATTCTGCTTCAGTTGTAGATAGAGATATTGCCTCTTATTTCTTTCTTAGTCAAGAACCAATCTCTTCCCCAAAAAGAATGCTCCACCACTGGTACTCTTCCAGTCATCCACATCTCCTGCCCAATCTGCATCAGTATATGCATGAAGAGAGAAATCATGATCTCTAGGATACCACAAACTATACTCAACTGTCCCTTTTAGATATCTAAAAATCCTCTTGATTGCCATGACATGAGATTCTCTAGGATCAACCTGAAATCTAGCAACGAGACCAACAACCTGCATAATGTCTGGTCTAGTTTGAGTAAGATACAATAGTCCTCCAATCATTGACCTATACTTTGTCTGATCAGCCTTAGGAGAATCATCATCTTTGCTTAATTTACATCTGGTTGCCATGTGATTATTCATTGGTTTTGAGTCTTCCATCCCAAATTTCTTCAGCAATTCTTTCATATATTTGGTTTGAGAAATGAAGATTCCTTTCTTTGTTTGAGTGATTTGCAGACCCAAGAAGAAATTCATTTCACCAAGCATGGACATCTCAAATTCACTTTTCATTTGATTTGCAAAAGTTTTACACATACTATCTCTTCCTCTAAAAATGATATCATCAACAAACACTTCAACAATCAGGATGTTTTCATGATCAATTTTGAAATACAATTACTGTCAGCAGTACCTTTGTTGAAACCAATCTTCAAAAGATGCTTATCCAGTCTTTCATACCAGGCTCTTGGGGCTTGCTTCAGTCCATACAGTGCTTTCTTCAACTTGCAGACCATATCATCATGATCAGACAATTGAAATCCATCCGGTTGCTCAATGTATACTTCTTCTTCCAAGTCACCATTTAGGAAGGCATACTTGCTATCCATCTGATATACCTTGAAATCCTTGAAAGCAACAAAAGCAAGAAATAATCTGATTGCTTCAATTCTTGCAACTGGAGCAAAAGTTTCTTCAAAATCAACTCCTTCTATTTGAGAGTAACCCTTGCAGACCAATATGGCTTTATTTCTGATTACTTCATCAACTTCATTTAGTTTGTTCCAGAAGACCCATTTGGTTCCAATCACATTTTTGTTTCTAGGTCTGGGAACAAAATCCCAAGTGAGATTTTTCTCAATTTACATCAAGTCTTCCTCCATTGCTTTAGTCTAATTTTCATCATTGCAAGCTTCATTCACTGTCTTAGGTTCACTTTTTGAAATCATACAATACTCATTTGAGTTTTGAGCAATTTTCCTTCTTATTTGTACACCTTTGTTTTTATCACCTATGATCTAATCTTCAGAGTGATTCAGTCTTACATACCTAGGCACTTTGGGAGTTACTTGCATTTCTGCTTCTTGATCAGGCTCATTCAAACTTATCTCTTCTTCCTGATTTACCAGATTAATCTGGATTTGAATCTCAGAAGAGGCTTGGGCTCCTTGAATCAAAACACCATTCTGATCATCTTCATCATATTCATGGAATCTTGAGGGTTTTTCAATTCCTTCATCAACCTTCACATTTGTACTTTCTATCATCTTTCTCAGTCTCTTGTTATAACATTGGTATGCTTTGCTTTGAGTGGAGTAACCCAAGAATATTCCTTCATCACTTCTAGCATCAAACTTCCTAGATCTTCATCTCTTTTGATGTAACATTTGCTACCAAAGACTCTCAAATACCTCACAGTAGGAGTGATGCCAAACCAAAGTTCATAAGGAGTCTTACCAGTATTGTTTCTTATTTGAACTCGATTGAGAGTATAGACTGCAGTGCTGACGGCTTCTCTCTAATAGATCTGAGGAACATTTGCTTCCATCATCATTGTCCTAGATGCTTCCTGGATGGTCCGGTTCTTTCTCTCAACTACTCCATTCTGCTGTGGGGTCCTAGGAGTAGACAATTGTCTCTTAATTCCATGTTTCTCACAGAACTCTATGAACTCACCGGATCTGAATTCTCCACCTCTATCAGACCTCAGACACTTCAATTTTAATCCAGTTTCATTCTCTACCATAGCCTTGAATATTTTGGATTTCTCAAGAGCTTATGATTTCTCTTTTAGAAAGGTTACCCACATCATCCGGGAATAGTCATCAATTAGTAGCATGAAGTATCTATCACCTTGAATACTCCTGATTCTTGCCAGACCACAAAGATCAGTATGAACTAAGTCCAATAATCTGGTAGAAGACAGTTCCTTGCTTTTGAATGTGACTCTACTTAGCTTACCCAACTGACATTCTTTGCACAAGATGTTGGAATGTTTCACCAATTTTGGAAGATCTCTTACATCCTGAGTATTGCTTATCTTGATGATATTATCAAAATTTACATGACATATCCTCCTATGCCATAACCAACTCTGATCAATTTGAACAAATAAGCAACTTTTACAAGTACCAACCAAGTGAAATATATTACCTTTAGTTTGAGTACCAGATGCAATCTCTATTCCAAAACTTTCAAAGATCTTGCATTTTCCATTCTTGAACCGGAGATCATAGCCTTTGTCCACCAACTGTCCAACACTGAGAAGATTGTGCTTCAAACCTTCAACATATAGTACATTACCAGTTTTGTTCCTTCCATCAAGAGAAATAGTTCCTCTACCTTTGATTCTACCAGCAGAATTATCACCAAACTTTACCACTCCTCCTTAATACCTTTCCAAATCTATGAACTTATTTTTGTCACCTGTCATATGGTGAGAGCAACCACTATCAATGACCCAATCATCCTTTTCTTCAACTTGGGCAGCCAGAGCTCTTTCCATAGTCTTATGATTGACAGATACAGAGGACATTAGATCTTCTTCCTTGATGGCAATGAACACCCATTCATTTCTGGATTTGTTTCCTATCTGTGTTTCATCATCTGTTACTCCTTCACTATCATCATCTTCATGTACATAATAACAGTTCTTTTGGAACCTTGGCTTGTTAGGATTTTGCCTTAAAAACCTTTCCGGACACCTTGAGGCAAAATGACCAATCTTATTGTAGTTAAAACACTTAAAAGGTAATTTTCCTTCATACTTACTGGATCCCCTTGGCAGCCTCTTTACAATAAGGGCTTCAAGTTGAGCAGTTTCTACTTCTTCTTCTTCCAAATCTTTTCCTGCTTTTTAATACCATGACAGCTTCCTTGATGAATTTTCTCCCAGATCAAACCTTTGTTTACCTTTGACAGAGGCACTAGCTTTGAATGTAGATTCAGTCTTGGGGGGTCATCTCCAAACTCTGTCATTTCAAATGTAGCCAATTTTCCAACCAATTGATCTCTTGTGACAGTTGTATGGGCTCTGAATTCTTCAATGACAGCAGCCTTGATTTTGTAAGAAGTAGGTAGGGATCTGAGAATTTTGCCAACAATCTCATTTTCATCTAGGACTCCACCAGCAATTCTAATTTCACAAACAATCTCATTTACTCTTAGCATAAAAGTAGTAATATTTTCATCATCTCTCATCTTTAGATTTTTAAATTTTCCTTTCAGACTCTGTAACCTTGCACATTTAACATACTTGTCTCCTTTATGCAAAAGTTCCAATTTCTACCAAATCTCAAAACCAGTTGGTAGGTCAATAATATTTGAGAGCTTTGAATCAGATAATGTGCTTAGAAGAGCCTCTATAGTCCGCAGATTGTTTTTAGCATCTGTGATTTCATTTAGGTTTTTTGGACCACCCTGTGGAGGTACATACTATGTTGTAGCCATGGTCCAGTATGCCATTCCCATACATTGCAAGTGACACTACATGCGACCTTTCCAGAGATTAAAATTGGTTCCATCAAACTTTGGACTATCCTTCTTGTAAGACGACATCCTGGATCTCCTCAAGTGGTTAAGCTCCTTTTTGAAGAACTTGGCTCTGATACCAATTGTTAGACTTAGGGCACACAACTAAGAGGGGGGTGAATCAGTTGTCCAAAGCTTTCTCTCAATTACACACTTAAATCCTCTTAGTGATTAGCAGTATATTAATCATGAAACATAATGCACTTAAATCAAAAGCAGAAACACATCAACACATAAGACACCAAGATTTTGACGTGGAAAACTCGGTTAAGGGAAAAACCACAGGGTGATTAACCCAAGATTGTATTCTCTATTAGAAGAATAGAAAGAACAAAATGGAACATGCCAATTAGGGCTCACTGCCTGAGCACACTGCTCACAAGAGGCTCACTGCCTACAAGAGACACATTGTCTACAAAGAAATATGTATCACCTTCTTGAACTGAAAATAGCATCTTCACCATGCTTGAATTAGTTCCATTTAAGCCCAATACTTCTGCTTTGCTTTTCACTCTCCTCCTTGCTACCACACACTCATCTCAACAAGGACAACTTTGAAATGACTTCGCAATCCTTTATTTATACAAGACATCAACTTAGGAATGATCATCTAAGTCGGCAAACATCAACAAGAACATCCGGTCGGCCAATCTCTAGAAGAACATTATCATCTGGAAGTTAATCTTCAATTGCGAGCTCTAATTCCAATGTGGATCACCAACATGAACTAGACATGATCCAAAGATCTCCACAAGCTTGCCTAAATCACCAAGAACATCCACACTTCATTTGCTTACTGAAATCCATCTCCTCTTCATCCAGAACCTCAAGAACATAGTCTGTCATTATTGTCACAAAGGAATAGATGCTTGTGGACCTTCAAACCATGAACCAATCTAGTTGACATTCTATAAAGACTTCCTCAACACTCCCTCAAATCCACATAATAGGAAAATGCAATTCTGGATCTCACCGGATCTATCTGTAACAATCTGTCACCACTAAACATCTATCAGAACCGGTTTTACTTGAGCGGCCACAACTTCTTTAGGTCTTCATGTGGACCTCTGAAATCTCTACTAGACCACCTTAAGACACATATCTACAAACCCTTTAATCCACATCCTATGATCCTCATCCTATCTTGGACTTTTTCCTTACTGTCATCACTGTTCCTCACTGTTCTTGATTGAGACTAATTTTCTCAATATCCTCAGCTCATAGCTCATCCAATCCTTATCATTAATGTAACAAGAGTATGTTGACATCAATGACAACACCAGTTAGGCCCATACTTGCAACAAATAAAATAAGAGTTTAAAAGACCAACTTCAACAAGAGAAATAATCCAAGGACAAGGTATGTTCAAATTTTGAAAAAGTTTCTTTACAGTTTGAAAATGGAAGAAATCAGATTGCAAAATTAAAGAGTCATGTTGATGAATCTGATAAAGTGATTATCAGTCTAAAAATAGAAATTAAATAATTTAAAAGAATAGTTGACCTTACAAAGTCTGATCTTGAAGTAAAAAGAATAGAATGTTTGAAGTTAGAAAAAGAAATAGTCTCTTCGAGAAAGGATTTGGAAGAAACATCTTCAAAATTGTAAAAGAATATTCAATTTGAAAAGAGTAATGAATGTCTGAATGACATGTTGAGCAAGAAATGGTATTATATGGATACTACTAGCTTGGGTTATGAGAAAGGAGATTGTTCCAAGACTAGAGATGGACCTAGAAAGAAGATAGACCTGACTACTTATTCTACTGCTCCTGAGGATGAACCCAAGAAGAAAGGAAAAGGCAAATTAGTTGATAGAAGAAGTACAAACAGACACTCAAGATCATTATCTCTCAGGCAATATCATTTTGTAAGTTGCCACTACCCTCAGTTTTATGGTTATTGCTATTCTTGCCATAATTATGGTCATAAGGAAAAGTATTGTTGGATGCATGGGAAGAAAAAGGGGTATAATAAGAACACTTTGTTTGGTCAAATAGAAGAAACAAGGTCATGTACTATAGATGTCATAGCCCTAGACATGTTGCTAGTTTTTGCAAGAATGTTCAAATGAGATCAGTCAATCACCATAAGATAATAGGTGTAAAGATGGTTTGGAGAATAAAGCAAAACTAGGAGATGGTTAAGTCTAATCATGTGCATATTGCACAAGAAACATTAGTGAATGCATAAAAAGTAGCATAGAGTGAGGGGCAGATGATAATTGATATCTCATTTAAACTCCTTAGTCAGTAGTAAAGAAGTTGTCTTTGCAGTGATTTGGCATTCTAATGTTGTTCAAGAGTTTAGTGTTGACATTTTTTTGTACAAGACAGTGGTTTGTAGGAATAGTGTTTATGACATGTGAAGAATCTATGTTGAACTATGGTTCTAGCATTTGCAAAAAAAAAAATTGAGACTCTTTTCTTGCTTGGGTAACAGTGAGTTTCATTGCTGGTCTTGTCTAATGGTCTATGTGGTATATCTCTGGTCTTCATTCATGGTCTACATAGTGAGTGCAATCTTGAGTATGGGTGCATTGAATCTTTTGTTAGTGAACAAAGCCATGACAAAAGTATGTTGCAAATATGTGCCTAAGTGGTGTTGTCATTGATGTCAACATATCCTTGTTGCCATTGGTGTCAACTGTATCCTATTTTGTTGTCTGTATAGAAGACTGGATTGTTGAGGATATTGAGAAAATTAATGACAATCAATGCATGTGGACCATATTGATGTAGAGGTGTCAAGACTTATGAGATGATTCAATAGAAACAAAAGATTTCAATGGTTTGTGGCTTCCACCAATAAGACTTCATTAGTCTTCCCTTTGCCTTAAACTCCTCCAAAGGGCTCAAATTAGGGTTCCAACTTTTCAGATGAAATATTGCATCTTCTAGGGTCTCAACCTACCCCTACCAACAAGATTCAACAGGTTTCACAAACCAATTTGATTGGTTCTTGACAATTCCACTTGACTAGGCCTAATCCTAGTAGCCCTGTTCATCGACAAACTTGCACTTTTCTCCAAACTTTCCCAAAGAACTTCCAAAACTATTGACTGATATGAGTACACTCTATTGATTTATTTAACATACTTTAAAATCATGTACTATTGTTTTGGATGAAATATGACTGTCCTAACAACCTGGCTGTCTTCCCGCAGGGCCTAATCCACCCACTTTACAAAGGAACCCTATTAAATATTTATCCCCCTCACTCCAAACATAAAAAAAGTCTTAGGAAAGGATTAAAAACAAATTATTTTCAATGTTTCAACTAGTGGTTTGCTCATTTGCATGTTTAAATACAAAACCCCCTTTCTAGGCCCCAAAAACCTAGTTAACAGAGCAGTTTTAGAAAAAATGTGATATCTTCCTCTAGGAATCGATTAAGACCTCCTACCAGATGAATTTGAAATTAAAATCAATCCTCTTTCCAACCATATATGGCTTGTCCCTGTATCTATCTGTACAGAACCATACCAAACACTGCAACAGGACTGTTATAGGAGAATTCTAGAAATTGCAGTCACTAAAATGGTCATAACTTCCTCAATATTGCACCAAATTCGATGAGACAAAAAGGAAAGGGAGGGTGATTGAATATAATTTCATTTGAAATAAAAAATAAATGTCCTCCTACCCTTATTGGGCCGTACCATGCAAGAAAACAATAAATTTCTGTAGAAATGCCTAAAAAAAATAGTCTTGTTTATTGTTCCAATTCTTGAATTCAATCACCCACGAGTTTCTAAAGGTTACAAGGCCTTTTTAAAGGCATTAGACATGTATTTTCAGTTTCTAACTTCCTAGGAATGAATCAAAAGCCACAAGACTCTTCACCTTCCAAGTTTTTACATTGTTGCATTTTTGAAAGATAACTTTTCCCATTTTGCAAAAGAAGACAAAACTTGAACATTTAACCTTCCTAATGACTTCATCAAATGAAATATGACATAATTTATCTTATTACAATATTGAACCATTCAAATTTAATCCAACTCCTATGGAAGTCTTAATTTTTCAATGTGCTCCTGCACCATACAACCAACTAATAAAATTTTCAAGTCCCTTGGAAATGTAACAGCAACAAAGGTCTTTCTCTGCATCTCTGTCTTCATTTTCTTCAGCTTCAGGCTTCAAATCTTCTCATTCATAGAAAGGTGACCAACAAACCAACAAATAAAACTATCAACTTTAGAGCTTCTTCACGCTCCTTCTACTCCCATCAGTGGAGTACTCTTCAAGCTGCAACATCAAGTGCTTCTTCAGGTATCCATCTCTCTCACTACTTCACAACACCAACTTACCAAACCATTCATCTCACCCAACAGTAGATCCTGGTGATGCACCTACCTCTCTCTCCTCAGTGGTTTCTCTATGCATCCTTCTCTAGCCAAATCTCTATTGGAGAATGGTCATGACAGACCTCATCTTGTCTGCCCACACACACAACCTCAGAAAACATCCTTCTGTTGTTCAGCGACAAACTTGCACTTTTCTCCAAACTTTCCCAAAGAACTTCCAAAACTATTGACTGATATGAGTACCCTCTATTGAGTTCTTTAACATATTTCAAAATCATGTACTATTGTTTTGGATGAAATTTGACTGTCCTAACAACCCGGCTGTCTTCCCGCAGGGCCTAATCCACCCACTTTACAAAGGAACCCTATTAAATATTTATCCCCCTCACTCCAAACCTAAAAAAAGTCTTAGGAAAGGATTAAAAACAAAGGATTTTCAATGTTTCAACCAGTGGTTTTCTCATTTGCATGTTTAAATACAAAACCCCCTTTCTAGGCCCCAAAAACCTAATTAACAGAGCAGTTTTAGAAAAAATGTGATATCTTCCTCTAGGAATCGAGTTAAGACTTCCTACCAGATGAATTTGAAAGATAAATCAATCCTCTTTCCAAATATATATGGCTTGCCCCTACATCTATCCGTACAGAACCATACCAAATGCTATAACAGGACTGTTATAGGAGAATTCTAGAAATTGCAGTCACTAAAATGGTCATAACTTCCTCTATATTGCACCAAATTTGATGAGACAAAAAAGAAAGGGAGGGTGATTGAATATAATTTCATTTTAAATAAAAAATAAATGTCCTCCTGCCCTTACTGGGCCGTACCATGCAAGAAAATAGAAAATTTCTGTAGAAATACCTAAAAAAATAGTCTTCTTTATTGTTCCAATTCTTGAATTCAATCACCCACGAGTTTCTAAAGGTTACAAGGCCTTTTTAAAGGAATTAGAAATGTCTTTTCAGTTTCTAACCTCCTAGGAATGAATCAAGAGCCACAAGACTCTTCACCTTCCAAGTTTTTACATTGTTGCATTTTTGAAAGATAACTTTTCCCATTTTGCAAAAGAAGACAAAACTTGAACATTTAACCTTCCTAATGACTTCATCAAATGAAATATGACATAATTTATCTTATTAAAATATTGAACCATTCAAATTTAATCCAACTCCTATGGAAGTCTTAATTTGTCAAGGTGCTCCTGCACCACATATGGCTATGTAGATGATTGTCAGAGGTTGCTCTAGTTAAGATTTAAGAAGTCCGTATGAAGATTTGAAGAAGTTATGGCCATTTGAATGGCACCATATTTTGTAGTATTTAGAAGAGATAGTGTGATAGTAAGTTGGTCTGGATTGTTCTATAGTGAAATATTGGTCTGCGGATCTGAAGGCATGTTTGGGAAATTAGTGTGTACCATCAACTCCAGTGGTTCATGGTTTGGAGGTCCACAAGCTATCTTTCTAGTTTGACAGTCATGACAGATAGTGTTTTTAAGGTTTTGGAGGAAGATACAAATGATTCTGGTAATTTGGTTTAGAGTGAATGTTATTGGTGATTTCAATGTGCTTGTGGAGGTCTCTTGATCGTGTGGCTACTATGTTGGAGATCTGCATTGAAGGTTGAGCTTGTTGATTGAAGATTTCTTCTGTGAGGTTGATGTTCTTCCTAGTCTTGGCTAACCGGATGTTCCTGGTGTGTTGCAGATGATCTAAGAACATTTTATAAGGCATGGCATGGTTGTAGAGGAAGATTCAAGTCTCAGTTGTGTTTGGCTAACAGTGTAATGATCCGCGTCAAATTTAGCTGACCTTGTTGATCATTCCAAGGTTGATGAACCATACAAATACTTGTTGAGGAGTTGTTGAAAAGCATCCTTGAACAAATAAGTTAAATTTGAAGAAAGGATCAAAAAGCAAAGTAGAGAAGAAGAGGAGCGAAGGAAGTATAGAGTGAAGAGTCAATGAAGAAGAATTTAAAGATAGGAGTAGAAATTTTTGAGCCTTCAAAGGGATTGATTCAGGCATGAATGTAGATGCTATTTTTGAGTTCATTATCTCTGTGTAAATCATAATTTCTTATAGGTAGTGAGCTCTGGGCAATGTGCCTGAAGGCATGTGCCTTCTATTTTCTTAAGTACTTTTAACATGGTACGCATTTTTTGTGGGTTAATCCTCACCGTGGTTTTTCCCTTAACCAGGTTTTCTATGTCAAAATTTTGGTGTTGTATTTTCATGTTGTTTCTACTCATGTTTTGATTAATGCTTAAATATTTTCATCATTAATCTAGTTGTAAAGAACATTTAAAAGTTAAAGTTTGGGGACAACTGATTCACCCCCCTCTCAATTTTCCAGACTATTTCCAACAATTGGTATCAGAGCCAAGTACCTATAAAAGAAGCCTGACTGCTTGAGGAGATCCAAGATGTCATTTTACAAGAAGGAAAGTTTGAGATTTTACGGAACAAATTACTCCCTCTGGAAGGTATGCATGCAATGTCATCTAGAATGTATGGATGATTTCTTTTGGTTAATAACCAAGAATGTGTATAAGATTCTGAAGAATGGACCTACAAATATAGATGAAATCAGAGATGTTGAACACAACACTCGAGCCAAAGAAGCATTGTTGAGTGCCCTATCTAATACCGAATTAGCAAATGTCCTAGATTTACAAAATGCTCATGAAATTTGGATTAAATTTGAAAATATGTATGAAGGTGACAAATATGTTAAATGTGCCAAGCTACAAAGCCTGAAGGGTAAATATGAAAGATTGGTAATGAGTGAAGATGAAAACATTACTTCCTACATGCAAAAAGTAAATGAACTTGTGACCAGTATCAAAAATGCAGGTGGAGTATTGGATGAATCAGAAATTGTTGCCAAAGTGCTCAGATCCTTACCTGTAGCTTACAAGCACAAGGTTGCAGCCATTGAAGAAATCAGGACAGTAACAATTGTCACAAGGGATCAATTAGTTGGTAAGCTTTCGACATTTGAAATGAGTGAGTTTGGTGATTCTCTCCCTAAGTTTGAATTTGCATTTAAGGCCAGTGTGTATGGAAAGCAAAGATATGATCCAGGTGAAGGTTTTTCAAGAAGATCAAACAGATTTATCAAGACAAGGAAGGATCTTGAAGATGATGAAATTGAGACTGTAGATCTGGAAGCTCTCATTGCCAAATGGATGCCAAGAGGATCCAGTAAGTATGAAGGAAAGTTGCCACTCAAATGTTTTGCTTGTAATAAGATTGGTCATTTTGCCTCAAAGTGTCCAGAGATGTTTTCAAAACCAAACCTTAACAGATACAAAGTTAGAAGACTTGCTACTATGTCCAAGAAGCTGGAGAAGAAGGAGTCACAGATGATGAATCTGATCATGGAGAAGGTGATTAGGTGTTCATTTTTATTAATGAAGAAGATCCAATGTCTACTGAATCTACTAGTTGTGCAAATGTGGAAAGTGCCTTGGCTTCTTAGGTTGTTGAAAAGGATGAACGGGTGATTGATAGTGGATGTTCTCATCATATGACTGGTGACAAGAGTAAGTTTGTGAGTTTTGAAAAATATGAAGGCGGGCTTGTAAAATTTAGAGACAACCTAGCTGGTCGAATCCATGGCAAAGGATCCATCTCTTTTGATGGTAAGAATTGTACCAATGATGTTTTGTATGTGGAAGGACTGAAACATAATCTTCTTAGTGTTAGACAGTTGGTTGACAAGGGTTATGATCTTTGATTCAAGGATGGAAAATGCAGAATATTGGAGAGCTCTGGAATTGAAATTGCATCTGGTACTCAAACTAGAGGTAACATCTTTCATTTAAGTAGTTCTGGAAAAATTTATTTGATTGCTCAGACAAATCAAAGTTGTTTATGGCATAGAAGGATGTGTCATGTGAATTTTGGTAACATTGTCAAAATAAGTTCCACTCAAGATATAAGAGATCTTCCAAGACTCATGAAACCTGATAGTATATGTAGAGAATGACAATTAGGTAAATGGAACAAAATTTCATTCAAAAGTAAGGAACAAGGTTCAAGTGGAAGATTGGAACTGGTACATACTAATCTCTGTGGTCTTTCTAGAATTAGGAGTGTGCAAGGAGACATATTTCATGTTGCTAATTGATGACTGCTCCCAGATGATGTGGGTAACTTTCCTAAAAGAAAAGTCAAAAGCTCTTGATAAGTTTAAGGTGTTCAAGATGGTGGTTGAAAATGAGATTGGTGGGAAATTGAAGTGTCTGAGATCTAACAAAGGTGGATAATTCACTTTTGGTGAGTTTGATGCTTTCTGTGAAAAGCATGGAATAAAAAGACAATTATCTACTCCTAGGACTCCTCAGCAAAATGGAGTTGTGGAAAGGAAGAACCAGACCATTCAAGAAGCTACCAGGACCATGACGATGGAAACAAATGTTCCTCAAGTTTATTGGAGGGAAGCTATGAGTACTATTATCTACACTCTTAACTGAGTGTAGATCAAAGGAAATTCTTGTAAGACTCCTTATGAACTTTGGTTTGGCCATCCTCCTACTATGAGATATTTTAGAGTTTTGGTAGTAAATGCTATATCAAAAGAGATGAGGATTTCGACAAGTTTGAGGCAAGAAGTGATGAAGGAATATTTTTGGGATACTCAACTCAAAGTAAGGCTTACTGGTGCTTCAACAAAAGGTTGAAAAAGATTGTTGAAAGTGCTAACGTTAAATTTGATGAAAGAAAAGAACGACATTCCAAGCACTGCAGATATGATTCAAATGATCAAGATGAAAGTCAAAGTCAAGGAAGACAAGTTCAAATCTAGAACCAGATTCAGATTGATCTAGTAACTCTAGTAACTCAAGAGATTAGTGCAAAAAATGAGGAACAAGTTCAAGAAACAGAAGTTCCAACAATTCGCAAAACCCCCAGGTATGTAAGAATGAATCATCCTGAAGATCAAATCATAGGAGATAAAAATAGAGGTGTTCGAACTAGGAGAAGAGTTGCTGAAGATCAAGAAGAGATTTGTTTGATTTCAAAGATTGAACCTAAATCAATAAGTGAACCTTGCAATGATGAAAACTGGGTTAAGGCAATGGAAGAAGAATTGATGTAAATTGAAAAGAATCACACTTGGGATCTTGTTCCTAGATCCAAGGACAAAAATGTGATTAGAACCAAATGGGTCTTCCAGAATAAACTGAATGAAGATGGTGAGGTTGTAAGAAACAAGGCAAGGTCGGTATGTAAAGATTATTCTCAAGTGGAAGGAATTTTGAAGAAACTTTTTCTCCAGTGGCAAGGATAGAGGCAGTAAGATTATTTCTTTCTTTTGCTTCTTTCAAAGATTTTAAAGTTTATCAGATGGTTGTCAAATCAACATTTCTAAATGGAGATTTAGAGGAAGAAGTCTACATTGAACAACCGAAAGGATTTCAGTTGTCTGATCAGGGAGATATGGTTTGTAGACTGAGAAAAGCCTTGTATGGACTCAAGCAAGCTCCAAGAGCCTGATATGCCAGATTGAATAAGCATTTGCTTAAGCTAGGATTTAGCAAAGGTACTGCTGATAGTAATATGTACTTCAAGATAAATCATGAGGACATCTTAATTGTTGAGGTCTTTGTTGATGATATCATTTTTGGTGGAAATGAATGCATGTGAAAAGCATTTGTTGATCAGATGAAAAGTGAGTTTGTGATGTCAATGTTTGGTGAGATGAATTTCTTCCTAGGTCAGCAAATTGTTCGAATAGATAAAGGTATCTTCATATCTCAACCCAAGTATGTGAAAGAATTGTTAAAGAAGTTTGGAATGGAAGATTCAAAGATAGTAGGTACACCTATGGTAGCCAGATGCAACATAAGAAAAAATGATGACTCTCTCAAGGCAAATCAGGAAAGGTATAGATTAATGATTGGAGGATTGCTTTATCTAACTTAGACTAGACCTGACATCATGAATGCAGTTGGACTTGTTGCTAGATTTCAAGTTGATCCAAAAGAATCCCATTTTGTGGTAGTCAAAAGAATTTTCAGATATCTCAAGGGGACAATTGATTATGGATTGTGGTATCCAAAGGACAATGACTTCACTCTTCATACATATACAGATGCTAATCTAGCAGGAGATGTGGATGACAAAAAAGGTACTAGTGGTGGTGCATTATGCTTGGGAAGAAGATTGGTCTCTTGGATGAGCAAAAAGAAAGAGGTAATTTCTTTGTCTACTACAGAGGCAGAGTATATAGCAGCAACAAATAATTGTTCTCAAGTTCTGTGGATGAAGCAAATGCTGAAGGACATCAGAATCGTGTTTAAGAAGCTAGTCACAATTTTCTATGACAATTCAAGTGCTGTAAGCATTTCAAAGAATCTGGTATTGTACTCAATGACAAAGCATATATCTATCAAGTTTCATTTCTTAAGAGACAAAGTTAATGAGAATGAAGTCATGTTGGAGTTTGTGTCTTCTAAAGATTAGATTGCAGATATCTTCACTAAGCCTCTTCCCAAGGACACTTTTGAGTGTCTCAAAGAAAAGTTAGGGGTTATTACCCCTCCTGATCAGATATAAGATGCACTAAGGTGCATCGGTCTAGTGGAATTCACATTTATTTCTTGTGATCCAGATTGATGTTAAGGAGGTACTACTCAAAGGGGGAGTAGTCAGTATGCAAATTTTGGGATCAATCTAAAGTAAAAAGGGAGAAAAGATAGCAAATATGTGCCCTTTTCCATTAATGTCGAAGGGGGAAAGAAATCATGTGAAAAACTAGATGCTAATGTAAGGGGGAGCAGTAAAGAAAGTAGTTGTAAAAGTTCTTGTCTTGATGGTTAAATTTAGTTATTCACATAATATGTTTCCATTAATGACAAAGGGTGAGATTATTGCAAATATGTACCTAAGTGGTGTTGTCATTGATGTCAACATATCCTTGTTGCCATTGGTGTCAACTGTATCATATTTTGTTGTTTGTATAGAAGACCAGACTGTTCAGGATATTGAGAAAATTATTGACAATCAATGCATGTAGACCATATGGATATGTAGAGGATTGTTAGAGGTTTCTACAGTTAAGATTTGAGAAGTCCGCATGAAGATTTGAAGAAGTTATGGCCATTTGAATAGAACCAGATTTTGTAGTATTAAGAAGAGACAGTGTGATAGTAAGTTCATCTGGATTGCTCTGTAGTGAAATATTATGGTCTACGGATCTGAAGGCATGTTTGGGAAATTAGTGTGTATCATCAACTCCAGTGGTTCATGGTTTGGAGGTCTGCAAGCTATCTTTCTAGTTGGATAGTCATGGCAGATAGTGTTCTTGAGATTCTGAAGGAAGATACAAATGATTCTGGTAATTTGGTTTACAGTGAATGTTATTGGTGATTTCAATGGTCTTGTGGAGCTCTCTGGATCATGTGGCTACTATGTTGGAGGTCTGCATTGAAGTTTGAGCTTGTCAATTGAAGATTTCTTCTGAGGTTGATGTTCTTCCTAGTCTTGGCCGACTGGATGTTCCTGTCATGTTGCGGATGATCTAAGAACATTTTATAAAGCATGGCATGGTTGTGGAGGAAGATTCAAGTCTCAGTTGTGTTTGGTCAATAGTGTAATGATCCACATCAAGTTTAGCTAACCTTGTTGATCATTCCAAGGTTCATGAAGCATATACATACTGGTTAAGGAGTTGTTGAAAAGAATCCTTGAACAAATGAGTTAAATCTAAAGAAAGGATTAAAAAGTAGAGAAGCGAAGAAGAGGAGCGAAGGAAGTATAGAGTGAAGAGTTAGTGAAGAAGAATTTGAAGATAGGAGCAGATGTTTTTGAGACTTCAAAGGGACTGATTCAGGCATGAATGTAGATGCTATTTCTTAGTTCATTATCTCTGTGTAAATCATAATTTCTTATAGGCAGTGAGCCTCTTCTTGAGCAGTGCGCTTTGGCCAGTGCGCTTGAAGGCATGTTTCTTCTATTTTCTTAAGTACTTTTAATAGGGTATGCATTTTTTTTGGGTTAACCCCCACCGTGGTTTTTCCCTTTACTAGGTTTTCCATGTCAAAATTTTTGTGTTGTGTGTTCATGTTGTTTCTTCTCATGTGTTGATTAATGCTTAAATGTTTTCATCATTAATATGGTTGTAAAAAAGATTTAAAAGTTAAAGTTTAGGGACAATTGATTCACTCCCCCTCTCAGTTGTCCAGACTATTTCCAACAAAGTAGTAGTCTAAGGAGGCAAGAAAAGTAACATAAGTTCATGCTACAGATAAATCTTAGTATTTTATCATGAGGTTTCTTTGTTCAAAAAGGAGTGGTTACTATGGAATTATATCTCTTTTGTGGTGTGTAGACACCTAAAAATGTTTCGACCACCAAAATGACTCCTGACATCCCTAAACATACCAATTTCCTTTCCAACCAATTAATTAAATTTTTATTTAATTAATTACTCCTTTCATTTCCTAAATCCACACCATTTCATCCCCAAAATTGAATTAATTTTATTAATTCAATAGTCCAAATCTTAGCCAATTGATTTAATAAATATGCAAAATTTATTAAATCAATTCCCCCATTTTCCCTAAATCTAATTAATTAGTTAAAAACCATGGTAACTAATTAATCCAGCCTGCTAATTAGCCTATCCCTACCCTAGACAATTAAATAGCTATTATTTAATTGCCTACTCTAACCTACCTCATCCTAGCCTTAGGATTAATTAATTAAATCATTGATTAATTAATCTTATCCTCCCTCTAATCCCTCTACTAATTTATTCCAGCCATATTAATTAGGTTAATCACCTTAATTAATTGAGTCAAACCCTCATTAACACTTCTCCCCACATCCCCCAAAATTTAAAATTCAAATAAATCACACATCACATTTACTTCTCTTACACATCCCTTACACATGTCATAACTCATAAATATTCACTCTTCCCCAAATAAATTTTTAATTCATTTTACCCTTCCCCATGTGAATTTTTAATTCACAAATAATCCATCTCACCCAACCTCATTTATTCACCCATTTCCTAAAAATGAATAAAAGATTTACTTTTATTCCTAGCCCTCCATCTTCCAAGATCAAATCTAGGCCCTCCACATCACTTTCATCCTCCACCATTGATCTCTCCAATCAATCTCCACCCTTGGATCAAAATCCCTTTCAAAAATCTATAAATACAACCTCTCACAAGTCATTTTCATCATCCAAGTTTATGCAAAGTTACCATGCCAAAATCACTCTTGAGTTAGATAGTGAGTTGCACAATTGAAGAGAATTTCACATTTGAAATCCAGAGTCTAGGGATTATCTTGGTCTTGGGAGCTTCTTTTGGGTGCAAAGGCTCCTTCTTCCCTTGATGGGATTAGGTTGTGCTTATGAGGTATAATCTTGTGTTTTATTGCATTTGATTTAGTGTTTTTATGTTCCTTGCATTATCTAATCTACATTGGCATGCCCGATGGGACCCACAAGGTCTGAATCTAATCTTTGTTTGTGAGTTTTTGTGTTAGTATGTGATTTTTGCAGGTTCAGCACTATCCAACCATCGCAGCGGCACTATATCAACCGTCTTTCAGTGCCATTACTATATTAGCGCTATATCTGCGTGACCTTGTTTTCATACTAACCTTACTCACGTGTGTTTGATTTACATTTTCCTGTTGTTTTCTGTGGTATTTGCTCTCTGTTTTGCAGGAAAACTAGGAATTACAGGGGGAGGTTATGGTGAATTTTTGAAAGAATGAAAAACCAGCATCAGTTTCCCATTTTGATGCCATCGTTCAGATTAGCGCTATCTGTGTTTCTCCGTGACCCTTTGAAACATCACGCAGTGGTGCCTTCACTGATATCAATCATCGCTATCATCTGTAGCGATGCCTTACGTAGGACCTATTAGCGCAAAACTCTGTATCAATGCCATTCTGTTAATTATCGCTATAGTAGTGTGTAATTAGCACCATAAAATATTTTAGCATCTTCTTTCATAAGTCGGGTTGTTCTGCCTGCAGTGGCGCCTGCACATGTTTATTTTAGTGCTATTTCGGTAAATTGCTTTTCTATCTATTGCAGGTACTGCGGATACTAACAAGTCTTTTTGCAGGATGGTTTGATGTTAGTTAGCTAACACTTTGATTTTGGAAACTAAAATGAACCCTTTTTGCATTGTTAGGTCTTAGACAACATTTCAATTTGGTGTTTTAAAAAAATCAATCCAAACAACTCCTTATGTGAAGTGTGTGTGTGCTCATAATATTAATTTTGGTGCTCTAAAATTTACTCTTTTGTGTGCCAAGAAACAATCAAACACTTCAATTTGGGCTATAAAAAGAACCACAAATTGCATACATCATTGGTTAAAAAGAACAACTTGCATCTCTCATGCATATAATCAAGAAAAACATCCTTTAAATTATGTGTGAAGTGTTTTGTGCTCTTTTTGCTTGTGGCGTGAAAGCATATGCTCTTCCCTCGCACCATTTTGGTGACCTTGGGAATCAAAAGCTTATCACAAAACTTGCATTAATCACACCCCATTTAATCCAAAGATCTAAAATTGAACTATGTTTAGTGTGATATAATCATAGGGAACATGTATGCTCTCCCCTCGCATCTTTGTATGAACTTGGGGATCAAAAGTGTTTTCATGATTGTATTGCTTTTGTAATCCTTACAGGGCCTACCACCCCACTTCGAAAGGTGGGAACGACCCAAGTGGCATCAAGCTAAAGCCAAGCTCTTCCAAGCCCCTATATAAAATAAGGTGTTCGGGACTAAAGTCTCAAGTGACAGGTGTTGTTTTGTTATATCGACAGCCAACCTCCCCCAAAACCCTCCAAGGCGCAACCCTTGGAGGCTAGGAGACTCCATAATGGAGAGTAGCACTGCTACATGTATAACCACCTAAACAGATGCCCTTACTAAGAACCATTGTTTTAGCAAGCCAAAATCCTTCTATTTGTTGACGCAAAGGGCAAAACCCTTGAAGCGGCCCCAATTCATGCAGTTCTTAGCTAAGGTAGCAGGGACAATCTAAAGGTTTGGTGAGGGACAAGCCTTATAAGAAACCCAGATCTTGGTATGCATGAGAAGTGTGTGCAATTGTAAGGAGGAGCAGGTGCTACCAAGATCCTGGAGCTACCTGCTTTGAATAGGCGTAGCTAGGGGATTCAACAAATATTGTCACATTCTCGCCTTAGGTTGTGAAAAAGTGCTTGTTCTAAACAAAATCATATGTCATTTCACAAACAAAAATCATTGCTTGTTTTGCATTCAAATGTGTGTTAAAGTGCTTTAATTTTTTCACAAACAACTTGCCAAGAGACAAAACAAATCAATTGGTCACGTTCCAAACAAATAGATCCAAAAAATTTGCCATCAGAAATCTGTCTATCCTGTTTCAACACCATATCTATCTGATTGTAGCGCCATTTCACCCGTGGATTGGCGCTATCTTTAGATTGACTTGCCAGAGACAAAACAAATCAGTTGGTCACGTTCCAAACAAACAGATCCAAAAAATTTACCATCAGAAATCTGTCTATCTTGTTTTAGCGCCATATCTGTTTGATTGTAGCGCCATTTCACCAGTGGATTGGTGCTATTTTTAGATTGACTTGCCTGAAACAAAACAAATCAGTTGGTCACGTTCCAAACAAACAGATCCAAAAATTTGCCTCAAAAATCTGTCTACCCTCTTTTAGCACCATATCTGTTTGATTGTAGTGCCATTTCACCTGTGGATTGGTGCTATTCTTAGATTGACTTGCCTGAAACAAAGACCCATTTAGTTGTGATCTACACCTTCTGCTCTACCATAATCCATATCCATCTCACAGAAATCCGCAACAGTCCAGCCATTTTCTTCAAAATTTTCCAAATTGTACCTTCTCTTTGACCTTAGAGGATCAATCACCACCATTGTTGGACCCATTTGATACATCATAATCAGCCCAAATACATATCTATCCATCCCCTTTCAATCTTTTTGCATATCTCCTTGGACCTAGAACAAATCATTTCAAAAAATCCACATCCAAATCAAAAAACCCATCAACAAATCATCAACCAAAGCTTGTCATCCTTTTGAGCCAAAGTTAGATCTAGATCTTACCATTAACATCACATTTTCCTTAAAAAGTCATTAGTCTACCTTTCAAGAAAAACAAATCACCTCTCTTTGTGTAAGGTCATTAGTCTACCCCAAACAAAGAAAATTGTCATCCTTTTTGTGCCAAATCAAAATCCAGATCTTATCTAAAAGCTCAATTTGAAAAACATCAAGAACATCATCCTCATCATCCTAAATCAATCATAAAAATCAAAACATCACAATTCCAAATCCCTTTCTCATCATCCATCTTTGGTCCAAAATTTGTGCAAAAATCAATATCACCCATTCATATCACCCTTAGGATAAAACCTTTGGAAAGACATATCGATTTTCACCATACCCTTCTACTCCATCTCACTACCATATCCATCTTTGGGTACAACCAAATCAATCTGAATCTCTAAGGTCTCCATCTCCATTCCACTCTACTCCTAATCAAATCCATAAGCGTATGCCCATCACGAGATCACAACACAAAAAGAATCTAGAAATGGTGGAACAATGGTCCTTTAGCATACCTAACACCAATAGAACAAGACATCCCCACCATCCCAACAAACAGTTATGGCAAAGGTTCTGAAATAGTCAAAAGCATGGGTTACAAAGGACAAGGCGGCATTGGCCTTCATGAACAGGGGATTGTAAAACCACTGCAAGCAACAAGAAACCCCTATATTCAAGGGTTAGGGTATGGTCAACCACAACGCATCCTTAATACCGGCAAATGTATCCTAAACGAACCTACAAGACTCCTTTATTGACTTTGCTGATTTCTTCCACTCCTCCATTTGCACCATCTACTCCATCACCACTCTCGCCTCATCATCCAATGACCTACCATTAGCATACCCTGACCTCATTGACTGGGACCAATGAGGACCTCCTATCTTTGATATCACACCAAATGACGAAGCCATTGCTGAAATGATGGGAGTAAGAGACAACTTCCCCTTGGGGGATCACAGAGCTGGATGCATCATGGAACTCAATCTGATTGCCTATTTTGGGGAGACAACCCCTGCTTCCAGTCACAAAAACACAAAAAGAAACAATAGATCTGATGGTGAAAACCATTCCACGGCAGTATCAGATCCCAAAATAGTAAAAATAAATGACGTATCTCCTGGTGAAAACCTCCATGAGGCGCCGGGGGATGGAAGCATGGGCCTCCCTAAAATAGATAAAGTATATCTTGATAGATCACCCATCTTGGTTGAACTAGCTCAAGAAATGAATCTAGGGACAGAGGAAGAGCCGAAAATCACATACAAAGCAGAATCTCTCAGCCTATTCAAATAGGAAGACTTCTTGGCATTCTTCACATGCAAAAATCACAACTTTACATGGACCTATGCAGACATGCCAGGGCTAGATCCTGCCTTGGTTGTTCATCATCTTCCAGTGTGTCCTGATGCCAAACCAGTCAAACAGAAACTTTGAAATATGAATCCTCAGGTGGCCCTCCTCGTCAAAGCAGAGCTCATAAAGTTACTAGATGTGGGGTTCATATGTCCAATTGATTATCCTAAATGGGTTTCAAATCTAGTACCGTTTGCTAAACCAGATGGCAGAATCTGCTGTTGCACTGACTTTAGAGACGTCAATAAGGCCTGCCTGAAAGATGACTTCCCACTTCCCAACATTGACATGATCATGGATCTTACCGTAGGGCATGAGATGCTATCTCTCATGGATGGCTTTACAGGATACAATCAAATCAAAATTGCCGAAGAAGATCAGCGCAAGACATCCTTTATATGCCCATGGGAGACATACTGTTGGGTAGTAACGCCATTCGGCCTAAAGAATGCAGGAGCTACTTATCAAAGAGCAATGACCATCATCTTCCACAACCTCTTTCACCACATCATGGAGGACTACGTTGATGACTTACTCAGCAAATCAAAGACTAGAGAAGAACACTTAGACATGCTAGCCAAGATCTTTGACAGGCTAGACAAAATATAATGTTCGTCTAAATCCAAAAAAGTGTCTTTGGTGTCACCTTAGGTAAATTGCTAGGATACATAGTCTCCAGATGAGGAATCAAGGTAGATCCAGCAAAAGTCAAAGCTATTACTGAAATGCCACCTCCTAAAACCTTGAAACAACTGAGAAGCCTGCAGGGTAAACTATAGTCTATTCGCTGATTCATTGCTCAACTTGTTGACAAATGCCAACCATTCCAACATCTCCTCAGGAAAGATACAGCTTTCGCCTGGACTGCTCAGTGTCAGGATGCCTTTGACCAACTAAAAGCATATCTGGCTAATCCCCCTGTTCTATCTCCACCAAGGCAAGGAGAGCCCCTCCTCTTGTATATCTCCACAACAAACATAGCAATTGGGGCTTTGTTAGTACAACATGGTGAGCAGGGGAAGGAAAGAGCCATCTACTACATCAGTCGCACCTTGATTTCCTATGAGCTTAACTACACACAAATTGAACGAGCATGTCTCGCCCTGGTCTTCACATCACAAAAGTTAAGACATTATATGCTCAATCACAAGACTAAGCTCATTGCTAAGATCAACCCACTCAAATATTTGCTAAACAGAGCAACTCTCACTAGAAGAATGGCAAAATGGGTCATGATTCTCACCGAATTTGACATAGAATACACAGAGAGAAAGGCAATCAAAGGGCAAGTCATAGTAGATCAGCTGGCTGAGGCACCTATTCAGGCAGAACATCCTACAATAGCAGAATTTCTAGACGAGGCCATCTTGACAATCACACCAGCCGCAGATACATGGAAGATGTATTTTGATGGATCCTACACTCACAGAGGCTCGGGGGTAGGTGTCCTGTTTGTTACCCCTCAAGGTGACACGATCCCTAAATCATTCAAAATCATATTTCCATGCACCAATAATGTAGTAGAGTATGAGGCCCTCATCACATCTCTGAAGGCCATCCAATAGAAAATAGAAAAGCTAACTGTGTATGGCGACTCTCAACTGGTCATTAGGCAGGTCAATAATGAATACAAAACCAAGGATGATAAGCTCCTTCCCTATAAGAAGATGGTCGATGACTTTAAAGATTATTTTGATAACATCCACTTTGAGCAGATCCCGAGGTTAAACAACAAAGTAGCAGATGCCATGGCAACCATCGGATCTCTGGTAGACATGAAGCAAGGCAGCAAGAAATGCGAATTCCTGATCGAAGAGCTCCCCATCCTAGCATATGATGTTCCTCAATTTGAACTAGTGTGCAAAATTGTTGGTCCCCTATCCCCCTAGTATCAGGAAACCTACCTCTACCTTCATGATAATATCCTCCCCACCAACCTATCCCCATCACAGAGAAAATCCTTCATCCATTGAGCCTCCCGTTTCATCCTTATAGGTGACACCCTCTACAAAAGGAGTCTTGATGGCACACTTCTATGATGTTTAGACTCTAGGGAAGCTGAGGCAGCTTTGGAAGAGGTACACACAGGTATTTGCGTGGCACATTCAAGTGGACCAGCTCTTTCTAAAAAGATCTTGAGGACTGGCTATTATTGGCCCACCATGGACAAGGACGCATATTAGTTTATTAGAAAATACCTCCCATGTCAATAGCATGGCGATCTCATCCATGGCCCAGCACAGGAGCTGCAACCAATCACAACGCCATGGCCTTTCTCACAGTGGGGACTCGACCTCGTAGGGAAAATACATCCTCCATCTTCCAACGGCCATAAATTCATAATCACTGCTACTGAATACTTCACAAAGTGGGTGGAAGCAATACCACTCACCTTCACCACAGGCATCCAAATCTCCAAATTCATTATCCACTACATCATCTGCCACTACGGTATCCCTCATTCCATTGTCACTGATAATGGGAAGCCATTCAAAAACCAAGAAGTTTGCACTTTGTGCGACAAGTTGACATCAAACACGATTCTCCACGCCATATTACCCCCAAGGAAATGGTCAAGCAGAGGCTTCTAATAAAACCATCCTCTGCATCTTAAAAAAGACAGTCAATGAAGCTGGCCACGACTGGCACCTCCAACTCAACCCCGCCCTATGGGCTTACCGCACAAGCATCCACACTCCTACCAGAGCCACTCCATACTCACTAGTATTCGGATCTGAAGCCATTTTACCTATAGAGATCAAGCTCCCATCCCTCCGAGTATCATTGCAAAACATTATCTCTGATGAAGACTATCGCGTCGCAAGGTTGCATCAACTTGAACTACTAGATGAGAAACGCCTGAATGCATTAAATCACTTACAGGCATACCAAAACCGCCTCAGAAGAAGCTACAACAAAAAGATTAGAACCAGAAAGTTTGAGATAGGTGACCTGGTCCTAATGGAAAATCAGAAGAACCTGTAAGAGCATCCGAAGCAAGGAAAGTTTGAACCTAATTGGCTAGGACCTTATGTCGTCACTGCCGACTATGGGTTAGGAGCTTATCAACTTGCAACACCTGAGGGGCAGCCTCTAGATGAGCTGATGAACATCTTGCATCTCAAGAGATTCTATGCATAACCCATCTGGTACCACAAGTCAAAAAATAAAAAATAAAAAATAAAAAATCAAAGACCAAAAAATTAGAAAATCAAGAAAAATTAGAGTGCAATAAAAACTTCCAATGGTGAAAATCACCTCGGTGACGCCTTGGATAAGTACCATGGTGAAAACCTATTTCAGGTGCCATGTGTAGTGGCCAGTTCTACCATCTAATAAGTCCTCTTTCCATCATAACACTCCATACCCACGCATCCCATGGCTTGAAATTCTGAAACATCAAGTTTGTTCGCCCATTCCGCACTACCTCACCCACCCAAAACCCCATCCATGGAACAAGGATCTTTGTAAGCTCTCATTTGTACAGTTCATAAAATTAGAAAATCCAAAAACATCATAAAATCAGAAAATCCAAAAACATCATAAAATCAGAAAATCCAAAAAGATCCTAAAAAATATAAAATCCAAAAAACAATCACCCCATGCATCAATCTCGCATCCCATCATGATCATCTAACACACATCAATCCTCATCACATTCCATCCATCACAAACCATTCCCACATCATCAAGTCATGCCAGAACTACATATTCATTTCACCCGCATCTTAAAAGTACCTTGATCCCATGGACACAGGGTATGTAGGTAGTCTGGAATACGAAGGATGTTTCCAGTACTCAGGTATCTAAGATGCACCCATCCCACCCATTGGGATGGTTCCCACTCATTGAGCTTTCTAGATCTAAGAAACGATATGCATGCTACGTATACAATTGAAACATGGTCCCTCGTGCAAAAATCATCAAGCAACATACCAACTATAATCTTACATTTGGCAAGAATGTTCTTTTGTACATCTTCCAAAAAACTCTCCAATCAAACACCAATAGATCTGCGTCCTAGGATATGTCTTTCCTACAATGGACACAAAATCTATCATTCTATCACCCCGTCTCTTGGCAAGCACACACAAAGGCTATTTGTATCTTTTCATTGGTCTTTTTGCTTATTGATTTTTTATCTCTTTTGTCTCGCTCCAAGTAATCTCCAAAGCTACCTTGATCTCATTATATCATGGTACGTAGTGGATAGCCCTTGGCGTAGACATAGTCATTGTTTCTGTATGCTGTGCTTGTGGGTTGGTTTCATTACTCCAAGAATAGTATTCATATCTTGAAGTCCAGGTCAGTTCTAGCATGATGTGTCCTATTTGTATATACAGGTATCAACACCTTATATGCATTATTCACACTCACTACTATGAGTCCCCTTCCTCCACTAGACAAGATTATACTACCTTGGGCATGCATGAAAACAACCTATTGTTTGTGGGTCTAGTCCATGCAATCATAGGATATACATCATCACCTAGGTCATTTCATACCTTTGTGAACTGTATCCTACATTGCTACATTAAACTAAGAAATGCTCTCAATTAATTTTGTGCAACTACTGTTACTAGTTCAAAAATCATCATCCTAATCACTCAGTCAACTATCCCATATCGGCCTAGATTTGATAAACACTTTTCAACCACCCCCCCAATCTAACTCCCTCACTAATCCCATCTTCCCACCATATCTCCACTTAACACATCTTGAACCAAACCAAACCCCCCCCTCAATGATGTGGTGTCTTATGACCTAGCAATCCTCCAATCTCCCCACCGCCATCCCCGAGACGCTTCCATCCCTATCATCCCCACCACCTACCACGCTCACCCACAGTCTCACCACTCAGGGTAAACACAAGGAATATCATGTGTATCAGGACTAGGCCATCTCACCTATCACCTAAATTGCATTTAAGCATATCATTTTAGATTCATTTTAATCCAATTTGCATATCATTTTAGGTTCATTTTAATCCATTTAAGCATATCATTTAGCTACATGTTACGACCAATTTACACCTCATTTTAGGTTCATTTTAATCCATTTGCATTACATTTTAGGTTCATTATCCATTTGCATAACATCTTAGGTTCATTTTAATCCATGTAATTTGCATTGCATTCTAGGTTCATTTTAATCCATTTGCATAACATCTTAGGTTCATTTTAATCCATTTAATTTGCATTGCATTCTAGGTTCATTTTAATCCATTTGCATCACATTTTAGGCTTCATTTTAATCCATTTAAGTTGCATTGCATTCTAGGTTCATCCATTTAAATTGCATAAAACAAAAGTAGGTTCATTTTAGCTGCATATCATTACACCTCATATCATGTTCATTTATCATATAGGTGCATGTTAAAATTAAAATTAGTATCATCACATTGCATTCCATACATATAAACATCTCATAAACAATTAGTTGCATTACAACATCATCAGCATCACCATTGAAACAACATATACATCTAAAGGCATATACATAATTCCATACATTTTCATCCATAATAAATGTTCATTAGTCTGCATATTTAGTTACATCATATAATCCATAAAATCACAACACCGTGCATATATCACAAAAACATCCATGCATTCATCAAATCATACACATCAAAAGTGTGCCAATGTGGCACTCTTTGGGCACACTTTGCCTAATATAGTGGGCCATGTCATCCCTCCATCCCTTCTTTTTTCCTCCAGGGTGCAGATCTCAGCATTTTTCCTCCGTTTTTCCTCCTACCATCTTCTTTTTCCATCACCTCTCCAACTGTCACTTCTGTCGCATCTTTTCGAGAGCTTACCTACAAAATTTTCATTTTCCTGCCAACCTCTCGAGGGGGCATCCCCTATCCATCTCATTCCTTCCCGGCAGCTGGGGCATATTTTTCTTCGACCTGACACCACTTCCCTCCTAGGTCCTAATGCCATGTCAAAGAGGGGCAAATGTAGACACCTAAAAATGTCTCGACCACCAAACTGACTCCCGACATCCCTAAACATACCAATTTCCTTTCCAACCAATTAATTAAATTTTTATTTAATTAATTACTCCTTTCATTTCCTAAATCCACACCATTTCATCCCCAAAACTGAATTAATTTTATTAATTCAATAGTCCAAACCTTAGCCAATTGATTTAATAAATATGCAAAATTTATTAAATCAATTCCCCCATTTTCCCTAAATCCAATTAATTAGTTAAAAACCATGTTAACTAATTAATCCAGACTACTAATTAACCTATCCCTACCCTAGACAATTAAATAGCTATTATTTAATTGCCTACTCTAACCTACCTCATCCTAGCCTTAGGATTAATTAATTAAATCATTGATTAATTAATCTTATCCTCCCTCTAATCCCTCTACTAATTTATTCCAGCCACATTAATTAGGTTAATCACCTTAATTAATTGAGTCAAACCCTCATTAACACTTCTCCCCACATCCCCCAAAATTTAAAATCCAAATAAATCACACATCACATTTACTTCTCTTACACATCCCTTACACATGTCATAACTCATAAATATTCACTCTTCCCCAAATAAATTTTTAATTCATTTTACCCTTCCCCATGTGAATTTTTAATTCACAAATAATCCATCTCACCCAACCTCATTTATTCACCCATTTCCTAAAAATGAATAAAAGATTTACTTTTATTCCTAGCCCTCCATCTTCCAAGATCAAATCTAGGCCCTCCACATCACTTTCATCCTCCACCATTGATCTCTCCAATCAATCTCCACCCTTGGATCAAAATCCCTTTCAAAAATCTATAAATACAACCTCTCAAAAGTCATTTTCATCATCCAAGTTTATGCAAAGTTACCATGCCAAAATCACTCTTGAGTTAGATAGTGAGTTGCACAATTAAAGAGCATTTCACATTTGAAATCCATAGTCTAGGGATTATCTTGGTCTTGGGAGCTTCTTTTGGGTGTAAAGGCTCCTTCTTCCCTTGATGGGATTAGGTTGTGCTTATGAGGTATAATCTTGTGTTTTATTGCATTTGATTTAGTGTTTTTACCTTCCTTGCATTATCTAATCTACATGGTGGTTACTTGAACTTTCCACATCACATGACAATGAGTTGATATTTTGGTCTTGATGAACTATCCTACACATTGTTGTAAATGAATTGTGAGTTATGTTTCTAGATAGTGAGTTATGATTCACCTTCTTCTAATGATACTTGGAAGTTGAAAGTTTGAATATACACTGTTAGCAATGGAGTATAACAATATCTTGTTAGTAGATTGCTACAAGTAGACATTAAAACTACAAGGCTAGTTGTATCACAAATATAGAATTTTATGACATTATTTTGCCATTGGTGTTCAGTTATTGGTGATGAAATGACCTTTGTTTCTTGGTTGGTTTCTCAATGAATGAACCTTGAAGGAATTTCTAACATGCTTTGATTGTAATGGCAATCAGGAGTTATAACATTTTTTATAATAATAATAATACTTGCTCAAACAATACTTAAAGATCATTCATGTTTTTGACCAGTCACTTTGTTGATGCAAAAGAATGTAGCACTTGTTCATTCAAAGATGGTAGCACAAACAAGTACAGGTGTTTCTAATGATAATATTTTTCTTTGCTCAAGTGGTGACAGTAATATATGTGGTTTCTAAGTATCCTTAACAAGATCTTTGATGATAGATGGTTAAGCTTCTTAAAAACATCTTTCTAACATGATAATAGTGGTCTTTGTGTTGCCTTTCCATGGAATAGTGCAAGGACAAAGATGATAATATATGTTGACAAGGGCAGGACATGACAATGCTTTCTATTATAGGACAATGTTCTTGGCCTTAGTTTCATGATTGTCTTATTTCATATTGGTGCATGACAAGCTATATGCAGTGATAAGTATTATCTTGTTATTTGGATAGTTCAGTTTTTTTTTAATGATTCATGTTGAGGTGTCAAGAAGGTGTTTGTCCATGCTCAAATTAGATAAGTTTTGAACAAAGGAAAGAATAGTGTAAATGATAGGAAAACAATACGAGGACTGTGATCAAACTATTGTTTGTTAGACAATGCATTATTTTGAGTTCATCAGAGGATTGTTGAAATTGTTGTAGTTGCTAGTAGCTTGATAACTGTGCTTGCAAGTGACAGTCTAGACAAGTCACATAAAGCCTTGTGACAAATTGCCTCAAAGAGCTTAGAGATACATTGATCTAGGTGCAAAAGTTCTTGTAGACATGTATGCTTGAAGTAGAAAAATAGACAAGGCACATGAACTTTATGACAAATGTTTCAAGGAAGGTACATATCAGACATTTGAGAAGTCAGCAAAGTGTAGCAGTATAAATAGTAGACAGTGCAAGGTTGATAGTGATGATAGTCTTGATACAGTGTTAGAGAAGATAGATAGAGATCAAACTGGTGACAATACCTTCATACATTATAATTTCTTTTAGCTGGTTTGGTATCTTGAAAAAGGCAAAGCTTCAAAGTCTCTTGAGAACATTTTTTTACTTGAGTCTTTTGGATACAAGGTGATAGTGGTATTCTATACTATACAACTGACAATGGTCACATATCTTTATTTTTACTCATTGATGGTCTATTGTTTCTCATGGTTGGAACATTCAGTTGTTGTCCTTGTTTTTATACATGCTCTATGCTCATTTATGGTGCTGGCAGTGTAGTTGTGTTTCTCATGGATCTTCTAGATGTTGTGTGCTTCATTTGCAACAGTCATGGCATTGACACACTTTCTTCGTCCCTTTATCTTTGATGCTAAAAAGGGGGAGAGAGAGTTTTGTTTTTCCATCATGGACAAAAGGGGAGTTCGTTGTCATCTCAGTTGTTGTCCTTGATGCCAAATACCCAATCTCTCTTATCTAGATATATGGTACCTTCATAGTTTGAAATGGCAATAGTTTGATCACACGGGTTCATGGTGATCTTATTGTTATTCACAGTTTGAAATGGCAATAGTTTGATCATGGGTTCATGGTGATCTTGTTGTTATGCTTTCTAGACTTGGTATGCAAGTTTTGAGATGAGATGTGATAGACTTGGTATGCAAGAATGGTATGCAATAGTTGATAAGGCATATTGATTGATATCCTAAACTAGTGAATTTATTCTGAGACAAGGTTATTTTCTAAAAGATTTTAAAGTGTATACTAGGTGCAGATCTTTGACACTACATTTGTGCAAGGCAAGATGTTCAAAATCATGTCAAAAATGCTTCATTTCCTCATCAGGACTTTGGTGTGTCATCAGGATAGTTTGATATGGTGTTTGTGTTTGGAGTTGGTCATATATTAGATCTTCTAGGATCACAAAGAATGTTCATCTCTCTCTTTGTACTTACAAGAATTCATTTTGGGACTAAGGACTTCATGGAGATGGTTGTGATTAGTATGGCAAGGTGAAGTCACATAGAATTGTCATTTATTACTTTATGATTAATCATCCTATGAAAATGAAGGACTTCACAGGCTGATTGATATCTTCATGTGGTGGTAATGTTTCTTGTTGGTGTCTTCATTAGGTGAGTTATGGAGTGTTAGACTCAAAGTTTGTTAAAGGATGAAAATCCTAAAAGCCTACACTAAACCCTACGTATGTAACCGTCACTCCTTAGTTACCTTTTTTGTTTTAAAAGGAAGTTGACTTGCTATAGCAAGTTAGGTCACTTAAAGTGACCTAGTAGAGGGTCTTCAAAATGCTCCATCTATTAGTCCCTAGACCCTGCTTGATTGACTGGCCTGGTGGCAACTTAAGACTTAAGCACCCAAAAGAAGATCAAAGGTTCAAGTTTAATTTTGTAAAGGCACCATATTCTAATCTAAAGGTTAGAGTTTGAAGATGGTTTGAATTACAATAGCTATTCCTTTGTTTAAAAATTGATGGGAAGATTGTTACTTTGTGCCTTAACTGTTCCAAATTAGTTGTAAACCGAACATGGAGGGCCAGGGAATTTAGCTACATGCTTGATATGTTATTTAAAAAGATAAAGTCAGTGTTTTTGTGTACAGGAGAGACATGTCTTCATGTTTATATGTATAGTATTCTGTTTGACCAAGTGATTGGGTGAGTTTAAAAGAATTAAAATAGAAGCATATTTACCAGTATATGAGAGTTTATGCAGGTCACTTTTACAGTGAAGATGGTTTATATATTTTTGAACTAAAATTTCTTTTTGGTCTACTTAAAAGTTGATGAAGGTTTCCTAATGAATGTAGGAGGTGTTTACCTAAGAGATATGATGTGCTATCTTCAGGAGGTAAGGTTCTTTTATGCAGTTTGAATGAGTTGAATTTTTTATGTATTGATTTGTAGTAAAAGGAGAAAGATGCAAGTTTCATAAGATGGTGTTATGTCATATGTGTAAGGGTTTGAATGAAAGGTTAAGTGTCAAGGAGTATAGTGTTTGCCTCTATTACATTTATGCATTTGTAGTAAAATGATAAGATGTTTGTCACCTATGTCTTCATCATTTATTATATTTAAGCAAAACATGTAAAGGAAGAATGGATTAGTTAGGATTTGTAGTGTAGTGAAGTTGCTTGCTTGATTGGTTCATGATAATGTTGATACTCTTGAAGGCTCTTGAAAGTGAGATTTGTTTGCAGAAGATAGTGGGGTTGGATACATATTATAGCATGACATCAATGTGGCTAGAAGTTCATCCTTCTTGATACTATTATTTGGTAGTCTTAATAAGAGAGGCATGAGACATATGATTGAGTTTGTTTGTTGAAGATAATAATACTTGTACTCAAGGAGAGATAAGGTTTTGTTAATCTTTGAGGTTATACATGCATTGTTGTATTATAGAGAATCAGGGCAATCCATTGAAATGAATTCTTCATTCTTGTTCATCTTATTGTGATATAGCCAATGAGGCAATCAATGCCAGTGAGGAAGAAATAGCAATGAGGCATAGACAACCAATGAGGCATAAACAATCAGTGAGGCAATGATTGTATCTATTGAGGCAATTTTATTACATAAGCCAATGAGGCACTTTTACTAAGTGGTTTTCTACCCTAGAGGGTTTCCACTCCTAAAAATATCTATGTTATGGTGCTATCTATCATTTGCTTTATTTGCCATATGTCTTATGATACTATTTGTCATTTGTTACATATGCACATGAAAGTTGTTTACTTGTTTCTATAATGATCTGACACATGTATTAATAAGCATTTAATTCACCATGCATATCTGTTGTCTAAACCTACACTCATAGTGTGAAAATTTGTCTTGTTCTCTGTAACATTGATTTACCCCCCCTCTCAGTGTTACCAAGTACTCCAACATAGGGTAGATGATCTCCTCAAGGAAGTTGATAGCCTCCCTAGGCTCTAGCATATGGATTTTCATAAGAATCTATAGTAAGTTGATTTTCCCTGACATTAAATGGAGATTGGGTAGGGGAGATAAAATTAGATTCTAGAAAGATGGTTGGTTGGAGGAGAGGGCCCTGAAAGATATCCAGAGGTTTAGGTCGCTAATGTCCCATTTTAAATAGAGTATGTGTTATAGTTAGAGATTATTGATAGGAGAGGAATTCTTCTTTGAGGTGAAGAACCATTTTTTCTCCCATTTAGGAGTTGAAGGAAGCCTATGATGATCTCCAAATGAATCTTGATAACTATCCTATCCCCACTAAAGAAAAAGAAGATTTGATGGTGTGTCTCAGATGACATGGCAGTGGTTGTATCTATTAGACTTAGGGCATACAACTGAGAGGGGGGGTGAATCAGTTGTACGAAAACTTTCTCTTTTTAAACACTTGAATCTTCTTTAGTGATTAGCATAATATTAATCATGAACAATAATACATTCAAATGAAAAGTAGAAACATATCAACACATATGACACCAAGATTTTGATGTGGAAAACCCAGTTAAGGGAAAAACCACGGGGTGATTAACCCAAGAATGTATTCTCTGTTAGAAGAATAGAAAGAACAAAATGGAACATGCCAATTAGGGCTCACTACCTAAGCACACTGCTCACAAGAGGCTCACTACCTACAAGAGACACACTGCCTACAAGAGACACACTATCTACAAAGGAATAAGTATCACCTTTATGAACTGGAGAATAGCATCTTCAGCATGCCTAAATCAGTTCCATTTAAGCCCAATAGTTCTACTCTGCCTTTCACACTTTTCTTCGCTACCACACACTCATCACAGAAAGACACACTTCAAAATGACTTCACAATCCCTTATTTATACAAGACATCAACTTAGGAACAATCATCTAAGTCGGTAAACACCTATAAGAACATCCGCAAGATGTGTAATACATCCAGTCGGCCAGTCTCAAGAACACCAATATCTATGGTTATTCTTCAAATGCAAACTCTAAATTCAATGCGGACCACTAACATGAACTGGACATGATCCAATGATCATCATAACCTTCCCTGAACCACCAAGAGCATCCGCACTTCATCATCCCACTGGAATTCTTCTCTCCTTCATCCGGAGCTTCAAGAACACAGTCTGTCATCACTGTCACAAATGAATAGGCTCTTCCAGACCTTCAACCCACAAACCAATCTAGTTGATACTTCACAAAGATGTCCTCAACACTCCCTCAAATCTGCAGAATGGGATAATGAAATTATGGATCTCATCGGACCTATTTGTGGCACTCTGTCACCTCTGAACACCTGCCAGAACTAGTTCTACTTGAGCGACCATAACTTCTTCAGATCTTCATGCGGACCTCTAAAAACTTGAATGAAGAATCTCAAGACTTATATCTACAAACCCTTTAAACTGCATCCTCTGATCCTCAACCTACTGAGGACTTTTACCTTCTTGTCATCACTGTTCTTCACTGTTCCTAATTGAGACTTATTATCTCAATATCCTCAGCACACAACTCATCTAATCCTTCTCATTAATGCAACATGAGTATGTTGACATCAATAACAACACTGGATAGGCCCATACTTGCAACAATCTCCCCCTTTGTCATTGATGGCAACATATGATGTGAAAAACCATCAAAATAAGAACTACTCCCTATTGTCACAACTTTCCCTAACAACAACAACTATTCACATGTCTTCTCTTCCTTTATTGCTCCCCCTTTGATCAGCAACCACTTGTTTTTCACATGTCTTCTCTCCCCTTTTGACATCAATGGCAAAGGGCTCATAATTGCAACTCTATTACTTCATAACATACCAGCTGCTCCCCTTTAGTAGCAACTCCCTTATCATCAATCTGGATCACAAGATATGACTGTGATATCCACTAGATTGATGCACATCAGTGCATCCTAGTTCATCACCGGAGGGCCAATAACCCCTAACTTCTCCCTGAGATACTCAAAAGAGTCCTTGGGAAGAGGTTTAGTTAAAATATCTGCAATTTGATCCTTGGAGGGCACATACTCCAATCTGACTTCATCCTTGTTCACTTGCTCTCTCAAAAAGTGAAACTTGATAGATATATGCTTAGTCTTAGAATGCAACACCAGATTCTTAGAAATATTTATTGCACTTGAATTATCATAGAAAATTGTGATAGGCTCCTAATATTCTACTTTAATATCTCTTAGCATCTGCTTCATCCACAAAACTTGAGTGCAACTACCTACTGCTGCAATGTATTCTACTTCAGTTGTGGATAGGGATATTGCCTGTTGTTTCTTGCTTAGCCAAGAAACCAATCTTTTTCCCAAAAGGAATGCTCCTCCACTGGTACTCTTCTTGTCATCCACATCTCCTGCCCAATCTGCATCTGTATATGCATGAAGAGAAAAATTCTGATCTCTAGGATACCACAGACCATACTCAACTGTTCCTTTTAGGTAACTAAAAATCCTTTTGATTGCCATAACATCAGATTCTCTGGGATCAGCCTAGAATCTCGCCACAAGACCAACAACCTACATTATATTTGGTCTCGTTTGAGTGAGATACAATAATCCTCCAATCATTGATCTGTACTTTGTCTGATCTACCTTAGGAGAGTCATCATCTTTTCTCAACTTACATCTGGTTGCCATGGGAGTGTTCATTAGCTTTGAATCTTCCATTCCAAATTTCCTCAACAATTCTTTCAGATATTTGGTCTAAGAAATAAAGATTCTTTTCTTTCTCTGAGTAATTTACAGACCCAAGAAGAAATTCATTTCACCGAGCATTGACATCTCAAATTCACTTTTCATTTGATTTGCAAAGGTTTTACACATACTATCTCTTCCTCCAAAGATGATATCATTAACAAATACTTCAACAATCAAGATGTTTTCATGATCAATTTTGAAATATAGGTTACTATCAGCAGTACCTTTGTTGAAACCTATCTTCAAAAGATGTTTGTCCGGTCTTTCATACCATGCTCTTGGGGCTTGCTTTAGTCCATACAGTGCTTTCTTTAATTTGTAGACCATATCACCATGCTCAGATAAATAAATCCATCTGATTGTTTAATGTACACTTCTTCTTCTAAGTCACCATTCAGGAAAGCAGATTTGACATCCATCTGATACACCTTGAAATCCTTGAAGGTAGCAAATGCAAGAAATAATCTGACTGCTTCAATTCTTGCCACTGGAGCAAAGGTTTCTTCAAAATCAATTCCTTCTATTTGAGAGTAGCCTTTACAGACCAATCTGGCTTTATTTCTAATTACTTCACCAACTTCATTTAGTTTGTTCTGGAAGACCCATTTGGTTCCAATCACATTCTTGTTTCTAGGTCTGGGAACAAGATCCCATGTGTGATTTTTTTCAATTTGCATCAATTCTTCCTCCATTGCTTTGGTCCAGTTTTCATCATTACAGGCTTCATTTATTGTCTTAGGTTCAATCTTTGAAATCAGACAATATTCATCTAAATTTTGAGCAATTTTCCTTCTGGTTTGCATACCTTTGCTTTTGTCACCTATGATCTGATCTTCAGAGTGGTTCAGTCTTACATACCTTGGAACTTTGGGAGTTTCTTGCACTTTTGCATCTTGATTAGGCTCATTCAAACCTATCTCTTCTTCCTGATTTACCGGATCAGTCTGAATCTAATTTTGAAAAGAGGATTGAGCTCCTTGAACTAGAACACCATTCTGTTCATCTTCATCATATTCATAAAACCTTGAGGGTTTCTCTATTCCCTCATCAACCTTTAGATTTGTACTTCTATCATCTTTCTTAGTCTCTTGTTATAACACTGGTATGCTTTGCTTTGAGTAGAGTAACCCAAGAATATTCCTTCATCACTTCTAGCATCAAACTTGCCTAAATCTTCATCTCTTTTGATGTAACATTTGCTACCAAAGACTCTGAAATATCTTATAGTAGGAGTAATGCCAAACCAGAGTTCATAAGGGGTCTTACCAGTATTGCTTCTTATTTGAACTCGATTAAGAGTATAGACTGCAGTGCTGACAACTTCTCTCCAATAGATCTAAGGAACATTTGCTTCCATCATCATAGTCCTAGATGCTTCCTGGATGCTTCGGTTCTTTCTCTCCACTACTCCATTCTACTGTGGAGTCCTCAGAGCAGACAACTGTCTCTTAATTCCATGTTTTTCATAGAATTCTATGAAATCACCGGATGTGAATTCTCCACCTCTATCAGACCTCAGACATTTCAACTTTATTCCTATTTCATTCTCTACCATAGCCTTGAATATTTTGAATTTCTCAAGAGCTTTTAATTTCTCCTTTAGAAAGGTTACCCACATCATCCGGGAATAGTCATCTATTAGTAGCATAAAGTATCTATCACCTTGAATACTTCTGGTTCTTGCCGGACCACAAAGATTAGTGTGACCTAAGTCCAATAGTCTAGTAGAAGACAGTTTCTTGCTTTTGAATGTGACTCTGCTCATCTTACCCAACTGACATTCCTTGCACAAGCTGTTAGTAGGTTTCACCAATTTTGGAAGATCTCTTATAGCCTGAGTATTGCTTATCTTGATGATATTATCAAAATTCACATGACACATCCTTCTATGCCATAACCAACTCTAATCAACTTGAACAAATAAGTAGCTTTTACCAGTACCAACCAAGTGGATGATATTACCTTTAGTTTGAGTACCGAATGCAATAACTGTTTTGGATCTTTCAAAGATTTTGCATTTTCCATCCTTGAATCGGAGATCATAGCCTTTGTCCACCAACTGTCCAACACTGAGAAGATTGTGCTTCAAACCTTCAACATACAGTACATTACCAGTTTTGCTTCTTCCATTAAAAGAAATAGTTCCTCTTCCTCTGATTCTACTAGCAGAATTATCACCAAACTTCACCATTCCTCCTTCATACCTTTCCAAATCTATGAACTTATTCTTGTCACCTGTCATGTGGTGAGAGCAACCACTGTCAATGACCCAATCATTCTTTTCTTCAACTTGGGCAGTCAGAGCTCTTTCTACAACTTTATGATTGATAGATATAGAGGATATTGGTTCTTCTTCCTTGATGGCAATAAACACCCATTCACTTCCAGATTTGTTTCCTGTCTCTGATTCATCATCTGTTACTCCTTCATTATCATCTTCTTCATGAACATAGTAACAATTCTTTTGGAACCTTGATCTGTTAAGATTTGTCTTTGAAAATATTTCCAGACATTTTGAGGCAAAATGACCAATCTTATTGCAGTTAAAACACTTAGAAGGTAATTTTCCTTCATACTTACCAGATCCTCTTGGTAGTCTCTTTGCAATGAGGGCTTCAAGTTGAACAGTTTCTACTTCTTCTTCTTCCAGGTCTTTTCTTGCTTTTCCCTACCATGACAAATTCCTTGATGAGTTCTCTCCTGAATCAAATCCTTGTTTACCTTTCACAGAGGCACTGGCTTTGAATGCAAATTCAGTTTTGGGGGGATCATCTCCAAATTTGGACATTTCAAAAGTAGCCAGTTTGCTAGCTAATTGGTCTCTTGTGACAGTTGCATGGGATCTGAATTCATCAATGGCAGCAACCTTGATTTTGTAAGAGGCAGGAAGGGATTTGAGAATCTTACCAACAATCTCATTTTCATCCAAGACTCCACCAGAATTTCTAATTCCACAAACCAGCTCATTTACTCTTGGCATAAAAGTGGTAATATTTTCATCATCTCTCATCTTCAGTTTTTCAAATTTCCTTTTTAGACTCTGTAACCTTGCACATTTAACATACTCATCTCCTTCATGCAAAAGTTTTAGTTTAATCCAGATCTCATAGGCAGTTGGTAGATCAATAACATTTGAGAGCTCTGAGTCAGTTAATGCACTTAGAAGATCCTCTTTGGTCCGCAGATTGTTTTCAGCATCTGTGATTTCATTTAGGGTTGTCAGACCACCTTGTGGAGGTACATACACTTTTGTGACCATGGACCAATATGCCATTCCCATACACTGCAAGTGACATTTCATGCGACCTTTCCAAAGAGAAAAGTTGGTTCCATCAAACTTCAGACTATCCTTCTTGTATGACGACATCCTGGATCTCCTCAAGTGGTTAAGCTCCTTTTAGAGGAACTTAGCTTTGATACCAATTGTTAGACTTAGGGCATACAACTGAGAGTGGGGGGGGTGAATTAGTTGTATGAAAACTTTCTCTTTTTAAACACTTGAATCTTCTTTAGTGATTAGCATAATATTAATCATGAACCATAATACATTCAAATCAAAAGCAGAAACATATCAACACATATGACACCAAGATTTTGATGTGGAAAACCCAGTTAAGGGAAAAACCATGGGGTGATTAACCCAAGAATGTATTCTCTATTAGAAGAATAGAAAGAACAAAATGGCACATGCCAATTAGGGCTCACTACCCGAGCACACTGCTCACAAGAGGTTCACTTCCTACAAGAGACACATTGTCTACAAAGGAATAAGTATCACCTTTATGAACTAGAGAATAACATCTTCAACATGCTTGAATCAGTTCCATTTAAGCCCAATACTTCTGCTCTACCTTTCACACTTCTCTTCGCTACCACACACTCATCACAGCAAGACATGCTTCAAAATGACTTCACAATCCCTTATTTATACAAGACATCAACTTAGGAACAATCATCTAAGTCGACAAACACCTATAAGAACATCTGCAAGACGTGTAATACATCTGGTCGACCAGTCTCAAGAACACCAATATCCATGGTTATTCTTCAAATTCAAACTCTAACTTTAATGTGGACCACTAACATGAACTGGACATGATCCAATGATCATCATAACCTTCCCTGAATCACTAAGAGCATCTGCACTTCATCATCCTATTGGAATTCTTCTCTCCTTCATCCGGAGCTTCAAGAACATAGTTTGTCATCATTGTCACAAATGAATAGGCTCTTCCAGAACTTCAACCCATGAACCAATCTAGTTGATACTTCACAAGGACGTCCTCAACACTCCCTCAAATCTGCAGAATGGGATAATGAAATTCTGGATCTCACCAGACCTATCTGTGGCACTCTGTCACCTCTAAACACTTGCTGGAACTGGTTCTACTTGAGTGACCATAACTTCTTCAGATCTTCATGTGGACCTCTGAAAACTTGAATGGAGAATCTCAAGACTTATATCTACAAACCCTTTAAACCGCATCCTCTGATCCTCAACCTATTGAGGACTTTTACCTTCTTGTCATCACTATTTTTCACTGTTCCTGATTGAGACTTATTTTCTCAATATCCTCAGCACATAGCTCATCTAATCCTTCTCATTAATGCAACATGAGTATGTTGACATCAATGACAACACCGGATAGGCCCATACTTGCAACAGTATCTTAGTACAAACTACTTTTAACCACTTCTTTGGAGTATTAAAAGGCAAACCTTATATGCTAGAACATAAAATATGGTCTCCAAAAGGGATACCAAAGGCCAATGCTTTTTTTGTGGATTAATTTTAGAAAGTGTGCACTCGCCTAGAACATATTATAATAGATTGGTAAGATTCATCCCTCATAATGTGTTTTGTGTAAAGCCAATGTTGAGACAAATGATCATTTATTCTTGCACTGTGATTTCTCTAGATAGTTTTGGAGTTTCTTTTCTATAAAAAAGGTAGTTGTATTGGGTTACTCCCCCTTATATTCCAAGTCTTGTATCCAGTTGGGAAATGAAAGTTAAAATTGAAGGGTTGAAGTTCATATGAAATTGTTTTCCATCTTTGTTAGTTTGAAATATCTAGTTTGGATGTAGCAGAAGAATTTTTCAAGATAAGAAGCATTATATGGAATGTATATGGGATCAAATAAAATATTCCATTAATGAGCTAGTGGAAGTTCACAAAGATGATTTATGGGTCCTTAGATAGGATGAAGTTGGTTGGGAAGATAAGTGCCCTAGATATTAGTGGATTGTTGGTAATAATAAGCAGACCTCTCTTAAGGAACTTTAGTGTAGTTGGTAGTGTTTAGAGGAAGGCTAGGTCAAGTTAAATTTTGATGGAGCACCTAAGAAAGTTTCAAGGAGTGCAGGTGGAGGAGTTTTCATAGACAAGAATGGACAACCTTTAGGGATTTATGCATATTATTTTGGTATGGATTCCAATAAAATGGTAGAGACAAAAGCCCTCTTATGGGGAATAATGATAGTAAGAGAGAAAGGTTAGAAAAAATTATGGATTGAACAAGACTCAAAATTGGTTATTAGAGCAATGAAAGGGCGTAACATTTAAAAATAGAGATTAGATGTCATGTTGTTTAAAGCTCTTCCAAGAATAAATTAGTTTGAAGAAATTAAATTTTGTCATATAGAAAGGAAAGGAAATGTGGTTGCTAATTAGGTAGCCAACAGAGGGGTTAAGATGGAAATTAACTTTGGATATGCCTTTGTTCACTGGCGGGATAAATTTCCTCTAGAAGCATTTTTATTAATACAAAAATACCTAGGGGAGCTTAACCCATTAAGGGGTTGGATTGATGGCTGACACGATAGGTGATATGAACTAGCTATGCATGTGAAGTAATTATGATGTGAGGTGGACTATGTGATTTCATTGTGTGATATCAAAGTTGGTAGGTTGGTGCATTCATTCCTTTCCTTTCTATTTTTCATGTTATGTGCTTTTTGGGAAGTGGGTTCTCATGGCGTCTATGGTAGGGACTCAAAATTTGGGAGGGAGAATGATAGGTGGTGAGCATGGGAAGGTGAAGGAGGTGACAGAAATTCCAAAATCAAGGAAGCACTGGGTGACAAGAGAGGAGGCAATGATGTAGTTCATGTCTTTAACATATAGAGAAATCAAACACACTCCACTCATATAATGGATGGTTTGAATTTGGGAACTAGCTAAGGGAATTAATGGGTCTTCAAGTGTATGTATACATTTAGCCATGGAAAATCTTTAATTGGACCTAAGATACACTAGGGGTAGGTGGAAAGCCTTTGACATGACTCAATCTCTCTCATACACTTTGATGCTCTTCATGGACACCAATTCTTACCTACTCCATAAAGACATTGGAGATGTGGATCATTAGGAAGAGGATCATTTTGACTTTTTTCTAGAACACTTGAATGCGATCAAGCGGTGAAAAATTTGTCTTTAGTTATATATGGAGGAGATATAAAAGAAGTTACAAGTTTCTCTATCAAAGGATGTGATTGCCCTATTATTGGAGTGTTGTGATGAGGATAATGATGAGGAAGAAAGTGTGGAGAAAAGAGTCCTAGGTTAGAATTTTTCTTGTGTTAATTGTAATAGTGTTAAAAAGGATGATGAGATGCGTATGTAATTTGATTCATCCCTACTTTGTTTTATAGACTCTCTTTTGATACTTTAAGATAATGGACTGCTTTGGGTGATGGTCTATGGTGGCTTCAACTATTTTGATGGATACATAGATAGTAGTATAAGATATGAATTTTCTTGTTTATGGCTAGTCTGACATCTCATCTACCTACTTGCTACTATTGGGATTATGCCTAGTTTTGGGCTTCCCAATTTTCTCGGTTCTTGGACATAAACTAGGTTTTATTATAAAAAAAACTAATGGTGAGCAGACAATTAATTAATTATGAAGTGATGTTAGTGGGTTAAAATAAGATTAATTAATTAACATAGTGTAAATAATTAATAACATATAATTTTTAATTAAGAATTATCTAACTAATTAATGATAATTAATTAGATAATGGAATGTGATTGGATAAATGGTGTAGTTAATTAACTAATTAAATTAACTGATCAATATGGTGATGTTAGAGTGAATTAATATGTAGGATTATGATAAAAGGTGGCAGAATTAAAATGGTAAAATCTAGGTGTTTACACCATATAAGGCGATTCAATTAAAGAGGGTTATATTCAACCATCTTAGATTAATCCCCCTTCAATAGAACCCCCTAGGATTAAATCAAATCCGTAATGGAGTCTCCTATACACCTATCAAGATGCTAACAAAAAGGCAATTTTTGTTCACCTTTTGGGGAATCACACGAAGTCATTTGGAAATTCCATCTTACAAGTATGTATCCCTTAGTATTAGATTTCTAAAAACTATAATAAGTATTATATTTTCTTTAATATTATATATTTTTAAAATTTTATAATGAATATAGTTTCATTACAAAAAAACAATGATCTATGCTCAAGACACTAGACAAGATAATAAACATTGTTAGAAAAATCATAAAATATGCTTTGAACTCCATATAGATGGTCTTGCTTCAGTGAAAAAAGGAAAAAATAATTTTGATATATTCTAAGAGAAATGTGTTATGGAATACTATAGCTCTATTTTTTTTGTTAATACTAATTCAAAAATTAATAAAGATAAAATATCTAATAAATGACAAAAAATATCAATGCACTAGATATTTGACCTAATGATCTAATTACAATAAATTATGAAAAAAAATTATTTGTGTTGAAAGTTATGCTTCACGGAATAGTGTCACTCAATAAAAATCAATAGAAAAAAAAAAGTCAATTGAAAAGTAAAAATAAAAATGATAGAAATAATTCTTTAATATTTTTTAAATTACATCATTAACTACATAGAAAATGTCAAAACTCATTAGTTCACATCATGCTTAAATTCTTGACCATTTGTTCCCTATAATTGACACAAACTAAAAATTACTAAAAATTGCTACTTTTGAGCATCCTATTTAGGCCACAATATGAGACTAACTATTGTGGAATTACCCTTGTAGATAACTTCATGCTTGTACACTCCCTTTCTCTATGAAGCCTTTACAGAATGGATTTCTCTCACTTTTGTGTAACTGAATGCAATCTATTCTCCTACTTATGTGCCTTTCTTCCCAATGAATTCCTTATGTATGTAGACTTCTCTCCTAGACATGCAACTTGAATGCATGCCTTTGAATTCTATTATTTTTCTTCATGAAAGTCTAGATCTTCCTTGAAACTTTGCAAGATTTACAATTTGTGTGCCTACTTCCCACTTCTACTATCCCACCATATACTCTCCCTCATAGAATCTATGTCCTTCCTTGCAAACTACTCTCCTACACTCAAGTTCTATTTCTTAACCAATTTATACTATGGACTTTCTAATACTTAGTGCAGCTTGAAAACCCTAGTTGTATTTTTTCATCAGACATTTTCCATTGTCGTAGAAAGATCTGCCTACCATTAGTCATTTATAGTGATGCCATAATGAACTTCTTGGGATGTGATACGACATGTGAAAATCCTAATATGATTCTAGATACCTGTATGCCCCTTTAGGTAATGATTTAGGTACATGCCCATGTGATTGCAAATGCAATAGTTATGTGATTTATGTAAAAGTCCATTTGAATATGATGAAACTAGCATGGGTGACTAGTAAGCTTGTAGGGCAGACCTTTGGCCACACCCAAATAGGAAGAGAATTTAATGTAATCCTATATAAACTTATAAAAGTGGATGAAAAGAGATTATTTTAGGAGTGATAAGAAAATTTGTAAGTAGTTAGCGCATAAGAGTTAGAAGGAAGAAATTTTGGAGTTTGAGAAAGAGGGTAATTTTCTTCTACATCGCATGTAACATGGTGGGAAGGAAATATTATTAATACTTGCTCTCTATTAGTACAAACATTGTATCTTATATTTATATTATTTATATTTGAGCTTAATGGATACTTGTGTATGGATTCACGATGATCATATGTGCAACAAATTTGGTGGTGTTCAACTCTTTGTTTCCATTTATAAATAAGATTATGAAATGTATTTTTCTCTTAGAGTCTTTCATAATTTTTATCATGTGTTGAGGTGAGACTAACTATGGTATCATTTATTAATCCTTTGTTTCTAAGGAATATTAATATATTTCAATGGATCTTCTTGAAAATGGTACACTCACCCTCTTTCTCTTACTCCTTTTTTTCATTTCTCCTTTCTTCTCTTTCTCCCCCTTTAACATTTCCATTTTCTTTGTGAGCTAGTTGGAGTAGGATTAGATTGGTTATATCCCATCAATCTAATCTTCATTGACATTGTGGCATCTTCTACCATACAAATTCTAAACAAGCACCTTGTTAAATATCTCCCATTTACCGTTATGTTATGTATGCACAACCAAGCTCTGACAATCCTGAGACCTTAGGGAGATCATCCAATCTCCTTTCAAGGGAGGAGTTAGTTGCTTAACTCCTAGCTGTGGGTTGTGCAATGTTTCCAGCCAACACCATCCATCTATTATTTTATTTTTTTGACATTAATCTTTATGATAATTTAAAGGCATGACAATGTTAAAACATGTGGATGACTATAAGCACCAAAATCACACACAGACTCCATGAGGACCCCTATGATGACTCTCATCCTTGTCACGTACATGTAAGTGTGAAATAACATCCCCTCAACAATAGTTCTCTTGGTGATATGTGTTTTCTTCATCCTTATGTTGTTTCCCCTTTGTCATTTTCTCTCTCTCTTTGCTTTCAATACTTTTTGACACTTGTCAATTTGTGTTTCTTGTTCCTATGACTTTGTCCCTAAGCCTTGTATGCATCTTGTAGGTGTGTTTTCACCTTTCCCTAGTGTTTTCATCCATTCTCACTCCTAGAGGCCTTCTAGCGGTCCTCCCTAGCCATCTCCAACTTTTGGTTTTCAGTTTCACTCAACCAATCCAAATCTCCCTAGCCATTCCTACTTTTGGAAGTGGAGATTTGGATTTTCACACATGATTGACCTATTTCTTGAGGTAGATCCACTCCTTTTCATCTCCTCTACCATCTACAACCATGGACTTTCACCCAAGTACCCTCCTCTAAGGGTCATCCATGGGTCGCCCCCAGGTAACCTTGACTGGTGAAAGGGGCAACCCATGGGTGACCTTGTCATGTTTTCCAGCCATGAGTTAACTTATGCTTTTGGCCCAAAATAGCTCCATTTTTTCCTAATTTTCTTCATGTTTGCATGGAATTTTGTGCCAAAGATAGAGCTAACTATTTCATGCATGCACACATGCATATTTAGCTATTTTTCTTCTTTAGTTATCAATTCATGCATTTATTTTTCTTCACTTCTTCTTGAGTCATAAGCTTTTATTAGTTAGATCACTCCAATTTTAGCCCAGATCACTCTTGTCTCTTCTAAGTTAAATCTTCAATCAAATTGAGTTAACTCTTCTTCTTCTTCTTCTTCTTCACCTCTCATCCCTTCTTCTAACCTATAAATACCCCTCCCCTCTTCATTATTTTTCAAGTTGCAGTATTCTTTTCCCTTCTTCACAAGCTTTTTCAAGATTCTTCACAGGCTTTTGAGCCTCTTCCTTCATTTCTTTCTTTAGTTTTCAAAGATTCAAAGCTTTAATTGTTGCATAGCTTCAAATCTCTTCCAAGGGAGGTAATTTCATTTGTGCACACAAATCTTGTAGGTTATTTCTATCTAAATCAAGCATTCTCATGCTCATATAGGACATAGGATCCTTTTTATTTTATTTCTTATTTCATCTAAGCTTTCATACAAGCTCATTTTGCATCCATATGCTGCTCACATCACAAGCCACAGTGCCTGTCAAGCTATCATTTAGCTCATTTCAATTCTTCAAATCTTATTTTGCTTCTCTTTTCTTATTGTTGCCAAGAGGATCACCCCACTACAACAAGAGGATTAGAGGTTGCCAATACAAGGATATCTGAGGGTAGTGGAGGCTCACGCCTCTCCAAGCTCCTTCATGCTTTTTTTCATTTCATAGTAATTAGATAATCAAAACTTTGCTCTTGGGTTAAGTAAACACATGTTTCTTTTTCCTTGATAGGCTAAGTAGGTTTGCATTGATAAATTAATTTCCATTTCCAAAGTTCATAGATTAAAAGCAATTTCCTTTCTTAGATTAGATTGATCCACATTATCAAAAAATAAACAAAAACATAGATTACATTGCATTAGGCAACTTCATCATACCTTGCATAAATTTTCTAATTCCTAGATTAAGAAAAAACACTTTCATTTCCAAAAAACATAAAAAAGTGCACAAAAAGATGTTTTGCACTCATATAGGCTTGCATGCATGTAAAATCCAAAAAGAACTAAAACAATATTAACATAGAAGGTTCACAAAACCTTGGTCCCAACACAAGGTCAACTTTAATCAACATTGGTCAAAACCCTTGGTTTCATCACAATGTCAAACAAAGTCAATGCAAAGTTAAAACTTAGGACACACAAACCCTAATTCAAAACCCTAGGTCAAGTCAAGGTTAGCTTAAACCATCTCTCTCTTGTTTAGGATCATGAATGTGTCCTCGACTTAGAGATGAGTGGGTGAGGGAAATCCTTGATGAAATAGAGGAGATCCACCCTAGACAACAACAAGACCAACTAATCATTCAACAACAATAGGAAAATCTTAGAGAATTTCAAATACATGTAATCATCCACCATTAATATGAATGACAATGCTAACTTGAGCAAAGCATCAACAAGAATAACATTCAACCCACACAACGTTGGAACATTAGAAACCCCACCAAGAGAATAGTGACTAGTGACCCTTCAGGTCAAATAGTTATCTTTACAACTATGTTAACATAACATCACATTCAAATAAATGCACAACAACACAAGCCCCAGGATTGGTCGACCCCTCTCCACAAAGCCCAGTTCTCCAACGAGCCATACCACCCCTCTGTTTCACCTCCTTTCGAATGGCTACTTCTAAGAGAGTGAGAGTGATGTGGAGGCTCACTCCGTGGCAAGGAGAGAGGTTTCGTGTGTGCACCAAAGCTGACTCAGCTGCCCTAGGCCATTGAGTCATGATTTTGAGAAAACATATTTTGGTGAACCTGACATGAAGGGCAAATCCTTTTGGTTAGCTTTTGTGTTACCATTACATAGACCTCATTATCTCTAGGTTTCAAATATTATCACTTTCTTCTTTGTATCTGCCTTCACCACTTCTTCTTTTGTCACCTTCACATGTGCTCATTCCATTTATTCTATAGTGTTTATGGCACCCCTAAATATGATGGAACTAGACTTAAACTTAGGGGTTGTTCCCTCTAGGGAACCAAAAACTCCCTCTTTCAATAGGTACATGTCACCTAACCTAAATGCACAAAGCTTGAACTGTTATGATTATAAAGACTCTGACTATGAGAAGGGCCAAAGAGAACCCATGCGTTCTCTATCTTTTAACAATCTTGCATGGGAACATAACCCTGCCATACCAAATGCACCTCACAAAGCTAAAAGAATATAGTTAAGGTCAGAAATCCACCACATGGATCAACCATCCATAAGTGCCTCAAGTACTCATCTTGATGATGAAGTAAGATGGTTGGAAAGAAACTTAAAAGAGGCAAGAGATGCCCAAGAAGCATTGAAATTTTCCCTATGGAAAGAATAAAGAGAAAATTTTGTGTGAGAAGAAACACAAAATCATGACAACATTTGTAAGGAAAAACCTATAAATGAGAAAGTGCCTAGAGGTCCCACTCCTACAGACCTAATTGTGATATTAGGATAAAGAATTAGAACTCTGGAAGTAGAACAACCTACTCCAGAAAGAAGACAAAATTCATATGAAAATATTAGAATGGAATAGGACCAGGGGCATCTCAAAATCCCCCTACCTCAACTACTACTCAAGGAATGGGAGCAATGACACATTCTTGAATGGGAATCCTTTTGTTCAAAACAATCAATCAATGCCAAGAAGCCAAGAAAATAAAACAATGACATTGCATTATTAAAACCCTCCTATGGGACTAATGCTAACTACTCCTCAATCGCAGAGTACCTTTTTAGGCACATACTTGGAGTACTTGAAAGAGCCACTTGACCTAATAATAATAAATGTTTAGTTACCTTGACCATTATTTAATCTCCTAAAGTTCAAAGGAGAGGGTGATCCCAATTAGCACATCAAATCTTATACTATCGCGATAAGAAAGTATTATGCTTCGTATTCCTTTGCAATAAAGTATTTTCTCTATGGTTCTAGAAGGATGTCTGGGATGATGATAAGTGCCTATATTTGGAATGGTTCATGGTTTGGTGATCCGCAAGCTATCTTTCTTTTATGATAGTTGAAGACAATAAAGTTCATATGTTCCGGTGAAAAGATTCCTATGGATAAAGTGGTAAAGGTTGTGTGGTTGCTCTTGATGATTATAATATGCTTGTGGATGTCTCCTAATCATGCTCCTATCTTGATATTGGTCCGCTTTAAGGATTTGAGATCGTGTTAAAACATTGTTCCTAGAGAGTGTAACATGTAACCAGTTTTGACTGACCTGGTTAATACCAGTGATTGCAGAGATCTTTGGAAGATTGTGGAAGCATTTTGTGGTGTGAAAGATCATGTTTGAGTCCCATATAAGGCATGGCATGAACCATGCTTCATTTCCTTTCCATAATGTTGTAATAGGTCAGGACCTATTTTATAAATGTTTGTAATGCTGACCTTGGAGATTGTTCCAATGGTTGATGATTGTGATGCCAACCTTAATGATCATTCCAAGGTTGATGAAGTGTATAAATACTTGTAGTTGAGTCATGAAAAAGGTGTCCTTGAGTGAAAAGGGAAACATATTAAGAAAGGTCCAAAAGGCAGCGCAGAGAAGAGGCAAAGGAGAGAAGAGGAAGAACGGAGCAGAGGAAGAGTGGAGAAGAGGAATTATTGTACTTCAATCATAGACATAAGAAGATGTTGATCATGGAAGAGAGCCTGGTAGTGACTACCAGTAGGGTTTAACAACCCTTATTGTAGTCTTGCTAGGTTTAGGGTTGAGGCAGTGAGCCTGTTAGACCTAGTTGTTCATCATGGCAGTAAGCCAGTATGTTTAGGCATGTGGAGTGACCAATCATGAACATCATTATTTCAAAATTGCAATATATATTGAGAGCTAATCCTCTCCATGGTTTTTCCCCACCTTGGGGTTTTCTTCATAAAATATGGTGTCTCTTGTGTTTGATGTTGTATATGTGGTTAAGTTTCTGATTTCATGCACTCACTGTTAAATCATAATAATTGTGGATAAGTGATGAATGTTTAATTGCAGAAAGTGTTTAGGTTTTCGGGACAGCTAATTCACCCACCCCCCTCTAAGTTGTCTGGCACATTTCAACAATTGGTATCAGAGCCAAGTTCCTCTGAAGAAAGTTTAAAATCTTGAGGAAGATCCAAAATCTCTTACAAGAAGGAAGCGTCACATTTTGATGGAACGAATTATGTTCTCTAGAAGGCTTGGATGAAAATCTATCTTCTTTCTCTTGGTTACAAAGTATGAAAACCTGTAGAAATAGAATACACCATTCCTCAAAATGGTCGATGACTAAAGATAAAATCAAAGAATATGCGATAGATATCAAGGCAAAGGATGCTTTGCTAAGCTCATTAACCAACTCAATATTGACGAAAGTTGTGGATCTTGAAATTGCAAATAAGGTATAGGAAAAGTTGAAAAATCTATATGAAGGAGATGATTTTTTTAAGGAAACCAAGTTACAAAGTCTAAAAGTCAAATATGAAAGTTTGAAAATGAATGACGATGAAAACATATCAGCCTTTATGCAAAGAGTTGATGAACTTGTTATAGGGATAAAATCCATAGGTAGAACTATCAATGAAAAGGAAGTTGTTATGAAAATTCTCATATCTCTGCCCAGGTCCTACTGTCACAATGTAGCCACAATTGAAGAATTCATGCAAGTATAGGGATCAACTTTTTGGTAAGCTTACTGCCTTTGAAATGAGAGTTTGTTGATGTTGTATCGAAAGTTGAGACGACCTTCAAAGCTAGTACTCCTAGAAGTACTTCTAGATCAGAAAAGTACAAGGTAGAATCTAATGATGAGTTTGATGAAGTTGAAGCCAACTTCATGGATAGACTGCAAAGAGGATCTAATAAGTATAAAGGCAAATTACTATTGTTATATGAAGCCTAATCAGACTAGGAGATTAAATTTACCCCACTTTTATCGGTGTGGTTTCCTCCCAAATTCCTATAAGGTCAAGGGGTAGCGCCCCTTGTGGGGGTTTGAGGGCAGCACCCCCAAGATGGGGTCAAGGGGCAGTGCCCCCAATAAAATAATAAAAAACCCTATTTTTGTAACCGACAAAAGTTGTGATAAAAATGGCTAAGGGTTAGGGTTTTTGTTGATGTATTGTAGCATTTTGCAGCGGCATTGAGTTGCAAGGATTGCTAGTTGTAATCGGTTTGATTTACTGGATAATAATATTGGACTCTTTGTTTGGTGGATGTAGCCCAAGTTTGGGTGAACCACGTTAAAACTTGTCTCTCGCTGTTATTATTTCTATGTATTTCCATTCCTCTGTTTAATCTTTATTTGCATTTAATTGATATCTTCTACTGGCTAACCCTAACAATTACCTTTAAAATGTTTTTCCTATGGTAAAGTAGGTCATTTTGCTTCTAGATGTCCTAAAATAATTGAAAGAAATATAGGAATATATGAGAACAGGCCTAGGACCCAAAAGAAGTGTTATTATGTTGAATATTTTGTTGATGATGGAGTATCAGATAATGGTGAACCAGATAATGCTAGTTCCTTTGTAAATTAATGCTTGTTCATTGCTATTAAGGAAGATCCCGTGTCTACTAATTTTACTAGTTGTGTGAAGGAAGAAAAACTAGTGGAAAGTGCTTTGGTTGATCAAGTCATTAAGGACAAGGATGAATGGGTTATTGATAGTGGCTACTCTCACCACATGACTACTGACAAAAGTAAGTTTGTGGTTTTGGAAAGATATGATGGTGGACTAGTTAGGTTTGGAGATGATACAGCTGGTAAGATTTGTGGGAAAGGATCTATTTCTTTCGATGGCAAGCATAATGCTGAAGATGTCTTCTATGTGAAAGGATTAAAGCACAATCTTTTGAGAGTGGGAACTAGATGTGTGACAAGTGCTATGATTTAAGCTTTAAGGATAGTGGATGCAAGATCAGGGAAAGCTTCAAAATAGTCATTGCAACTAGTAAGAAGACCAGAGGTAATATCTATCACTTGAAAGGAACTGAGAACTATTGCTTGTTGACTTAGACTAATGAGAGTTGGTCATGGCATAGAAGGTTGTGTCAAATAAATTTTGATAATATTATGAAGATAAGTACTGCATAGGTTGTTAGAGATTTGTCTAATCTTGTGAAGCCTGCTAATCTTATTTGCAAGGAGTGTCAATTTGGGAAACAAATAAGAAAAAGTTTCAAAAGTAAGGACCAATCAGTTGGAGGACTACTTGAGCTAGTGAATACAGATTTATGTGGACCTACAAAAGTAAGAAGTTTGAAAGGAGACAGGTATTTCATGTTTCTAAATGATGATTATTCTAGAATGACTTGGGTCACCTTTTTGAAAGAGAAAGCTGAAGCTCTAGAAAAATTCAAGGCATTTAAGGCAATGGTTGAAAGTGAGATGGATTTGAAAATCAAATGCTTGAGGTCTGATAGAGGAGGAGAGTTCACATCAAATGAATTCAATTTATTTTGTGAAGAACATGGAATAAAGAGACAACTATTTGTGCCCAGAACTCCACAACAAAATGGAGTTGTTGAAAGGAGAAACAAAATAGTTCAAGAAGCTTCTAGAACCATGATGAAGGAAGCTCATCTTCTAGAAGCATATTGGAGAGAGGCAATTCACATCGCTGTATATATCCTAAATACAGTTCAAGTAAAATGTAATAGTTCAAAGACCCCTTATGAATTGTGGCATGGTAGAGCTCCTACTATGAAATATTTCAATTTTTTTGGTAGAAAATGTTATATCAAAAGAGAAGAAGATTTAGGCAAGTTTGATGCTAGATGTGATGAAGGAATCTTCCTTGGTTACTCCACCAAGAGAAAGGTCTATCGGTGCTATAATAAGAGGCTGAATAAGATCATTGAAAGTGTAAATGTTAAAGTTGATGAATGTAAGGAAAGGTCTTCAGAATCAAATGAATATGAGTTAGATGATCCAAATGTTTCATAAGTGGTGCAACATGAAGATAGTCCAGATGAAGAAGAACAAGCTCTAGTAAGTACTACCAAAACTCCAAGATATGTAAGAATCAGTCATTCTGAAGATCAAATCATAGGAGATAAGAGCAAAGGGATCTTAACCAGAAGAAAAGTTGTAGAGGAACAAGTAAATTTCTATCTGATTTCCAAGATTGAACCTAAAATTGTGGATGAGGCTTGCAAATATGAGAATTGGATAAAGGCTATGGAAGAGGAATTGATGCAGATAGAGAAGAATCAGACTTTGGATCTTGTTCCTAGACCAGCAGACAAGAATGTAATTGGTACAAAATGGGTCTTCAAAAACAAGATGAATGTGAATTGTGAAGTGGTAAGAAACAAAGTAAGGTTGGTATGCAAAGGATACACTTAAGTTGAAGGAACAGACTTTGAAGAAACTTTTGCTCTAGGGCCAAGGATTGAAGGAATAAGGATGTTTTTTTGTCTTTTGCATCATACAAATATTTCAATATTTATCAAATGGATATGAAGTCTACCTTCTTCAATGGAGAGTTGGAAGAGGAAGTCTATATAGAACAACCGGAAGGATATCAATCATCAAATTAGGGTGACATGGTATGCAGATTGAAGAAAGCTTTGTATGAATTAAAACATGATCCCAGGACATGGTATGTATGGTTGGACATGTACCTGATATAGATAGGGTTCAGCAAAGGTACTACAGATAGCAATCTCTACTTCAAGATCAATGATGAACAAACCTTGATTGTTGTAGTTTTTGTTGATGATATTATTTTTGGAGGCAATGAAGGTGTATATCGAAAAATTTGGATTTGTAAATGGAAATGATTCAAACAATGACATGCATAACCTAAACCCAAATAATTCAATACCTCGAAGATACAAGATGAGCTCGATTGATTGATCGCTTTGTTGTGTTGATTGCTCGATTCCGCAGCATAACATTGATAAGGATGCAAGCTAGATGGATTGAAGATGATGGATGCAAAGGCTCTAATGATATTTTGACAGAATAATGGTACTTGAAGCTCCCTGCATGCTAATGATAATTTGGCAGAATAATGTTACTTGAAGCTCAATGCATTGCTAATGGCTTGTGAGGGGTTTGATTTATAAGAAAGGCTTGGTTCAAATGGATGGTTGAGATTAAAAAGCTAAATGATTGATGTGGACGGCTAGGATTGATTCGGTTATCCCACTCTTGAAGGGAGTTGTAGTCATTTGACAAGTGTCAAGGAGAATAGGGCTCATGTGTACATAAAAAGTACTACATATAAAAGATATTAAATAAAAGGCTGTAGTACCACTTATCTTTTTAAATGAAAGAGGCACACATGTCGGCTTAATGATAAGATAAATTAATTAAATAAATAAAATTTATTTAATTAATTGGAAGGTCGGCTTATGATGAGAACTTAATTCAAATAAAATATTTGAATTAGTTGGGATATGAGTTGGATATTAATTAAATAAATAAAATTTATTTAATTAATTGGAAAGTCGGCTTAGGCTATGATTGGGATATGATATGGAAATTAATTAAATAAATAAAGTTTATTTAATTAATTAGCTAAGTAGGATAAGGATGGGATTGAATGGGATTTTAATTAAATAAATAAAATTTATTTAATTAATTGGCTAATGGATAAATGGGATTAAGAGTGGGATTTAAGACAAAATGTTACATGATGTCTAAGTGATGTTTTTGACAAGGTGTTGCTAGACATGAACAAAGTTGGGACAAATTTGGGTGTCTACATTTTGCCCCTCTTTGAGATGATGTTTGAGATGATAAGCTTTGTGTCGAGTAACATCATTTCAAAGAAGCTAAGGTATGGATAATTGATAGGGATGCTGATGTTGATGATGATGATGATGATGATATAAAGGATAGGTTGGTGATGCCCCCTCGAGAGGATAGGTGGGTTGGACAAACACGAGTATGCTCTCGAAAAGAAATGGCTTGGCTACAAAAGAAAGCTAAGGGAATAGATAGAAGAAATGGATGATGCGTTATGCTGCAATGAAAGTGAGCAACCATGATGTTTGATATAGCACTTGACATTATGCACCAAGGTATAAGGACCAGGGTGACGATGTGTCTCGTGCCCCAGCATAATACAACCTTGTCTAACGTATGAGGAAGTAAACTTATAGCATTGAAGTCCTAATGCACAAAAGGTATGATATGACCTTAGATGCAAAGGATAGTGCAAAAAGCTATTCCAACATACACAAGATATGAGTATTAGCTGGAAATGATACCGATGTGATACAAATGCAAGATAAAATGATAACACACACAAGCAAGCAAGCAAGCATGCACAAATGATACAAAAACAAACAAGGTATTGCCCCTGTCAAGCTGTAAACCAATGATTAATTGCTGATTGTTGATGATAGTTGAGAGTGTTGTCATTGCGGGGAAAGCTATATCCCTAGATCAACACAAGGTTGTTTGCTGAGTTGGTTGGCTAGTTGATTGATTGATTTAGCTTACAACAAGGCTAGGATCAAGACCATGGATTGCGTTTGGATAACTTGTTTTGATTGATTAACTTGATTGGTATGGATTAAGGATTAACTTGCATTTGGATCATTGCTTTGAATGATTTTGAGGATGATGAATGATTAGATTGATTTGGTTGGATGACTTGATTTGATGGTTGGATTGATGTGCTATGATAGATTGATAGGAAGAAGTTGTTTATTGATGATGTATAAGATAGATGATAGAAGAAATGATGAGAGAAGAAAGAGGAAAATCGCTTGTGCCTGAATCTGGGCACTTCCTTCGTACTCCAGACTGCCTACATACCCTATATCCACGGGATCAAGGCACTTAACGATGGAAATGAGATGTAGTTCTGATGTTGTGTTTTATTGATGAGAGGATAAAAATGGATTGAGATTGATGAAATATTGATGATGTGATGATATGTGGTGGATTGAGCTACTTTTGATTTGCTGAAGTGATTGGATTTATTTTGATGGCTAGCTTGATGTGCTTTGATTGTGATGTTTTTTTTGTTGCTGGGTTGATTGTTTTGATGATTGGATTGTTTTGAAGGATGATAGTGATGCTGTGATGATTAGAGTGTCCACTCAATCTAAGCATAAGCAAGTGTTCTCAGTATGCTCAAGGGATGTAAAACAAACAAGGTATTGCCCTTGTCAAGTCATAAACCAATAATTGATTGTTTGATGATGATAGTGTTGTCATTGCGGGGAAAGCTATATCCCTAGATCAACACAAGGATGTGGGAAAGCTATATCCCATTAATGATGATTGATGATGATTGATTGGGCTTATGACAAGTTGAGGATCAAAACTTGTTGATTTGGTTGGATAATGTTCCTTGATTGATTGGCTTGCTTGACATGGATTAGTGTGGCTTGGATTTAAGATCATTACTTAGATTGATTTGATTGATATGATTGGAAGAAGTGATTGATTGAAATGGATGAATGAATGTTATTGATAGGAAGAATTCATGATGATGATGCTGATTTAATTTTGATTGAATGTTGATGGAGTGGATTGTTTCGGATGATGGGATTGAATCGATCATAGTGCTTGGATTTTTCATTGGATATTTGATTTTTTTAGATTTTTTGACATATTTTGATTTTTTTGTGTTTTTTGAATATTTTAATTTTTTTGTGTTTTTGAATGTTTGGGATGTCAATGGATTTACAATTTGGGTAGCCTTTGTGCTTGATACCAATGACAAGGGAGAAAACCATGTCTAGGTGCAAGGAGGGATGAATGGGATTGGATGGATAGAAGTTTGGGCAACAAGGGATGGGAGGCTCATGCTAAATGGGTCGATAAAGGGATATGCCATAAAAGGGAAAGCTCATGATAAATGGATGGGGATAGGCTATAAGACGGAAAGCTCATGATATGGATACGCCATAGTGGATGGATCATAAGGGAGCTAGGATGTGATCTCCAAAGGCTATGTCGTATAGGAAGAACAACTTGCCCCATTCTAGGTGGTAATGCTTAGGATTTTTACATGACAAAGTTCATGACCAAGGGATGACATAATGGATTGGATTTGGATGGGATGGATAAATTGTCAATGGATAGGACTTGGTTTGGAAAGAAGTTATGTCAAGAAATATCCCAACATGTTTCAACATTTTGCCCCTATGTCTTCATCAAGATCAAAAGGAGGAGGATGGATGAAGGGATAAGGATGGTAGGATGTAGCATGATAGGATGGAAAATGATATAATGGGATAGATAGTTTGGAAATGGATAGGTTGGATGAGACAATGTGCCCCCAAGTGTAAGTGACATAGAAGATCAACCTACACATGATGCCTGTTTGCCAGGTTTTCATCATGGTACTTATCCAAGGCGCCTGTTTCCCAGGTTTTCACCGTTGGACGAAGGGATTTCTCTTTACTTTTTTGATTTTTGATTTTTTTTTTTGTTTTTTGCTTTTAGATGTGTTGACAATTACACATGGCGCCTGTTTGCCAGGTTTTCACCATCGTAATGGATAGGAGGGACTCAAGTGGCTAGTTCAATGGATGTTGGTAGTCCCATTAGAGATAGATGATGTCTTCGCATGGACCATGTCAAGTGTGCTCATTGATGTTGATAAGGGATTGCATGGATGGGAGATGGATTAGGTAGATAGTGGAGGATGATGTGGAATTATGGTAGGGTAGGCTAGTGGCTTATGGTGTGGATTTATATAGGCTTATGGAATGAAGATGGACGAAAAGTTTATGTCAAAGCATGGACCATAGGGATAGCATGGGGGAGATATGTAGGATAATGGATGGAAGATGGGGAGATGTAGTTGTGTGGAGGTGCTGCGGAGTGGAAGGGAACCATGACCAATGGTTTCACACACCGTGATAAACATTGAAGCTTTTGATGAGATGGTGGTGTAGGAAGCAATGGAGATGTTTGCTTAGGAGATGGTTGATGAAGTGATTTAGGAACCCACATAGATTTAGTATTTTTAGTGCTTTTGTTTTTCTTGTGGGATTTTTGAAGGGAATGGAAGTTTTGGATGGAAGTAGGCTTTTGGATGGATAGAGGTGGTTGGGATTCTTGAGATGTAGAGGAGGATGCCTCATTTCCTTTGCTAGCTATTTGCTTAGGAACCCAAACCATTTTGCTCTTAGGCTTTGCTTTTGGATGTAAGGGTTTGGATGGTTGCTTAGATGTGGATGAGGATGCCTCATTCGTTTTGCTAGCTGTTTGCTTAGGAACCCAAACCATTTTGCTTTTGGGCTTTGCTTTTGGAGGTATGGGCTTGGATAGCTTTTTGGATTGCTTTGCTTTGGTTATTTGCATTGATTTTTCATGTTTGTGCCCTAAGGCATGATAGTTCTTTGGATTTTTGGTAGGACTTTTAGCTTTATAGGTAAAGGCATCAAAATTTTTTCTTTTGAATCCCATGGCGTGGGTGGAGTGGATGAAATGATTGGGAGCTTGATGCTTAGGCGATGTGTGCTTTTGTTGGCCATGATTAGGGATGTAAGGATACTTATGAATGATAGGTATGTTAGGTGTTGGAAGTAAGGGTGGCAAGGTGGATGAAGGGATATTTGGAGTTGGTAAAAGTGGAGGCAAGGTGGATGGCGGAAGGTGTATGGTCACATGCTTTTGACATTTATAGGATGATGGAGATGGAATGGCTACATATGTTTTGGGTAGATGATGGGGGGTGCGATGGAAAGTGGACATAGGTTGGATGGAGGGATTACCAACATCTTGGCCCTGTTTACCTTGGGGTGTGTATCCAAGGCCATATGAGCATGGAGGAACTTTGACATAGTTTAGCTCCAAAATAACTTGTTCATAAAGGCCTAGGCCTTTACCTTTGTAGTTCATGTTTTGGAGGATGCGATTGACTATGGGACTAGATGTGTTTTGGGAACTAGACTTGAGCTCTTTATTGGATGGAGAAGATAAAATGGAGGACAATGGTTGTTGTTGTCCTAGGGAAGAACATTCATGGATTAAGCTGGTAAGACCACTAGGACATGATGGTGAACTTGAAATGAGATCGATGGTAGATGGGGATGAAGGATCATTAGCATTGTGTTCACTAAGATCCAAGTTATTTGTTTGATCTTCTATGCTTATGTGTTCTTGAGAGGCACATGTCTCATTATGACAAGTGGATGTTTGCTCATTATGGATAGGGCTAGATGGAGGATGACTAGGAGCAATTTGGATATCTCGCTCATGGATGGTTATAGGATTATAGATAGGATCAAGGTACTTTTTAATAGGTTCTTCATCATAGATATCATCTTGATCATGAGATAGATAAAGTTTTGCCAAATGGATCATCATGGTTTTCATGATCTTACCTAGAACCTTGATCATAACTATGAGTAAAAATAGGATTAAGTGGGCTATAAAAGGGATAAATTTGCTCATGAATGAGGTCATGGTGATGGATAATAGCTTGAGGACAACCCATAAGTAGGTCATGGATAGGTGGAACTTAGAGGTGCTTTGATCTCGATTAAGACTAGGGTTCGATATTTCCACATGTTTAAGATTATGCTCTTGACATACCTCTTGACTTTGGATGGAAGTGGAAGGTTCTTGAGTGGACTTGATAGGCTTTTGACTTAGGCTTGTGGTTGGAGACTCTTGAATAGACTTGTTGGCTTGTAGGTCACATGATGGGCTTAAAGGGCTAGGCATGTTAATGGAAGGCTCTTGAAGAGGCTCAAGGATATGTGAACCACATGATGAGATTATAGGATTGGACATGAACTTTGGAAGTTCATTGGTAGGCTCATGAATTGGTGTTTGACATAGGGGTAGTCTATTCCTATCTAGTAGCCAATGGATCACATCCTTCGCAAGTGTATGGGTGGATGGGAAATATAATGGATGGATGATAATGGTAGATGGCGTTGGATTAGGATTAGGATGAGGATTAGGTTGAGAGCTAATTGGATTGGGTGGATTAGGATTTGGACTAGATGGGGGTGATGTGGCATGATTTCCCATTATAGGTGGGTACACCTTGTAAACAATTGAGAGAAATATTGGGCATTGATTTGTATTATGGCCTTTGGTCCTATGATATGCACAATAATCATGTTCATCATATGGACTTTCTTCACATGGTTTGACTTTAGGAAGTTCAATGAGTTTTGCTTCAAGCATCCTTTGTAAAACTCTCTCAGCCGCATCCTTTGGTGAACGATTAGAATGACATGGCGAGGAAGGTAATGAAGGGCTTGGTGATTTGGAGGGTTGATGGACCAATGGACTAGGAATAGGATCACATGGTGGTGTTGGGATAGGATTAGTTAGCTCATGTGTTGGTGTGTGATTAGATGATGAAGGCCACTCTAGATTGGTATCCCCCTTATCAAAGGTTATTGGATCTTGCATAGGATAACTTGGGCTTGTTTGATTTATGTACAAGGGGCCATTGGGATTTGCATGTGTTTCTTGTTGCAGAGGTGGACTTAGGTCTATCAATGGTGCTTGATGGTCTTGTTGAAAAGGTGTACTTGGATGTGCTTGATTTATGTACAAAGCACTATTGGGACTTGGATGTTGTTCTTGTAATATCACTTGATTGCCTTGTGGATGGGCTTGATAATGCATTGGAATGGTGGTATGAGGGATTGGATAAGCTTGAGGTGGATGTTCATAGGTTGATGTGGTATTGACTTGGTGGATAGGTAGATTGGGTTGATATGAAGTGGATGGATATGACATGTGGCTATGAGGTGGATTAGGTTGGTATGGAGTGGCTAAGGATTGTTGTACTTGTCGAGCTTGACTAGTGGCTAAAAGGTGTTGAACTTGGGTTACGAGGTTTTGTAGATGAGGTGATTGGCTTACGTGGGGTTGAGCTTTTTGGATGAAGAATTGTAATATTTCAATGGTGTCTTGGTTTAGGGGTTGTGATCCTTGATAAAGATTTTGGAGGAATCTTTGGAATTTGATTGTTGGGTCCTCTAGTGTAGACATGTTGTCACCAAGTGTTTGTCTTAAGTCCTTTTAGCAAGTGCTTGTTTAGGGATTTGGATGATGATGTGGATTGTTTGAATGAGAGTGATTGGGTTTGAATGTTATTGGAAGAATGTGTAGGATGACTTGTCTTTATGTGTTTGGGTATTTAGAGTGTGATGTGGCAATATTCAAACAAATGATTATGCATATACACACATGAATCACTCATGCAAGACACATAAGCAAGTTGTAGTTTGGAAGAATGTGATGATGGTTAAGCAAGCACGTGAAGACAATTCAACAAATTCTAGTCAAGGCAAGGCCACTATCACAAGGAGGTTCTAGTGGAAATCTGGGGGACCGGCACCCCACGAGCATCCAGCAAGCCACTTAAGACTTTAACTAACCCTACTAGGAGTTTTAATATACACAAAGGTACACCTCCTTTCGAGTTAGCACTGTATGGTGAGCACTAATACCGGTTAGACTTGGCTTTCGCCTTATCCTCTGATTTTTATAGCGGACCGGATGAAAGTACCGCTTGAGGTCGTTCCCTTGGGGTGGATACCAAGGCAGGCCCCTCTAAGGCTAAACAAAAGCAACACAAGTAAATGTTTTTGATCTCCAAGTTCGTGTTGGGACGCGAGGAGAGAGCATACACATTTACTTGGTCACACTCGCATGGGGTTCATTAACCTTAGACATTTAATGTGTGGAAGACAATGCAAGCACTTGTTTGTTTTAAAGCCCAAATCCAAATGTGATGAAAGACAATGGTTCGTTTTAGCCCAATTTCAATGGTATGATTGCAAACAAGTTGTTCGTTTTATGCCCAAAGTCCAAATGTGTTTGCAAACAAGATTAGAAGATGAAAGATTAGAATGAGTGCACCTGATACAATCACTTTCCAATTTGCTGTAGATGTTGATGCCAATGCTGCTTCAGCTCCTCAAATGCCCTTACAAGTCACCAATTCCAAAAAGAAACAAGTAAACTGGCAAAGAAGATGATTACATGAAAAGGATGAAATCTGAAAATTATGATGAAAATGATCTGATATAGAAAAATAGATTGCATAAACAGAAAGTTCAGGAGATTCTAAGCAATTTGAAAAAAAGTTTTGCTGAAAAACGATCAAAATTGCTCAAGTTATGCTCAAATGAAGTTTGCAATGAACCTGAACTTTAACTGATAAAAAAGCCTGAAAAACAATATAGTCACCTGATAAAAGTGGTACAGTTGTGAAGCTTGTCCTCCCAGCTTTCCAGCGAGTCCTTGTTTGTGCGATTTGGCCTCCGTATGTGAAAGTTATGCAAGTTTGAAAAAATAGCTTCCTTTGGCATGCAGAAGGTACAGGTGAACCTTGGCGGTTAAGACAAGTGCATAGGCGATTTACTGTTAATCATAAGCGATCTCCTTTTAGCAACATGAGAGCCCCTGTAGCTTAAATGCGATCTAGAAAAGCACTAGATGCGAGCAGTGTAGGCTTGTAAGCGATGCAAAAGATGCAGAGGCGATCACTGCGTGTCCAGAAGCGATCTCATATTTTAACACAGACGAACCCTTGAAGATCAAATGCGATCGAAAGAACACTAGATGCGAACTCTGTACACTTATAAGTGATGCAAAAAATCTGAAAGCGACCAATTTTAGTCTACAAGCGACTTGTATCTGCAAAAAGAAAGATGCAACAGAAACCCTAGTTCTGCAGAAGGCGATTACTGTCAGACCAAAAGCGATTAGGTTAAAGACAAAAGTGATTACTATTTAGATAAAAGCGATCAAAATATGAGCAAAAGTGATTAGTATCTGACTAAAAGCGATCAACATATGTAAAAAAGCGATTACTGTTAGCCCAAAAGCGATTTGGAAAGTTGCCGGAGACGGAATGCAAATGTTAACCATAAGCGACCAAGTTTACCATATGCTATCAGTTTTTGTTCAAAAGCGAGCACTGTTTGTTCAAAAGCGAACCAAATTTGACCATAAGCGACTGCTGTTTGCCCAAAGGCGAGCTGATTTAGCCCAGGCGAATGCTGTTTGATCATAAGCGACCTGAATTACCAGAAGCACATTTTTGCAGTCCGATTGTTGTTTTCTTCACCAAACGCTCCATTTTTCATCAAATTTAGGCAAATTTGTACTCAAAGTTTATGGAAACAGCCTCCCGGACGCAATGGTGAGGTTAGATTTGGGCTAAGAGATCATCTACATACATTTTTAGCCAAATCTTTGCAAACTAGGGTTAGAAAAATGCAAATTTTTGCTACAAAAGCTTACAAAAATGAAAGATTGGCGCTCCAAGAGATCTAAACTTCATAAAAACAACTCAAAAAAGAGAGGTTAATCAAGGACGTGAGTCCCACCGGGCGTGCCAAAATGTATATCGAAAAATTTGGATTTGTAAATGGAAATGATTCAAACAATGACATGCATAACCTAAACCCAAATAATTCAATACCTCGAAGATACAAGATGAGCTCGATTGATTGATCGCTTTGTTGTGTTCATTGCTCGATTCCGCAGCATAACGTTGATAAGGATGCAAGCTAGATGGATTGAAGATGATGGATGCAAAGGCTCTAATGATATTTTGACAGAATAATGGTACTTGAAGCTCCCTGCATGCTAATGATAATTTGGCAGAATAATGTTACTTGAAGCTCAATGCATTGCTAATGGCTTGTGAGGGGTTTGATTTATAAGAAAGGCTTGGTTCAAATGGATGGTTGAGATTAAAAAGCTAAATGATTGATGTGGACGGCTAGGATTGATTCGGTTATCCCACTCTTGAAGGGAGTTGTAGTCATTTGACAAGTGTCAAGGAGAATAGGGCTCATGTGTACATAAAAAGTACTACATATAAAAGATATTAAATAAAAGGCTGTAGTACCACTTATCTTTTTAAATGAAAGAGGCACACATGTCGGCTTAATGATAAGATAAATTAATTAAATAAATAAAATTTATTTAATTAATTGGAAGGTCGGCTTATGATGAGAACTTAATTCAAATAAAATATTTGAATTAGTTGGGATATGAGTTGGATATTAATTAAATAAATAAAATTTATTTAATTAATTGGAAAGTCGGCTTAGGCTATGATTGGGATATGATATGGAAATTAATTAAATAAATAAAGTTTATTTAATTAATTAGCTAAGTAGGATAAGGATGGGATTGAATGGGATTTTAATTAAATAAATAAAATTTATTTAATTAATTGGCTAATGGATAAATGGGATTAAGAGTGGGATTTAAGACAAAATGTTACATGATGTCTAAGTGATGTTTTTGACAAGGTGTTGCTAGACATGAACAAAGTTGGGACAAATTTGGGTGTCTACAGAAGGTATGTGCTTAATTTTTGCTGGAGAAATACAAAGTGAATTTGAAATGTCCATTTTTGGAGAGATGAACTTCTTTTTAGGTGTGCAAATAAGTCAATCAGATAAAGGTATCTTCATTTCTCGGTCTAAGTATGTGAAAGCGTTGTTAAAGAAATTTGAGATGGAAGACTCTAAACCAGTAGGCATGCCTATGATAACTGGTTGTAAGTTAACCAAAGATGATAACTCACCCATGGTCGACCAGAAAAGATATAGATCTATGATTGGAGGATTACTTTATCTGACTCAAACCAAACCTAACATAATGCATGTGGTATGTCTTGTGGCAAGATTTTAGGAAGAACCCAAGGAATCACATGTGATGGTAGTCAAAAGAATTCTAAGATATTTAAAAGGTACAATAGATTATGGTTTGTGGTACCCTAAGGACTGTGACTTTACTCTCAGTGCATATACTGATGCAAATTGGACCAAAAATGTGGATGATAGAAAAAGTACAAGTGGAGGTGCATTCTTCTTGGGAAAAATATTAGTATCTTGGTTGAGAAAGAAGTAGGATTCAATATCCCTATCTACTACAAAAGTAAAATAGATTGGAGTAGCATGCAGTTGCTTGAAGTGTTATGGATGAAGTAGACTTTGAAGGACATCAAAATTGTGTATAAAGATCCCATTGCAATCTTTTGTGATAACACAAGTGTCATAAATATATCAAAGAATCCAGATGCATTCAAGGACAAAGCACATATCCATCAAGTATCATTTTTTGAGAGAAAAGGTGACAGAGAATGAAGTCAAGTTGGAGTATTTTTCTACCAAGGATCAGATTGTAGACATTTTTACCAAGCCTCTACCTAAGGATACTTTTGAGTATCTCAGAGAAAAGTTAGGGATTATCACCCCTCCTACTCTAAACGAAGATGCATAGTAGTGCATCAGTCCAGAGGTGCTTAGAGGTCTAGATTGATTCTTTTTAGGGCTACTTCTTAGATGGAGTAGTTAGACAGTTTAGAAGAGAGATTAGATTAGAGTAGAAGAGCGCAAGTATGTACCCTTTACTATTGATTTCAAAGGAGGAGAGAAGTCATGTGAAAAACTTAGAGTGCAGATGTGTAAAAGAAAGGGGCAGAATTTTGGAGAAAGAAAGAGTATAGGTGTGTAAAGAGAAAGGGGGAGAATCTTTTCTTGATGGCTGTTGCAGTTTTTCACATCATATGTTGCCATCAATGACAAAGGAGGAGATTGTTGCAAGTATGTACCTAATCGGTGTTGTCATTGATGTCAACATATCCTTGTTGTCATTGGTGTCAACTATATCTTATTCTATTACATGTTTATAAGACTTGTATGTTGAGGATATTGAGAAAATTAGCCTCTCTGGAAGGAACAAGTAAGTTACAGAGAAGTGCAGTACAGACAGCGAGTGGTATGCTGAAGAACAATATGGTAAACTGCTCCACATTTATTTTTGCTTGAAGATCATGATCTGTAGATTGGAAGTAACTTAGAGGTATGACTGAGGATGCTACATTGCGGGTTTGAGCCCTTTGCATGAAGATCTGAGTGAGTTGTGTTCACTAGAGTTAAACCTACTTTTCTGTAAGTTCAGTTGAGACAGGAAGAAAGTATTCTACTAAGCATTCCTTTGTAATAAAGTATTTTTCTCTATGGTTCTAGAAGGATGTTTGGGATGATGATAAGTGCCTACAGTTGCAATGGTTCAAGGTTTGGTGGTCTACAAGCTATCTTTCTTTTATGATAGTTAAAGACAGTAAAGTTCATTTGTTCCAGTTAAAAGATTCCTATGGATAAAGTGGTAAAGGTTGTACAATTGCTCCTGATGATTATAGCATGCTTTTGGATGTGTCCTAATCATGTTCCTATCTTGATATTGGTCTGTGTTAAGGATTTGAGATCGTGTTCAAAGATTGTTCCTAGATAGTGTAACGTGTAACTAGTTTTGGCCGACCTGGTTCATAAAAGTGATCTTGCAGAGTTCTCTAAAAGATTGTGGAAGTGTGTTGTGGTGTGAAAGATCATGTTTGAGTCCTAGCTAAGGAATGGCATGATCTGTATTTCATTTCCTTTGCATAATGTTGTAATAGGTCAGGACCTATTTTGTAAATGCTTGTAATGCCGACCTTGGAGATTGTTCCAATGGTTGACGATTGTGATGTCGACCTTGATGATCATTCCAAGGTTGATGAAGTGTATAAATATCTATAGTTGAGTCATAGAAAAGGTGTCCTTGAGTGAAAATGGACAAATATTAAGAAAGGTCTAAAAGGCTAAGTAGAGAAGAGGCAGAGGAGAGAAGAGGAAGAATAGAGCAAACAAAGAGAAGAGCAGAGGAATTATTATACTTCAATCATAGACATAAGAAGGTGTTGATCATGGTAGAGAGCTTGGTAGTGAGCTGCCAGTAGGGTTTAACAACCCTTATTGTAATCTTGCTAGGTTTATGGTTGAGGTAGTAAGCCTGCTACACCTAGTTTTTTTTCATGGCAGTAAGCCAATATGTTTAGGCCCATGGAGTGACCAAGCCTGTGATGAAAGTAGATTGTCATTGATGTCAAAAAGGTTTTGGTATTGATAGGAGTTGTTCATGTCATCAAGATTAGTGGATGTTCAAAGTCTTCATCATGGGGTTGCTCATGGTTTCATGATCATAGTTCAAGAGTTGTTTATTTCATGATGCTCATGGTTTCATTTCAGGATGCTTGATGGATTCCATATCTTGTTTATGTTTCTTGGTTCATTATTGTTTGTGTTGGTTCATTTTTTGAGAATCTTATTCAGTGGTGTTTGAAGGAATGATGATGTAGGAATAGTGCAATGCATATGTCTTGTTATGCAAGGTTGATTAACAAGATGTGTTTCATGTAGCCATATAGTTCACAGGTTGTCCACCAAAGCAGAGAGCAGAAAATAGATTTAAAGACTTGTTTGTGTTGATGGTTGAACATATTGATGAGTTGTTGATGACAGACACAGGTTGATGTCTTGCAGATGCATAGAAGGTATCATTTATGATTGACATCTTTGCAGGCTTATTTGTTCATTCATGTCATTATGGTGTTATGGTGTTCTTCATGTAGCAGTTGATTGTATACACTACATTGATTTCATTGATTACTCTCAGTTCTACTATCTCAGTTGGTATGATGACTTACTTGGCACAAGGTTGGTTGGTGTCACATTTGACATAGTCACATTTGTTTATACATAGTTGCTTATTCATCTTTGTGACAATGGTTGTTTCATGTTGTGAATGTTTCACTTCAGGTTGAGGTCAAAAAGGTGTTGTCAGAGAAATAATCATATGTTCATTGATTGACTTGCTTTGTTGAGGTGTTTCAGGTTCTTCGTGTGTTCACATGCCTTCATGGGTTCAAGTTGATAGGTTCAAAGCCATAATGAATACTGATGGTAATAATCAGGTGATAATGGGTTCACAGTCTTATGATTTCAGGATGCCTTCTCAATAGTCTTGTTTAAGATAAGAAGTTCAGTGGCAGAGGTTATGATACTCATGTTGAGGATTGCTCAGAGCTTTTTAGTGTTCTTCATGATATGTTCATAATGATGTTCTCTCACCCTTTCATAGTTCTTGATATAACAGGTGGTATATGCTATTGACAGTTGTATTGATACACATATGATGTCATGTTACTTCTCCTCAAAGAGTCTAGACTAAAAGATCAATATAAACCCTAAATGTCTAATCTACCTTAAAAATATAAAAGATTATCTAACATGTTGTCATGAGGTATTTGTACTTTTTGTTATAAAAGGATGTTGACCTGTTGTCACAGGTCAGTCACTTAAAAGTGACCTATTGAAGGGTGTGTCACTCATTTGATTCACCAGTCCCTTCCCTCATTCCCACCAATGGCACAAGTTTTTTTAATTTGAAATGGGCACCAAATTCTTTGTCAAAGGTTCTTTAAAAATTAAAAGGGCATGATTTATGCCTTGAGAATGTTTTAAGAAAATAAAATGGAGACCATCGAATGACTTTGAAGTGGGAAATTTATAGCCTTTTTGAAGACCCTTATTTATTACAGAGCTCACATATTTTAAGGAAAGCATGATTTTAAGGAAACTTGTTTTTTTTTTATGAAACGCATCCAATATTATAAAGATTCAAAAGTTTTTTTTGATGGGAAAGAGGTCAGTGAAGATTTTATGCCTTTTATATGGGGTTTTTGATATTTTTAAAAAGGCATAAAATGTGGAAGCTTTCATAGCAATTTTTTTAACTAATGTTTATTTTTAATATTTTTGATAGAAGAGGAGGGTGAGGGTAGAGAATATGAAGAGAACATTTTTCTCTTTAAGAAAATGTATTTTTTCAAGGGTTGATGAATTGAATTTTATTTTATGAGATTTTTAACTCATTTTTTTTCTAGAGAATTTTTGGAGTTTGATTAAGTTGATTGAAGTTTTTTCTATGATCTATTTTTTTTTAGAAGATGAAAAGATTTTTGCAGAGAGATGGAGAAGAAGATTGAAGGTTTTTTTAAGAATATTTTTTTCTTCATGGATGCAAAGAAGAATTTTTATGCAGGGGAAGATGAAATTTTAAAGGGCAGATTGGACAAAATTTATTTTGAAGAATATGGAATACAAAAATGAAGGAGATATTAGATGGAAGACGAATGCGAAGTGTTTTGAAAAAAAATTATATATTTTATTTTTGTAGGCTCCAGATTAAAAGATTTCTGATCTGATGTTTTGATGTGCTCTAAAGATTTAGTTATAGACTAATTGAATGATTGTATTAATTGGGAGAAGTATGTATTGTATTGGGTTAAGAGTTTTAATTGTTTATCTTGCAAAGATGTTGTTTGATTGAAAGAAGATTAATGTAATGGAGTTGTTTGCAGAGGTGACTTCAAGGATTTTGCAGAGATGTCTTATGTTACAGGGATAAATGTTTTTGCAAAGAATTTGAATTTTAAATGTGTTAATTTTTGTAGAGGTTAAAGATCAAAACTTTTGTAAAGAATTTGTTGTGAAAATGAAAGAGGGGATATAAGGTTTTTGAGATTGACTGAAACAAGCTAATCCCCTGATAAAATTTGTGAAAGGAAGCTAGGTGTGCGGAAATGCTTCCTACACTAATCTATTGAGGAGAGGACTATGCAAATCCAAATTTATCCTAACTATTACAGCAATATTAAACCATTAATATGAGATATTGCAACAAAACACAAGAGCCAGAAAGTAGACAGAAGAAGAGAGACAAAGATTTATGGTGGGGAAAACCCTTATCGGGTGAAAAACCCTACTTAGAAACCTACGCAATGTATTAACAAATCTGAAAGTTGTTTACAATACACTTGCAATGTAAGCTTCAATGGTCTTCGACACTCATGTCTGGAGTCAATCCGGTAGCATAATAGTACCTGTAAACTTGTGATAAAAAATCCATCTCCAAGCACCTGTATATATAGGAAATACAAGGCAATATTGGACCTTTCTTGAAATGGGCGTCCAACATGGCATCTTGGACCAAAACCCACATCTAAGAACACTTGGTCAACATTGTAGAATGTGTCTGACACTTGTCCACAACTCCCATCCCAAAGAGGTCACCTATTTCCAAAATGGGCTATGACAGATGCTCTTACGACACTTACAACCATCATAGAATCTGTCATAGTAGCTACAACTTACAGTTGTAAGAGAATCTATCATACACATGCTATAAATAGCATATTCTCTTACAACATGTCATATTCCACCTTGGGGTTCCCAAATATGCCTCATTCAAAGATGCTTCATGACACATGTCATCCCCTATCTTACAACCTTCTATTTCTGACTCTTACATGTCATAGATTCGTCATAGGAATCTATCATAACCATTTCAGTCAAACATTCCTTACACAACATAGAAGATGCTGACACATGGAAGAATATTCCTACCACTAAGTGGGATGCCTATCTCCTCATGTGAAGAAAAAACAACAAGTTGTCACAATCCATGTAAGATTGACACATCACCATGCCACATCCCAGAACATGACAATATGGAATTTTCAATTATTTACAACATAGGCAATTAAATAATAAATACAAACATTACAAATGCAGAGAATTACCAAGGTTGAGACACCTTAATTCCCAACATTCTCTGACTTGTCGAACACCTTGTAAGAGCCAATAGAAAAATAGGATTTAACTGCTATAGGCCGAGAGGCTGATAGACTTCGAACACCATCTTAACTTCTCCGTGCCCACTAGTTTCATCAATGCATCTGTAACATTCTTCAAAGTACCTACCTTCTCCAAATTTACCTTTCCATCCTCAACCATGTCTCTCACAAAGTGAAACTGAACATCAATGTGTTTGGTTCTAGCATGGAAAGTTGGATTCTTTGCAAGGCAAATTGCACTCTGACTGTCACAACTGATTGTGATCTGACCTGCATCAATACCAATATCAGAACATAATCTCTTAAGCCAAATGGCTTCATTATAAGCACGAGTTTCTGCCATGTACTCATCTTCTATCGTGGACAAAGCATCAATAGGTTGTCGCTTACTCATCCAACTAATAGCACCACCAAACAACTTGTAAACACATAAGCACTGGTGGATCTCCTACTGTCAATGTCACATACCTAATCTGAATCCACAAATCCATGACTATCAACAGAATGCGGAGGTCCTAAAACATTACTATGATAGCAAATGGAATACTCTGAAGTACCCCTCAAATATCAGAACACTCGCTTAACTGCATCCCAATGAACCCGTCCAGGATTAGCCATGAATCAAGTAAGGACTCCCACTGCTTGGGCAATGTCTAGTCTTGTGCAGACCGTAGCATACATCAAACTACCAACATCACTAGCATAAGGTACTCTGCTCATGTCCTCCACCTCACTAGGAGATTTTGGACAATCCTCAATAGACAACTTTATCCCCAAGGAAACGGGAACAAACAATGGTCTACAATCTACCATGCTGAATCTGTCCAATACAGTCTTCACATACTTACTCTGGCTTAACCAAAGTTTTCTGTTGGTTCTGTCTCTTCTGATTTCCATTCCTAGAATGTACTTGGCTGCCCCTAAATCTTTCATTTCAAACTAAGCTGACAACTAAGATTTAAAATTAGAAATTATATTCTTACCCTTCCCAATGAGCAACATATCATCAACATACAGTACAACAATGAGAATACGATCACCATCAAATTTATAATACACACAGTGATCCGATTTCGATCTCACAAATCTAATTGACAACACAAAGGCATCAAACTTCAAGTACCATCTCCTAGGGGATTGCTTCAAACCATACAAAGACTTCTTAAGTTTGCAAACCAAATTTTTGTTACCTTTCACCATGTAATGCTCTGGCTGTGACATGTAGATTTTTTCCTCCAAGTCACCATGAAGGAAATTTGTCTTCACATCCATCTATTGTACCTCCAAGTAATAAGTTGTTGCGAGTGACAACAGGAATCGAATGGATGTCATCTTTACAATGGGAAACAAGATCTCACCATAATCTATACCCTCCACTTGTGAATACCCATTTGCAACCAATCTGGCCTTATACTTCTCAACACTGCCATCTGCACCAATTTTGTTTTTGAACACCTATTTGCTTCCAATGGGTTTCCGTCTAGGAGGCAAAGGCACCAAGTCCCAAGTTTGATTCTTTTCCAAAGAAGTCATTCTTCCTCCATGGCCTCCTTCCAAGAACCTGCATCCTTCATATCCAAAGCAAAGCATAAGCACAACTAGAATCAAGCAATGTAAAACCAAACCTTTCAGGTTGCTTTCTTATCCATGTAGACCTCCTCAAAAGCTAAGGTTGAGGTTCAACTTCTTCATATAAGCTTTCAGAGCTGCTAGAGCTCTCCTCCTCATCAGGTCCAACATTATCTTTCTGTTCAGTCTTCTTAGGGGTAGTAGGAAACTGAACAACATCCTCTTTCTTTTCTTTTTCTTCTGGCTACAAAACAGTGGAAGAAGGTGTAAGTTCTCTGAAGATGACACTTCTGCTATACAACACCTTTTTAGCCACAGGGTCCCAAAGCTTGTATCCTTTCACACCAACACCATAGCTGATGAAGATACACTTAACAACTTTGTTCTCCAACTTTGACCACTTCTCCCTAGGCACATGTGCATATGTCTCACAACCAAAAACATGAAGATGCCTTATTGAAGGCTTTCTACCAGACCACATCTCCATGGGTGTCTTTCCAACAAGAACTGATGTAGGAGATCTATTTACCAGATAGCAAGCAGTGGCAATAGCTTCAGCCCAAAACTTTTGTTCTAGACCAACTCCACTAAGCATACTCCTAGCCTTCTCCATCAGTGTCCTGTTCATCCTCTCTGCATCTCCATTTTGCTGCGGGGTGTATGAAGTTATCTTATGCCTTTCAATCCCAAGTTCCTTGCAGTACTTATCAAAATCTGTAGAACAGAACTCACCACCATTGTCAGTTCTCAAACATTTATTCTTTTTACCAGTCTGATTTTCAGTAAAGGCTTTAAACTCCTTAAACTTGCTATAGACTTCAAATTTGCTTCTGAGAAAATAAATCCATGTCCTTCTACTGTAATCATCTATAAAAGATACAAAGTATACATATTTTGATAACGAAGGAACATTAACAGGACCAAACACATCAGAATGAATAAGGTCCAACACACCAGAAGACTTATGAGAACTCGAGTAAAACTGAACATGGTTTTGTTTTCCATAAATGCAATGTTCGTAAAAGTCAAACTCAAGATTACAATCATCTAACCCCTCTACAAGGTTCTTATTTTTTAGGGTACGTAGACCCTTCTCACCAATGTGGCCAAATATCTTATGCCATAACATTGTTTTTTCTATAGGAAGTTTAACTTCCAATGCACGATTACAACCATCAAGATTAGAAATAACAGATTTCTTCACTGCTCATTCAAATGGTGGGGATGAAGTGACTACTGCCCTCTTCCTTGATTCATAAGAACTATTGCATTGTGAAATGCATGCCTCCAGGTGAAATAGAGTACCTCTCCTAGTACCCTTAGCAAGCACCATAGATCCTCTAGTCATCTTGCATCCTTCTTTCAAAAAGACAACCTGCGCACCTACATCATTCAAACTACTTATAGAAAGCAAGTTCCGTGCTAAGCTTGGGATGTGCATAACCCCAGAGATCCCCTTCACTCGACCATCAGGGAATCAGATAGAGACTCTTCCATGACCAACAATATTCAGATGAGAGTCGTCACCCAGATACACCTTTCCACCATCGAACTCCTCATACTTAGTGAACCAGTCTCGATGCAAGGTCATGTGGAATGATGCACCAGAGTTGATTAGCCACACATCATCAGATGCATGGGTTGCCAGGGCTATGATGAAAGCATCACTATCATCTTGTGATTTGTTAGAATCTAAATCAAGAGATTTCTTCTTTTCCTTCTTCTCCTCTTTGTATTCCTTTCAGAAATGCCTGGTCTTGCCACAGTTCCAATAAAGAGCCTTGGATTTTCCATGAGATTTGTATCTCCCATGGGATTTAGATCTACCCTTCTCAGCTTTCTTGTTCTTCTTCTCCCCTTTCTCCTTGGGTCTTCCACAAACTGCAAGGTCCTCTTTAGCTACCTTAGAAGACTTTCTCCGCATCTCTTCAAACAACAATGAAGAAACCACGTCTTCCATTTTGAATGTGGATGTGGTGCTTCTAATTGCCATGACAAGATGATCCCATGAGTCCAGCAGAGAACAAAGCAGGGTCATACACCAATCCTCCTCCTCCATCTTTACACCAATAGATGTCAATTGTGCAACCAGCATGTTAAAGGCATTCATATGCTCATCCATGGATCCTTCGTCCTCCATTTGAAGAGAATACAACTTCTTTCTTAGAAAAAGTTTATTAACTAGGGATTTGGCTTGATACACATCCCCCAACTTCTTCCAACAGAGTTTTGCAGTAGTCTCCTCATAGACATTTAACAACACAGAATTGACAAGACTAAGTCTTATGAGACCCTTAGCCTTCTGATCCTTGAGATCCCAATCAGCTTGTGACATTGCAGCTGGTTTAGTTCTGTTCACACTATTCCAAAGGTCTCGGTCAACTAACATGTCTTCCATTTTGAGCTTCCACAGCTCGAAATTACTGCCATTGAACTTATCTACTTCAAACCTTCCTGATGTGCCTGCCATCTTCTTGCTACAATAAGACACAAAATGCTCTATACAGACTCCCACTCAACCTAAGATTAGCTCAAAAAACCCCTACCCTACAACTAGGAGCAAAGGTGATCAAGCTCTGATTCCAACTAAAAGGAAGCTAGGTGTGCGAAAATGCTTCTGACACTAATCTAATGAGGAGAGGACTATGCAAATTCAAATTTATCCTAACTATTATAGCAATGTTAAACTATTAACATGAGATATTGCAACAAAACACAAGATCCAGAAAGTAGATAGAAGAAGCGAGATAAAGATTTACGGTGGGGAAAACCCTTATCGGGTGAAAAACTGCACACTCAGAAACCTGCACAATGTATTAACAAATCTGAAAGTTGTTTACAATACACTTGCAATGCAAGCTTCAATGGTCTTCAACACTCATGTCTGGAGTCAATCTGGCAGCATAACAGTACCTATAAACCTATGATACAAACTCCATCTCCAAGCACCTGTATATATAGGAAATGCAAGGCAATATTGGACCTTTCTTGGAATGGGCATCCAACATGGCATCTTGGACCAAATCCCATGCCTAGGAACACCTGGTCAAAATTGTAGAATGTGTTTGACACTTGTCCATAGCTCCCATACCAAAGAGGTTACCTATTTCCAAAATGGGCTATGATAGATGATCTTACGACACTTACGACCATCATAGAATCTGTTATAGTGATTACAACTTACAGCTGTAAGAGAATCTATCATACACATACTATAAATAGCATATCCTCTTACAACATGTCATATTCCACCTTGGGGTGCCCAAATATGCCTCATTCAAAGATGCTTCATGACACATGTCATCTCCTGTCTTACAACCTTCTATTTCTGACTCTTACATGTCATAGATTCATCATAGGAATCTATCATAACTATTTCGGTCAAACATTCCTTACACAACATAGAAGATGCTGACACATGGCAGAATATTCCTACCACTAAGTAGGATGCCTATCTCCTCATTTGAGGACCAAATAACAAGTTGTCACAATCCATGTAGGATTGACACATCACCATGCCACATCCCACAACATGACAATATGGAATTTTCAATTATTTACAACATAGGCAATTAAATAATAAATACAAACATTACAAATGCAGAGAATTACCAAGGTTGAGACACCTTAATTCCCAACAATTTGTATATGGATTTAAAATGTTTGTGTAAATGTTAGTGAGACTATGCCAGTGAGGCTATCACAAGTTAATAAGACTACACAAGTGAGGCAATCACAAGTCAGTGAGACTTTGTAAAGTTGAAGATTTCATACTTAAGCTAGTGATGCATTTTGAGTGGTTTTTCTACCCTAGGAGGGTTTTCCACTCTATAATTTTCTTGTGTCATATTCTCATGTCTTAATGTCTTCCATAGCTTCATTTACCATATGTGATTGATCTTTTGATTAATTGTTCAAGTAATTAGTTCAAATTGATAAACCTCATTGTCAATTTTGAAAAGTTGTAAAAATTGTGTTTTTACACAACACTGATTCACCCCCCCTCTTAGTGTTGTCCTGGACTCCAACAAGTGGTATCAGAGCCATGTTCCCTTAAGAAGCTTAATCATCTTGGGTAGGCCCTATGAGTAGAGTACCATGGGTAAGTGCAAAAGAAATAGAGAAAAGAAGATTGTCAAGTGTCAGACTGGTCAAAAGTCTCCATGTTTATTAAATTCAAAAGTTGATATAGAACCTGTTGATAGAAATGTTCCAAAAGTTGAGTCAATTATTATATTAGAAGAAAAGATTTTAGAAGCTTCTTTGTTTGATGGTTCAGATTTTTTAGTTTGGTGTATGAGAATGCAAGTATATTTATCCTCTTTAGTATATGATGTTTTGATGTCAGCTGAGAATGGGTATTGTGTTACTGTAAATAATAAAGAAGCTCTTGAATGTAATCATATTGCAAAGAAGGCCATATTATCTGCTCTATCTAATTATATTTCTTGTAAAGTTATGCACTGTGTAATAACTCAGATGTGTGGAAGGAGTTGATAAAAAATTATCAAGGTGATACACCTGAAGAAGAAGACAACTCATTCTCTAAAGAAAGTGACCATGAAAGAAGAAAATCACATGAAGAATTTGAGGCCCAATCAGATTCAGAAGAAGATTATCATTAGGGGTATGATGAACAAGAATTTGAAATTGACATAGAAGGAGAACTTATATGTGCTATGAGTGAACTCAAGAAATATAAAAAGGAGAATCACATATTAGAGTTGCAGCTACAATAACAAAAAGACTTTAAAAACAAAGCTCTTTCAGACCTTGAAGAATCTAGAAACCTGATTATAGATTTGAGGAATCAAGCGGGTGAATCAAACAAATTGATTATCAAGTTAAAGACATAGGTTGAGGAAACTAAGAGGATAGGTTGTGAAACAAAGTCTGAGTTGGAAGCTAAAACAATTGAATATCAAAATCTTGAAGGAGAAATAACTTCTTTAAGAAACAATCTTGAGAATGTTAGGAAGCAATTGGAAAAGAAACTGAAGTTTGAAGAAAGCACAAGAAAGTTACAGGTGATGCTTGGTAAACAAAAACTATGTGGAGACACTACTGGATGTGGTTATGAAGAAGGAGAGTGTTCCAAAGTCAGGGAGACACCTAGAAATAAAATTGAGTTATCATACTGTTGCCCCTGAAGACAAAATGCACAATCAAAGAAGAAAATTCAGAAGAATTACACCTACAAGACAAGCAATATGTACAGGTATAATTATTCATTTAATGGATATTCTTACACCTATAATCAATTTGGACACAAATCAGTAAATTATAGAAGATATCAATTTGCCTCAATAGGGAATACTAATGTTGTGTGTTTCAAGTGTAATTTTTTGGGTCACAAAGCATATAGTTGCTGAATGTTTGGAAGAATTGTATCACGTGATTTGAAAGGTTGGAAAAAGAACAAGGTTGAAAAGATTTGGATGAAGAAACATGAATAGAAGAAAGAACCTATAAAAGTTTGGAAGTAGAAAGAAAGTAAAGAGAAGTCAAATTCTAATCTTGTGCATCCTACACAACTCACTTCATCAGTTGTATAACATATGGCATGAAGTTAGGGGGAGTTGTCCATGGTCTATCAATTATCCTCAAAAAGTTTCAGGAAGGAGGTCATTTAAATGGTGATCTTGTCATGTTGATTCTTGTTAGTCTTATGAAATGAAATTTATGATGGAATTGATAACTATGTTGTTATTCAGTATGTCAATGATACAGGTGATCATTGGCTCATTATGCATTCAAGATATTGAAAAGATGATTCAGGAGTTCAATGCATAAAGATGTTGATGCTTACAAAGGTTGAGTTGTCTTGATATTGCAGTCCAAAGTGTTATTTATATGTGTTGATGCAGGAAGAACTTGTTGATGTAGTTGGTTTGTTGATATGCAAACTTGATGGGCTGATTTGAATAATGATTGTCTGGATCTTGGGTATTCTCAAGAAGTTCTCTTCAGATGTTAGCATATATTGGTTGAGGAAGTTGGAAATGAAATAAGTTAATTCATTTGTTTTTTGCAAAGGTATTCATAATGGTTATGTTTATATCAGATTTGACATGGTGTTGTAAAAAGTGTCATATGCAGGATGATCTTCATCAAGAAAGCCTTCATTCATTTCAAAAGTCTTCATTTTTTTTAATATCAAGAAGTGTGTGCAAAAGAAGATTGGTTGCAAATTATTGTAGGATGATTGTCTATCTTGTAGTTATTATCAGGGAAGTCTTGTCAAGAACACCTCTTGTGTGGTCATCATATGTTGTGAATTGTGTGTTGAGTGAATGGTGTGATGAGTATCCTTGCATGATGTTCAAAATCATATATCTGAATCATCTAAATCCTAAGAGCTATATTTATGCCATCATTCTTTATGCTTTGGGAGTTATTGGATGATTGAAGAAGAATTGTTTTGTGGGAAGTTTGTTTTTCAATCACATCTGATGTCATCAGGAATATGTCAGTCTTCATCTTCATAAGTGGTATTGTAACAAGGAGTGGCATTGTGACTCAGAATGTAATTTTCAGATGTTTGTTTCATGGCTACTTATTGCTCTCAAGTTGAAATGTTGTTCAAGATGTAGATGTGCAAGGACAGTGCTTTCAAAATAAGTTTTCGACAACAAATTGTAAATGTGATTAGTGCCTTAAATTTTTAGAGGCTAGAAGTATCAATGATCTACATAAGTGGTATTTCAATTCTTGGTTGGTATGAAAGATAACAAGGTTAGTCATAGTGCTTGTGATCCAAGAAATAAGTTAGCATTTGGTTGATATCAATATAATTTTCTAGTCTCATGCTAATGTTGTTTATGAGTTATTCTTCACAGGGAGAGACAATAGCATTTGTCATCAAATGTCAAAAATGGGAAGAAAGAAAAATGTATCAGGTAGTTTTGCCATCAATGACAAAGGGGGAGATTGATGAAAGTAGATTGTCATTGATGTCAAAAAGGTGTTGGTATTGATAGGAGCTGTTCATGTCATCAGGATCAGTGGATGTTCAAAGTCTTCATCATGGGATTTCCCATGGTTTCATGATCATAGTTCAAGAGTTGTTTATTTCATGATGCTCATGGTTTCATTTCAGGATGCTTGATGGAGTTCATATCTTGTTTATCTTTCTTGGTTCATTCTTGTTTGTGTTGGTTCATTTTTTGTGAATCCTATGTAGTGGTGTTTGAAGGAATGATGATGTAGGAATAATGCAATGCATATGTCTTGTTATGCATGGTTGATTAACAAGGTGTGTTTCATGTAGCCATATTGTTCAAAAGTTGTCCACCAAAGAAGAGAGCAGAAAATAGATTCGAAGACTTGTTTGTGTTGATGGTTGAACATATTGATGAGTTGTTGATAAAATATATAGCTTGATGTCTTGTAGATGTATAGAAGGTATCATTTATGATTGATAGATTTGTAAGGCTTATTTGTTCATTCATGTCATTATGGTGTTATGGTGTTCTTCATGTAGCAGTTGATTGTATACACTACATTGATTTCATTGATTACTCTCAGTTCTATTATCTCAATTGGTATGATGACTTACTTGGCACAAGGTTGGTTGGAGTCACATTTGACACAGTCACAATCATTTATACACAGTTGCTTATTTATCTTTGTGACAATGGTTTTTTTATGTTGTGAATGTTTTACTTCAGGTTGAGGTCAAAAAGGTGTTAGAGAAATATTCACATGTTCATTGATTGACTTGCTTCGTTGAGCTGTTTCAGGTTCTTCATGTGTTCACATGCCTTCATGGGTTCAAGTTGATAGGTTCAAAGCCATAATGAATAGTGATTGTAATAATCAGGTGATAATGGGTTCACAGTATTATGATTTTAGGATGCCTTCTCAATAGTCTTGTTTAAGATAAGAAGTTCAGTGGTAGAGGTTATGATACTCAAGTTGAGGATTGCTTAGAGTTGTTTAGTGTTCTTCATGATATGTTTAAAATGAAGTTATCTCACCCTTTCATAGTTCTTGATATAATAGGTGGTATATGCTCTTGACAGTTGTATTGATAAACATATGATGTCATGTTGCTTCTCCTCAAAGAGTCTAGACTAAAAGATCATTATAAACCCTAAATGTCTAATTCCACCTTAAAAATCTAAAAGATTATCTAACTTGTTGTCATGAGGTATTTGCACTTTTTTTTTTATAAAAGGATGTTGACTTGTTGTCATAGGTCAGTCACTTAAAAGTGACTTGTTGAAGGGTATGCCACTCGTTTGATTCATCGGTCCCTTCCATCTTTCCCATCGATGGCACAATTTTTTTTTAATTTGAAATGGGCCAATTTCTTTATCAAAGGTTCTTTAAAAGTTAAAAGGGCATGATTTATTCCTTGAGCATGTTTTAAGGAAATAAAATGGAGACCATCGAATTAGTTTGAAATGGGAAATTTATAGCCTTTTTTAAGACCCTTATTTATTGGGGAGCTCACATATTTTAACGAAAGCATGATTTTAAGGAAACTTGTTTTTTTATGAAAAGCATCCAATATTATAAAGATTCAAAAGTTTTTTTTGATGGGAAAGAGGTTAGCGAAGATTGTATGCCTTTTTATAAGGAGTCTTTGATTTTTTTTTAAAAGGCATAGAATGTGGAAGCTTTTATAGCAATTTTTTTAAGGAAAGTTTTTTTTTAATCTTTTTGAAAGAAGAGGATGAGTGCAGAGAATATGAAGAGAACATATTTTTGTTTAAGAAAATGATTTTTTTTTCTAGGGGATGATGAATTGAATTTTATTTTGTGAGATTTTTAACTCTTTTTTTTTGCAGAGAGATTTTGGAGTTTGATAAAATTGATTGAAGTTTTTTTTATGATCTAATTTTTTTTTGAGAAGATGCAAAGATTTTCGTAGAGAGAAGGAGAAGAAGATTGAAGGTTTTTTGAAAAATATTTTTTTTCTTCATGGATGCAAAGGAGATTTTTTATGCAGGGGAAGATAAAATTTTAAAGGGCAGACTGGACAAAATTTATTTTGAAGAATATGGAATACAAAAATAAAGGAGATATTAGATGGAAGAGGAATGTGAAGGGTTTTGAAGAAAATTTATATATTTTATTTTTGCAGGTTCTAGATTAAAAGATTTTTGATCTGATTTTTTTATGTGCTCCAAAGATTTATTTATAGACTAATTGAAGGATTGTATTGATTGGGAGAAGTATGTATTGTATTGGGTGAAGAGTTTTAATTATTTATCTTGCAGAGATGTTGTTTGATTAAAAGAAGATTAATGAAATGGAGTTGTTTGTAGAGGTGACATCAAGGATTTTGAAGAGAATTTGAATTTGTAATGTGTTATTTTTTGCAGAGGTTGAAGATCAAAACTTTTGTAAAGAATTTGTTGTGAAAATGGAAGAGGAGATATAAGGTTTTTGAGCTTAATTGAAACAGGGTAATCCCTTGATGAAATTTGTATATGGACCCAAATTGTTTGTGTAAATGTTAGTGAGACTATGCCAGTGAGGCTATCACAAGTCAGTGAGACTATGCTAGTGAGGCAATCACAAGTCAGTGAGACTTTGTAAAGTTGAAGATTTCATACTTAATTCAGTGTAATTTTCTTGTGTCATATTCTCATGCCATAATGTCTTCCATAGTTTCATATACCATATGTGATTTATGTGACTAATCTTTTGATTAATTGTTCAAGTCATTAGTTCAAATTGATAAACCTCATTGTCAATTTTAAAAAGTTGTAAAAATTGTGTTTTTACACAACACTGATTCACCCCCTGCCTCTCAATGTTGTCCTAGCCTCCAATAGCTAGAACATCATTATTTCAAGATTGCAATATATTATGAGAGCTAATCCTCTCTACGGTTTTTCCCCACCTTGGGGTTTTCCACGTAAAATTTGGTGTCCCTTATGTTTGATGTTGTATCTATGTTTAAGTTTCTAATTTCATGCACTCATTGTTATATCATAATAATTGTGGATAAGTGATGAATGTTTGATTGCAGAAAGTGATTAAGTTTTTGGGACAACTGATTCACCCCCCCTCTCAGTTGTTTGATGCATTTCAACAATATCATCTCCAAGCTCAAGAAATCCTCCGCATTGGCCAAAAGAGGTTACAAACTCCAAAGAAGGATGTACTATGTAGAAGCAAAAATGTCAGCCTTAAACATCTGGTAATGCTCTACAAATGCATGAAACTTTGTGTGGACCTCAAGGAAGGTCTATCTGATCCTTATGTGCCTTGTAATACATTTCATTTGGCTTGACTAGTCACGAAAGTGCTCCACAAACCTTCTCCTGCAATTGACTATCTGAATGCTATGCTTTGTGAAAGCTGATGATCTTCTGATAGTGATAACTTTTAGTAGACAAGTTCAAATGACCTAAAATTTGGATATGATTTAAATGATGATATGTAGATACGAATTCCTACTCCATGAGCTCTAATATGATGATGCAGAAAAATATGGTATAAAATGCTGAAACTGCAACTAACTGAACTAAACTAAAAATGAAAGAAAAGAAAGAATGCAAATGTTTTTGAATGACATAAGATCGCTCTGCAACCTGGGATATTCTTGCATCATAGAGGCATTGATACACTCATTGAGGTAGTTAATTAGAAAGTTTTTCATGGATTTTGACATGAACAAACTCATGAAGATAGGGATCTGAGAATTCTCAACCATGAAACAAGAAATGAACAAATCAGTAGCCCACTTTGTTACTCGATGGAATCAAGGATTCTATTCATCAACTAGTGCTCCGAACATTGATCATCACATATTATTCAATTTTTTATTGCACACCTTGAACAAGGATATGAGAGAATACATTCAAACTTTACCTTACAAGTCATATGAAGAGGCCTTGTAGACTACTTTAAGGATCAGTGAAGAAGCCATTGATAGTGGCTTAAGAACTTATGACACCAATGGACAAATTAAAGTCTTAATAGGAGCAAAGAAGGATTCCTCAAACATCTCAATAGATAAGAATATAAATGTCATAAGAGTACTCCAAATAACAATAAATGGTGTCAAAAAGGAAATCAAGGACCAAGTCATTTTTCTTATGATCCTGACACATATTGCTGATTCCATGGAACAAAAGGTCATGACACAAAAACCTACTATGGGTACAACAAAGCTATCTCAAAACTTACCCCAGAACAACAATAGAATTTCCTTACTCTCCTACAATCCCAAAGAAAGGAGAAAGATCCATAAGACAGAAAGGGGAATAATGACCTAAGCAATTCCAATCATGTGGAACTAAACTAGGAGGTGTTTCTGATCCAAGAAGAGGAACAAGCTAACCAAATGGAAAATTTATTCTCACAAGTGATAGATCTATTAAAGGGATCTCCTTCACACCTAAAAACATTCTTGCAAGTATTAGAAGTAGGATACTCAACACAAGAGGATATATGACAGTCATGACATTCAAACAATTTGGAAGATTAGGCTACCGCTCACTCTAATGTCTAAAATAGTTCCCACATACTTCTATGTTATCAACAAAGAAAGAAATTACAATATGATCCTCAGAACACCTTGGATTCACACAATGAAGGTTGTGGCCTCCACATTGTTTTGAGAAATTCATTTCATCACTTAGGATAAAATCACATTGTCAAAGTAGATCCTGATCCTTTCAGTGTTTATAAGGAGAAAGAGGAAAAGGACAAAAATTTAAACACATAGGAGCAAAAAAGAAGAAACTCAAAGTCCTAGGAAAAATACAAGTACTCTAAACATATCTTATGAAAACATGGATGACCTCAAAGAATTCCCCTTTGATCCCCACACCACCAAGTATTATGCTATGTTTGGTTTAGTAGTCATCCCTTGCATAGATGAATATGACATCAAGAATTTTTCAATTGGAACAATAGAAATCATCAAAGAAGGGGAAGAAAAAGAGGAAAAGAGAAAATCAACTTACGAATTCAAAGAAACATCCCAATCACAAAACATTCAAGACTTATGGACTCTCCTTTTTGATGGAGTTTATTGTAAAATGGGGCCAGGGACAGGAATAATCCTCACCTCACTAGAAGTGAAGGTTCTTCCTTTTACATTTAATTGGATTTCTTCTGCACAACTAGCATTGTTGAGTACGAAGCCTTATCCCTAGGAGTCATGTTACTAACCATGAGGATGGGAATCAAGAAAGTTTCCACTTTTGGAGACTCCCAGCTAGTAATAAACCAAGTCATGGAAAATTATAGAATAAAATCAAAATGACTACGACCATACAAATAAAATACTAGGAAATTGGTTCAATTCTTTGACTTATTTTCCATAAAAGCCATGCCCTAGGAAGAGAACCAAGTCGCTGACTCGATGGCCATGTCAGCTGCCCTATTTTCACCATAGGCTTAGCTCTAGAATTTAGAATTCATCATGTCAATCCATGGAGAACCATTATTGGAAAGTGAAAGGATACCAAGCATTTTAAACTATGTTGTAAATCAAACAGAGAAATTAACTTGATACTATGTTGAGAATGATGAAGCCATCTTAGAGTATCTACATGCCTATGATGGGTTTCCAAGAGTGTACCTGAAGAAAGGATACATGCTCCTTAGGAATCACCCCGATGACTATTTTGGAAGTGAAAAAGAAGTCCTCCTGTAACATACAGCCCTGGTATATGTCAGCTCTATATGTGTTTTTTTGTGTTTTTGATGTTTTTCAGTTTAGGTTTTCATTGCATGTTTTTGCATGTGGGATTTTTACAACATTGACATAGGAAATGCAACATATATGGAAAACCCCAAAAAACAAGAATAGATATCAAGAAAATAACACTGACCTAGATTGTATTTAGCCAAGATATGAATTATAAGTACATACCCAAATGGAGATTTACAACTTTGTCCAGATGTTGTAGCCGGACCAGTAATATGACACCATAAAAAAGCTCACAACTCCAAGAAATGAAGAGGAATGATATTACAATGAACAAAAACAAGGAATATTTATCTAGACTCCAAGATTTGGAGAGATAAATGCCACCTATCACTGAGAAATGACAAGCTTCAAAGACCCACGTCCATGGCTGATGTGTACAACCTCCCTAGTAGCAAATATCCACAACAAACTCACTGAAATCAACTTCTATTACATATGTTTTCCATCAACAACTCTCATTCCTTCATGGTGACCACCAATAGATAGAAATGCCTCCAAGAAACTCACAAATCGATGCACAATAGGGAGTACGACCTCAAGCAAATGTATAGCATGTTGAAAGGATGTTACGACTAGCAATAGCTAAAGATATTAGTCAACAATCTGCCCCAAAATTGTTCAAAACTACTCAAACAATTTGTCCTCAAATCTGCATATCAAATCTTTGTCAAAAGTTATTCATATCATCTCCAAACTTCTCCTGAATACCTCCAATGAATGTGCAAATGAAACCCCTGGATGAAGCCTCCAATAACCTCTCCTGATACGATCTTCCATGCATGGGGAAAGGGATCAATGAAGGGGTTTTCATCCCAACACTGTCACAAATCAAACCCTATAGCCAAGCACAATATTCCAAAGCACAAAACTCACAAGTGAGCAAAAATCTAATATTCACCATCATCTCAATGAGGTTCTTTTTGGTCCTTTTGTATGCCTCCTTTCACAATGCCCAAGAGGGATTTCTTTTTATTATTTTAATTTATAACTTAAAATCTCCTGATGTCCCCTTGTACATTAGGCGCCCATCTTCAGATAGTCATGTCACTTTTAGTTACAACTTTATTTTATAAAGTGAGATTATTTTATAACTTAAATTTATATTGGTCTCATAAAGTAACATAAGTTAAATATTTAATTAAACTTATATTTTATTGAATGGAGCTTCTAAACATATCAAGACCATGAATATTGTGCAAAGGACCTTCACAACTGCCCTGCTAAGAATAGTAATTGCTTGGCTCATGACTTACGATAAATAGTAAGTCTCTAGAATGACTTCCTAAACACCTCCATTAGCCTACAAAAGTTGAATTATAGGCTAACCCTTGTCCACTAGTGCAATGAGCTAGATGGGGAACATTATAGTCTGCCCTTCCCAAGATTACTTGTCCTCAAGCAACCTCAACTCAGGATGTTGCAATATCTGCTCACTCTCCCAAGTAGTATCCTCCATTGGTAAATTTTTCCACTTGACCAAGTACTCTCTGATAACCCATTTCCTCAGGTGTCTCTCCTAGGTGTAAATGATAGATTCAGGTCCTAGGATCAACTTCCCCTCATCATCCAATGGTGGAATCTTAGTTGAAGGAATTATGTTGTGGCCAATAGCTTTCTTCAACCTGAAAACATGGAATACATTGTGCACCCTACTATCTAATGGTAACTCAAGCTTATATGCCACTTCACCCACTCTTCTAATAATCTTCAATGGACCATAAAATCTGGGTTTCAATTTCTCTGCTCCACTCTTCTTGAGAGTGGACTGCTTATAGGGTTGGAGCATCAAAGAAACCATGTCTCCAACTTTAAAACTCCTCTCCACTTAGTTCTGATCAGCATACAACTTCTACTAATTCTATGCCTGTTGTATATTCTCCTTAAGTTCCCTTAGAATATATTGGTTGTCATACAAAAGATCCTTTGCCTTAGGCACCTGACTATCACCAAGCAAGAGATCTATAAAGCATGGGGTATCATAACCATGTAGTTCCTTGAAGGGAGTCATTTGAATAGACATATGATGTGTAGTATTGTAATAGTACTCCCCTAGGTGTAACCATTTGATCCAAGCTTTCTGCTGCCCCAATACATAATTGCGTAGGTACCCCTCTAACCATTTGTTCACCACCTCTATTTAGCCATCTGTCTACAGGTGGTAACTAGTACTAGGAGTCAACTCAGTACCACAAAGTCTGAATAAATCCTACCAAAATATACTTAGGAACTTGTTGTCCCTGTCACTGACTATGCTTTTGGGTACCCCGTGTAACCTAAATATCTCCCTTAAGAACAAATCAGCCACCTGAGTAGTTGTGGAGGTTGTTGGAATGGCGAAGAAGTGTTCAAATTTGGTGAGTCTATCAATCACCACATAAATATAGTCCTTCCCCTGCACTTTAGGCAATCCTATAATGAAGTCCATGAAGATACATTCCCACTTTTGATTTGGGAATTGACAATGGCTATAATAAACCTACTAGAAAGGTATGCTCATGCTTATTTTACTAGCAAATGGGACACTCATGAACATACTTCTGTACTTCCTCCTTTAGTCCTTTCCATGTGAACCTCTCCTAAATCCATTTGTATGTCTTGAAGAATCCACGATGGCCAGCCACTGGTGTATCATGGAAATTTTTTATTCCCTTATGTTTGAACTATGAATTAGGTACCAAGAATATTCTATCCTTATTTATAATCAAGTCATTCACCACATAATATCTCTCATCCTTATTAGTACCCTCAATGAATCCTGCTGCCCAAGAGTCCTTGGCATACTCTGCTATAATCATCTCTTTACAATCAACAGAGATGTCCACATCTAAGCACAAGTGAGGTCGACGTGATAAGGCATCTGCAACTATGTTCCTCTTTCCCTTGACATACTTGATGTCAAAATCATATGCCTATAACCTGCTCACCCACTTTTATTATCTATCATTCAGGTCCTTCTGGTTCATAAAATATTTGATGCTATTATGATCAGTCTTGATTATAAATTTTCTCCCAACTAAATAAGGCCTAAATTTGGCCAATGCATGCATGATAGCCAGCATTTCTTAGTCATACACCGAGTAGCTCCTCTCTACACCCCAAATTTTTCTTCTTTCAAAGGCTATTGGGTGCTTCTCCTACATGAGTACTGCTCCAATCCCCTCTCCAGAAGCATCACACTGTAACTCAAATGGTTTACTGAAGTCTAGGATTGCTAGCACTGGGCATGTAGACATCAAGTGCTTGAACCTATTAAAGCACTACTGGGTTGTGTCACTCCACTCAATGGCTCCCTTCTTCGCCAAGTCAGTTAAAGGTGCTTCTATCTATGAGTAACCCTTCACAAACCATCTATAGAAACCACAAAGTCTAAAGAAACCCTTAAGCTGTGTGAGGTTCGTGGGTGGAGGCTAGTCAAAAATTGCCTTTATCTTCTCTGGATCCACTTTGACCCCATCTACACTAATAATATGTCCAAAGTAAAGAAACTCTATCATGCCAAAATCACATTTGGATTCCTTGGCATAAAGTGACTTACTCTCTAGAATGCTCAATACCTCCTCAAGGTGTCTCATGTGGTCCTCCCAAGTCCTTCTGAAAATCAATATGTCATCAAAAGAAATCAAAACAAATTTCCTGAGCTACTATCTAAATATCTAATTCATACAACTCTGGAAAGTCGTAGGTGCATTGGTTAAACCAAAAGGCATCACTAGAAAGTTGAAGTGACCATAATGACACCTAAAGCCTATCTTTTCTATATCCTCAGCCCTCATGTGAATCTGATGGTATCCAAATCTCAAATCAATTTTAGAAAAATAATAGGCACCATGTAGCTCGTCTATCAGCTCATCTATCCTCAGAATAAGATACATATTCTTAATAGTCTTCTTGTTTAATGCCCTATAGTCGATACACATCCTAATTGTCTCATCCTTATTTTTGACAAGAACAACTACAGAAGCAAATGGGCTCTTACTGGGCTGAATGTGTCCCATCTCTAGTAGCTCCTTAATCATTTTCTTAATTTCATCCTTTAGCCTCTTCAGATGATGGTAAGGAGTGATTATGATGGGATTGGTCCCATCCTCTAGCTCAATAACATGTTTTATGCCTCTATCAGGAGGCACTCCCGGTGGTATATCTCCAAACACTTTATTGTGCTTGGATTAAAGCTTTTGAATATTAGTATGATAGCTACCCTTCTACCATGGTGGGGACTCTGGCATAATAAGGCACTCTGTTACCCACTCTACCTAGTCATGTATCAATCTCCATCCTCTCCAGTGATACCACCTGAGGTCCACCATCTGATATGCCTCTCAAGCATAGTTTCTTCCCATTTAATTCAAATCTCATCTCCATCTTTTTCACATTCATGGTGAACTCCTTAATCTGGCTCATCCAATGCATGCCAAGTACAACATTTGTATCCCTGATGCCAACAACATAGAAGTCATCTACTAACTCATACTCGCTCATGATAATCTTCAATCCTGATATCCTCTTGTTGCATTGCATTTTGAATCTATTAGCTACCATCACCTTGAAGTCTTCAAATTCCTTTGTTTTCAACCCCCTTGGAGCTACTAACCCCTCATCAATAAAGTTATGTGTAGCTCCTATATCAATGAGGGTAATAATGCATTGTCCATTGAGTACACCATGCAGCCTAAAAGAGCTAACCTTCTGGAAACTAGATAGCTGGGTAATAGTACCACCACTACTAGTACTATATTGTGAGGCTCTCTCATCTCCACTATCCCAATGGTCTGAAGGCTGATCTAAGTCTGAATCAGATGCCTCTGACTGGGTCTCCTCAGCTAAATAATACTCGATCAACTGGGCCTTAGCCTTGTGTGAACGCTTATGTGAGGGATCCCATGGTTCTTTGCAATGGAAGCAAAGTTTCTTCCTCCTATACTCATTGAGTTGATCATCTGTCAACCTATTGGATCTATTTTCATGCTGCTCAAAATCTCTTTGGAAGCATCTCTTCTCCTTCTCCTTATCCCTCATGTGTGGAAATCCTTTAGTCTAAAATTTGCTCCTCCACACTGATGACTCCATATCTTGGGCTTTCTTCATGGCCTGTTGGAGTGAAGCTAGATCAAATCCCTTAACCCAACCATGAAGTGGGTCCAACAAACCATCAATGAAAAGAATAACCAGTCTATGCTCAAAAATATCTGGGACCATAACAGATAGGTCTTGGAACTCAGAAATGTAGGTGTCTACTAATCCACTCTACCTTAGTTGCGCCAACTTCTTAAACTATAATTCTAGGTCCTTCTTATCAAACTTATCGATCAACCTAGTTGTGAACTCCACGTATGAAGCAATCTGATCGTGACCCAGTGTGATCTTCCCATTGCTCCACCACTTTTGTGTCACCCCCTCAAAATGCAATGATGCATAAGTAATGGCATCCCCTTTAGGCATGGGACTAATCTGCAAGTAGCTATCCAATTTCTAGACCCAAGCTCTCATGGTGGTTCTACTTGACCCATCAAGGTAGGGAAGTGTCATTTTGCTCACTTTCTTCTACAACTCCTGGTTCTGAGGTCTACCTCCCCTGTGAGGTATGTTCTTTATCCTAATGTCATAATACTCTGCAAATGTCATCTTGGCCCTGAACTCTACACTAGAAGATCTCCAATCCCTCAGAATCTCCTCTTGAAACTCAGCCTATGTGGGATCCTGTTCAGGAACTTGGTTCTTGGGAGCAAATGTAGGGATACCAGGTCTGTCACCTACTATAAACTATGAAGCCCTCATGTGAGTAACTGAGGTCTCATCCTCATCATCTCTGAACCCGTGTCTGTCATCCTAGTTCTTGTCCCCATTATTCCTATAGGTTTTGTAACTGGAGGTAGTTCACCTGAAAAAGGGTTTGTTCTCAAAACTTCAAAACCTTCCTCACTATACAATACTGGGGTTCCCCCTCAGTAGCTACAACCTATGTCTCAGACTCAAATGGATCAATCTATGGTACTTCTTCCTATATTCTCCTTGGGTTTCGTGTTCCTGGTCTTGGTCTAAAGTTATATCTATCTCTAGGATGGATGTCTCATTTTCAACGTTTGCATACCATATTTAACCTCACATGATGGCAAGATTTTTTTCTCTGATACACCTGTAACATACACCCCTGGTATATATCGACTCTATATGTTATTTTTTTGTTTTTTTGATGTTTTTGAGTTTAGGTTTCCATTGTATGTTTTTGCATGTGTGATTTTTGCAACATTGACATAGGAAATGCAACATATATGGAAAACCCAGAAAAACTATAATAGATATCAAGAAAATAACACTGACCCAAATTGTATTTAGCCAAGATATGAATTATAAGTACATACCCAGATGGAGCTTTACAACTTCATCTAGATGTTGTAGCTAGACCAACAATATGATACCAGAGAAAAGCTCAAAACTCCAAGAAATGAAGAGGAATGATATTACAATGAACAACAAGGAATATTTCTCTAGGCGCCAATATTTGGAGAGATAAATGCAACCTGTCATTAAGAAATGACAAGATTCAAAGACCCACGTCCATGAATGATGTGTACGATCTCCCTAGAAGCAAATATCCATAGAAAACTCACTGAAATCAACTTCTATTACATCTGTTTTCCATTAGCAACTCTCATTCCTTCATGGCAACCACCAACAGATAGAAATGCCTCTAACAAACTCACAAATCGATGCACAATAGGGAGTACGGCCTCAAGCAAATGTACGACATTCTAAAAGGATGGTATGACCAACAATAACTAAAGATATCAGTCACCAATCTACCCCAAAATTGCTCAAAATTGCTTAGATAATCTGTCCTCAAATCTGCATATCAAATCTTTGTCAAAAGTTATTCATATCAACTCCAAACTTCTCCTAAATACCTCCAATGAATATGAAAATGAGACCCCTGGATGAAGCCTCCAATACCCTCTCCTGATATGATCTTCCACACACGAGGAAATGGATCCTGAGTGTAGGATCATCATGGGACAAATACTACCCCTAAGTGGCAATGTAAATATGAAAAATAGACTTAAGTAACTTCATGTCAAAAATTGAATGAGTTATCTACACAATCTAGAATTAAGGTAGTAATAAAAGTTGTAATAAATTTAATGTAGTTTATGGGTTAGTGATTTTTTTTTGAAAATTTTAGAAATAGTTTGGTGAAAATTGGATATTTTCAATGAAGCATTATTAAAATTTTTAGAAAAATGTAAAAAGTAGGTGTCATTCCAGCCAACCTAAGTATAAGAAAAATATAATATTTTTCCTCCATGATTTGGATTTAAGTAAAGGACACATGAGAAGATGTGATGCATATTTTTTTTGAATTTTTTTAGTAACTAAATAATTATTTATGAATTTTTTACTGTGGCTTTTTTAAAATATTAAAAATTAATTTTCTAGCCAACCTAACTTGGTAAAAAAAAATATGAAACTCAATTTTTTTTAATTTTAATGTATACCTAATAAATCCTAGAATGTGACGCATCTTTTGGATTTTAAAAAGGATTAATATGTTGAAAGTTATGGATGTTTTTTAATATGTATATCTATCAGCAAATCAGACATAGCATATGTAGAAAATTAATAATAATTACCTATTAAAATTATTATGAGGCATATATTATGTTTTTAGAATCTTAATATCTTCCTCTATAAACTCTTTTCATTTGATTAAATTTAGTTACAAAAAAGTCTGTCAGCTTCAAGGATGAAATTGAGGAAAATTTTAGGATAACACTAAATGGGTGGTTGTGCAAGTTTCTTTGGCAAGTTTTGGGACTACCACTTGCCTAAATATGAGGTAATCTTGAGGTATATTTGGAGGGAATCCATAATTGATCTAGAAATATTAAAATCCTTTCCATCCAAATCTAAATATTAGTCTAAATGTTATCACTTTTTCATCTAGTAAGTTTTTTCCCCATTGCCACTATTTCGCCCATCATGATCTCACACTGAAGTGAAGGGGTTTTCATCCCAACATTGTCACTATCAAACCCCAGAGCCAAGATCAATATGCCAAAGCACAAAACTCACAAGTGAGAAAAAATCCAATATTCACCATCATACCAATGAGGTTGTTTTTGGTCCTTTTGTATGCCTCCTTTCCCAACGCCCAAGAGGGATTTCTTTTTATTATTTTAATTTGTAACTTAAAATCTCTTGATGTCCCCTTGTACCTTGGGCACCCATCTCCTAGTCATGTCACTTTTAGTTACAACTTTATTTTATAAAGTGACATTATTTTATTACTTAAAGTTATATTGGTCTCATAAAGTAACCTAAGTTAAATCTTTAATTTAACATATATTTTATCGAATGGATCTTCTAGACATATCGAGACCATGAATATTGTGCAAAGGACCTCCACAACTATCCTACTAAGAATAGTAACTTCTCAGCTCATGACTTACTATAAATAGTAAGTATCTGGAATGACTTCCTAAACACCTCCATTAGCCTACAGAAGTTGAATTATAGGCTAACCCTGGTCCACCTATGCAATGAGCTAGATGGGGGACACTACACCTCCAGATTGAATTAAATTCAGATTTACCACCGGCACCTTAGAAATTTGAAGAGGGACACTTGTCCCTAACTGGAAATACCATTGATGTCAATGTAGGGACCCTTGAGAAACCAAGATTACTAAAGCTAGGAGGAGACCTAAAGTATGAGTAATTGGAAGAATACATTGATTTCCTTATCAAATATTATGTTGTTTTTGCTTAGACATACTCAGACATGCTTGACCTAGACCCAAAAATTGTGGTGCACAATTTAGTAAAAAGCTAGATGCAAAACCCATAAAATAGAAATTGAGACCCATAAAGCCTCAAGTAGCAAAAATGGTAAAAGAAGAACTAAAAAGTTTGTTGAATGTAGGCTTTATCAAACTAGTAGACTATTCAAGTTGGGTGTCAAACATCATGCGTCAATTTTAGGGATATCAATCAAGATTTCGAAAAAGATCAATTTCCCTTACCATCCATGGATTAAATTGTTGATCCAACTTTAGGGTATGAAGTACTCTCCCTTATAGATGGGTTCTCAGGATACAACCAAATTAGAATGTCAAAGGTAGACCAAAATAAAATGACTTTGACAATCCCTTGGGGATCATTCTGTTATGTGGTTATGCCATTCAGATTGAAAAATACAGGGGCTATGTATTAGAGGGAAATGCCACACATCTTCCATGACTACATTCACAAAATAGTCGAAATCTATGTTGATGATCCTTTGGCTAAATCTAAGAAGAGATCATTGCATGTAGAGGATGTTTGCAAGATCTTCAATAGGCTTTGAGAATACAAAATAAGACTTAACCCTGAGAAGTGTGTTTTCAGAGTCACAACAGGCAAGTTGTTGGGTTTCATAGTTTCACTAGGAAGAATTGATGTGGATCAAGAAAAAGTTAAAGAAGTCTTAAATGCAACCCCACCAATAAGTGATATGGTGGTAAGGACTTTCCAAGGACAACTGGGCACAATCAGGTATTTCATACTGGATATGACTTTCAAAATTCACCTGATCAACCAATTGTTGAAGAAGCAAGTCAACATAACTTGGACAATGGATTGTCAAAACACATTCAAACAAGCAAAGAAATTCTTGTTGACTCCACCCATGCTAATGCCACCAAGACATGACAAACCTTTCATCTTATATTTTAGAGCGACTGATATTTCTATAGCTTGCATGTTGGCTCAGGAAGATGAAGGTGGAAGGGAAAGAGCCATATACTTTATAAGTTAAACCTTGCTATAATATGAGAAGAACTACACTCAAGATAAGAAGGAGTGTTTGGCCATAGTTTTCACAACCTAGAGGTTACGATAGTGCATGTTGGACCAAGAAACTAGAGTTATGATATGATCTGAGCAATTGAGAACATTCTTAAACCAACCAATGTTGTCAAGAAGGGTTGGCCAGTTTGTGACATTGCTAAGAGCGTTTGAATTAACTTACATCAATAAAAAATTAGTCAAAGGACAAATAATAGTAGATTGGCTAGCAGATAATCTGGCTCCTCAAGAGGTACCCATAAACAAAGACTGCGCTGATGAAGAAATTTATGTAATCGATCTTGAGAAATATGTTGCTTCATATTGGTACAGAAATATTGTGAACTATCTTGCAAACAAAACTTATCCAAAGAACATGACTCCCAAAAGACATTTATGTGTCCTCACTGCAATATATGTTTTTATTGATAATGTGTTATATCGGAGAACTTTGGATGGGACGTTGCTTCAATGTGTCAATAAAGAAGAGGCACATAAAATATTGGAAGAATGCCATAGTGGAATCTATGGAGGACATTTTGGTTGTCATGCTACAATAAGAAAAATACACTGGCTAGGATATTTTTTGCCATGTTTAAAAGGAGACACAATTAAATTTGTAAGAAGATGACAAAAATGTCAAGCCTACGCACACGTCCATCACACACCGACAAGAGACTTACAACCCATACTTACTCCTTGGCCCTTCTCTACTTGGGGTTTGGACTTGGTGGGGAAGATATCCCCTTGTCAATGGATGGAAATTTATTTATCATCATAGCAATAGAGTGTTTTACCAAGTGGGTAGAGGCCATGCCTCTTACTACAATTCAAGTATGGTAAATTTTGCATAATTCATACTAAAGCAAATCATATGTAGATTCAACAGTGACAGATAATGCTTTGTCATTAAAAAAATCTAGAAGTGAGAGAGTTGTGTGAGAGATTTCACATCAACAATAATCTTTCTTCTGTCTACTATCATCAAGGGAATAGACAAGCCAAAGTGACAAAAAAAACATAGAAGTCAATATTGGTCAAAATTGTGAAGGACTCTAAAAGAGACTAGCATTTGCAATTATATCCATCTCTTTAAGCTTATAGAATGAGTGTACAAAATCTGATTGTGACAAACCCTTATGCTCTCACCTTTGGGTCAGAAGGAGTTTTACTATTGGAAGTAGATATACCTAGCCTAAGGGTATCACTTCAAGGCCTACTAGACAATGAAGAATATCGAGTGGTGAGATTGGGTGGATTAGAAATGATGGATGAAAAATGATTAAGAGTCATCCAAGGACATGGCTCCTACCTTGCAAGAGTAAACAAGAAGTATATCAAGAAATTCAACCTAAGACCTTTTCAGATAAGAGACTTGGTGCTCAGAATCAACAATCTAATCAACAAAAAAGCTGGTGAGGAATGTAAGTTCTAACCCAACTGGATAGGTCCTTATATGGTCAATGAAGATGTCAGAATCGCTGCATGTCTCTTATGCACAATGGAGGGAAAAGAATTTGGAGGAATGGTCAATGCCTTTCACCTCAAGAAATACTGTCTGAAAATCATAAAAATCATAAAACATTATAGTACAAAAAAATCAAATATTCCAAAAATACTAAAAAATTACAAAAATAAAAAATGTCAAAAATAATTTTGTTTCTTACATTTCCATATCATTATGTTCATCTTTCATTATACTGAATGTCTCACTCTTATATTATTTTCATTTCAATAAGGAGTCTAAGGTTGCCTAGGCATACGTGATCCTTTTAGGTCCTGAGATTCCCCATTTTCACAATTGCAATTTCCATCTTCATTCCTAGTGATTCTTATCAAACCCTATCTCTTAGCTTTACACTGATACTAGTCTTAATGATCCAAGATGTTAGGTCTAAGCAAAGTCAATATTCAAACCTACAATATTCAAAGGAAGCTTGCAAACAGACCTTCCCAATTCTTCCCTAGTAGAAGAGAAGTCCAATTAGATTATGAAAACTTTATGTGGCACTCAGCCCCTAATCTTCCCTGGCCAAAAATGTTAGGAGGATCAAAACTTTGAAGGAAGCTATCTAAAATACAAGTGAATAAAAAAATGAGTGATTAAAATAAGAGTGTTGAGAAGGTGAGGATTGAGAGATCAAATTGTTGCATATCAAAAGTTAGAAAAGCATTCATTTCATAAAAAGTCAAAAATCCAAAAAAAGTGAGAAAATCGAGTGAGACACTACAACAATAAAAAATAAAAATAAAAAGAGTGAAAGAGAGAATATTGTTGAATGTCTATACTCTTGGGTGGAGATTAGTCTAAGCTCAAAACTTCAAGGGTGACATTCTATAAGAGAAATAAAAGAGAAAGGTATAAAGCACACACACACACTAGCTGAGCAAATCCAACAGTCTAGTAGTCTTTAGGATCATTTTCTATCTAGTGATCCTAGTTCTTTCCCATTTATCCTTTCCCCAGGTCTATCTTGCTTGCCATCTATAATCTATATCTAGCGAACATCAATAAAATTTGTTAATTGTCGAAGTTGAAAGCTTGTTAGATTGTCTTATCTAGATAAGGATCAATGTTTAGCCTTTAGCAAAGCCCAAATTTAGAAACAGTGCATATTCACTCGCACTCCCCACTTGAGTTTCTAAATTCTTGTCTCATAGACTTGAATAGGTCTGTTATACTAGAATAACCTGCAATCCCTTGGATTGAAAATCATATTAAAGAGAAATCATATTGTTTGTTCCATAATGCATTCATATCGAAACCAGTAAAAGAGTTCTAAAGTAATAAAGTCATAACTCATGGCATTCTATAGAAGTAAAAGTTTCATTTCAGCATCACTTGTGTTCTTGCATCTACATATCATCACCTGCATTTCATATATGTTCCAAAAACATTACAAAAATGTTACAAACACATGTCATCATTATCATACTTACATTCTTAGAGTTGAAGGTCTAAACATATTCAAAAAGTTCTTAAACTTCAAAAGTGCACAAGAAATTAGTACTCATACAATAGAAAAACAACCATAAAAAGACAAACTTTTCATTGATGTATGACCAAAATTTTACATATACAAGAGTACAAGAGATAGGAAAAAAATGCTCTTGAAGGAAAGTAAGGTTCCCCATGCAAGGGGGCATGGTTTCATGAAGACAAAAAGAAACAAGCTCAAGGGTAGTTCCCTCCAATAGAACCTTCAAGACTCCTACTCCTCTGTCTGTGTGTAGCACTCGTCACTCCATGACACTTGTGTGAGCGAGGTACCTTTCTATGGGTACAAGAATGTGAAGGTCTCGTAGTACTAGACTCTCACTGGTGAATTGTAAGGTGAGCCATCTCACAAAGAACCTGATTCTCACCCATAAGGATGAGATTCTCTGACCTCAAAGTAGTCCTCTCCTAACAACCATTATAGGAGGGAGCAAAGACATCAGTGTGTCATCCAACTCTAAGGGAACACTAGGATAAGCCAAAAATATCTATCGAGTTAGCCTAGTGAAGGGACTAGCAAAATCAATGTTAACCTCATGAATGAAGTCCCACCACTCCTTAGTGTTACCTACAAAGCAAAGGATAAGAGATGTAATGATTCGTAAAGTAAATAAAAGAAATAATAATGTGGTAGCTGTAAAATAAAAGTAGACTCATGTGGGTTTCCAATCTACCAGGTAGGATCAAATTGTTGCATCACCTCATTAGAATGAGGAGGTCTAGGCACCATGTAGGAACCCTCAGGTATATCATCCTCATCAAAATTTGTCTCCTCTACACCCCCTCTTGGTCCCTCGTTAGATAAGTCATCCACATCAGGAACGTAGTCCTCATAAGTGGAATCAGAGTCATCCACCACAATGAGTCCTTGAAAATGAGCTCCTCTCCCTCCCCTCTATCCCACTCTCAGGGTCCTAGAAGATCTGGTAATCAAAACCCCAAGAGTCAAAGGGGTTTAAATGGCAATCCTCTATCTAATCTCACCCATCTTCTAGACATATTTGTAGCAAGTAGGCACTAGGGGCAACTCCTCAAGAAAGTCCTTGCCAAACTGTTGTATGTTGTGCTTGACACAATGAATCTCAACTAGACCATTATGATCTGAAAGCTCTGATATGCTAAAACAATGCTCCCTGGTATATCTGTAATGAGACCATGCACCCTTCATATCTATGTAGGGGTCTAATATCATATTTGCATCTATAAGAATAGCTACAACATGTAATGAATTATCAAAGTGGCCCAAATGAGTGCACCTAGCAGCTCTTGGTAGTCACTGGTTAGGAAGAGGAATCTCCTTCTAATACAACCTAATATGCTAAAAAATCCAAGTCATGATCAGAGAGGAGTCGCTAAAAGAAAGATTCTCATGCCATGCAATATGATAGAAGTCTCTGTAAACCATAGCCAGGATGTTTAGTCCCTAAGCATAAACTCTACCCTACTCAATACCTATATGATTGGTGCCCAACACCATCTTAAGTGAGCTGAGGCCTTATCTCCAGACAAACGTGATGTGATCAAGCCAATCAGGACCTTCCTCAAGTGAGGAATGCGAAGTCGTGGTACTGAGGTAAGTCAAACTCTAGTGTAATCCTCTAGATGACTCACCCCATAATTTGTGCCCAAGATGTCTTTTCCTCGAAGGACTCACTAGTTGGTAAAATAAGTTGGTGTCCTCTCACAAGAACCCATAAGATGCAATATATGTCATATAGAGTGATGGTCCACTCTCCTAAAACTTGTGGGATCCAGAAAGTGATCCTGTCTACATCATAGTAAGTCAAAATCTCACAACAAATGCATGACACAAGATGTATGACTGACACTTGCCAGACCCTAGCCAAGCCTGCTCTCCTCAGGATAGCAAGCTCATGAAGAGACAATGTGGAATATACCTCTGGGAGCCACAACTACTTGTGATTGGCACTCCAACGAATGTGCATATCTTGCAAATTAGAACAAGAACTTTAGATTAGATCTCGTCAACTCAAAAAATCCCTAAAAATCATATAACTTGCGAAAATTTCATTAAAAAGTATATAAACCTTCAAAATTGTAATAAATAGATGAATTCAGTGTTCAAATTCAATTGAAACAGAGTGAAGTAAACATTAGAAAACATCAAATTTTAGTCAAAATTAATCTATCAGGGTTTCTCCTTTCATTAGTCTGGATCTCCCCTAGGCAACCTAGATGTTCAACAAGATCTCCCCCAGGCAACCTTGTTGCTTAGCAAGATCTCCCCTGGACGATCTAGCTGGCAAAAGGGATGACCCTATGTGGCTATCCCTTGAACAAAATATTCTCCAAAAATCCTGTTTCTTAGTTGATTTTGTTGGACTACACTAGACAACTAAGAGGGGGGGTGAATCAATTGTCCTGAAACTTTTAACCAATTATGATCATCAACTTATCAATTACTTATATTCAGATATAACCATGAAAGCATAAAATGAGAAGCTCAACACAAAAGCATAGTCAACACAGTTGACACAAAATTTTTACGTGGAAAATCCTAAAAGGGAAAAACCACAGTGGGTGTTAGCCCATAGAAATATATAAGTTATATCAATACCAAAAAATAGAGGCTCATTGCCTACAAGGCTCAATGCCCAAATCCCTTACTGCAATGAAAGGGTCACTGTCTATGGGTGGTTCACTACTGAAGGGAGGCACACTGTAAAAAGGAGGCTCACTACCAGAAGGTTGAACTGAGATAACATCATCTACTCCATGCCAATGTTTAGTTCCATTGAAGCACAAACACCTTTGCTCTACTCTGCTACCTTACTTCACTTTATCTTCACATCTTCGCACTTGGATACATTTTCATGACTCAATTACAAGTATTTATACACTTCATCAACCTTGGAATGATCATCAAGGTCGGCATTACAATCATCAACCATTGGAACAATCTCCAAGGTCATCAAATATACGTTACATCATAATAGGTATGGACCTAAATATATTTACAAAGAAAAGAAATGAATGTGGATCACATCGCACCTTAGTAGGGACTCAAACACAATCTTCCATGCTACAACATGCTATCACAATCTTCGATGCATCTCCACAGATGATAAATTCAACCAGGTTGGCCAAGACTGATGTTAACACAAGTATTCTCAAGAACATGCTTCATGCACGATCTGAATTACACCTTGTAGTCCAATCCAAATGTAGGAGCATGATCAGGAGACATCCACAAGCACATTGTAATCAATAGGAATAACCGCATGATCTCTAATCACTCTAACAATAAGATTCTTCGAACTGGATTATAGGAACAACACTGTCAGCCACTGTCATGAGTAAAAGATAGCTTGTGGACCAACAAATCATGAACCATTTCATTTGAAGGCACTTAATATCATCACTGACTTAATTCCAGAACTACAGACCAAAATACTTGAATGCGGAGGAATGTGGAGAAAAATACTTTCTCCCTATCACCACCAAACATACAAAAAAGTTGTTTTCACTCTAGTGAACATAACTCACTCAAGTCTTCATACCAGAGGTCCAAAATTAGAATATAACATCTTCAGAAAGGCTTTTAAATAACTTCCAATCAATAGGAAAATATATTTATTCTACAAGAAATGTGAAGCATTCTTCTGGATTGTTCTTCTACATGTAATGCACTATTTCTATTGCAACACATTGTTATGACCGGAGGGGCTAATTTTATCAATATCCTCAACAAGGTAAGAGCATAGTTGACACCAATGACAAGACAGATATGTTGACATCAATGACACCACCGATTAGGTACATACTTGCAACAAATTTCTATTGAATGCACAAGATAGTTCTGAGAGAGGAGGTGAATCAATTGGAGATTAAAATTCCAAAACCCTCACACATAATCAAATCCACATTAATCCAATTTAACATTTAAACTATTATGATGATTAAGTATGAAAAGAAAATAATAGAAACTAAATCACAACACCATACACAAGAGAACACTAGATGTACGTGGAAAACCTAAGAAGGGAAAAACCATGATGAGGATTACTTCACAATATAAAGCAGTAACAACACCGAAATTACAAAAGGCTCACTACCCAAAATAAAGGCTCACTGCCAAAGAGCTCACTACCCACAAAGAAAGAGATAGAAGAAGTGGCTCACTGGCAAGATTTGAACTATTATAATTGCATTTGACATATGCATGGATTACAGTTCCAATGAAGCTCAATATTCACCACAACATCAACATCACATTCATAGCATCGCTAAAGAATAGTAGACACCTTCTACTCACTACATCTGATAATCTAACACATGAAGGCTTGTACTGCACCACACATTCAACTACAATGGCACTCACATAACATCCATCATGCACATACACAATCATGATCCCTTGACACTTATTTATACTATCATCAACCTTGAGAACATTCTCCAAGGTTGGAAAATTACCTTAACCTAGAAAATTCAAATTAGTTCTAGACCTAAACATTCCTGCAGTGGAAAGCATGAAGGCAGACCTCAACACATATTAGCTTGGACCTAAATTCATCCAAGCACACTACGTCACACTTTCACAATCACCAAAGCAACTCCACAATTAGTGTAAACACCCAAGGTCGGCCAAACCTATGTTAGCACAATGAAGTTTCAAGTGCATGGTTCCTCAAACCTAATGAAATATTGCAGAACACATGTAAGGCTTCAACAAAATCTAGAGTATTCTATGAACATCCTAAAAACCAACAAATTCCTTCGCAACATCTTTCACCTACCGCACAACCTTATCCTATTTATCCAGTATGTTTAACTGTCTTTGTCATACACTGTATCTCTAGAAATCAACTTCTAGAGTACCAAACCATAAAAAAAATTAGTAGAAGAAAGATATAATCCTTATAAGCACAAATCCAGAATTGCAAGACTTGAAACCACTTTGCGGAGAAATGCGGAGCAAAGACATTTCTCCTAGACACCTCTGCATGACTTAGAAACACAATCCACACACTGGTGAACATAACTTTCTCTGTGCAATGAACCTAAGCACCAAACTTGGAATATAACAACTCTTAACACCTCTAAACAACATATACAAACTTCAAAGACAGATCTTCAACATAGAGGAAATGTGGAGCAAAACCAGAACACTACTCTATAAGCCAAAATGCCACTTCAACACATTATTTCCTTTATTAATCAAATTTTCTCAAAAGCACTTGGGAACCAACCAAAAGAAACATATTCCTAACATCTTCAGCACCACTTTGGAGTAACCACATCATCTTTAGAAAAGAAACTCCACCAAATAGATTAAACCATTACAATAACATCATCTCAAAGATGGTATGTACTCAACACTAACTACTCATACTCTTGCACCATAAGCAACTCACACAAATGACACAATTGACACCAATGACAACACAAGCTTGTTGACATCAATGAAAACATTGATTACTCATACTCTGTACCAAACTTCTTTCCTTTCTTACTCCCCCCTTTCTTTTACACATCTTACTCTCTCTCCCTGACTACTAACTCTTTTCTTTTTCACATTGCTCTCTCTCCTCCTTTTACATTAGTGGTAAAGAGTTGTACATCTCTCTTTCAATCTTCCCTTTTAGAAAACTACTCAAACTTGTACCTACTTATTACTTCTTTGCATGCCCCTCCTTAGAAGTAATCAACAATAGAACTTACTCCCCTTGACTGCAACAACCATCACAACCACTACCTGCTCCCCCTGAGAGGTAGCCTCCAACATCAGTCCAGAATAAGAAATGAAACTTGAACTCCACTGGACTAATGCATCTCCTTATACATCTAGTTCAAAGAAGGAGGGGCAATAATCCCTAACTTCTCCCGAAGATACTCAAATGTATCCTTAGGAAGAGCCTTCATGAATATATCAACAATCTGATCCTTTGTAGGCACATACTTAAGCTTCACTTCATTTTCTACAACCTTCTCTCTCAGAAAGTGATACCATATTGATATATGTTTTGTCCTTGAATGCATCACCAGATTCTTTGAAGTTTTAATAGCACTTGCATTATCATAGAAGATAGGAATTGACTCATCATACAAAAAATTGATATCCTTCAAAGTTTGCTTCATCCACAACACTTGGGTGCAATAAGATACTATTGCAATATATTCTGCCTCTACAGTAGATAGAGATACTGAATATTGGTTCTTACTTAGCCATGACACCATTATGTATCCAAGAAAGAATGCACCGCCACTTGTACTTTTCCTATCATCAACACATCTAGCCCAATTTAAATTTGTGTAAGCACTTAGAGTAAATTAATTATTCTTGGATACCACAAGCCATGATCCAAAGTGCCCTTTAAATATCTAAATATCCTCTTCACTACTACAACATGTGACTCTCTGGTATCTTCTTGAAATCTAGCCACAAGACAAATTGCATGCATAATATCCGGTCTAGTAGAAGTTAAGTATAATAATGCAGAAGCCAAAAACATGCTGATGGCCTCAATTCTTGCCACTAGAGCATAAGTTTCCTCATAGTCTATTCCTTCTACTTGTGAGAAACCATTACACACAAGCCTTTCCTTTTTTCTTACCACTTCTCCAATCTCATTCAGTTTGTTTCAGAATACCCACTTAGTTCCAATCACATTCTTGTTTGTTGGTCTTGGGACAATTTCCTGAGTCTGATTCTTTTCAATCTACATTAGTTCTTTTTCCATAGCCTTGATCCAATACTCATCCTTGCAAGCTTCAATCACTGTTTTAGGTCCAACTATAGACAGAAAACATAGATTTACATGTTCTTCAATAGCTTTCCTTCTTGTTAGCACACCTTTGTTCTTGTCACCAATGATTTAATCTTCAGAATGATGCTTCTACACATACTTGATAGTTTTAGGAGTCTCTTGTGGAGCTTCTTCTTCTTTAGATTGTACATCCTTTTCATCAACATTTTCTTCTTCTCTACAAGAGAACTCATCTGAATCAAATATATGGACTTCGAAACTTCTTCTAGCTTGCTTTCCAATTTGACATTCCTTACAGACAATATTGAAGGTCTTTGTAATTTTTGGCAGATCTCTCACAACTTAAACTAAACTTATCATTACTAGGCTATCAAAATTGATGTGACACAATCTTCTATGCCATAGCCAACTTTGACTAATCCGAGTCATGAAGCAATGACCATCACCACCTTTGAGCTGATAAATATTTCCATTTGTCCTCTTTCTAGCAACTATCATAGTTCCAGAATCTTCTCTGATCTCTCAACCACCATCCTAAAACATAAGATTGTATCCTTTTCTACACATTTGTCCAACACTCAAGAGGTTATGCTTTAAACCCTTAACATAAAGAACATTATCAGTATTATGCTTTCCATAAAAACTAATTGAGCCTCTTCCACATATCTTAGTTGCTCTTTCATCACCAAATCTAACTAGTCATGCATCATATTTTTCAATTTTAACAAACTTACTTTTATCACCAGTCATATGATTTGAGCATCCACTACCAATAGCCCAAAGGTTCTTTTCCTATGTAGTATGAAAAGAAGATATCAAAGTGTTTTCAACATTAAGACCTACCTCTAGAGCCTTTTCCTTCACACATTTCCCAGAGTTCGTAGAAATAGTATCATCTCTAAAAGCTATGAAGATACAATCATTGTCCTCATCATTATCAAAATTAGATTCATCATCAGATATACCTACATCCTCTCTAACACAGTAGCTTTTCTTATCCACTCTACTTTTGTTCTCCCTATTCTTGATCCTCAAAAATTCTCTTTGGACATCTTGAAGCATAATGACCTACCTTGCCACAACTAAAACACTTGAAAGGCAACTTACCACTATACTTACTAGTACCTAATTTAATTCTTCTTCCAAAATTAGGTTCCAAATCATCTGAATCCTAATCTAATTCCACAATCTTCTCAGATTTTCTAGTTGTAAATGTAGTCTTAGCCTTTGTGCTACTTACACCAAATTCTATTATTTCAAAAGTAGTTAATGTACCAAGCAACTAATCTTTGGTAAATTGATTTGGATTTTGTAATTCTTCTATAGAAGATACCTTATGACTGTAAGCTTTAGGAAGAGTTATGAGTGGCTTCAATATCACTTCTTTTTCATCCATTTTCCCACCAAGACCTTTCATGCCATTGACAACTTCATCCAACCTCTATAAGTAGCATGTAATGTTTTCATCTTTAGACATTCACATGGTCTCAAACATGAGATTTAAATTCTGCATTTTAGATTTCTTGACCTTATCATCTCCTTCATGAGTACTTTCTAACTTTTTCCAGATTTCATTAGTAGTTTTCAGATCTATGACTTTCACCAATTTAAAATTAGAAAGACCACTTGAAATAACATACCTAGGGTTTAGAGAAGGGTTTTTTAGTATTTTCATACCCAATTCTCAGTGGTGGAAGAAAAGGCGGCCACCTTTATGACCTCGACGATATCTACCCAACGACTACTCACACGATTGATTCTATCGTCGTTTCACTCGAATTTCACTAATTTGGTCACTCTTTCTCTCCCTTAACTTAGTTTACCTTTTGCATTTTTAGATTATTTGTTATTTTTATGCATGTCTTGTGTGTTGGTTTTGTGTGCATGCATTCCTATAGGTCTTACTGGCAAAGGCAAACAACTAGACAAACTCACACAATCTATGGTATGTTCATCATTACAGTTTTCATTACTCATTTTGATATATTCAGATGTTGAACTAATACTAGTTATTTCAGGTGTAATTGTGAGAAAATTAACAACAGGTAAGGCCTAGTTTGAGAACTGTACCTACCCTTCATGTAGACTACCATTTATGAGGGGGCAAATATGTAAGCAACAAAATCACACACAACCTCCATGAGGACCCCTATGATGACTCACATCTTTGTCACATACATGTAACTGTGAAATAACATCCTCTCAATAGCAATTCTCTTGATGACATGTTTTTTCTTCTTCCTTGTGTTGTTTCTCCTCTCTCTCTCTCTCTTCGCTTTTGACACTTTTTGACACTTATCAATTTGTGTTTCCTTTGCTTGTGACCTAATAACTAAGCCTTGTGTGCATCTTGTAGGTGTGTTTTCACATTTTCCTAGTGTTTTTCATCCATTCCCACCCCTAGAGGCATTCTAGAGGTCCTCTCTGGCCATCTCCAACTTTCAATTTTCATATTCACTCAACCAATCCAAATCTCCCCCTATTATTTCTGGATCTCCCCCAAGAGATCCTACTTTTGCAAGTGTAGATTTGGATTTTCACACATGATTGACCTATTTCCTGAGGCAAATCCCCTCCTTTTCATCTCCTCTTCCATATCCCACCATGAGATTTCACCTAGGCACCCTCCTCTGAAGGTCACCCCTGGGCAACCCTGACTGGTAAAAGGGAGAACCCATGGAAGACCTATTGATGATTGTTTTTACACATTCATAACAAAAGTTAAAATTCACAAAAATGAACCTAACTGCCTTGAAAGATATGAAGAAATCAATGAAGATTACTTAATCCCAAGTTTCTGTCTGGTCAGCTCTTGACCTGTTGGACAATTCAGCAGGTTAATGTGAAGCTGTAATATGCAAGGGGCCTTACTTGATTTAAGGTGTTTTATGATTTACTAGACTCTAATTATGTAAAATATCACAAATATCAACATTTTATTCATTCCTTTGCAAAAATTTGTTATTGTGTCACAAAGCTGCATATGATTTCTATTAACACAAGCTTTCTTTTCAAATATTATGAAAACTATCAAATATTAACTCAGTTGTTCATGTTTCCTTTAAATTTATGCGTTTAAGCTAAGAATTTCAAATGGTTTGGGAAAATTTAGAGAAATCTAAATTAAACTTCATTCTACTACAGGATCTAAATGTTCTGTTATGCACGTTGTAAGAAGTACAACAAACTTGATTAAGTCCATAGACTAAACCTTTAAATGTGAATGCCCTAAGTATTTTCATGAACATATGTTAAAGATTGTAAGCTTTAAGAGATATTATTTCAAATACAAAGAAGAGATAGAAGACACTCTAAATATAGACACAGAATTCCATATTCATTTATATTCAAGATAAACAGTCATATATGATTTACAATGTATGAATGACTCTTAGCTTCATTAATCAACTTACATAAAACTTACAACGCTTTACAAATACAGTAAGGAAGCCAGATGTTCCACGCATTCCTTATTGCAGACACAAGCGACCTCCTCTAAATTAAACTACTCCTTCTATTACAACTGCTAGATATCTTCTAAAAATCCCTACGTGTTACGAATCCCTGTGTAACTTATTATAGAGTAAAGGGGCTCAATATATAGATTTGATTATCCCCAATACAGCTCCAAATCCCTAGTCAATCAATAGTCCACCCTTCAAGTGCAGCATCAATCAGTGGAAAACAAATCCCACCAAAAATCTCTGAGCAGCATACCCATACTGAGCTTAAGGATGCCCTTTGGAAACCCTAACAGCCACCAAAATATCTTCTGTTGCTCTTTTAATAATGTTTCCTTGCATCTATATTTTTCTTCTCATTGATATCCTTTGCTCCTCTCGCTTCCTTTGTGATCTGATCTACTCTTTGTGATGTCATTTCCATTAAAGCTCCACCCTCCATATATCCGCAAACCTCATCAGAATGTTAGATGGGCATTAACTACAGTAATCAATGCGCCACAAGTTCGGCCTTCCACTACAATGTTGGAGCTTTTAAACTCTTTTTTTACCGCCAGCCTAGTTCTACATATATACCCTTTTGTAGGTTTTGCTTGTATTTCTCATTCTGCATACTTCCTTATCATTGGCGTAACCTTGTAGTCAGGTTGACCCAAAAACTTCCCGTTGATCTTACATTTCTGGCCAATGTCTTTATTTCTTTTGTATCCCAGATATGTACATCTTAAACATACAAGAATTTAAACATTCAAATAGTTTTCTAAATTGAACTCCCTTTTGACATCCAGCTTGTATCTTTTATTTGCATCCCTCGCTTTGCATATCAGTTTGTATATCATAAACATACATTGTAATTATACATACAAACTCAACAGGCAAATGGTGGGGTCCACCTTACCTTTTACTTGTATCTCCGTGATGCATATAACACTTGTATCAAACGTTTAGATATAAGCATAGACATATACAAACTTTTTTGTATGTGCATTCGAACTCCAACCTTTATAAACCATAGTTCACTCGCTTTCGGTTCCGCAACCTACATAAAGTGCAATGCATCTTTTAATATACATTAAGTTAGGATACATCGTCCTAACCAAATTTCAAACTTTTTTTAGTTCCGAATTGTATGTATCTTGGAATGTATGTCTCGGAAGCATACATACAATGCGCGAAACATACAACAATAAAATCTTATTTCATGATCCTTTCAGTTCTGCCTTGTATGTATCTTGAAATGTGTGTAACTGAAACACACATACAAGGTGGAAACATACAACAATAACTCTTTACTTTATAAATGTTTCGGTTCCATGACATGTATAACCCTTTGTATATCCTGTTGTATGTTTCACCTTTTCTAAACATACAAACATAAAATACATGCAATAGACTTGACCGAAATATTCAATTAAACTCTAAGCTCAATCGGGTCCACCTTGTATGTAAAAATAAAACATTAGCCAAATACATACAAGTATAAAAGTACACCAAAACTTGACGACTCCCACATGCAACTTACACAATGACTTTGCATATGCAAACCATCTTGTATATGCAACATACAAAGGACCTTGTATATGGAACATACAAACCTGATATACAAAGGACCTTGTATATGCAACATACAAACCTGATTGTACATTTTACCAAAACACTTATAACTTGCAAAATACAGGGAATTTTTACATGGTTCAGAAAGCAACCCTCACTCATTTTTAACAAGGAATTCACCCATATTTAGCTTTGGTACTCAATGCAATTCTTTCATAATTTTCAACAAGGTTTGTAACTTTCACTCTCTTTTTGCTTTTACCATCCAACAGACCCACACCCACAAAAGCAAAAAGCAAAGCCACAACAGGGGTCATCATTTTGCTAAGGAGTAAAATGGGATGTGTTGTGAGCATCACAACAACTAGCAACCAAACAAAACAATCAAATTGAAACCATTAAAGAAAACTAAATGAAATAAATTCATAACTTCCAACTATCTTTTCTGCAAATCATTATCTAACTTGAGACTTAATGTATTCAATAAGGTGCATGAATTTTCCCTTCAGTTTAAGTGGGTGCACGTGATTAATAATCCTCATCTTGAAAATCAGTTGAACAAACCGGTGACTGATATTAGACTAAATAGTTGATGTCATTTCCTCATAGCCAACTGAATAGAGCCTTACTGCCAGCAGGCATCCATAGCCCCCGACAAGGTTATCATTACAATTCTCCTAAGTAGAGCCCCACTGCCAGCGAGCATCTATAGCCCCGGTAGAGTTACTTAGATGGCTTAATCTAGATTTTTAGTAAAATCCATTTTATTACTTTATATTTATTTTTATTTTTTTGTATTTGATAGAGATTTCATAAGATATTATAGTTGTAACTTCATGATGCAAGGAATGATCACTTGCTGAAATTAAGCTGAGAATTGTAATGGTAGCAAGGGTGACCTTTGATTTTTCACCTAATATCTACACTGCAATGTTCAACAAACCCAAGGATTTTAGCTCTGTCATTGTGAGAAACTTCCCTTGAATACTCAACACACAGTTATTGAATACAAATTTTCACAAGTCAAACAACTTTCTACATTCATGACAGTCACAAAAAGTTATGCATAAATTTTAAATAATTAACCTGAATGTTCTAAATTTTCTATTGTTTTCAGTGGTTGTCAATCTATTCCTACATACTCTAAAGCAAAATAAAGACCCCAGCACACAGGAAAACAACAAAGCAAACAAAATAAATGGACTGTACACACAACAAACAGACAAAGCAACAAACCAAAACAAGAAAACAACCCAACACTGTACATTATTTACATTATGATACACAGAAACTAACTGCCCTCACCTTAAGCTTGAAAGTAATGTTTCAAGTGTTGGCTATTAACTGGTAATGGTACATCTTCCCCAATCAAGGTCTTGAGCCTGAAAGTATTATCTCCAATTATTTATGCGACCTGTAATGGACCTAACCATAATTTGTCAAATTTTCCATGTTTCCCCTTCTTTTCATGTGCTTTATCCCAGCACAGCACTAAGTCTGATATTCTAAACGTTTTGACTCTTTCTCTTTTGTCAAACCATCTCTTGACTACTGCTTGATGTTTGGAAAATTTCTCAATGGCTTGATCTCTTTTCTCATCTAATTGTAACATTTGTATTATTCTGGCCTCTCTATGATCATCAAAACATAACTATTCATTAGCAAACTTCCAGAATGGTATTCTTAAATTCACTAGAAGTATGGGATCAGTCCCATAAACTAAGTGATAAGGTGCATTGCCTAAGGCTGACTTAACCTTAGTCTTATCTACCCACAGTGCATATTTCAACAATGTGTTCCACTCTCTAGGATTCTTCTTAGTTAGCTTCTTGATTATATCCAGTAAAATTTTATTTGTAGACTCAGCTAACCCATTCCCCTGAGGATAATAATTTGAAGAAAACTTTAAAACTATCCCATATTCAAATGCCCATTTAGAAAATTTTAGAGAAGAAAAAGCAGGGCCATTATCACATACCAGCGAATATGGAGTTCTAAACCTGGTAATGATGTTTTCTTCAAGGAACTTGATGATGACCTCAGTAGTAGAGAACTTACAACATGTGGCTTCAGTCCACCTTGTATAGTAGTCAGTTACTGTTAGTATAAACTTATGTCTTGTAGATGATGGAGGATTTATGACCCCAATGAAATCTAAGCCCCATTGTGCAAATGGTCTAGACTCAATCACTACCTGTAATGGATTAGCCTGATTCCTTCCTTTATCTGTTGTAATTTGATAGGTGTGGAAACTTCTAATGTGACTCTCTGTATCCTTAAACATTGTAGGCCAATAGTACCCTTCTCTCAATATCTTATGCGTTGTAGCTAAATGGGAACAATGAGCAGTTCCATATTTGTTGTGCAATTCTGACAACACCTTATCTGCTTCAACTCTGTTTAAACATCTTAAATATATTCCTTCATGGTTCTTCTTGAATAGAAGACCTCCTTGTGCCATGTACTTCTATACTTTAATCTTTAAATCTCTCCTCTGAGAAGATTTCATCTTATTTGGATATTTGTCTGATATTAGAAAAGTGTTCAAATCATCATACCACCCTGATGCATCACTAGAGTTCAACACATACTATTGTTTTACCAAATTTAGATCTATGTTTGCTATGGTCTATACTAATGCTTGTCCTTTGACCAACTTCATTGGAATAATTTCCATATCAAACTCCTGCAATGTTGTAATCCACTTGGCTCTTTTCTCCCCAGGCTCATTCTGCATCAGCAGCATCTTCACGGCTGCATCTGGCACTATGGCTTTAACCTGACTGCATAAGATATAATGTCTAAACTTTTTCACTGCTCTTACTAATGCAAATGCCTATCTTTCTATAGCAAGATATTTCAGCTGTGCATCCTTCAGAGGTACCTCGTAAAGGCTATGGGCTTTTCTTTGTTGTCTTCTCCCTTTTGTGCTAAAGCAGTTGCAACTGAATGTGAAGATGCAAAAGAATAAATGTAAAATGGCTTTGTATAATCTAGACTTGTCAATACAAGAGCATCAGAAATGGCCTCCTTAATATCTTCAAATGCGGCTTTAGTTACTGGTGTCCATTCTATCTTTGCATCCTTCTTCAGCATGGCGTTCAATGGTTGCACAATTTCTGCAAACCCTATAATAAACTTCCTGAAAAAATTAATCTTACCAAAAAATGACTTTACTTCTTTCCTACTATTTAGTAATTGCAATTTCTTTATTCCTTCTATTCTATCAGGATCAATAGATATCCCATTTTCAAAAATGACATGTCCTAATAATTTTCCTTCAGTTATGCCAAATGAACATTTCTTTAGGTTAAGGGAAATCCCGTACCTTTCACATCTTTTAAGTATTTTTCTTAGATCTTCAACATGAGTGGATGCATCTTTAGAGTAAATAGTTAAATCATCCATATAAATAACAATGCACTTACCTGACAATCCACGAAATGCAATGTCCATAGCTCACCAAAAAGTAGCACCTGCATTGATTAGACCAAAAGGCATTCTTTTGTATGCATAATTTCCCCATTTACAAGCAAAAGTGGTCTTTAATCTATCCTCTTTATCTATTAAGACCTGGTTATATCCTAAGAATCCATCTCAGAAAGACATTATTTTAGCCCCATTCACTACTTGCAACACTTCATCTATTGGAGGTAGGGGATAATTATCTTTTTCAGATGCCCTGTTCAAATTTCTAAAATCTACACATAACCTAATGTCTCCATTTTTCTTTCTCATAGGTACTAAATTAGCTACCCAGGTTGAATGTCTGACTGGGAAAATTATTCTGGCAGGTACCAATTTTTTCACTTCTTCAAAGATTAAAGGCTCTAAAATGGCATTCACAGGCCTTTGTTTCTGCCTAAATGGTTTAACATCTTGTTTCAAGGGTATCACATGAGTTATGATGGACGTATCATATGTTTTCAAATCTTCATACGTCCATGCTATGACATGTTTGTATTCTTTCAGAACATCCACAATTTCTTTTCTCAACTCTTCAGAGCAAGCCTTTCCAATTAGTACATTATGAGGATTCTACTTTGTGCCAAGGTTATATGGATCACACTTACCTCTCTTAGTTTTGGGTAAATCCTTCTATCTTACTACCCCATCAAAGTAAAAAATCTATTCTAACTCAATCACGCCCTTAGGTAAGAAATTACTTTTCAGGTTGATTATGTCTTCTTCATCCCCAGACACATCAGGCCTTTCCTGTTCATCAATAATTTGAGCCTCAAATACCTCATTACAAGTTAGAAAATCTACAATTTGTTGATCCCCTTCAAATACCTGAAAATGAGTAACATTATCTGGTATGCTAGGAACATTTACTAATTCAACAGCAAATCTTTTTAAACCTAACAATGTTAAGGGTTCTAAAGTGCTAGAAGCAACTGCTAATGCATCTAGTCTATGGTTCAATTCCCTAGGGATATGTTCTATGTTGAAAGCATCAGATGAATCTATCAAATCCCACACCCTATGCCTGTAACTAACCATCTTTCTGTAGTTGCATGCATACAATTGCCTTACTTGCCTGACCACTAACTCAGAATCTAAAAATACCCTAATCATTGTTACCTTTTTCTTGATAGCCAAAACAAGTCCATAAATCAAAGCTTCATATTCTGCAACTTTGTTAGTACAAGAAAATTGTAGCCTATATGTTGCTAAATATGACTTACCATGAGGATCTATAAGTTCCACACTTGCACCTACACCCTGTTTTGATTTAGATCCATCACATTTCAGTGTCCACATGCCATCTTTATTCTTTTGACCCTTTAATTTGGCATGTTTTGCTTTTTCTATCACATGTGAGGTGCTATCTTGTTCATTCATAGGCAATTCATTTTGACCTACTTGCACTGTTATACTTTTAGTTTGTAAATCAGAAAGACAAATACTCTTGTCCTTTGTTTCTTCTTTTAAATCTGGGATCAACACATCTATGTTATTCTAAAAGTATTTCTCTAGTTGATTAGGATTAACCTTTCCTTTTTGCAGTCCTACTCCCTTTGTCCATTTTACGTACTGGTGTTCTATAATATCTCTGTACATTCCACAATTCTCTTCAGAATGTGGCTTATTATGGACTCTACACATGTTTTTATACAATTTGCATTGAACTAGCAGATTTTGTTTAATGCACTTTTCCATTTCCTGTCTAATGGTCTGACCAAAATTGTTCATTGCATTATTTTCTTTATCAGAAGAATTTCCATCAGATTCAATGAACAGTATTGTTTCCTTACTGACATGTTTTTCTCTAAAATTTAACATCAGGATTTCTTCAATTTGTACTCCCTTGTCAGTAATTCTATAAACACCAGGTTCAACAAAAGTAGACAATATCTCATTAGTCCTATTGTATTATGTAATCATGTGTTTCATTCTAGGTTCAGCTTCTATCCTCATATGATTTGGAACACCTCTCCAAGGTAACCACATATGTAAAAAATTAGTGGCCATATATCCATTCAATGTTTTGGACCAGTCTATACTCAATAACATCCCATAATTCACAGGTATATCTACTACCTGAATGTCAATAAACTGACTCACCCTAGGATCTGAAGCTAATTGCATTTGAATATGCATCAGTTCTCCTATCACGTTAACCTCAGTTTTGTCCAATTGTGTAACAACCTTAGCAGATTTAGTAGGACTCAGCCCTAAAGTTTTGCATATTCCTAAAGGCATTACATTGGCTGACACACCAGAATCTACCATACAATTATGTATGTTCTTTCCAAACATTCTAATGGTTAACAAGAAAGGAGGAGCATCCTTCTTATTTGCATACATTATCACATTAGTGTTGGAAGGTTGCTTAATTTTCTTACTCTTTTCTTTGGGTTGTGAATCTCTACTAGGAACTTTCATATCAACAGAAACCTCACCTGTCACATATGTATCCAAGGATTTTATGAAAGCATTTATGACCCCTGGACTTTTCAATAATTCACACAAAGGTATACTGGCCTTGATTTTCTTTATCTTTTCAGATAAATAACTCATCAACCTCATTGTTTCTTCTGTCTTTGTTTTACCTGTTTGGACCTTTTGTGTTACTGTTCCATTATTCGTGTGATGATTAGCATTCAATATAGTAGGATTATTACTAGCATTCTGATCTGGGGGAGTATTGAAATTGTTAGGAGGAATGGAAGTAGTGAAAAGACCTCCTAGCCTAGTGTTATTTCTCAAATTGTATGTGTGATTTTTGTTTGACTACAGAAAAGCATGTACCTCTTATGTTTCATATAACACTTCATTTTTAGTTTCAAAAGGAAATTGAAATGTATTTTAGTACAAAGGTTGATTCAGGATATAGGTTTTCACAAAAATAAGGTTCATCCTCTAACAATTGATCCTCTTCTTCTTCAGTTGCAAAGGTAAAAGTATCTAAGACTAAAGCAGTCTCATATCTTGAGGGCACTACTTCATTACCTTCAGGAATGAGAAACTCAAAAGTGGGAGCCTATACATCTACATTGAAAATACTAGCTACTGAATGTAACTGAGGACAATCTAGTTCAGCATGGGCACTAGTATTATGAAATCTGCACCAATTCTTCAATGATGTATTAGCCATTTAAATTCTAGCTATTTGTTTTGTATCTTGATTATCTAAATTCTCAAATGGAGAAGCTAGAGTGCTATTATTTGGTCATGTGTTCCATGTCTTAGGCAGCCTTGGCTGATTTTGATTTCTGTTGTTATTACCCTAGGCTCTGTTATCTATAGCTAGTCCTCTATTTTGCATCTGTTCTCCTTGATTATGATTTTGATTCTGACTATAATTCTAATTTTTATTTGAACTTTGACCCTGGTTATAATTCTGATTGTGATTCTGGTTATAGTTTGGGTTGTAGTTCTGACTATATCCTTGGTTGTTTCTACCATAGAAATTCTCATTTCTCAGTTGTGTCATTTTAGTAGTCAATCTTCTCAAGTTTATGGTAATTTCTTTGATTTCTTCTCTTTCCTCTAGTGCCTTTGCCACAAAGGTATCCCAAGGAGGTTGGAAGAAAGATTGACCATTACTCTGATTATTATTGGCAGTGTTACCAGTGTAAGGGGCTATGGTCTGGATTGGGGTAGGATTATACATAGGTGTGTATGTAGGAATTGGATTCAATAATGGAGTGCTATGTGTAGGGACTCCATTCCAAGGCTATGTTTGATTTTGTATCCCAAGATTTCCTCCATTAGGAAATAGATTATAAGTTGTTTGCCTCATCTCCTGGTTTACTAAGGTTGCCTCCTTATAAGCTTTGGATATTATATCTATGTCAGGATTTCTTTTAACAAACATAGCAGTTAATGGATCTAAGGCAACATAATACAAGGCTAACAATGTATCTGTGTTTACTGTGTAAGGAGGTACTAACCTATAATAGGCCTTTTCAAATCTATCATTAAAATTGTCAATTAGCTCTCCTTCACCTCTCTTTATTGTAGCCAATTTGTGATATAAGGTGGAAAGATCTATTGGTCCCCTAAATCTAGACAAAAATGTTTCCTCCATAAGTGCCCAAGAAGAAATATAACCATTGGGCAAGTTAACATACCAGTTAGAAGCCTGCTCATTGAAGGTGTAAGGAAACAACCTACACACAACATCCTCATATTCTAACCTAGCCCTAAAGCACACCTCTTTGAATATTCTAATGTGATCTTCTGGATCTTGATGTAATTGATATTTAGGACATATCTTTTTAGGATTTTTTGGCATCGAATGATAATTAGTGAACTGTATGGGAGAGTTGACATTAAAATAAGCCATTGCAGGTTCTTGTGCTTGACCTAGACCTATGGGAATACCTGGATTTCTTGGAGGATTAGGATTCCTGGGAGGACTGGGACCTCTAGGAGTACCTAAACCAAGATTCAAAGATCTAAATGAAGAACTGTCAGGACTCACAATGTTATGGATACTAAAAGGTGATCCAAGAGGTGTTCTAGATGAGCCTCCTGCATGTGATATTCTGGTATTCCAAATCAAAGGACTCTTATTTTGCCTTTTATCAGGTAATTGCACAAATATATCCTCTAAACTAGATCTAGATCTAGTCACTCTATTACTATTATGAGCCAGCTTTACTTAGAACAAACCCTAACTCCAATTAGGCCCTCCTTCTAGCACCAAAAGATTGTTGATTATTGTTTTTACACATTCATAACAAAAGTTAAAATTCACAAAAATGAACCTAACTGTCTTGAAAGATATGAAGAAATCAATGAAGATTACTTAATCCCAAGTTTCTGTATGGTCAGATCTTGACTTGTTGGACAATTCAGCAGGTTAATGTGAAGCTATAATATGCAAGGGGCCTTACTTGATTTAAGGTGTTCTATGATTTACTGGACTCTAATTATGCAAAATATCACAAATATCAACATTTTATTCATTCCTTTGCATAAATTTGTTACTGTGTCACAAAGTTGCATATGATTTATATTAACACAAGCATTCTTTTCAAATATTATGAAAACTGTCAAATATTAACTCACTTGTTCATGTTTCCTTTAAATATCAGACAATCTCCTTTAAATTTCTACGTTTAAGTTAAGTATTTCAAATGGTTTGGGAAAAGTTAGAGAAATCTAAATTAAACTTCATTCTACTACATGATCTAAATGTTCTGTTATGTACGTCGTAAGAAGTACAACAAACTTGATTAAATCCATAGACTAAACCTTTAAATGTGAATGCCCTGAGTATTTTCACGAACATACGTTAAAGATTGCAAGCTTTAAGAGATATTATTTCTAATAAAAAGAAGAGCCAGAAGACACTCTGAATATAGGCGCAGAATTCTAGATTCATTTATATTCAAGATAAATAGTCATATATGATTTACAATGTATGAATGACTCTTAGCTTCATTAATCAACTTACAAAAAACTTACAACGCTTTATAGATACAGTAAGGAAGCCAGATATTCCACACATTCCTTATTGCAGACATAGGCGACCTCCTTTAAATTAAACTACTCCTTCTATTACAATTGCTATCTATCTTCTAAAAATCCCTGCGTGCTACAAATCACTATGTAACTTATTACAGAGTAAAGGGGCTCAATATATAGATTTGATTATCCCCAATATAGCTCCAAAACCCTAGTCAATCAACGGTCCACCCTTCAAGTGTAGCATCAATTGGTGAAAAACAAATCCTGCCAAAAATCTCTGAGTAGCATACCCATACTGAACGTAAGGATTCCCTTTGGAAACCCTAACAACCACCAAAATATCTTCTGTTGCTCTTTTAATAATGTTTCCTTCCATTTGTATTTTTCTTCTCATTGAAAGCCTTTACTCCTCTCACTTCCTTTGTGATCCGATCTACTCTTTGTGATGTCATCGCCATTAAAGTTCCACCCTCCATATATCCGCAAACCTTATCAGAATGTCAGATGGGCATTAACTATAGTAATCAATGCGCCACAAGTTCAGCCTTCCACTGCAATGTTGGCACCTTTAAACTTTTATTTACTGCCATCCTAATTCTGCATATATACCCTTTTGTAGGTTTTGCTTGTATTTCTCATTCTACATACTTCCTTATCATCAGCATAACCTCATAGTCAGGTTGACCCAAAAACTTCCCGCTGATCTTACATTTCTGGCTGATGTCTTTATTTCTTCTGTATCCCGGATATGTACATCGTAAACATACAAGCATTTAAACATTCAAAGACTTCTCTAAATTGAACTCCCTTTTGACATCCGTCTTGTATCTTTTATTTGCATCCTTCGCTTTGCATACCGGTTTGTATATCGTAAGCATACATTGTAATTATACATACAAACCTGATAGGCAAATGGTGGGGTCCACCTTACCTTTTACTTGTATCTCCGTGATGCATATAACACTTGTATCAAACATTTAGATACAAGCATAGACATATACAAACTCTTTTGTATGTGCATTCAGACTCCAACCTTTATAAACCACAGTTCACTCGCTTTTGGTTTCGCAACCTGCATAAAGTGCAATGCATCTTTTAATATACATTAAGTCAGGATGCATCGCCCTAACCAAATTTCAAACTTTCTTTAGTTACACATTGTATGTATCTTGGAATGTAAGTTTCAGAAGCATACATACAACATGCGAAACATACAACAATAAAATCCTATTTCATGATCCTTTCGGTTCCGCCTTGTATGTATCTTGAAATGTATGTAACCGAAACACACATACAAGGCAGAAACATACAACAATAAGTCTTTACTTTATAAACATTTCGGTTCCACGAAATGTATAACCCTTTGTATATCATGTTGTATGTTTTGCCTTTGCTAAACATACAAACATAAAATACATGCAACAGACTTGACCGAAATATTCAATTAAACTTTGAGCTCAGTCGGGTCCACCTTGTATGTAGAAATAAAACGTTAGCCAAATGCATACAAGTATAAAAGTACACCAAAACCTGACGACTCCCACATGCGACTTACACAATGACTTTACATATGCAAATGATCTTGTATATGCAACATACAAATGACCCAATATACAAAGGACCTTGTATATGCAACATACAAACCCAATTGTACATTTTACCAAAACACTCATAACTTGTAAAATATAGGGAATTTTTACATGGTTCAAAAAGCAACCCTCACTCATTTTTGATAAGGAATTCACCCGTGTTTAGCTCTGGTACTCAATGCAATTTTTTCATCATTTTCAACAAGGTTTGTAACTTTCACTCTCTTTTCTCTTTTACCACCCAACAGACCCACACCCACAAAAGCAAAAAGCAAAGACACAATAGTGGTCCTCATTTTGCTAAGGAGCAAAATGGGGTGTGATGTGAACATCACAACACAAACCTGTAATATTTTCCATCTGTGATTTAACTTCTGCTTTTGGCCCAAAATAGCTTTGTTTTCACCCATTTTTCTTCCTATTTGCATGGAATTTCATGCCAAAGATAGATGTAACTATTTCATGCACCTACATATGTATATTTTGCTCTTTTTCATCTTTAGTTATCAATTCATGCATTCCCATGCCTTCCTTTTTCTTCACTTCTTTTTGAGTGATAAGATTTTAGTGGGTAGATCACTCCTATTTTAGCCCAAATCATTCTTATGTCTTCTAAGTTAACTCTTCAATCAAATTGAGTTAACTCTTCTTCTTCTTTACCTCTCATCCCTTCTTGTAACCTATAAATACCCCTCCCCTCTTCATTAATTTCCAAGTTGGAGTGTGCTTTTACCTTCTTCACAAGTTTTTTCAAGCTTATTTATAGGCCTTTGAGCCAGTTTCTTCATTTTTTTCTTTAGTTTTCAAAGCTTCAAAGCTTTCCTTGTTGCATAGCTTCAAAGCTCTTCCAAGGGAGGCAATTTCATTTGTGCACATAGTTCTTGTAGGCTATTTCTCTCCAAATCAAGCATTCCCATGTTCATAAAGGACATAGGAGACTTTCACTTTTATTTGTTATTTCATCTAATCTTTCATACAAGCTCATTTTGTGTCCATATGCTACTCACATCACAAGCCATAGTACTCATCAAGCTCTCATCGAGTCCATTACAAAGATTCAAAGCTTCTTTTGCTTCTCTTCTCTTATTGTCATCAAGAGGATCACCCCATTGTAGCAAAAGAATTAGAAGTTTCCAACACAAGGATATCTGAGGGTAATGGAGGCTCATGTGTCTCCAGGTTCCTTCATTTTTTTTCATTTCATAGTAATTAGATAATTAAAAATTTTCTCTTGGGATAAGTGAATACATGTTTCTTTTCCCTTGATAGGCTAAGTAGCTTTGCATTGTTAAATTAGTTTCTCTTTCCAATGTTCATAAATTAAAGGTAATTTCCTTTCTTAGCTTAGATTGAGATCCACATATCCATAAAATAAACAAAAACATAGATTACATTGCATTAGGTAACTTCATCATAGCTTGCATACATTTTCTAATTCCTAGACTAAGAAAAAGTACTTTGATTTCCAAAAACATAAAAAGTGTTGGGAATTAAGGTGTCTCAACCTTGGTAATTCCTTACTTTTGTAATGTTTGCATTTATTATTTAATTTCCTATGTTGTAAATATTTGTAAATTCCATATTGTCATGTTGTGGGATGTGGCACCGTGATGTGTCGATCCTACATGGAATATGACAACTTGTAATTTTGTCCTCACATGAGGAGATAGGTGTCCCACCTTGTGGTAGGAGCATTTTTCCATGTGTCGGCATCTTCCATGTTGTGTAAGGGAATGTTTGACTGAAACAGTTATGACAGATTCCTATGATGAATCTATGACATGTAAGAGTCAGAAATAGAAGGTTATAAGATAGGTGATGACATGTGTCATGAAGCATCTTTGAATAAGGCATATTTGGGCGCCCCAAGGTGGAATATGACATGTTGTAAGAGAATATGCTATTTATAACATGTGTATTACAGATTCTCTTACAGCTGTAAGTTGTAACTGCTATGACAGATTCTATGACGGTCGTAAGTGTCGTAAGAGCATCGGTCATAGCCCATTTTGGAAATAGGAGACCTCTTTGGAATGGGACCTATGGACAAGTGTCAGATAGGATGCCCATTCCAAGATAGGTCCAATATTGCCTCGTATTTCATATTTAAACAGGTACTTGGAGATGGAGTTCATATCACAGGCTTACAGGTACTGTTATGCTACCGGATTGACTCTAGACATGAGTGTCGAAGACCATTGAAGCTTGCATTGCAAGTGTATTGTAAACACCTCTTAGATTTGTTAATACATTGTGTAGGTTTTTGAGTGTGGGGTTTTTCACCTAATAAGGGTTTTCCCCACCGTAAATCTTTGTCTCTCTTCTTCTCTCTACTTCCTGGTTCTTGTGTTTTGCTGCAATATCTCATGTTAATGGTTTAACATTGATATAATAGTTAGGATAAATTTGAATTTGCATAGCCCTCTACTCATTAGATTAGTGTAGGAAGCAATTTCTGCCCACCTAGCTTCCTTTCAATTGGTATCAGAGCTTGATCACCTTTTGGTCCTAGTTGTTTGGTAGGGGTTTTTTGAGCTAATCTTAGGTTGAGTAGGAGTCTGTGCAGAGAATTCTGTATCTTATTGTAGCAAGGAGATGGTAGGCACATCCAAAAGATTTGAAGTGGAGAAGTTCAATGGCAGTAATTTCAAGCTATGGAAGCTCAAGATGAAAGACATGCTTGTTGACTGAGACCTTTGGGAAAGTGTTAATGGAACTAAACCAGTTGCAATGTCACAAGATGAGTGGGATCTCAAGGATCAAAAGGCTAAGGGTCTCATAAGACTTAGTCTTGTTGATTATGTGTTGTTAATTATCCATAAGGAGACTACTGCAAAACTGCTTTGGAAGAAGTTGGGGGATGTGTATCAAGCCAAATCCCTAGTCAATAAACTTTTCCTGAGAAAGAAGTTATATTCCCTTCGAATGGAGGATGGAGGATCCATTGCTGAGTGTATACACCTAAAAATGACATGACTCTACTTAAATAAATAGTTTAAATATTTATTTCATCTCCATATTCCTCTATCAATAAATAAATAAATAAATTTATTTATTTGATTAATTTCCTCCCTTTTAATTAAATAAATTATGTTTATTTAATTAATTTCATCTACATCAACTTTATTCTTCTACTAATTAAATAATCTTTATTATTTAATTAAATCTTTCATTCTTCCAAATTTAAATAAAATACAAATTTATTTAAATTAAAATCTCCAAAAATAAAATATATTTAAATATTTTATTTATTCTTCCAAATTATCTACAAGTAATTAAATAAATTTATTTATTTAATTATGCTTTCTTATCTTCTAAAAAATCTTCAATATCTTCGAAAAATAAATTCTTCTTGTCATTCGAAAGCAAAAGCTGAGTTAACTGATTTAAAGCTATCAACAAAGCTCTTAAATTAGAAAAATATATTCTAATTTAAGAAATAAAAACTCATCCTCATCAAGAAAGCAGTTAACTCAACAAAGCATCTTTTTGAATGACACATGTCCTTCTATTCGCACACATTCTCTCAAACATTCTTCTCCGTTGATCTTCTCATTTCTTCTCCACCATTGATCTTCTCTCACACTACTCTATAAATATAACCCTCTTCTTCATTTAAGATCCATCATTCGAGTAAACTTATGCTGCAAGAAATATAGCGCGCCATTAGTACACCCATCTCCATAGCACTTCATTATCATCCACTCACATTAGTGTTTGAAGTTCATCTTCAAATAAAAGAAAGTATCCTTCTCCTTATCATCTTGAGGAATCGAAGTGAGGAAGCAAGCTTCCTAAGGGCCATTTTCATCTCCATCAAGATCAAGAAACAAAAGGCGAGCAATGGAAGGCGTAAGGTAAAGGTTGTAAGTATCTCTCTTTATTGTTTTGAATCTCCTTTTACCTTCATATTCCATTGATGTTTTGGGTTTTTATAATTCATTTTGATTATCCCATTTTTACCTTTACATTTTGGTGCCCACAGTGGGACCTTGCCCCTAATCTAACCAAAAATCTAAGTTTTTAAGTGACAGGTTTTGTACAGGTTACATACAAGGTTTTGACAGGTTCATCTGGCACATACATCCTCTGAATCGGTGCTTTCACCTCCTGTCTTGGCGCATACATATTCATGGTGCATTCATCTTCTGAATTGGTGCTTTCATTTCCTATTCCGGTGCATGCACAACTACGGCGCATACATCCCCTGTTCTGGTGCATACATTACCTATTTTGGCACCTGCATTATCCCGATGCATACACCTTAATGCACAGTGCTTACATCTTGTTTCATGGTGCATATGTTAAAACGATGCTTCTGTCTATTCTTCCTGCACTTTTGACATTTGTCTTAGCACATCTATAAAATGACGCTTACAGCCTCTGTTTCTGTGCATTCAGACTGTATAGTAGCACTTATGATTTTTCACTGTGGTCTTAGGATTTTCTTGTAGTTCTCAGATTTAGGCTAACGTTTGTCTTGTAGGATTAGAGGCTGGATAGATCACTTAGCTACATTGGTTAGTTCACTTAGATTAATTAAAAGAAAAAGTAAAAAAAAAATGCATGCAAATCTCACATAATCTTTAACTAGGAGGATAGTAACTGAACCACTGCTATCTTGGCATATTGCTATCCTTTAAACACTTCAAAGTTAACAAATGCGTGAGTGCCCAAGTAGATAGCACATTTAGTTTTTTTTTCCTTTTAACTAGGACTAGATTAATCACTGTCCTCTATGTTTGTTGAATGACAGTAGGCTTATGCTCTCCCCTTCACTGGGTGACCAGAATGCCAGACTTCTTATTCCATCTGTATAACCTTTAGAGGGGCTTGCCCTTGGATGCCCGCCTGTCTAAGTGGGAAGGACCCTGAGTGGAAACAGGCTAAATACAAGCCCTACCAATCCACTTTAAATAAACTATGCTTGAAGCGAAAGCTTCCTGCAACAAGTGCTGCTGTGTTACACTGATGGCCAACCTCCCCCAAAACCCTCCAAGGCATAACCCTTGGAGGCTGGGAGACTCCATAATGGAGAGTAGTGCTGCCAACATGTAACCACTCGAATGGTTACCTTGACTACTTAGCCACTTGTTTAGTATACCAAAAACCCCTATTTGTTGACACAAAAGGTGGAGCCTTTGAAGCAGCCCTGATTCATGTGATTCTTTGTAGAGGTAGTAGGGACAATCCTAAGGTTCGGTGGGGGTACAAGCCTAAGAAAACTTGGATCTGGTATGCGTGAGAAGTGAGTGCCGTGGAGGGGAGCCAGTGCTACCAAATCCTGGAGCTACATGCTTTGAATATGCACAGCTAGGGGATTCAATAAATATTGTCCTTTCTAGCCTAGGTTGTGATTGTTTTTGTGTCAAAAAGTCCAAAAATACAAAAAAATAACAAAAGATAAAAATCATGAAAACTTCTATGCACTTGCTGTGTTTTTTGCCATAATTGAAAGTCAAACTTCAAGAAAAGACCAAGTTTTGAAACCAAGAATAGATTTTTTTTTAAAAACGTGCCAAAAAACTCTGCAAAAAGAAACTTTGCCAGATCTACACATATGCTTTAACCTGTAGCATTTTTATCCTCTATTTCCATGCATTTGTAGCTACGCATCTATTATAGTAAGCTTTTTCGGTCTTGTGTCAATTTCTGTAGAGATGGAAAACCAATTAGAATATATTGCTTAAACACTCCAATTTATGCAATTGCAAATAAACTTAGTTCCCTCAACAGAAGATTGTATAGCAATTGCTCAACAAATCCAAGTCTTACAACAAGAAATGGCAATCTTGCAAGCTGAACGTACCAGTACTAGCTATGCCTCACCCCAAAATTGTATATCCTTTTCCCATACGCATGACAAGGCAAGCACCACGCCAAGTTGGAGCTCATATACCACTCCATCTAGTAGTCCTCCTTCACCACCTACTAAGACGCCTATCCAAAAACATACTAGTTCCACACCAACACCATCATCTAGTTCCTCAAACTCTAAATGGACAACCAAAAAAGAATCAAATGAGTTTTGGGAAAAATATTTTCCAAATTTATACAGCAAAAGAAAAGCTATGGAGAAAGCCAAATCCACTCATCCATTACCCCATACACCTACAAAGGATCTTATCCAACGACTACTAGCCAAGAGCCAAACATGTCCTCAAATTCTAGACCTTGACCTTACCAAAGATTCTTCCAATCCCATGTCAAATCCTACAAGCCCTTCATGTCATCCACAACCCCTTGAGCTTATTGAAGAACCTCCTACCATGAACCCAAGTCAAGAGCTACTGTACCTCCATGTCAATAACCCTCAGGAACATGTCAAGCCTATCCAAGAGCTATCCAGTTCCTTTCAAGAAGACTAAGAGCTATGTCAAGAGCACACCTTAGAGCATGTGGAAACATCCACCCTTTGTCTAAATCAAGATCAAAACACCACCATCCAATTTCAAATCATTCATAACCTTTATCTCTTCCACGATCAAGATAATACCTATGAAGAAGCTATCCATGAGCAACTTGATCCTATACATGGGAAAGAGATCCAATTCCAACCCGTCCATAATCTATACCTTCTCTATGATCAAGATACTACCTTTTACAAAGAAGATGTTCATGAACAACTTGATTCCATACCTATACGTGAGCAAGAAACCTCTGTTACTTCTATCCATCTTCCATCTAATCCTATCCATGATCCAACAACTTCAGCTTCCTCTAATGAGACACTTGCCTCCCAAGTGCACATGAAGGATCAACCCAATAACTTAGATCCTAAAGAGCATAATGATGATCAAGATTCTAGTGATCCTTCACCATCCATTATTGACCAAGCTACAAATCTCCAACCATATATCCTTGGTCTCACTACCTTCATGCATGAATATTCTTCCTTAGGAGAACAAAAACCATTATCTACCTCTTCACCTTCTCCATCCAATAAGGAACTCGTGTCTAGTGTTCCACCTATACATAATCCCACTATCAATTGCATACTCCAAAATATGAACTATCAAGGTAAAGGCTTAGGCCTTCATGAACAAGGTATTTTGGGACCTATCCATGTCAATGTTCCTCCACCTTCATACGGCCTTGGATACATACCCCAAGGTGAGCAATCTCAATATGTTGGTACTTCCTCCACTCCTCCTAAGTCTACTGCTTTCCATCGTAAACCCTATCATATCCCCAAAACATATGTTGCCATTCCACCTCCATCATCCTACAATTGTCAAAAGCATGTGACCATACACCTTCCACCATCCAATCTATCTCCACTACTTCCAACTCCTAATAGCCCTTCGTGCATCCTACCACCACTTCTTCCAACACCTTATTCATCCATCTATAAATCCTCTAAATATCCCAATCATGGCCAACAAATGCACATGTTGTCTAAACAACGAGCTTCCACCAACCTCAATTCCACCATACCCCAAGGATTCAACATAAAAAATTGGGATGCCTCTACCTATAAAATAAAAAATCGTAAGAGTCCTCATGACCTAGGATACAAAATCCAAGAATCAAAGAATTATCCATCTCAAAAACTACATACAACCACACACCTCAATGTCAAACTAAAAAAGGTGTGGGTCCCCAAGCAACAGGTAATTACCTCTGAAGTTGCACACAAGCTACATACATCCAAACCCATACCTTCACAAGCAAAGTCTAAAAGAAAAATAGTTTGGGTACCTAAGCAAAAAGCCCTCAAGTCCAATGAAGCATCCACCTTTCACGAATCCCAACCATCCACTTTCTCCTTTTCCATCCAAGAATCGCATTCCATCCAAAAATATCAAATCCTTCCATCCCACATGACAAGTAAAAATCAGAAAAATACTAAGTCTATGTGGGTCCCTAAAGGCCTATATCATTCATCCACCAAGAAAAACTCTTCATTGCTTCCTACGCCACCTTCCCATAATCAACTTCAATGTTTATCATGGTATGTGCAACCATTGGTCATGGTTCCCTTTGAATCCACAACACTTTTGTATAACTCCATCTCCCCTCCCTTCCACTACTATCCTACATATCTTCCTCATCCTATGGTCCATGCTTTTGCATAAGCTTTTCAATCTATATATCTACATCAGCGTCCACTATCACACCCTTCCATAATCCAATATCTACCTTCTCCATATCTCACTTTCATGCAATCCTCTACCAACATCTATGAGCACACTAGACATGGTCCGTACGATAGCATCCATCTAGCGGGACTACCACCTTTCAAGGAACTAGATACTTGACTCTCTCCTTATCCATATCCACCTTCTCCTATCTAAATATGAAAAAAAAAGAGTAAAGAGAAATCCCTTCATCCAATGGTGAAAACTTGACAAACATGCGCCTTGGATAAGTACCATGATGAAAACCTAACAAATAGGCGTCATGTGTAAAGTTGAGCTCCTATGTCACCTACACTTGGGGGCACCTTGTCTCATTGACATATCACTTTTCTCCTACCAATTTCCTTTTGTACCATTTCCTATCCTATTCCTCTATCCATTACATACCTATACTGTCAAGTCTATCCATCGTAATCTTCCATTCCTCTATTTTTCTTGATCTTGATAAAGATTAGGGGCACAATGTTGACAAATGTTTTAGATGTTTCTTGACATACCTTATCCCTCCAAAACAACACAAATCCTTCATTATCCTCTCATCATCCTTCGTCGTAATCTTTGAGTTATTCCTATGCGACATAGTCCTTGCAGATCACATCCTTGATTCCGTCTATCCACTATTGCACATCCCCATACCTACCCGTTCCATTCTTTATCACCCATGCATCTACCTATCTATAGTGTTTCCTTGTCATCAATATCATCCAATCCATATTTGGTCCATATCTGTTCCATACTTGATCCATATCTCAGCATCATAGGGTTCACACCGAACTATGTTGCCTCTGCGTCATCATGTAGGCAAGGCCTTTATCAATGCGCCCCCGAGGCTCCACTACCCATCCATTCCCTACCTTGTCATCTGTCCTTCTTTCTATCCGCATCCACACCCTTTCACTAGACAAGCAAGCGCAACAAAGCAAGCTTCCCAAAAACAAAAATCTTGGAACAAAACATCAACCTATCCAAAGCAAAGCAGAACACCATACCGAAACACCCAAACCAATTCTATATCAATTATGGAAAAAGGACACATCTAATGTAAGAATGCTTTTGTGAACAAGTTAACTTAACAAAGTCTTGGAGTTTTTTCATTATGTCTTCCTATGCTACTCAAGGATGCCAAAAGCTAGAGATGCTATGATGGGGGTATAATCTTTTTCTTTGTTTGTTGTTTGTGGATCAAACTTTAGTAATGTGACAACTTTTGTCTAACGACATGATCAGCAAAAGATCATCGAGGACTTCAGGAGGTCTGAACATGAAAAAGGACAATCCTTGTCTATTGAAACACAAGCAATACTTAGGTCATCTATATTCAATTTTGACTAGATGCTTGTATTAACTTGCTATATCAAAATCCATGTAAGTAATACTCAGGTCATCTCAGTTTAATTATACTTATTTGCTTGTATTTTCTTACAACATAATAAACGCCTGATGATGAAATAAGCACTTCAAAATACTTGCAATATCAAGATGACACATATCCATATCCAATTGCATTTTACATCCATATCCCATGCAATAAATATTCTATGCAGAGTATCAATGTTTGCAAAAGCTTGTGATTCCTTCTATCGAGTCATTCTTCTATCAATCAAATTTCTATCTATCATTGTATCTCTTGTCAATAATTCTAGCTATCAATCCAGGTAGTGATCAAAATGCAAGTCTATCCTTAAATCCATGCCAATCAAGTCAAGTCAATATTGTCAAATCATCCATTCACAATTAGTGGTCTTGATCCTTTTCTGGTCGTAAACCAATTCGATCAGTTATAATCAAACATTTGTCTTATACAGGATATAGCATTGTCAAAATTAGACCAATACACGTGTCTTACATGACATGCTTCATTTCCTAAAACTAGACACTATCCTTCATGTTTCTCTAGGGATCTATCATTCCCCGCCATAACAACACTGTTGTATATCGTTATCAGTATATCGTTGGTTTACCGCTTGACAGGGGCAATAACTTATTTGTTCTTGTATCATTTGTGCATACTTGCTTACTTTCTTGTGTGTGTTATCATTTTATCTTGCATCGCATATCATTCACCTCTTTCTTTTGTATCCAACCATTTCTTCTCATATCAACCTATCTCATCATGAGATTGTCCGTCTCATGCCTTCTACCTTCTCCCCATCTAATCTCCCGAGGGGGCATCCTGTCGTGAAACTTGTACTAGGGGCAAACTGGGGCATGTATCATTTTTTATAGAAAAACTTATTCTTTGAAACAACATGACAAAATACATTGCATCAAAGAGGGGCAAAATGTATACACCTAAAAATGACATGACTCTACTTAAATAAATATCTTAAATATTTATTTCATCTCTATATTCCTCTATCAATAAATAAATAAATAAATTTATTTATTTGAATCATTTCCTCCCTTTTAATTAAATAAATTACATTTATTTAATTAATTCCATCTACATCAAATTTATTCTTCTAATAATTAAATAATTTTTATTATTTAATTAAATCTTTCATTCTTCCAAATTTAAATAAAATGCAAATTTATTTAAATTAAAATCTCCAAAAATAAAATATATTTAAAAAATTTTATCTATTCTTCCAAATTATCTACAAGTAATTAAATAAATTTATTTATCTAATTATGCTTTCTTATATTCTAAAAAATCTTCAATATCTTCCAAAAATAAATTCTTCTTGTCATACGAAAGCAAAAGCTGAGTTAACTAATTTAAAGCTATCAACAAAGCTCTTAAATTAGAAAAATATATTCTAATTTAAGAAATAAAAACTCATCCTCATCAAGAAAGTAGTTAACTCAACCAAGGATCTTTTTGAATGACACATGTCCTTCTCCTATTCGCGCATGTTCTCTCGAACATTCTTCTCCGTTGATCTTCTCATTTCTTCTCCACCATTGATCTTCTCTCACACAACTCTATAAATATAACCCTCTTCTTCATTTAAGATCCATCATTCAAGTAAACTTATGGTGCAGGAAATATAGCGCGCCATTAGCACACCCATCTCCATAGCACTTCATTATCATCCACTCACATTTGTGTTTGAAGTTCATCTTTGAATACAATCAAGTATCCTAGCCAACTTCTCCTTCTCATCTTGAGGAATCGAAGTGAGGAAGTAAGCTTCCTGAGGGCCATTTTCATCTCCATCAAGATCAAAAAAGAAAAGGTGAGCAATGGAAGGTTTAAGGTAAAGGTTGTAAGTATCTCTCTTTGTTGTTTTGAATCTCCTTTTACCTTCATATTCCATTGATGTTTTGGGTTTTCATAATTCATTTTGATTATCCCATTTTACCCTTTACACTGAGCATATGAATGCTTTTAATATGTTGGTTACACAATTGACATCTATTGGTGTAAAGATGGAGGAGGAGGATCGGTGTATGACCCTGCTTTGTTCTCTGCTGAACTCATGGGATTATCTTGCCATGGCAATTGGAAGCACCACATCCACATTCAAAATGGAAGAAGTGATTTCTTCGCTGTTGTCTGAAGAGATGCAGAGAAAGTCTTCTGAGGCAACCAAAGAGGCCCTTGCAGTTCGTGGAAGACCCAAAGAGAAAGGGAAGAAGAAGGACAAGAAAGCTAGGAAGGGTAGATCTAAATCCCGTGGGAGATCTAAATCTCCTGGAAAGTCCAAGGCTATTTGTTGGAACTGTGGCAAAACTAGGCATTTCTGAAAGGAATTGAAAGAGGAGAAGAAGAAGAAGAAGAAAGCTCCTGATTCAGATTCCGACAAGTCACAAGATGACTGTGATGCATTCATCATAGCCCTGGCAACCCATGCATCTGATGATGTGTGGCTAATCGACTCTGGTGCATCATTCCACGTGACCTCGCATCGAGACTAGTTCACTAAGTATGAGGAGTTCGATGGTGGAAAGGTGTATCTGGGTGATGACTCACATCTGAAGATTGTTGCTCAAGGAAGAGTCTCTTTTCAATTCCCTGATGGTCCAGTGAAGGGGATCTCTAGGGTTATGCACATCCTAGGCTTAGCATGGAACCTTCTTTCTATAAGTAGTTTGAATGATGCAGGTGTGCAGGTTGTCTTTTTGAAAGAAGGATGCAAGATGACTAGAGCTATGGTGCTTGCTAAGGGTACTAGGAGAGGTACTCTGTTTCAGCTGAAGGCATGCATTTCACAATGCAATAGCTCTTCTAACTCAAGGAAGAGGGAAGCAGTCACTTCATCCCCACCATCTAAATGAGCAGTGAAGAAATCTATTGTTTCTAGTCTTGATGGTTGTAATCGTGCATTGGAAGTTAAATGTCCTACTAAAAAAATAATGTTATGGCATAAGAGATTTGGCCACATTGGTGAGAAGGGTTTGTGTACCCTAAAAAATAAGAACCTCGTTGAGGGGTTAGATGATTGTAATCTTGATTTTGACTTTTACAAACATTGTATTTATGGAAAACAAAACCGTGTTCAGTTTTACTTGAGTTCTCATAAGTCTTCTGGTGTGTTGGACCTTATTCATTCTAATGTGTTTGGTCCTATTAATGTTCCTTCGTTATCAAACTCTGTGTACTTTGTATCTTTTATAGATGATTATAGTAGAAGGACATGGATTTATTTTATTAGAAGCAAATCTGAAGTCTATAGCAAGTTTATGGAGTTTAAAGCCTTTGCTGAAAATTAGACTAGTAAAAAGATTAAATGTTTGAGAACTGACAACGGTGGTGAGTTCTATTCTACAGAGTTCGATAAGTATTGCAAGGAACTTGGGATTGAAAGACATAAGATAACTCCATACACCCCGTAGCAAAATGGAGTTGCAGAGAGGATGAACAGGACACTGATGGAGAAGGCTAGGAGTATGCTTAGTGGAGCTGGCCTAGAACAAAAGTTTTGGGTTGAAGCTATTGCCACTACTTTCTATCTGGTAAACAGATCTCCTACATCAGCTCTTGTTGGAAAGACACCCATAGAGGTGTGGTCTGGTAGAAAGCCTTCGATAAGGCATCTTTGTGCTTTTGGTTGTGAGGCATATGCACATGTGCCTAGGGAGAAGCAATCAAAGTTGGAGAACAAGGCTATTAAGTGTATCTTCATTGGCTATGATGTCAATGTGAAAAGATACAAGATTTGGGATCCCATGGCTGAAAAAGTGTTGTATAGCAAAAGTGTCATCTTTAGAGAGCTTACACCTTCTTCCACTATTTTGCAGCTAGAAGAAATAGTAAAGAAAGAGGATGTTGTTCAGTTTCCTGCTACCCTTGAGAAGACTAAACAGAAAGACAATGTTGGACCTGATGATGAGGAGAGCTCTGGTAGCTCTAAAAGCTCAGATGAAGACGTTGAACCTCAACCTTAGCCTTTAAGGAGGTCTACATGGATAAGAAAGCAACCTGAAAGATTTGGTTTTACATTGCTTGATTCTAGTTGTGCTTATGCTTTAATCACTAACAGTGATGAACCTAGAACTATGTCAAAGGCTTTGGATATGAAAGATGTAGGTTCCTGGAAGGAGGCCATGGAGGAAGAAATGGCTTCTTTGGAAAAGAATCAAACTTGGGACTTGGTGCCTTTGCCTCCTAGATAAAAACCCATTGGATACAAATGGGTGTTCAAGAAGAAAATTGGTGCAGATGGCAGTGTTGAGAAGTATAAGGCTAAATTTGTTGCGAAGGGATATTCACAAGTGGAGGGTATAGATTATGGTGAGATCTTCTCTCCCATTGCAAAGCTGACATCCATTCGATCCCTGTTGTCTCTTGCAGCAACTTATGACTTGGAGGTAGAACAGATGGATGTGAAGATAGTTTTCCTTCATGATGACTCGGAGGAAGAAATCTACATGTCATAGCCAGAGCATTACATGGTGAAAGGTAAAGAAAATTTGGTTTGCAAACTTAAAAAGTCTTTGTATGGTTTGAAGCAATCCCCTAGGAGATGGTACTTGAAGTTTGACGCCTTTGTGTTGTCAATTGGATTTGTGAGATCGAAATCAGATCACTATGTGTATTATAAATTTGATGGTGATCGTATTCTCATTGTTGCATTGTATGTTGATGATATGTTGCTCATTGGGAAGGGTAAGAATATGATTTCTAATTTTAAATCTCAGTTGTTAGCTCAGTTTGAAATGAAAGATTTAGGGGCAGCTAGGTACATTCTAGGAATGGAAATTAGAAGAGATAAAACCAACAAAAAATTTTGGTTAAGCCAGAGTAAGTATGTTAAGACCGTGTTGGACAGATTCAGTATGGCAGATTGTAGACCATTATGTGTTCACGTTTCTTTGGGGACATAGTTGTTTGTTGAGGACTGTCCAAAATCTCCTAGTGAGGTGGAGGACATAAGCAGAGTACCTTATGCTAGTGCTATTGGTAGTTTGATGTATGCTATGGTCTAGACAAGACCAGACATTACCCAAGCAGTGGGAGTCGTTAGTCAACTTATGGCTAATCCTGGACGGGTTCATTGGGATGTAGTTAAGTGAGTGTTTAGATATTTAAGGGGTACTTCTGAGTATTCCATTTGCTATCATGGTAATGTTTCAGGACCTCCACATTCTATTGATATTCATAGATTTGTGGATTCAGATTGGGCAGGTGACATTGACAGTAGGAGATCCACTAGTGCTTGTGTTTACATTGTTTGCTGGTGCTATTAGTTAGATGAGTAAGCGACAACCTGTTGTTGCTTTGTCCACGACAAAAGCTGAGTATATGGCAACAACTCATTCTTGTAAGGAAGCCATTTGGATTAAGAGATTGTGTTCGGATATTGGTGTTGATGTAGGTCAGACCACGATCAGTTGTGACAGTCAGAGTGCAATTTGCCTTGCGAAGAATCCAACTTTCTATGATAGAACAAAGCACATTGATGTTCATTTTCACTTCGTGCAAGACATGGTTGAGGATGGAAAGGTAAATTTGGAGAAGGTAGATACTTTGAGGAATGTTGCAAATGCATTGATGAAACCAGTGGGCACAGAGAAGTTTAGATGGTGTTCGGAGTCTATCGGCCTCTTGGCCTATAGCAGTTAAATCTTATTTTTCTATTGGCTCTTACAAGGTGTTCGACAAGTGGGAGAATGTTAAGAATTAAGGTGTCTCAACCTTGATAATTCCTTACATTTGTAATGTTTGCATTTATTATTTAATTGCCTATGTTGTAAATATTTGTAAATTCCATATTGTCATGTTGTGGGATGTGGCACGGTGATGTGTCGATCCTACATGGAATATGACAACTTGTAATTTTGTCCTCACATGAGGAGATAGGTGTCCCACCTTATGGTAGGAGCATTTTCCCATGTGTCGGCATCCTCCATGTTGTGTAAGGGAATGTTTGACCGAAACGGTTATGACGGATTCCTATGACAAATCTATGACATGTAAGAGTCAGAAATAGAAGGTTATAAGATAGGTGATGACATGTGTCATGAAACATCTTTGAATAAGGCATATTTGGGCACCCCAAGGTGGAATATGACATGTTGTAAGAGAATATGCTATTTATAGCATGTGTATGATAGATTCTCTTACAACTGTAAGTTGTAACCGCTATGATAGATTCTATGACAGTCGTCAGTGTCGTAAGAGCATCTATCATAGCCCATTTTGGAATGGGAGATGTGGATAAGTGTCAGGCACATTCTACAATATTGACCAAGTGTCCTTGGGCATGGGTTTTGGTCCATGAAGCCATGTTGGATGCCCATTCCAAGATAGGTCCAATATTGCCTTGTATTTCCTATTTAAATAGGTGCTTGGAGATGGAGTTCGTATCACAGGTTTACAGGTACTGTTATGTTGCCGAATTAACTCCAGGCACGAGTGTCGAAGACCATTGAAGCTTGCATTGCAAGTGTATTGTAAACAACTTTCAAATTTGTTAATACATTGTGCAGGTTTCTGAGTGTGGGGTTTTCCACCTGATAAGGGTTTTCCCCACCGTAAATCTTTGTCTCTCTTCTTCTGTCTACTTTCTAGTTCTTGTGTTTTGCTACAATATCTCATGTTAATGGTTTAACATTGCTGTATTAGTTAGGATAAATTTGAATTTGCATAGCCCTCTCCTCATTAGATTAGTGTACGAAGTGATTTGTGCACACCTAGCTTCCTTTCAAAAAGCACTAAAAGATGTTTTACACTCATATAGGCTTGCATGCATGTAAAATCCAAAACGAACAAAAATATTAGCAACATAGAAGGTTCACAAACCCTTGGTCCCAACACAAGGTCAACTTCAGTCAACATTGGTCGAAACCCTTGGTTTCATCACAAAGTCAAACAAAGTGAATGCAAAGTTAAATCTTAGGTCACACAAACCCTAAGTCAAAACCCTAGGTCAAGTCAAGGTTAGCTTAAACCATCTCTCTCTTGTTTAGGCTCGTGAATGTGCCTTCGACTTAGAGGTGAGTGAGTGAGGGCAATCCTCGACAAGATAGAGGAGATCTATCTTAGACAACAACAAGACCAACTAGTCATTCAACAACAACAAGAAAAACTTAGAGAATTTCAAATACAAGCAATCATCTAACAATAGAATGACAACGCCAACTTAAACAAAGCATTAACGAGAATAAAAGTCAACCCACACAACACTGGAACATTAGAAACCCCAACAGGAGAATCAGTAACTAGTGACCCTTTGGGTCATATAGTTATCTTTATAACGACGGTCACAGAGCACCAAATTCAAACAAACGCACAACAACACAGGCCCTAGGACTAATCGACCCCTCTCCATGAAGTCTAGCTCTCCAACGAGCCAGACCACCCCCATGTCTCACCTCCTCTCGACTGACTATTTGCATGAGAGCAATGATAAGATTTATCGCATCAAATATTATTTATTTAAGACTGTGTGGGGTACTTGAGAAATAATTTATAAATTGCTATGTTTTAGGAAATCTCTCTTAAAATTTAATGCTTATGATTCTAAATTGTTTTTAGGGTTGGAAACTTAAACTATTAGATTTAAGTAATGTTTAAAGATTGATTGATTGTTGATATTCAATTCGAGAGACTTGTTTATCCTAGTTTAAATGTTATATAACTAAGGAGCTTTTGTCATGTTAGTACCCTTTAAAATATGAGTTGTATTAGATAGAAAATGATTTGACAACAATATTAAAATTAATGTGGCTAAAAAGAGAAAATTAATTAATTATAAAAGGATAAAATAATTTTTTTAAAAATCTAGAAGTTTCTAGTAAGACATTTAAAATATTAATGTTTCAAACATTTGTTTTGTTCTCATATGTCAACACTTATCAATTATATGAATAAAATGTAAAAAAATTGAAAAAATGACTATTCAACCTAATTAAATTAAATTGTTACAAGAAAGTCAAACTACTAAAACTAATTAAAGTGTTCCTATACTCATTTAACTTGACATAATGTGAAACTCGTGGGCGTCGTCATCAAAGGACAGTTTACACTCGTGCAACATTGAGCCTCAACTCGTGGGCGTCGTTATCACCAGAAAAAGCCGGAATGTCAGGGAAACTTTCTGATCTCACCTAACTAGAAAAGGGTCACTGTCAGGATAAAGCCGGACTCAGAGAGAAACTTTTGATAGACGGTAGAAAAATTCTGAAGGATTTTTGGTAGAAACAAACGTATATAGAGAGATAACGAAGGCCATAAATTTGTTTCCATTTTCCATTTTAATACGTTGTTTTGTTGTTAGTTGATTTTAACATGTTGGTTTCTTGTTACTTGATTTTATTTGAGTGTAATCTTTATTTTTGTATTGCTAATATTTAATTTATAAAGTTGGGTCCAATCGATTGTTAAAGGTTTAATTTTTTACTTGAAATAAATTGTGGGTGATTGTATTTCTTGGATTTAATTGTGTATAGACTTTCTAAACTTAAATTGTATGTTAAAAATCTTAAATTGAATATTTAAGATTTTATATTTAAAAATAATTTTATATGAAGAGGCATTTGAAAGATTCACAAATTGATAGTGAACCTTACTTGTCAAGAATTTTTTTTTATAATAGTTATCTATTCAAAGGTGGCTTTAAAATACTATGACATTATATATTTTTTAATGTTAAACAAGTAATATTTTTTTAAAGTCTATGCAAATATAATAAAAAAATTTAATATATATGATTCTTTATATATATATATATATTATTTATAAATTTTATATTTTAAATATTAATGAAATCATATTATTAGTTATATATTAATAATTTAATGCATATTAAATTAGTAGAATTTTATTAGTATACATTTGTGTATAAATATTAAATATAGAAATATTATACTCATCTAAATATTAATATATTAGATTGTGTAATATTCATATTAATATTAAATTTTTATTCAATGTATATATTAATTATAAATTTTTTATTTTAAATATCAATAGAATAATATAATTAATAACATATTAATAATAATATTTATATTAAATTATTGATTATACGAAGAGTTATCATTAATGTATTTATATTTATGTTTATTTAATTTAATATAATATATTTCAATCTTATTTATTTTATATTTATATTAATTTAATATTAATATTTTAAATATTAATATAAAATTTAATTTTAGTTTTGTGCTCAAAATCACATAACTAGTGATTAAATTGATTTTGCTAACAAAATATTAAATATTTTTTTATCAATTTGATTTGGATTTAGCAAGATACATATCTATTGGTTAATTGATTGAGGGTCTTATTCACTCCATCTTCCTTGAATGTCTCCTCCACTCCCCCTATATTCCTCATTATATTAAATACTAATTAATGAATTTAACTCCACCATTTAAACGTTAGTTTTTAAATGTTTCCGAACATATATCTAAACATAAATATACTTATATACTAATTTAATTAAATAATATTTAAACAACTTAACTAATAATTATTAAGATTTAGGCTTCTTTCATGCAATTAGAATTGTTCTAAATTTTCATTACTTTCTTATTACAATACAAGTTTCATTATTAAACATCATCCACTTCAATGGTCAAATAGTCAATAGCATTTTTTCACCTCTTCCACAATAAAAAGTGGTAAATATTTGTCCTATGTTTATTGGCCAAAATTGACTTTTGACTGTTGAAGTGGATGATGTTTAAAAACAGTTACTTGCATCCCTATTTCATGAACAAATACAACAACAAAACTTCATTTTAGTCACCTAGCTTCCTTGTCTTAAGTGTTTTCAATATTGTAGGAACCAACAAGCTCCAAATAAGACAAGGAAGTTTGAAATTTAATCGTTAATTCCTAAAAGTATTTGTCAACACAATATTAGGTATATTTCATAGGAGGGAAAGGGAAACCAATTTGTCCAAAACATGGTAAGTAATTAAAATTTGTTCATCTAAAATCACATGATACCCAAATTCAATATGTCATAATAATTTATACACCTTCACACTCTCATATTAATATTGAATCAACATCAATCAAACACATAATCAATCAATCAAACACATTTCAAATGTATAATCAATCAATCAAACACATTTCAAATGTATGATTCTGATACCTCATATTTCGGCGTCACATGGCGAGGAGGAAAATGTTCAATTTACAGCCATTCACCCTTGGACGTGTGAATACCACCAGCTTTACAATCTATGTGTCTGTTTACCACCGTCTTCTAGAAATTTGTCTCATCTCCTACAGTCCTAGGTTCGATAAGCGTTTATAAATTACAACTTTAGATAGTAACTTCGTTACTTTATACGGTTCTGATCTGCTAGCTTTAGTCTTCAAACTTATATAATTTTTTTTTCTGCTGCTTATTTCAGATGGAACAGAAAGCACGTGAGATGTCTGGGATTGTTTATCCTTGTGCAGCCTGCAAGATTCAACGAAGAAAATGTGGAGATAAATGCGAGCTTGCTCCCTATTTCCCACCAAACGATCCTCACAAGTTTCTAGTGGTACACAAAATATTTGGGACAAGCCACATAGTCAAAATCCTTAAGGTGTAGAACAAATGCTTTTTAAAGATTTTGTTAAAAGATCGCCATTAATATCATTCCTTTTCTCAGTTTTGACAAATACAGGAGTATTTAGTGCAACAAAACGAGCAGTAGTTTAATTGAAGTATAAATATATGACTGAAATTGTTGTCATTTTTTATATTGTTTTGTAATTGCAGGAAATTCCGGCTGAGATGAGAGCAGATGCTGTAACCAGCATGGTATATGAAGCACGCACAAGATTGCAAGATCCAATCTATGGCTGCGCTGGGGCAGTTTATCGACTGCAGAAGGAAGTATTAGAGCTGCAATCACAACTGGCAACCACAAATGCAGAGCTCTTCAATGCACAGGCTAATTTTGAGTCTCTCACGACTGGATTTTATAATGTCGGTGAAGTAGGAAGTACAATCGGTGCCACCCACAATATAGTACAACATAATGATGACACTATAATTCTGCAAGATGATCAGGATCTATTTGGATACGAAGAGCCTACCATTTCATCGATCTGGAATGGTGTGTAATAGTGGTAAATAGTCGCTTTAGTTTAGATCATTTGAAGCCATGTCTAGTGTCGATTGTGTTATATAGCTTTACAAGCTTTCTGTAATCCGAACTTATAATAAATCTATATTTTTTATATTTATTATCTTTTTGTTAAGCATTGCATTTAATTAGTTCAAGGTGTAGATTGAATGATTGAGCTGTTCAAAGTGAAAGTTTTGACACCTAACTTTGTTTTTTAAACCAAAAAATCATAACAGCAGAAACAACAGTTATAATGAATACTCATTCATAAATCACAACTTACAGCGATGAAGAAAAAACTCCATACACAACAACATAAACATAAAAACTCTATATATAAATCTCCACCTTACATCTCTACTCAAATTGAGAAACCAACACATTTACTCTCAATTTTTATGGCTTGTTACAAAAGCACATGGCAGTCCTTTTTAAAGACTTTGCAGCCCCCAAAATAAACCAGCAACAAAAATAAACTACTAGTTTAAAAATAAGCTGAACATACATGATCACTATAAACTCTAAAACAGTTGTGCTAGAAATACAACTTATCATGCATTCCTAAAAAGATAAAAGTCTTCTTAAATAAGTCTTCAAAAAACTCTTGCACCCCTGCATGAATGCAAGCATCATTTATCAACATACTTCCCCTTGTTGCGAAGCCAACTAACTAATCATGGAGCTTCATTGTCTAGTCTTGTAGACCCACTTAGTACTTATTCATTTCTTTTCATGTGGAAGCTTTTTAAACTCCCAAATATCATTCCTATCAATTGAATCCATTTCTTCTTTCATTGCTTGCAACCAAATTCTATTAAATCATTCATCTTCAAAAGATGATTGTGCAAATTAGCCTTTCATACAATAAGACAATAACTTCCTTTGAGTCATAACAAATAATCATCAGTCACCCAACTCAAACATTCAATCTTTGCAGGATTCTTTTTTTGTTCAACATGTGAACACTTAGGCTTGTACAACTTCTTAAACATATTCGTGACCTTTTGCCAATTTAATCCATCTAGCCATCCATAATTCATCTGCATACGATTTTCCATAGATTCTTTCTTCCACTCTTTATTCCAACACATCTTTTTAGAATGATTCCTCAATCGACAAATATTACAAGGATGAAGATCCCAACAAGCTTCCTCCTTATGTCCTTGCCTCTTACAATGGGAACACTGCAAATTTTGTTTTTCTTGAACTAATTTGTTTGTTTAAATATCTGTAAAATTATCATCTTCTTTTCCTTCACCTCTAACATATCAAAGACCTTCATGCTTTGGCCTCATGCTTGGTTCAATGGGCTCTCTAATTTCTTGCCCATGATTTCCCAAATCTTTTCCTTCATAACCCATTGTTTTCATAATCTTAAAACCAACATTCTTCACAAAACATCCATTGTTATTATCATCATAACCATAAACAAGATTTGTAGATTCAAACACATCTTTAACCTTACTCTCTCTGTTTGAAGAATATTTAGCTATCTTACATGTATCAAACAATCCATTAAATGAAGAACACAAATCATTTGTATCACATGAGACATTACATAGTGAAGGCTTAGACCTTAGAAGTTCATTTTCTTTTCGATATGCTGGAAGTAATTGATCTAATTGATTATTTTATTCCTTTGATTTTGATAACTCATCCTTTTGAGAACAATTTGTCTTTTCTAAGCTCTTCAACTTTTCTTCCAATTCTTCACTTTTCTTTTTAACTTTCTTTAGTTCATCTTTCAAAGCATCATTTTCACATATTAAATTTATATTTTCTTTATTTTCTCTTTTACCAATCTTTCCCATTGATTTTAGCTGCATAGAAAAACCACTTAAATTATACCTTAAAATATATTTCCAAGACTATTCTTTGAGAAACCTTACCTCAACTAATTTCTTCCAATCGGTTTACACTTGCCAAGCATTGCCTAAATTTCAATACTTGCTATAGATGTTGCAAAATATTATACCATAACATCCCAATGAATCCATTCAAGATTACACTACCACAACAACTACATGCTGCTCAAGAAATCTATTGTTAGAGATATTTCAAACCCAAAAGCAATAACTTGCTCTAATACCAAATGAAGATTTTGAAACCCAACTTTGTTCTTTAAACTAATAAATCATAACAACAAAAACAACAATTACAATGAACAGTCATCCATAAATCACAACTTACAACCATGAAAGAAAAAATCCATATATAGCAAAATAAACACAAAAACTTTGTATATTAGTCTCCACCTTACATCTCTATGCAAATTGAGCAACCAACACATTTACTCTCAATTTTTCTGGCTTGTTACAAAAGCACAATGGAGTCCTTTTTAAAAACTTTGCAGCCCCCAAATAGACCAACAACAAAAAATAAACTACTAGTCTAAAAATAAGCTGATCATGCATGATCACTATAACCTCTAAAAACAATTGTTCTAAAAATACATCTTATCATGTGTTGAACATGCATTCCTAAAAAGATAACAATATTCTTAAATAAGTCTTCAAAAAACTCTCAAACTCTTGCATGCCTACAAGAATCAATTATCAACAAAAAGATACAGACAATGATTACAGATTTGAATCCAAATTCACCTATTGTATAGAGTTTGACTCATTCCTTTCATTAACTAAAAGAAAACAAAAGTAAAGCATTGCATTTAATATAATTGAATATGGTGGAATAGAATAGGAAACAAACATAAAAGATGAACAAACAAATGCACAATACCTTCAAATCCTTGAGCTATTCTACCCTCCTCGATAGAGTGAAAGAATGCGTGCACCCAAATTGCAGGCCTAGCTATACTCAATAGCGATTGAATGTATATTTCTCATTATAAGAACCTCCATAAACTAGATAGAAATGAAGGAAAATTTGAGTAAGGATTTGGATAGCATGTGGCTAGAGTAAAAAAGGATGGAAATGATAATGCCTAGAGAAAGACCTTATTTATACCTTTTGGGCTAAGATTGGATGAATGGCTGAGATAAGAGGGTTTGAAATGGAGGACTAAGATGAAGTGGTGTTGTGGGCCAATGAGAATGAGAGGTTGTGAGGTCAACTGGGATTTTGAGGTGGAATGGAGGGATAGAATTACTTCTTAGGGCATATTTTGAAATGGATGCCTAGGATGAAAGGAAGATTTGACTTTGGATTTTTGGATTTTTGTTGAGGGAATTTAAAATTTGTATTATTTGTGGGAGGATGAGGATAGTGACGTGGTAAGGGAAATTATTTAAATAATAGGGATTGTTTAATTAATTGTTAGAAAGGAATTAAATGAGGTTTAGGTTTAATTAAGTATGATTTATTTAATTTACCATAGCTCTAGGAAATTAGTAGGATGGGTTAGTTAATTAACTAAATAGAATTTACTTAATTAACCAAGGTTGACAAAGGTAAAGGTTTAATTAACTAAATAAATGTAATTTATTTAATTAATTAATTTAGGGTGATGGATAGTTGAATAATTAAATAAACAAAATTTATTTAATTAATCCAGGATGCGGAATAGTGGGAATTAGATAAATTAATTAAATAAAATAATTTATTTGATTAATTTAAATGGTGGAGGGGGCTTAGTTAGCATGAAAGGGATGTTAGAGAGATGTTAGAAAATGGTGTTGAAGGCCATATGATTTTTCGATGTCTACATTTTGCCCCTCTTTGATGTGGTGCCATGACCAAGGAGAGACGAGGTATGCCCTCTCAAGAGATTAGCCAGGAAAAAAAATTTATCAGATGAACTCTCAAATAGAAGAGACTATGGTGAAAAAGGTATTCAAGATGGAAAACGGGATCAGAAGGAAAAAGAACAGGGAAAACAAAGATGTCATGGGGTTTGGGGATGACAAACTAGGTTTAAGGTGGCCTGTGAATAGGGCTATGTTGGCAAGATACACTATATGGCTTCATTATTGTTGTCATTGATGGCAACAAAGTTTATCCCACACATCCACAACACATAATAAGTCTATACCGAAAGTCAGATTGAAGAGTCTTTTGGTCCAGTGAGTAAGAACATAGCATGCAGCAAGGTCTGACAGTTAGGTTTAGATCTCTCAGAGGATGTATCTCAGCAAAGTGTAGACTTGGGAAAGTCAAGAGGAGTACCATGACTACCACATTCCAAAGATTGAGCCTCCGGTGATGAAAGAGTCAAAAAATATGAGCACCTAAGTGTTGGGTTCCTAACAGGCAGAGCAGACTGAACAAGAACTAAACGACAAAGCATCAGACCTTAATCCAGATGAGAAATTGATGGTGATCAAGCTTCTTGAGGGATCATTCATGGTTGGCCGACATTATTGATGACTTCTATATCTTATTGATACGCATCACTTAGTAAGAATAGATTTAGCTGATAGACCAAAGTTTGGAAAAATCTTGAGTATTCCAGATGCCGACTAGAAAGATGTTGAAATCCTTGGTGCGGATATATATACCAGATGGATTTTGATGTGAAGGTGTGTGGACGATAATAGAGTGTGCGAGAAAAGGCAGAGAGTAGTGTAGAAGTAGCTATACAAGTATAGTATGTGATAGAACAGCAACACTAAGCAGAGGAAGAATGAAGTGTAGGAGATCAGTATATTGAGCCTAACCAGAATTGAACCTCAGCATATGTGGATGCCTCTGATCAGTTCAAACACCTAGTTACTTTCTATATACCTTGTAGGCAGTGAGTCTCTTGTAAGTAGTGAGCCTGTTGTGAGTAGTGTGCTCGGGTAGTGAGCCCTAATTGGCAAGTGCCATTTTATACTTCTTACTGTTTTAATAGAGAATACTATATTGGGTTAGTCACCCTGTGATTTTTCCCTTAACAGGGTTTTCCATGTAAAAATCCTTGTGTTATGTGTGTTGATTTCATTTATGCTCTCATGTTCATTTATGCTTATATGTTTTGATACTGCACTATTGTTAAAGAAGAAAAGAAAGTTAAGAAATTTAAGATTACTAATTCACCCCCCCTCTCAATTATCTGCCTTGTTTCCAACAATTGGTATCAGAGCCAAGTTCCTCCAAACAGAGCCTAACAGCTTGAGGAAGATCTGAGAATCTCAATGGATATGTATGGTATGAGGGAACAACTTCAGTCTGTCCTAGATGATCTTGAGAAATCTCACTCTGAAGTCAATAACCTAAGGGAAAGACTCAAACAAGCTGATGACTTCATAAATGAACTAAAAGAAAAATTAAGTATCTCTGTGAAAAAAAGAAAGGAACTTCTTCAACAATTAGCAAGTCAAAGTGAAGCCAATGATACTAATGAAGATCTGAATAAGGAAAACAAGTTATGTGAGAAGCTATCAAAAGAGGTCATTATGGTAAGACATGAAATGGAATTAGGGGTTATGAAATTCACCCAAGAAATTGAAGAGAAAAGAAAAATGGAAGATAATCTAAGACAATCTCTCAAGGAGAAGTCATAAGACTGCCACAAAATGGATAGAATAATCAGACATCTAGAATCTGATCTTGAAGAAGCTAGAGATAATGAAGAACAACTTGAAAATTAGATAGACACCCTTAAAAGGGATATTCAAACAATAAATGAATACAAAGAAAAATTCAAGATAATCTCTGCTCAACTTGAATTTCTTCTTGAAAGCCAAAAGAGGGTAGATGACAAGCATGGTTTGGGATATGAGAAAGGTGAAATCTCTAGATCCGGCTAGAAGAACTTTGGATCAGAAAATCCAAGGTACAGGCCTAGAAGACCTCCGGTAAGACAACCAAATGCTCAAAGATATCCATCCTTCAATGGATACTGCTACAATTGCAATAACTTTGGTCATAAATCAAATTAGTACAGAAGAAGAATGAATCAGACTAATTCATCCTTCTCCGGATAGTGTTTTAACTGCAACAGGTATGGTCACAAATCTCATGAATGTAGAAATATGCAAATAAACAATTCATTCAATGGTAGATGCTTTGCATGCAATAGAATAGGACATATGACTAATCAATGCAGATCAAGAGGATATCAGTCAAATATGCAAAGAAATATAGCTTGCTACAATTGCAATAGATCCGGTCATATTGCCAAATTCTACAGAAGTAAGAATCAGGATAAAAGGGGTCCGGTGCATCATAATCAAAATCAAGACAAAGGAAAACAAAAAATGAATGTGGATGAAGTTCAAAGGGAGATGAACAAGATTTGGGTGAAGAGAAGTATAGAAAATGTTGGGGATGGATCCACATTAGAATCTGGTACTGATATTCCTTCTAGAAACTAAATAGATGAACTCTGGCTCAGGGGGAGTCACAAAAGAAAATAATTTCCGCCAACCAGTCAATTGCTGCCTAAATTGGCACATAGAGTGTAGAAGATTGAAGATTTCTTAAAGAGATGTCTAAATAACCCTTGGTAAAAATATAAAAGATCTGGAAGAAGGTTGAAGAGGCTAACCATCCAAAATTGATCTGGTTTGACAGTCATCCAGTAAAAGCAGGATTTTCACAGTTAGATCCGGTATGATTCAAAATTGAAATACCTTGATCTGTGGATAAATAAGATGATTCAAGGAAGGGAGATACATTGTATGTTTTCATTCTAAGTGCATCTCAATGATCCAGAAGGATCTCTCTTAGAACAAGGAGAACAAGGCAACCAGAATGACTTAAGTTGTGCATTTATTGCAATATGGAATTAGGGTTTGTGCAGAAATAAAAGGGTTCTTTTGTTCATCATTTGTACATTTGCATTCAAGAAAAAGAAAGAAAGAGCTCTGCAACAAGATTACTTCAACCCTCTCAAGGATCAATCACAGAATTCAATTCAACCAGCGATCTTTTTAGCTCTTATTGTGAACCCTAGAAACGTAAAGGTATTTCCGCTCTTGAATATATCACTCTGAATCTTTTGTAAGATGGCTACTCCAAATGCTGTTAAGATCACTGATAGGCCGTGCCCTAAGTTAAAGAAACATCCTTACAAATCCCTAGAAGTTGATCCCCTAGGTGCATTCTCTGCATTTTGCATGGGGTTCTACATGTAGAAGATGTTAGGGTATACATTCACGCCAACATTGAGAAATTTGGGGAATCCAAGCTGACGGATATCTATCACAAGGAATTAATAGATGAAACATTTGAAATTAAACCCCAATACAAGGCCATCTAGGATAAGAATTTTGGACATTGCATCCATTTCCCCTATTTTGCAAAAGATGAATGGATCCGGTATGTTTTGAGCAGAATTCATGACAACTTCATGTGGTTGATGAGGCCATTTAAGATCATAAAAGATGCCATTAGGGTAGTAACCAGATTACACTCATTTGGTCAGTTGCCTGCTCTCAAATCAGTCAAAAACCAAACTATAAGTGAGGCTACTGGATCAAAATTTGACAAGAGGGCAATGACAATAGAAGACATCATAGACCTGGATATCTATGATAATTGGTTACAAAATCTATCATTCCAACAGGGAGAATTCAGTATCCGGAACTGCTATATATATACTGCATATGAAATGCTAAGGAAAAATGTTGACTATGATCTTTGTGAGCTTCTTCTGACCCAACTGATAGAGAATTTACAGAAAATAAAGAAGGATAAGAAGAATTTATTTAAGTACGGTGGCTTGATACTATGTCTATTCTTTTACTATATGAATGAGCTACCCAGATCTAGTGGTTGGGTATGGAAAAATGACAGACCTGTGGCCATACAAATTAGAGACTATATGTATGGGCTTGGTGATGACAAGGCTCAAAGCACAGATCTGTGGGGATATTTCAAGAATTTCCAAGGTATGATGCAGGCCAGAGAAAGAATTCCTCAGACATTAGTTGAAAAATATAAAGATATAGTGTGTTTTATGGTAGACACTGATCAATGCCTAATGGAGGCAGTAGAACCCATAATAGTCTAGATTATGCCAATGGGCTATGAGATGGATGAGAAAATTCTGGAACTGCATGTCCAACACCTACTAAGCCATCCTAAGGACCCTAAGACTGAAAGGTTTGGCACCTTTCAAGAATTGAGTGTGAAAATTCATGTTGAACTAAGGCAACTTGAAGTAAAGAGAAAAGTCAAGAAGGAAGTAGAGGAAATTGCCAAGAAATATGGCATATCAAAGGAGGCAGTTGATGCCAATAGAGAGAAGGTAGAAAGAGTAGAAAAAGAGAGACAAGAAGAAGAAGAAGCAAGTATTCCAGTGTAAGCCCCCTCCCAGACTAGATCCTCAAAGAGCTCTGCACCTGCCACCTCTAAAAGCTCAAAAGCCTCAAAACTTGAAGCAAAGACATTCGAAAAAGGAGAGAAGAGAACAAAGACAAAGGCCACAAGGATGATGAAGAGATAGAGACAGATGAGGAGGTTAAGATAATGAAGAAGAAAAAGAAAACTTCTGTGGAATCATCTACCGACAAAAATAAAGAAGAAGAAGCAGAAGAATTTGTTGAAAGACCTATACTCTCCATTGATGATATCATCAAGGCAGTTACTGTGGATGGGAATCTGCAACCATTGACAGAATTCTATGATGTGTATAGTGACATAGACAAAGGGATCTTGGAAGAAGCTATAGTTAAGTAATGAAACATATATAATAAAGCATTCATTGAAATCATCTCTAATCCCCAAGAGTTTAGAGAAAGTACTTGACCTCAGAAAAGACAATGCCATGGAAATGGATATGGAGATCCAAGAATAGATAGCTATTCAGCTCTATCCTTCCATCACTCCAAAACAAATGAACATGATCTTTAAGGATTGCAAGGATGAGTTCCGGAGTAAAGCCAGACTGAACAAGCTTATGCTCGGAGAGACTGACCAAGTGGTAAAAGAGACTGAAGACATCCTCTGGAATGCATATAAAAGATTGAATCTTTCAATTATATAAGACATAAGTGATGAACCTTCTGCCATGGATGTCGAAGGACTAAGTGCATCAAAGGAAGATTCTACTGAGAAAATTGCAGAAGAGTCAAAGGAGACAGGTGAAGAGAAGACTAAGGACTTGGATTCCTCTGTTCTGGAAGAGGAAGTCCATGAAGAAGTAAACATCTCTCTTCCAGATCTCCCAACAGACTCCTGAACTAAAGGAGAAGAAAGAAAATAAGAGAAAATCAGTCAAGAAGAAGAGGTAAAGGGAAGAGAAGAAGATCAATCAGAGAAGACCCCAGAAGACAGTTCTGAGGCTGCAGAAGGAAAGAAGACTTTGTCTCTGGAAGTAGTTAAAGACTTCCTAAACAAAGAAATGATGGAATTAGATGAACTGGAGCTATTCCATGGACCACTCAATTTTGACTCTCTCTCTCCAGTCCAGACAATGAAGGTAGCATCTTTTGCTCAAGCTAAAGCAAAAGAAAAGCTTCTGAAGTCTCACATGGAAGACTGTGAGCTGATAGAGATTGCATCCAGTGTGTTGGAGAAGATTATACCATCCTTCTAGAAGGATCATTTGGCCTCTTCATTTGGTAACTTGAAATCTCTTGTTAATTCTATTAGCACACATTTTGATTCATTGGAGAAATCAGTAGAAGAGAAAGTCTGGAAAGAGTTTTTGGGAAAGAGATTCTCTAAAGTATAGAGACTTATAGCAAATAATAGGAGAAATCTAGATATTGGGATAAAGAGCCTAGAAAATGCTCTTAAAGATGGAGGAGATTTATCCAAATTTTGTCTATCTTGGTCCATAGTGACAGTAGACATTGCAAAAAAAGTGGAAGAACAAGAGAGTAAACTATCAAGTTTATCTCAAAATTTTGATCCTCTCACTTCATCCATAATAAATCAAGATTGTCAGACTATTGCCACTATTAATGAAATAAAGAGGCTTGAGAAGGAGAAGAAGAACATAATAAGAAGAATGAGAGAACTTAGAGGGATAATTATCCCTAAGTTAGAGGCCATGCATGAGGCCCTAAATGATACTCAGACCATAGCCTGGACCAGTGATCTGGTAGACTTAAAAAGGGCAAAAGCTTTTGCATTTTTGATAAGTGGTCACATCTCAATTTTGGACAAGATGAAGCAAAGTTGGGCAACAGAATTTGTCTAGTTGAAAACCACTTTTGCAGATTTCCTTAAGTATATGTAAGTACAACATGTATATATACTTATCCGGAAATGTATAGGTTGTTTTTCTTTGCAAATTTTGGTGTACAGGTTTCACCCTTTGCCATTGATGTCAAAGGGGGAGTGAGGAGTAGTGAAAAATGTGGAATCTAGCTAAGGGGGAGCTCTGCTAAAAGTGTACATAAGATAGAGCATCAGTCAAGGGGGAGCTTGTTATAACACTTAGTCATTTTTCAATAAGTGTTGCCACCAATACCAAAGGGGGAGATTGTTGGCAAGAGACACTGTGTGGCTTCATTATTGTTGTCATTAATAGCAACAAAGTTTATCCCACACATCCACAACACATAATAAGTCTATACCAGAAGTCAGATTGAAGAGTGTTTTGGTCCAGTGAGCAAGAACAGAGCATGCATCAAGGTTTGACAGTCAGGTCCGAATCTCTTAGAGGATGTATCTCAGCAATGTAGAGACTTGGGGAAGTCAAGAGGAGTACCATGAATACCACATTCTAGAGATTGAGCCTCCAGTGATGAAAGAGTGAAAAGATATGAGTACCTAAGTGTTGGGTTCCTGATAGGCAGAGCAGACTAAGCAAGAACTAACCGATAGAGCATGAGACCTTAATCCGGATGACAAATTGATGGTGATCAAGCTTCTTGAGGGATCATTCATGGTTGGCTGACATGATTGATGACTTCTATAACTATCTCTTTGATACACATCACTTAGTAAGGATGGATTCAGCTGACAGACCAGAGTTTAGGAAAATCTTGAGTATTCCGGATGCTGACTAGAAAGATGTTGAAATCCTTGGTGTGGATATATATATACCAGATGGATTTTGATGTGAAGGTGTGTGGATAATAATATAGTGTGTGAGAAAAGGTAGAGAGTAGTGTGGAAGCAGTTATAAAAATACAGTATGTGACAGAACAACAACATTAAGCAGAGGAAGAATGAAGTACAGCAGATCAGTATATTGAGCCTAAACAGAACTTGACCTCAGCATATGTGGATGCCTCTGATCAGTTCAAACACCTGGTTACTTTCTATATACCTTGTAGACAGTGAATCTCTTGTAGGCAGTGAGCCTCTTGTGAGCAGTGTGCTCAGGCAATGAGCCCTAATTGGCAAGTGCCATTTTGTACTTCTTATTCTTTTAACAGAGAATACAATCTTTGGTTAGTCAACCTGTAGTTTTTCCCTTAACAGGGTTTTCCATGTAAAAATCCTTGTGTTATGTGTGTTGATTTCATTTCTGCTCTCATGTTCATTTATGCTTATATGTTTTGATACTGCACTATTGTTAAAGAAGAAAATAAAGTTAAGAAATTTAAGATAAATGATTCACTCCCCCCTCTCAGTTATCTGCCTTGTTTCCAATAGGTTAATGGGGGTCCACAAGCCTCATTTCTGTGCATAAGATTTTTAGTTTTAAGTGAGAGAGAGAGATAGAGCTAATGAGCATGGGTGAGATGGTGGGGGTTCCATAAAATGAGCATCGTGGAGAGTGGATTCAGACCTACTAGAGACCTCTAGGTACTAGCAAAGTGGTATGTACCTCATCTTGTGTCCCTTGCATTTATTTTGGGGTCATTAATGCACATTAAAAATGTGGTTAGACTAGGGTAAAACAAATGTTCTGAAAGGCTAGATTAGTGCATATGAATCATGATTGCTGCATTTGCTTAGGATATTAGCACTTTTGAAGTGAATCATAGCTTTTACAGTGGTTTGGCACATCTACCATGTTTTGGCACAAATGCTACGTTAATTAGCGCTTTTGTATAGTGCAATGCTTTTTTTACTAGAGTAGCGCATTTGCATAGTGGAGCACATTTTTAGATGGGACTAATGCATTTGTGCCTTGTAGCACATACATGAAGAAGGTTAGTGCATTTGTGGCTTCTGGCACATATACAAAAAGGGTTAGCACATTTGTGCCTTGTGGTGCATATGTGAAGGGAATTAGCACATTTGTGCCTTATGGTGCGAATGTGTAGGGAATTAACACATATGCCTGATTTGGTGTTTATGTGGGATGACTTAGCACATTTTCTTTGTTAAGGAAAATGGTAGAGTTAAGAAGATGGAAACAATAGAAAAACTAATGAGATGGTGTAGTGGATGAATGAGCAATTAGGTCCCATTAAGTTGCGAGAGAGGATACCTCCTACTATTAGGTTGTGAGAGTAATTGGAGGAGGTAGACATGGTATTTTTGAGCATAATCAACTTGCACTTGTTATGAAGTAAAAATTAGAGATATGGCTTTTTACCTCTTAGTTTATCTCCTAGGTCCTATTTATCTCACTATGCATTATAATTGATCATCCTAAAGAAAATAGCCCAACACTCATATGAATTTGCGACCTTGGGCCCTTCATTTAACTTATCCCAAACTCGAATTGGGCCCTTGAACTTGGAAAACAACCACCCAAGTCCTCCCTAATTGGTCAAGGTGAATTAATGTTATGTAGGACCTTTAGAAATGTTCCTCTTTGTCAGCTTTTGTTATTTAATTTCATGAATGGTAGCGAGAAAGCATATATAAGTGAGTTTTTGCTTTCGTTTTGAACCTAGATGGATATTGTGAACTTATGATATTGGAACAAAGAGCATTCAAGGTATTCATTGTGTTATTGTTGCAAATTTTGAATCATCATCCATCTCCTTATGAGTTGAAGAATTTTCATCCTCCTAAGGACTTCATCTCTAAGGTGACATCATTGCTATTTGAATCATTTCATCATTTGGATTATCTTTAGCCCCTACCCTACACGGGCACATGCTCTCTCTAACAATGGTGTTGGGAAAGCTTGAATGCTAACCCAATATTTGATTGAGGCAAATTGCTAAATACCATAACCCCCAAACCTCTCTCTTGTCATCTTATGTGGAGGTTCTATGTACAAGTTTTGGGGAAAGTGGAGTTATAGGAAGGCAATACAAGAATTGAAGTTTTAGGATCCAAAAATAGTTTTGGAATATTCCTCTGACAAAAATTGGGTACTTGGCACCCTCATCTTCTAGGATTACAAGCTTTGGATATGGTTTCTAAGCATCATTTGTAACATCTTCTCAGTTCTAACCTCTGACAGATTCTCACTTCTAGACTTGGGTAGTTACCGAATTTGTCCTTCAACACCTCTACTTCCAAGAGATAGGTTCTGACATCTCACTAATCACCTCTGTACTTTTAGATTCCAAGTTTCTATTGTTGTTTATCTATTTCAAGCTGATTATCTCATATCTAGGGTTTTACTCATACTTAACATAGGGTTTGATAAAAGCCTTGTTTAAATCTCATCTGTCCATAGAAAATTAGGAGCACAATATCTATAGTTGAGTCCACCTTCTCATTGGTTGTGATTTAGATCAATCTTGACCTTAAATGTTATTGTGGAAGAGGGTTTTGACTTTGTTTATACATGTATGCATTCATCCCCTTTACCCCTTAATAGCACTATATTGCATACATTCCAGACATACGAGCACATAAGGCAATGATCATAGCCCTAGTGGAGAGATGGAAGAGCAAGAGGTGTGCATTCCTCTCATCAACTAGTGAGATGACCATCACCCTTGAGGATCTATGGTGGATCCTGTGGATCCCCATGAACAAAAAGTTGGTGGTATATGATCCAAACTTAGGTCTAGGCCTTTTGAGGTAGTTTTTTACACTAGGTGAGGTTCCTTTTGATGTGATAGAGTTAGGGATGATATGGATTGATGCTATGAATGGTTTGAATGAGTTGCCCTTGTTTGAGGTAGGGTTGATTTTAGGACTGCTTGTGTTGGATAGGCAGTCTCGTGGATTCTCAATAGGGTGGGGCATAATGGTAGAGGATGATGTAGGACAACTTGGTGTATGCATGGGGACTGTATGTCCTAGCACACTTATACCATGATATGCATGCGGTGGTAAATAGGTCAAGGGGAGTTTGGGTTATGAGGTGACATTCCTTCATATTTGGGCCTGGGAGCACATTGTAGTGACATGACCGATAGGGGATAGGACATGGGAGTTGGTAGACCTTATGTGTATGCTTTTGGTGGGGTATTGTAGCATTAGTAGCTATGTGACATAGAGTAGTGGAGGAGAATGATGGATGACCTTGATACAGTCATATGGAGGCCATGGAGATAGTGTGAGACCTGGGAGGATGATGGCGAGTAGTTGGTGTATGTATGGAAGCCATGATATATTATGAGTTGCACAAATCACATCTTTGATAGGTATATGCCTAATCAAGTGTTGAGATGGTTTGGGAAGCCATAGATAGAACCAATGCATGAGGCCATATTTCTGTGGGTTACCAAAGACAAATTTGTGTGGGGAGTACATATCAATTCTACTTTTGTGATTGTATCTTTTCATGCATTGGTACCAATTGTGTGGGATCTAAGACCAAATGTTGCGGATGTGGGGACAAAAGTCGAGTATGACACATGGTGGGAGAGACAATAGCTAGTTCATTTGATAACTCTCAATGTATAGCTAGTACCAACAGTAGGAGAGTAAGGGGATGGTGGTGAAATGTGCAGAGTGCATTAGAGGATAGGTGCGGAATTTGGATAGGAGGAGGGAGGTGGTGGTGATGATGATAGTTACAAGGAGGAGATGGCTGGGGAGGGCACTCTGGATTCTATGAGGATCCATCTGGTGACAGTGGTGTTGAAGCTCGATGCTATGTGGAGGGAGATAGTTGATGTGTAAGTGGACAAGGGCACATATCAGGTTGAGAAAGACATAGTCAATGTTTAGGTGGAAAGACTACAAGAGTTGTTGAGAGAAACTCAAGGGGAAAACTTAGGAGCTGACATAGGCACTGACATAGAAAGGTGGTTAAGGAGCGGAGATGGATAGGAGATAGCCTAGGTCATATAAGAGCAAGATATGGCAATAGCTGAGAGGGATGTAGCGAGGGATTTACAACATAGGGCTAAGGTGTAGGAGGCACAACTCTGTTAGGAGCATGACATTTCCAGAGATCTAATAGGACAACTAGGTATGATAGAGATGTGGAGGGACATGGTGCAAGTTTAAGGAGACATAAACTTGGCTAGATAGAGAGCTAAGTACTACTGTACTTTGTATCATAGTGCAGTACCTATAGCATAGAGGTAGCCAAGTTTTAGCACATGAAGTTGATCAAGGGCTCCTCGGTCAGCTAGGATAGGGACTCCTTTAGTTGTGGGGCCACCATCACCACAAGATCCACCAACATGGCCATCAAGGCCACTAGGACCACCAGGGCCACAACTAGGTTCACCCTTGCCTTCGAGGTAGGGGAGTTCATGTAAGCATATGAAATTTATGTATGCCTACAAGCTCATTTGTATGTTACACATCGATGTACTGAGCCTATAGGCATATTTTTGTATCATGACCATTTTTTGATGATGTATATATGAGATGTGACATTTTTTCAGTGGCCTATATGATGTTATGATGCACAATTATGTTTTTACATTATGGTTTTATGGTTAATGCATGAGATGTTTGATGCATGATTTTTAGATAGTTTTATATCAATCACATTTTCTTTGCTCATTTAAATGATGTTTTTTTGAATGGAAAGCACATGTGATTATGATATAGATTATGATATGGATCTACAATGGATGTATTATGATTATGGATATGTGATGTTATGTAAATTTTATGATACGCAAATCATTATGATGTATGGATGTTTATTATTTTATGGATGCAAATGGTTATAATGTGATGCAAATTTATTCTTTATGGATGTGATACAAATGATGGACATGTATTTTATGGATGAGCTATGATATGACGATTATGATATGACTAACATGTTCATGTAGGAATATGCTACAAATGATGGGGTGATAGATGTAGAGATTTTTGTTTGGTCATGATAAATAGTTGTGGTAAATGTTAGGTGCGGGAGGTTTAGAGGGGATGAGATGGGGAGGGTTAGTAAGATGCCCTGGGTAAGTGAGATGAAGGGGAATCATATGATGGGGAGATTTATGGATTGATAGGGTATATAGGGATAGGGAATTTGACATGATAGATGGGGGTGGGATTATGCTGGTATGTTTTTAGAGCAATCCAAAATTTTAATATAGAAAAGGATATTATGCAACAAGGGATAAGGACCCAAGGTGATGATGTATACATATGCATGGACTTTGACACTTCAAAAAAAGGTTATCCCTAGACATGTTTTCATATAATATAATCTTGGAGGATCATGTGAGGGTAGATACTTATAGGATGAGAATGTCCTTAGACATGTGTAAGGGATTGTCCTTAGTGTAAGGAATAATATGTCATACCTAAAGCCTTTATAACACACCTAGGATTAATATTAGCATTAATGCAAAGGAACAACTAGCAAACACAACATACAACAAACAAATGACTCTTCCCCATTTTATTCTATCCAATAACACACCAAGATATAGAAGATCTATGTGGTCTTGGGAAAGCATAGAAGGGGTATAAAAAGATAAATCATAGACAAAAGACCAATTGACAAACACACCAAATAGCCATTGTATCTCTTGCCAAGATTGTGGATAGGTGATGTTGGATATGATTATGTCAAGTACAGGAGGGATACATCTGAAAGGCATAGCTATGACGATGAGTGTTGGTAGATAGGCACAAGATAGGATAGCCATGTTGTAGTTGGAAAAACTAATCAAATGTGTGATTTGCATTGTGATATGTTGTCATTGTGTAATGTCAGAAAATGTCCTCTTGGGGTATTTTCCCTCAAAAGGTTTAGCTCCCGGGTCTTTTATCTGCATTTAGGACAATTACATCATATTTCAACATACCGATGAGTAAACCCCTAAGTGTCTTGGTAAATAGGATCTAGGGGGACCACTTAAGATAATCCCTGCCCAAAATAGGGGGGAGGACTTGGGTGCCTGCTCCCTAGTCCTACCCTATTTTGGGGCAGTCCCAAAATTTAGGTGTCATCTTGTGACCATTATTTAGGTCCTATGCTGACATGATAAGTTTGAATTACAAAATTCTTGGTGGGAGTGTTTGTAGTTGCATATAAAAGTATGTTTAGGCATTCATTTGTAAACTAGATGGCTATTGTGAACTTTATGCATTCTAAAGGTGATTCAAGGCTTTCATTATGTTGTAAGAGTAGATTTGTGTTGTCTATGTGCTTGTATTTGTAGATTTGAGCATCCATCTCCTCATAGAATGAAGAGCTTCTTCCTCTCATGAGATTTCCACTACAAGGTGATATAATTAATGTTTGTAAGCATTTATCATTTGGTTTTTGCCTTTGCCTCTCAAGGCATGCACTCTCTATCAGACAATGGTGTTCAAAAGACTTGAATGTCTCTTTAGGGCTTGACTGAGGCAAGCCTCTAAACACCACAACCCCCTCCCAAAGTTGTCATGATTGCATGTTACAGGTTGGATTTGTAGACAAAGTGAAGTTGTAGGAGGGTACAACAGAGTGTTGGAATTGCAAACCAATGAAGAAGAGGACACCCTGGACTATGGCGCCCACTCTTTAGTCCTCAAAGTTCCACAACAGGGAAAATTCTATGGTAGTAGGAATAGGTTACAGACTGACCTTCCAGATCATGACAAAAACCTAGGCCTTGGACTTGGATACCCATTGTTTAGTCCATAACTTTTCCATCTCTGAACCCTAAAAATAGGTGCATAGTTATTTGTCATTTTACATCTTTCTGTAGCAACATTTTCTGATATTCATCTGTTTACTATTGTATTTGCATAATTAGGATTTTAAGGTATAATTGAGCATAAGAGAAGGAAATTAACAATCAAATAGTCACAAATCCAATTTGCCCACATCTCATAGTAACCTAGGGTATGATAGTACATTGCAGCTTGACCCTAGGTCCTTAAATGTAAGGGTGAAAGGAGGATATACACCAAAACAACCAAAACCAAACATCCAAATTTTAACCTTTTACATTTCAATGAACCTGTGTTATTGGACTTATTTGCACCTTGTTGAGTTTTTTCTTCATATTTCATTAATTTCATTCATTCATATAGTCATTCATCTTATTGCATGGGAAAACTTACAAACAAATTGAAAATTTGGAAAAATTGGAAAAAAATTGCATGATAGGGTTTGCATGTTGCATTAATTAAATTCAAATTCATCAAATTTCTGATTTTTACATTAGATATAAATTAAATTATAGAAAATTATAAAAATTCATTAGTTTGCATTGCATTTTCATCATTAAATTTTTAGGGTTTTGTTGAAAATTGTGAATTTTGCATATAACCTAGTAATTCCAAAATCTAGGGTTTGTAGGTAAAATCTTGTTTCAGATTTTTCAACCAATTTTAGAGGCTCATTCAAATTTGCATTTGTCTGTAGTATTTTATTTTAGAAAAAAAAATTATTTAGATCTCAAAAACTTGCATTTTTGCATAGAAAATTTCAACAAAAACTAACATTTTCATTGATTTTTCATTATATTTGCACTTGTATTTTGCATGTTAGAGCTTGGAAATCATTTTCAGATGTGAGAGAATTTAATTTTAATCATATATCAGCTTTAAAAACATTCATATAGCATTTTACATCAAGATCTTAAACCTAGGGCTTGAAAACCATTGATTTTCACTAAATTTGACCTTATCAACTCTCTGATTTTGCACTATAGGTGTGGTGTGAAGAATGTTTTTACACTAAGTGACTGATATTAGGGATATTATCTTCTGACCATCCTAAAATTCTTTAAAAATCCTTGTTATTGGCCTCTTGTAATGAAAATTTGGTGAAACATTGCTTATTTTTGCTATTTTGCTATTTTTGCCCTAGGGTTTGGCCTAGTTTGCACATTAAGCATGTTGTAACAGATTTTATGCTTGTAGGTGAGTAATATCACTGATATTATTTTCTACACCTCCTTAAATTATTTACAACACCCCTTTGGCTAGGTCTTGGAATTGAAGAATTGTGAAAAATTGCCTATTTTTGCTATATTTTCACTAGGGTTTGACCTTAAGAGGCACTACAAGCATGTTGTGATGGATATTTTAGCATTAATTAGCTGTTATTACTAATATAATTTTATTTCCATCATCATTTTCCTCACAACACCCTTTTTCATGCTTTTTTGCACTGAGATTTGGGGAAAAAACTGCTTATTTTAGTGTATTTTCACTAGGTTTTGGGGTATCATCATCTTATATTTGCATCAAGAGTGTGTTTTGAAGGATCTTATTGTGTACTGGACTGATATTAGACATATAATTTTCTCCCCTTGATCAAAATCCTTACAACACCTTCACTTTCATTTATTAGCATTGCAAAAGTACAAAAAATTAAGCATTTAATTCATTGTTGCATATAACTTTGCACTTGTCTTTTGCATCAATTTTGAAAAGATTTCAAAATCTGATTTTGCATTGATTTGAGAATATACATATGGCATCTAATCTCAATAAGAACAACAAGTTCCTCCTAGACCTTACATGAAGAGAAAGGTCCCTGAACCTGAAATTGTATTTACACCTCATGATAGAACAATCAGAGATACTGACTGGCCTTTTTACATCATTGTGAAAATAATGGGAAACCCTATGGATGGAACCCTTATTGATCCTAATTTCATGACTAATGTCACCACATAAGAGTTCCTCTATTTACATAATTTAATGCAACTATCTTATGACCCTTGGGATAAAATGATCAAAACATATAAGGGAGCCTTTGTGAATCCTTTGGGTAAGATATCATTGTTGGTAACTGTATTTGAGAAACATGTAGGACAATGGTTTGATGTTGTCCCTGATTCTGATCTATTGCAAATAAAACTTGGACATCCATGGTTAAAGGCCATGAAAGCTATCCCTTCAACAATTTATAAATGTGTAAAATTTCCTTTGAATGGACAAGTGCATGCTATTGATCAAAATACATACAAACATTTAATTACACAAAAACACTTTACACTAGATTACTTTTGGGACAAATCTGAAGAGAAATTTGAACCACGAATAGACTTTAACTTCTTGAGCTATAGAAATTACAAAGAAAAACTATTACATCCAATGACTGGTCCTTCTAGACAAGAAATAACAAAAGACAAGAAACCTACATTTGAAGAGAACCATAGATAGAAAGGACAAGGTTCCTATGCTGAGGTTCCTCCCCCACCATCCTTACAAGGATCAGGAGGTAATTGTCGACAACAAAACATTCCATCTAGACAAGTGAAATTTGATACTGGTGTTTCCTCTTCTAAATTGAAAAAACCCATGAAAGAGAAAAGCCCTATCTTACAAGAGATAACTAGTAAAAGAAAGAGAAATAGAAAAGCAAGATAAAGAAGACGAAGAAGACAAGATTATGCCATAAACCTTGCATCTCAACAAGAAAATATTGATCCAAATATTGAACAAAATAAAGATGATCCTAACAAAGACAAGAATTGGGCTATGGTACCTTATGTCCCACTTTCCTCTAAAATTCGGGAGTGGGAAGATGATGATGATTTACTTGATGACCATTAGCCTCGAAGATCCTACAGGTAAGTATCTCTAACCCTTTATCTTTTTTCATGTGCTTCCCCCGTGATGTGTTATGTGTTGTTTAGGCCTCCTGGGATGACCCCTGATTCTCTTGTAAGGTTCGGGATACTAGGAGACCGCCTCTACTATGACCTTCTTCTATTTGTATCATCATTCTTCTATATTGACTCTTTCTCTAATTTCACTATTGTGTGTTGTCTTACAGACATAGCGTTGTGGTTGGTGACTTAGGGGCACCCTCCTACATGACTGTCCCTAAGACACTTTTTTCTCCTCTCTTATTTATTATTTCCCTTCCTCTAGTATTTCTATCTAGTGGGTGGATGACAAAAAACATTCATACTGATGCGAACCTAGTGTCCTTTTCACGAGAAATCAAAACTTGGACTTAGTTCCTAATATGATGATGGGGATGTATATCTTATCTAACACTTGGCTAATGGAAGCACTCGAGCTTTCTGCCTAGTGATTTTGATGATGTTTTTCTCATTTACAAACCTTAACAATACTGATGCTCTAAGCACTTTATTTGTGTTTTAATCTAGCCTTATTGGTACTCGATTTGGAGATCTTTGTGATATAGCCCCATGGTTATCCTCGAACTTTGAATTCATAGTATAATCTTGGATCTTTGTGTGGTTAATCATATGCATTGATGTTGTTACTTATCATGATTTTGTAGACACTAACATGTCTCTTACAGGGATGTGTAATGAGTGCCAGGTAGCACCCATGAAATACACCTTTTTACCTCTCTTTTTTTTGCTTCTTATTCCATTGTCCTAATGGCTACACCTAAATAGGCTAACAAGATTGTTCTAATGATGATTAATAAGAGATGAATTACATAGAATCATGATTTCTGATTAAGGGACTAATGTACACTAAATTAATGCAAATATGCAGAAAATCTTCTCTTTTTGAATCAATAGGTGCAGGTGTTTGGGTAGACAATTTTGTGCATCTCTAGAGGTAGTCCTAATGATCTCCTGAGCTGATGTCAGAATGCCACGAGTGGTCTCCAATGTTGTTCTAATTTGATTGGAGAGATTTTGGGATAAACTTAAGTCATAAGCATCTCCAATGCTAAACAAGAAGGTCACAATCATATCTCTGGAGCTACAGACAGAAACATACATCTCTAGTGCCTCTTTAGAACAGTACAAATTTCTAGCACAGTTGTCAGTCAAACACTTCCAATAGTGATCGGGATGCTCCTGATGTTACTCAAATCATCACCTGAGTAGTTGATGGAAGACCATAGTTAGCTACTGGAAGTTTTATCTCTTTTTGATTTTGCATGATTTATTGATAAACTGATCTAAATACCTATATTTTAGGGCCTTGCTGCCCAAGTGTATCTAAAACTAAGACTCAGATTTAGTGTGGACTTTTGTTCCACTAAATCTATTTTAATTGCATGGATATTTATTTTGTAGTTAGACAATCAGTAGAATAAAGAGATTGATGTTATCTCATAGATGAACTAGTAGTTAGGGTAAGTGATATCTTATCACTGATTAGATATAAACTTACAGAAGCAACAGCAGAAGAGGATATCAATTAATTTCTGATTTTTGTAATCTTATTTTGACATTAAATATTTTCTGAATACAAAGCTAATGGAATTGGACTAGAATTGAATTGTGACATTATCTTCTTGTGATGATTCTTTACTTTAGTCTTCATCCCTAAGGGTGTGGAGCAAGGACCCACTCTCACCACCAAGGCAGAAGGCTAGTACTATTGTTTTTGTTATTGCAGATTTTGTTTAAGGAGATAGTTATTGTTTTCATAGATAAACACATGTTTCAATTGAAAGGAATAATATAGATTTATTTTAAGCAATTCATTGTTTAATTTTGATTTCAATATTCTTGGAATTCATTTCACAACAGATAAATCAGTAGTATTAGTTTCTTTAATCAGTAAAGATCATTAAAGTTAGATAAAACTGGCAACTATATGATTCCTAATTGTAGATAGCCAAGAACACAACCCTAGATTTGACACTTGAAATATGATGAAATGATAAGGTAGAATGACGCTTGTCATTTTTGGTGCCATTGCCAGGGATTACTGTGTTCATTATGAAAACTTAGCTAAATAGTTTTAGGATAGATCTATATGGTTAGAGCTAGAGATTCAAAAGGAAGATATATAAAACAAACACCCCATCAACAAACTATAGGAGAAAGAAGTGGGGTGGCACAAGATCTTGTTGAAGAGAGACATCTAGAACCTACCTTGGAAGTTGCACCTCAATTCAATAATCCCTTAAATCCTCCAAATATTCCACTCACTGACTATATCCAAGAATTGCAATAGAATTCCATGCAGACCCTTTGCCAAAAACTAATTTCCCAAAACCTCAAGAAGAAGAACCAGTATTAGACATGGATGATAATCATGAAGAGGAGGAAAATCAGGCTCCAAGAACCTTCTCATATCCCATTGTCTTGGCTGCTGGAGATAATGCCCCTATGAAAAATATTTCACCTACACACTTGCCAAATTTTAGGGGTCTTGCTTCTGAGGATCCTGATTAGTTTATGTTTGAATTCAAAGTGGTATGCCAGACTTATGATTATGGATCAAATATTATCAAAAACTCAGACTATTTCCCTCAACCCTAAAGGATTCTACAATGAGGTGGTTTATGGGTTTGCCCCAAAACTCCATCCATTCCTATGATCAAATGGAGATAGAATTCTTGGGAAAATACCAAGACTACTATAGAGTCAATGATAAGAATGAGGAATTATTCAAAATTAAATAGAGAGAGGAAGAGACCTTAGAGGATTATGTGGATAGGTTCAACTTTTCTTTGAGAAGGTATGGCAACCTTGTAAATCATTGTTTGGCCATAACCTTGTTTGTAAAAGGATTAGACAAAGAATCAAAATAGGCACTGTATCTGATGGGAAAAGGGAATATCAACAAAATGGATATGCCTGCTATAGAAGAAATCTATAGGAACTATTCCAGAACCCAAGATGGAGTGAGAATGCCCAAATATTTCAAAGGGAAGAATGAAATAGGACACTTAATGGAGGAAATTACAAATTTTAAAATAGATATTCTAATCCAACTAAATACCACATTAGATGGGATTTAGGAAAATATCAGAACAACTAATTAGGATACAACAACTAAACCAGTCTCCATCTATTGTCCTATGTGTAGAAACAAACATCTATTGAGAGAATACCCTTTAGATAAAGCAGAGATCTATTAGATCTATGATAGGTAACATCCTACCAGTTAATGCAGTCATCTTCTAGCCTTAAAAAGGCTAAGTAAAAAGAATGTCATTATAGAGGAGGAGTTGAACTATGTAGGACAAAAATAAGCTAGAAATTTCTCTTATAATCAGTATCCAAACCAGACTTCTTATAGGGGTCCTTCTAATTTGAGAAATAATCAATGGAATCCAACTTGGCATGGGCCTCAGAATAATCCTCCTTGGGGGCCACAAGATTGGCCAAACCAAGAATGGTAGAACCAACATTGGCAAAATCAGCCCTAGGGGAATCAATAATGGCCACAATAGTTTGGATCACGGAACATGTAGACTCATTGGGGTCCTCAATAGGGATACAATCAACAATGCCAGGGACAACCTAGATGTTTCCAACTTGAACAACAAGCATTTCTAACTAGACCCCCAACACACAAGGTCAGTCACAAAACAAACCAGTTAGCCAACCACCCTCACCAGCTCAACCTATACCAAACCCATGGAATAAATATGGAGCAACTGCTTACATGACAGAACAAGAAAACATGGTTGGTATTAATGCTATATATTCCAATAATCTCCATCCACGTTCTGGGAAAGCACCTCCAAGACCAACTCCTCGAACTATAGTTGAAGTAACCAATGATGAGGAACCTAAAAATCCATCAACTCAGCTTCCAGAGGAGATTACTACTGAAATAGTGCTAAAAGAATTATCCTTGGATAACTCTGGAGATCCTCCTAAAAGAATGACTCTGGAGAACATCCCTGGAAACATTTCTGATAAGAGCTCCAGAGATGGAAAAACTAGCACCATACCTAGAATGACTCAAACAACATGTTCCCCATAAAAAGTTCGTACAAAAACAAGTCCAATTTACCCTAGAATTAGAACTTTTACAAGAAATTAGGCAACTGAACATTGAAATTCCTCTCCTACAACCAATTAGAGATGTACCTGAACTTAACCAATTCATCAAACAACATTGTGTTAATGTGAGGCCTACCTTTTTCACTTCTGTTCATGAGACTATTTGCAGTGCTATTGCTATTACTTTTATGTTGAAGGACTATTGATCCTAGAATTTTGTTTATTAAGCCTAATTGAATTTTAAGAAAACAAATCGTGCAATGATAGTTAGATGTTTCTTTTAAGAGAATGATGAATGGATAATATTAGAAATGGAACTTTAATGTGATTTCAGTATGATTATATGGTAGAATATTTATGTATGCTTGTATATAAATTGCTTCGGCTATGATATCTTTATGTGTTATTAACTTTGAGATTGAGTGTGTAGGATTGCTAACAAAACCACAAATACAGGAGATCATTCCACACCCTATGTTGTATCCCTTGTGAGCCGATCTAGTTCCACGAGGAACTAAGATCAACTCCGTGTATGGTGGAAATGTTGTAATGTTGTAATGTGGTAATGTTGCATGGGGTCAAGGGAATTAGGTCTACCCTCTAAATTACTTGTATTGTGATATGTGTTGTAAGAAATGTTGTTATGAGTCTTGTTTAAGTTTATTTCTTTTAGACCCTCTTCTTGTGTTTTTACTTGACTCTGGGAGTCCTAACTAGGTAAAAATCAACCCTGGGTTATACCCCATGGGTCTAGGGACCCTTTTGACTAGGATAACCTTGAGATAACCTCCATATGGTCACTTTAACTTCACAGTGAAGTTAAGTGACGAATTTGGGAGCATGGGGATAATGGGATGAGTGGAATCCACACTCAGACCCACTTCCAAGTCTTGAATGACTCCATGATTCCCCAAATAATGGAGTTCTTTGTCTCCTTGTGCCTCTCTTTTGGTAGGAGTTTCCCATAAAAAGGGTGGTGTGTCATCCACTCCCTTTTTATTTCTATTTTACTTATTATATTTTATTCTTCCATGTGTTGGAAAAGGGCTATAGTGGGGGACCTCTTGAGTGGGGTTCCTTGTTTTAAGACCACTAGGGATAATGGATAAGGAGTGGGTTTAGTTTTTTAATGCCACTTGGGAATAAGGGAAAATGGAGGGAATTTGTTTTAAAGAAGAGAGAAGGGAGAGGGGAAGGGGGTTGCATTATTGTGGAAAGAAAGAGAACTTGGAGGAGGAGACTAAGGGTGGAGCTCTTCTTCAACTACATACATAATAGGGCTTGTAAAGGTTAGTGAGCCAATTTACTCACCCATGTATGTTTTGTTCTTGTTTGATGAATGTGGATTTGCAAAGGTTGTCTATGTTATCTCTGTTATTTTGGATTTGTGTTGGGTGTTTGAAAGAGTTTCTTCCAGTTGGAAGACAATGCTCATCATGTATGGGGAAGGGAAGGTGAGAACCTCCTCAGGTGCATTCTTGTTCTTGGTATTTGGAAGCCTTGAGGGCATGTTAGTAATTTTGAGCCAAGAGGGCTATAAGGCTTGAGAGTCTATTTGTGATATCCTTGGGATTTTGGTTATTTGGTTGGCTTGAGGCCATGAGAAAATTTAATTTTGTTGGCTTGAGGCTATGAGAAAAGCTGTGATAAAATGTTGAGAAGAATGACACTTTGGAATTGAGTGAGTCTACTTCCCTACCCTCTTTAAACTCACCTTAGTTGAGTTTTTGTGTTGTGAGTAAAACCATGGGTGTTGTGTGTTGTTTGTTTCTATTGTTGTGAAGTGCTTTTTGGTCTATTCTACCCTGGGTGTGTGGATGATCTCCTTAGCTCGGGGGTGACCCTTTTGCGGGTCTATGGTAGGGAGGAGAGCTAGTTGAGTGGTGTATTTTTCTCTTGTTTGTGGTGCAGGAGCACCTCGAAGACATTAAGAATCTGAGGATTCTATACATTTTATATTATGTCCAAAATGTTATGTTGTAAGGCCTTAGGCCACTTTGAGTCTTAGTTAGCTGCATAATGACATGTATGTCAAGAAACAGCTTAAAAGCTTGTAACCGAACAAGTAGAATGTAACCGATTGGCAGTGGTGGTTCGTTTTCCACCTTCTGTAACTGCCAATGTATGAGTCTTTAAATAGTTATCTCTGTATTCGTAGAAGAGGAGACAGGGAGAGATAGATATAGAACAGAGTCGAGAGAAATTGTATTTTATTCTGAAGCAGAAGGAATAAAGAAATTCTGTGTTTTTTGGTCAAACTACAGTGATACCGATTGGAGTCATTCCACTGGTGGATTTCTTTGAAATCAGTGGAATGACCTCCATGTAGTTAGATTTATTTTTGTTCTATAGTTTTTGTAGTTTTCGTGTGTTCTGTTCGGTTGCAATGTGCAAAGAAGGTTAGCGGCGTGAATTTTGGGTTGTATCATGAAATGTGCATTCTATGAGTATATCACTTTTGTATGTAGGTGAGTATTTCCTAAGTATATTGCAGATGTATGTGTACATCCTGTCGTTGCATGTTGGGAAGATACAAATTGTGTGTATCCAACAATTGCATTTCATGATTGTATGTATGAGCGAATGTACATTGTTAATGTACATTGGGGTAGATACAAATGTTTACCGGCAGTGGCGGTCGCAGCGGAAGGAAATACAAAGGAGTTACCAGTGGTAGGAGGTCAAGTATTGTATGGCCGAAGTCATCGGCAAAAGAATCGTCATCGGAGGAACTAAAATCGGCTGGCTCGACGGTGAAAGTCTCACCGATGATTGCCTTGACCTAAGGCATCAGGGTGAGAAGGAGGGTCGGTGGAAGAGCCTCAGGTCTGACCGAAGAAATGTGTCTGACTGACAATGAAGTCTCGTTAATGCATCGACAAGAGTGACCACATCGGGAGACTCACTAAAAGTTAGGCCGACAGTATCGGTCTAGCCGATGGTTCTAACCATCGGGGAGAGGAGACTTATCGGCGAAGGAATTTATGAAGTGGCCAATGATTTATGTCAAGCCGATCGGGGTGAGATTTGAGAAGTCTTGCCGATGGATGGCTCATCGGTGAAAGGTGTGTTATCAGGGGATGCAGAAAATGTGCCGCCAATAGTTAGAGTCTTGCCGATAGGCAAGAATATGTATTTTTCGGTGCGACAATCCAAAGGTCTTGCCGATATGCACTGTAAAGGTTATTTCATGGGCTTCAAAGGATTCCACAACCTGTTTTATCTGTTAACTAGTTTTTTCTCTGCATCAAATTGGTATCAGAGCTCAGCGAAAGGACTGGGCTATTTGTGTATTGATTCTGTCACTGAATAGACAGAAGAAGAATGAAGAGGAAGAGAGAAGCAAGAAGCTAACAAGAGTGCTAGAAAGGAATTTTGCTGACTTCCAGTTGTAGGTGGAGATTCACTCACTACGATAGGCAGATGAGAGATCTATCATGGAGCCATAGGAGATGGTTCAAGGGCCTGAGAAGGAGGTCCTGTTGGTGTCACCAAAAGTCCTGGGGCGAGAAGCAAGAGAGGACTCCCAGGTGAGGGACAGAGGTGTTGGTGTAGCATGAAGGAGTGGATTTCAGTTGTTACATTTCAGAGGTAGCCATTGATAGAAGGCACAGTTGAGGATGAGGAAGAAGCAGCAGAGGCATCCAGTTAGCATTGAAGACATAGAAAAAGTCAAAAGATATTGTAGGCTTTTCACTGAGCATTTCCATGGGACATGGAAATTTTTCAAGTCTGGGAGTATGGTGCAGGAGCACCTCGAAGACATTAAGAATCTGAGGATTCTATACATTTTATATTATGTCCAAAATGTTATGTTGTAAGGCCTTAGGCCACTTTGAGTCTTAGTTAGCTGCATAATGACATGTATGTCAAGAAACAGCTTAAAAGCTTGTAACCGAACAAGTAGAATGTAACCGATTGGCAGTGGTGGTTCGTTTTCCACCTTCTGTAACTGCCAATGTATGAGTCTTTAAATAGTTATCTCTGTATTCGTAGAAGAGGAGACAGGGAGAGATAGATATAGAATAGAGTCGAGAGAAATTGTATTTTATTTTGAAGCAGAAGGAATAAAGAAATTCTGTGTTTTTTGGTCAAACTACAGTGATACCGATTGGAGTCATTCCACTGGTGGATTTCTTTGAAATCAGTGGAATGACCTCCATGTAGTTAGATTTATTTCTGTTCTATAGTTTTTGTAGTTTTCGTGTGTTCTGTTCGGTTGCAATGTGCAAAGAAAGTTAGCGGCGTGAATTTTGGGTTGTATCATGAAATGTGCATTCTATGAGTATATCACTTTTGTATGTAGGTGAGTATTTCCTGAGTATATTGCAGATGTATGTGTACATCCTGTCGTTGCATGTTGGGAAGATACAAATTGTGTATATCCAACAATTGCATTTCATGATTGTATGTATGAGCGAATGTACATTGTTAATGTACATTGGGGTAGATACAAATGTTTACCGGCAGTGGCGGTCGCAACAGAAGGAAATACAAAGGAGTTACCGGTGGTAGGAGGTCAAGTATTGTATGGCCGAAGTCATCGGCAAAAGAATCGTCATCGGAGGAACTAAAATCAGCTGGCTCGACGGTGAAAGTCTCACCGATGATTGCCTTGACCTAAGGCATCAGGGTGAGAAGGAGGGTCGGTGGAAGAGCCTCAGGTCTGACCGAAGAAATGTATCTGACCGACAATGAAGTCTCGTTAATGCATCGACAAGAGTGACCACATCGGGAGACTCACTAAAAGTTAGGCCGACAGTATCGGTCTAGCCGATGGTTCTAACCATCGGGGAGAGGAGACTTATCGGCAAAGGAATTTATGAAGTGGCCGATGATTTATGTCAAGCCGATCGGGGTGAGATTTGAGAAGTCTTGCCGATGGATGGCTCATCGGTGAAAGGTGTGTTATCGGGGGATGCAGAAAATGTGCCGCCGATAGTTAGAGTCTTGCCGATAGGCAAGAATATGTATTTTTTGGTGCAACAATCCAAAGGTCTTGCCGATATGCATTGTAAAGGTTATTTCGTGGGCTTCAAAGGATTCCACAACCTGTTTTATCTGTTAACTGGTTTTTTCTCTGCATCAGTTTGATATGCAGGTTTCTCTTGGAGCTTATTGTGAGGATTGGAGGAGTTTTATTATTTAGGGAAAATGTATTTTTTTCCTTACTTGTATAGAGAGTTTGGTTCTTAAAGTTTCATCCTAGTTGAATTTTCTAAAGGAGAGATTTTCTCCCTCTGAGTTGAAAAAAAAAATTTGTAATTGGGAGAAGAGAGTTATTCCTCCCTTAATGTGTTGTAGATATGATTTTACTATTTATTTCATTTTACCATTTGTGAGAAAAGAAAGAAAGAAAATTGTTTGTCTTTAAAAGGACATAGAATTGTTTACATTCCTTGTATTCCTAATCTGTTAGGTTGAGAGTTAGTTGCTGATTTAAATAGATTTGTATTAATTAAATTCATTTCTTGACTTGTGAAAATGATAAATTTAGAGAAGAGCTTGAAGTTATAGTTTGGTTAATATGGAAATAGAAGAATTTTGTTTTATTTATAAACCTATATTTGATTTAATGTGAAAGAATGCAAGCAGAATTAGACTCTTTTCCTTTTTAAGAAAAATGCTTGTATATTTAACTAAAACCATTTGATTTTGCAAGTTAGACTTGATAAAAAAAAAATCATTAATGGATCTTGCATATTTCCTTAGATATATAATTTTTAAAAAAATATATTGAAATTGTATTTGAAATTAAATTTTGTAAGGAAGAGCAATAAAAATAATATTTAAATTATTTTTCCCTACAACAAATATCAAACAAATACATATACATATATATATATATATATATATATATATATATATATATATATATATATATATATATATATATATATATATAAAGAATTTGAGTTATACAAATCAAATTATTTGTACTAATTAAAAAAAATGAGATTATGAATTAAATCGTAATTCTGAGAAAACTCAATATATATATATATATATATATATATATATATATATATATACTTTAAAACTAATTATCATATTTTTCGGAGTTGTAGTGTTGTAGATTAATTTACATATGTTTGAAGTTGTTGTGTTTTAAACAAAAACACAGTAGAAATATATATACAAATGGTGGGGGGTTTAAACCCCCCACCGATAGTGAAAACTAGTGGGTGTGGGGAGGGGCAGAAGCAGGAGGTGGGTGGGGCTCCGCCCCTCCCTACACCCCCGCCGTTTTATTTTCCCCATGGCCTAAATAGAGGCCACACACTTTGCAAAACATCACCTGCCACCGCTAACATCAGACTCCCCTCCTTGCGCGAACCGCCACTTCTCCCCTGTGCTGAACTCCCTTTCGCCACCCTTCCTCCATTCCCTCTGCCTTCCTCTTCTGCCGCCCTCTGTAGCCTCCAACAACCCTCCACCTGCTTCCCCTCCGCTGTGCTTCGGCCGATCTCCGCCCGCTACCCTCTGCGGCATCCATATAACCGCCCTCTGCCATCCACCACGGCCTCCATTCGCCTATCTCTATCGATCCACCATGGCCGCCACTACTCCACCATTCCCTGCAACATATCACAAACATAAAGAAAATTAGGGTTCTCCAACCTCAATAACATGAGTTTAATTTATAATATGACACTCTGATTTTTGAGTGGAGCATTATCTAACATGATAAATAAACACTAATATATATATATATATATGAATGTATATATATATATATATATATGTGTATATATATATATATATATATTATTTGTTAATAAAAAAAGGGGTTACACTTAAATATATATATATATAATGTTTTATATGTATAATTTATAATTAACCTTTTTACACAAATTGTGAGAGGGAGATTTGGAAAAATATAAAAAAAAACTTTTATAACAAAAGGAATAATAAGACAATTAATTTTTGACATTAAAATATATAAATTCAATAGTTCGATCTGTAAAAGAAACTTGATTTCAGAGTTAAATTATTACCAAATGGTATACTATGGAAATGAGACAAATTTTATTTAAATGAATAGAAAATAAAATAAATAAATAAATGATGGAATATAATAAAAGGAGAAATGAGAGCCAATATTGAAAAAAACTGAGAAAACCAATTAGAGGCCAACTAATTATCAAGTAAATTTAAACATTGAAATTAAACCCGAACGTAAATGTAGTGAACGTCATCAAGCAAATAGTAAGTGCAGCATAGTGAATGCACACGGGTGTGAAATATTCCATAAACAAAATTATTGTTGACGCCTTAAACGTATGCAACTGAGCACGCTTACGCGTGCAAGGGGGAATTCAGAGTAGTAAGGGGAAAATTTTTGATAGTTTGTATCATGACCACATGTTGCATGTTGACATGACATGCGTGTTTGCGTGTTGTGACCACATGGGAAATGTGAGCATGACATTTGGTATCAGAGCCCAAGTTGTTTTAAACACTAGGCTTGTTTGGGCACATTATTACTTCCGCAACCAAACTGATTGGCGGTTACCTCATTTTGTAGGATGCCTCCTAGACGAGTTAGGCGAGCACAGCCTCACCGCACTCCACCCACTGAGGTGCGCACTAATTCTTCAGCTGTGGGACCAGATTAGCCAGTCCCACCAGATCAGCCAATTCCACAGGTTCAGCCAGTTCTACAGACACAACCAGTTCCTCAGGTACCGCAGGCACCACCAGCCTCACCAGATATGGGGCCACAGATATTATAGTCCTTACAGGCTATGTTAGATAGGCTTCCACTAGCTATAGTTGAGCCGCACATAGAGCCACGTGTCAAGCCCCGCGATGTTCCATGAGATGAGCCATGCATGGAGCCACGAGCTGAGTCTCATGTTGAGCCACATGTGGAGCCCTGCGTAGAGCCGTAGGGGGTACCACATGTGGAGCCTTATGTCAAGTTGCCTGATATAGAGGAGGTTGGTTCAGCCGATAGGGCCCATAGCAGGAGCCCCACACATCATGCGAGGCATGACGATACAGTGCGAGTAGAGCAATTAGGTCCTAGGCTTTATGATTATCATATAGATGAGCCTATCAGGGGGCACAGAGATAAAGGAGATTCCATCAGGGACATATTGAGATTAAACCTTCCTACTTTTATCCAGACCATAGAGGGAGCTGAGGCAGAGGCCTGGCTTATCAGTTTAGATAGGTGCTTCGCATTGCATCCTTACGAGGGCAACACGAAAGCTCGTGTGGCAGTACACTTATTACGAGATGCAGCATCTACCTGGTGGTGCACTAAGGAGTGCAAGCATCACCTCTCCTTAGACACCCTCTCATGGGAGACCTTTATTGAGTGCTTCAACATGCGATACCTATCAGACCATTACGGACAGCATCGGATAGACAAGTTCCATGACCTACAGCAGTGGGGACTTTCAATGGCACAGTATGAGAGTAGGTTTATAGAGTTATCCAGATATGCAGAATATCTCCATGATGAGAAACTCCTGGTGCATAAGTTTATCAGAGGACTAAACCTAATATACCAGGACCTGTTTGGATGGCAGATCCCTAGACTTTGAGTGATGCTGCTGAGAAGGCTTATATTGCTGAGGAGATTCAGGGACAGGGGTAGAGTTCTCACCCTCAGTTCCAGGATCAGGGACAGCAGTAGCATCAACAGAGTTTTCGTAGGCCAACACAGCCACCCCCTAGAGGAGGATTCAGTTCAGCATCATTACCTCCTAGGCCCCCACAGCAACATCAGTCACAGCAGCAGCAGAGAGCTAGAACAAAATCAAGGTCACATGGGGAAAATAATAGAGGTTGTCAGTAGCAGGGCTTGCACAGGGATCAAAGACAGCAGGGACCACCTGCGAGACCCGCGAGGCTGCAACAATCATATAGGGGCTCATAGGGGTCTACTAGTAGAACAGGACAGCAATAGTCGAGTCAGACTCAGACTGTACAGGTACAGGCTAGGGGCCCTTGTTATGTTTGTGGTGAAGCTGGACACCTAGCTAGAGAGTGCCCACAGGGTTTTACAGCAGCGGGACAGCGTCGTGTAGGAGGATCCGAGCAGACTGTGGGTGATATGGGTAAATCCCACCGTATGTTTGCAGCAGTTGAAAACTGCCAGGCCAATTTCTAGGCTTCAGTCATAGAGACAACAAGTATGATTGGAGATTTTCCCATCTCTATCCTATTTGATTTTGGAGCTACCGACTCTTTTATGTCTACATCGTTAGTTGCAGGCTGGTGGCTTCTGGGTAGGACATTAGGTGGGAGGTCGAGTTGGCGTCTGGGGCTAGGATGTTAGTTGATACCATTGTTAGAAATTGTGAGATTTCCTTGTGATCTTTCATTACAACATGGGATCTTAGGGTTATGCCATTAGGATCCTACGGTGTAGTTCTGGGTATGGACTGGCTTGCGGCTCATAGAGCCAAGCTAGATTTCTGCTAGAGGACGATTAGTTGCATAGATGATCATGGCACATCAGTCGAGATAGTGGGCATACAGAAGCCCATGACTGCTCATACGATATTGACTCAGCAACTTAGGTGCTGCATGCAGAAGGGTTGTCAGATGTTTGCTATCATAGTCAGTGATGGATCATAGGATGAACCTGAGACTACCTTAGATGAACACCCTATCCTGAGAGAATTTTCTGATGTTTTTCTGCCAGAGTTACCGGGTATGCCTCCATGCAGGGAAATTGACTTCCACATCGATTTGGTACCAGGGGCAGAACCAATGTCTCATGCACCTTATAGAATGACTACACATGAGCTTATAGAGCTTAAATTGTAGTTAGAAGAATTATTAGAGAAGGGACACATCCGACCTAGTGTTTCACCATGGGGCGCACCAGTTATCTTCGTAAAGAAGAAGGATGGATCTCTTTAGCTATGCATGGACTACTGACAGTTGAACAAAGTGACGGTGAGGAACCGATATCCTCTGCCTAGGATTGACTATCTCTTTGACAAAATGCAGGGAGCTAAAGTGTTTTCAAAAATTGATCTAAAATCTAGGTATCACCAATTGCGAATCACAGAGGCAGATATTCACAAGACTACCTTTCAAACCAGATATGGCCATTATGAATTTATAGTGGTACCTTTTGGTTTGACGAATACCCCTGCAGTGTTCATGAGCCTCATGAATGGGGTGTTCCGCACTTACCTAGATCGGTTCGTGATCATATTCCTAGATGATATTTTGATCTATTCACGGATCGAGGAGGAACACATGGACCATTTGTGTCAAGTATTGCAGTGTTTACATGAGCATTAGCTTTATGGCAACCTAGTGAAGTGTGCCTTTTTCAGGATAGAGGTGCAGTATTTGGGGCACATTTTATTAGGCGATGGCGTCTTCATAGATCCATCGAAGATCAGAGCAATTCAGGAATGGCCAGCACCCACCAGTGTAACAGAAGTCAGGAGTTTTATGGGGTTAGCTGGTTATTACCATAGGTTTGTCGAAGGTCTCTCTAGGATAGCACATCCTATCACTTCCCTTTAGTGAAAAGGGAGAGGTTTCACTTGGACCGAGCAGTGTGAGAAGGCATTTGGGATCCTTAAGGAATGTCCTACTAGTGCTCCCATATTAGCTATTCCTGATCCGGCAGAAGATTTCGTTGTTTGTATGGATGCATCATTAGAGGGATTGGGAGCTATGCTTATGCAGGGTGGTAGAGCGATTGCTTATGAATCATGAAAACTTAAAACACATGAGCTAAACTACCCTACTCACAATTTAGAGCTCGCAGTTGTTATTCATGCTCTTGTATGTTGGAGACACTTTCTCTTAGGTTGACGTTTTGAGCTCCATTCAAATCATCATAGCTTATAGTACATTTTCACTCAGCCTAATTTGAACGCCCACCAGCAGCGTTGGATGGAGTTCATATGTGAGTATGATTTTGATGTCCACTACATCAAAGGAAAGGAGAACATGGTCACCAATGCTTTGAGTCGAAGGCGCCACGAGATCCTGACTCTAACTTTGAAGGTGGATTTGAGAGAGCATATTCTACAGCATCTGCCTGGGGACGAGTGGTTTCTTGAGGTGCAACAGGAAATCCAAAATCAGAGGGTCTTGAAGGGCAAATTCGTAGGATATTCCCTTGAGTCTGATGGATTGCTTAGACATAGGCAGCGCATCTATGTACCCCATGCGAGTGACCTATGTACAGTGATACTCTTTGAGGCATGTAGCTCATCTAGGAGTGAAGAAGATGCATACAGATTTGTGGTAGTTATATCATTAGGTTGGGATGAGATGCAACATTGCAGAGTATGTTGCTCAATGCCTTGAGTGTCAGAGGGTCAAGGCCGAGCATCAGCATCCAGCAGGAGTTTTGTACCCTCACGAGATACCTGAGTGGAAATGGGACACCATTTCCATGGACTTTATTGTTGGACTACCTATGTCATCGCGACGCCATGATGCCATCATGGTGACAGTTGACAAGTTGACCAAGGTGGCGCACTTCTCTCTGGTACGCACAACGTACAATGCACCATCGGTGGCGAGAGTGTTTCTAGATCAGATTGTCAGACTGCATGGAGTAACTCACCACATCATATCTTATAGAGACTCCATATTCACATCATCATTTTAGAGAGCCTTACATCAGGAGTTGGGCACATAGCTCAACTTTAGTTCTACTTACCATCTTGAAACCGATGGCCAGACAGAAAGAGTTAATTAGGTGTTAGAGGACATGCTTCACATGTATGTTATGGATCATCAGTCTAGATGGGAGGAGTACCTATATCTGGTTGAGTTTGCCTACAATAATGGGCATCATAGCTCGTTGGGTATGCCTCCTTACCAGGCTTTATACGGCAGACCTTGCAGGACACCTTTGAGTTAGGATTGGTTAGAGGACTGAGTTGCCACTGGTTCTAAAATAATTTAGGATATGGAACAGCAGGTCACATTGATTAGACAGAGACTTCAGGAAGCTTAGGATAGACAGAAGAAGTATGCCGATGCGATGAGAATGGATCGAAACTTCTCAGTGGCTGACAGGGTATTCTTGAGAGTGCGACCACATAAGAGGCCAATCCATTATGGAAAAGGCTCTAAGCTTGCACCCCAGTTTGTAGGACCTTTTGAGATTTTGGAGAGGATAGAACCTGTAGCCTATCGTTTAGCCTTGCCACCTAGCCTATCTCGTATCCATGATGTCTTTCATGTTTCAGTTCTACGTCGTTATATTTCTGACTTATCTCACGTATTGGATTGGAGTGCTCTTCAGGTAGAGACAGACGGACAGCTGGCTTTGGAGCCAATACGCATATTGGCTCGTCGGACACTGTGCCTTCAAGGTTGAGAGCTGGACCAGGTTAGGGTCCAGTGGGATATGTATGATGAGGTCACTGCAACATGGGAAGAAGCAACGAGATTGAAGACACTTTACCCTCACCTCTTTGATGACTTCCAAGAGGAAGTACAATCTTAGGGGGGGAGGATGTGAGGCCTACCTTTTTCACTTCTATTCATGAGACTATTTGTAGTACTATTGCTATTACTTTTATGTTGAAGGACTATTGATCCTAGAATTTTGTTTATTAAACCTAATTGAATTTTAAGAAAACAAATCGTGCAATGATAGTTAGATGTTGCTTTTAAGAGAATGATGAATGGATAATATTAGAAATGGAACTTTAATGTGATTTTAGTATGATTATATGGTAGAATATTTAGGTATGCTTGTATTTAAATTGCTTCGGCTATGATATCTTTATGTGTTATTAACTTCGAGATTGAGTGTGCAGGTATTGCTAACGAAACCACAAATACATGAGATCATTCCACACCCTATGTTGTATCCCTTGTGAGCCGATCTAGTTCCACGAGGAACTAAGATCAACTCCATGTATGGTGGAAATGTTGTAATGTTGTAATGTGGTAATGTTGCATGGGGTCAAGGGAATTAGGTCTACCCTCTGAATTACTTGTATTTTGATATGTGTTGTAAGAAATGTTGTTATGAGTCTTGTTTAAGTTTATTTCTTTTAGACCCTCTTCTTGTGTTTTTACTTGACTCTGGGAGTCCTAACTAAGTAAAAATCAACCCTGGGTTATACCCCATGGGTCTAGGGACCCTTTTGACTAAGATAACCTTGGGATAACCTCCATATGGTCACTTTAACTTCACAGTGAAGTTAAGTGACGAATTTGGGAGCATGGGGATAATGGGATGAGTGGAATCCACACTCAAACCCACTTCCAAGTCATGAATGACTCCATGATTCCCCAAATAATGGAGTGCTTTGTCTCTTTGTACCTCTCTTTTGGTAGGAGTTTCCCATAAAAAGGGTGGTGTGTCATCCACTCCCTTTTTATTTCTATTTTACTTATTATATTTTATTCCTCCATGTGTTGGAAAAGGGCTATAGTGGGGGACCTCTTGAGTGGGGTTAATTGTTTTAAGACCACTAGGGATAATGGATAAGGAGTGGGTTTAGTTTTTTAATGCCACTTGGGAATAAGGGAAAATGGAGGGAATTTGTTTTAAAGAAGAGAAGAGGGAGAGGGGAGGGGGTTGGATTATTGTGGAAAGAAGGAGAACTTGGAGGAGGAGACTAAGGGTGGAGCTCTTCTTCAACTACATCCATAATAGGGCTTGTAAATGTTAGTGAGCCAGTTTACTCACCCATGTATGTTCTGTTCTTGTTTGATGAATGTGGATTTGCAAAGGTTGTCTATGTGTTATCTATGTTATTTTGGGTTTGTGTTGGGTGTTTGAAAGAGCTTCTTCCAGTTGGAAGACAATGCTCATCATGTATGGGGAAGGAAATGTGTGAACCTCCTCGGGTGCATTCTTGTTCTTGGTATTTGGAAGCCTTGAGGGCATGTTAGTAATTTTGAGCCAAGAGGGCTATAAGGCTTGAGAGCCTATTTATGATATCCCTGGGATTTTGATTATTTGGTTGGCTTGAGGCCATGAGAAAAGTTAATTTTGTTGGCTTGAGGACATGAGAAAAGCTGTGATAAAATGTTGAGAAGAATGACACTTTGGAGTTGAGTGAGTCTACTTCCCTACCCTCTTTAAACTCATTAGTTGAGTTTTTGTGTTGTGAGTAAAACCATGGGTGTTGTGTGTTGTTTGTTTCTATTGTTGTGAAGTGGTTTTTGGTCTATTCTACCCTAGGTATGTGGATGATCTCCCTAGCTCGGGGGTGACCCTCTTGCGGGTCTATGGTAGGGAGGAGAGCTAGTTGAGTGGTGTATTTTTCTCTTGTTTGATATCCAGGTTTCTCTTGGAGCTTATTGTGAGGATTGGAGGAGTTTTATTCTTTAGGGAAAATGTATTTTTTTCTTACTTGTAAAGAGAGTTTGGTTCTTAAAGTTTTATCCTGGTTGAATTTTCTAGAGGAGAGATTTTCTCCCTCTGAGTTGAAAAAAAAAAAATTGTAATTGGGAGAAGAGAGTTATTCCTCCCTTAATGTGTTGTAGATATGATTTTACAGTTTATTTCATTTTACCATTGTGAGAACAGAAAGAAAAAAATTTGTTTGTCTTTAAAAGGACATAGAATTGTTTAACATTCCTTGTATTCCTAATCTATTAGGTTGAGAGTTAGTTGCTGATTTAAATAGATTTGTATTAATTAAATTCATTTCTTGACTTGTGAAAATGATAAATTTAGAGAAGAGCTTGAAGTTATAGTTTGGTTAATATAGAAATCAAAGAATTTTGTTTTATTTATAAACCTGTATTTGATTTAATGTGAAAGAATGCAAGCAGAATTAGACTCTTTTCCTTTTTAAGAAAAATGCTTCTATATTTAACCGAAACCATTTGATTTTGCAAGTTAGACTTGATAAAAAAAAATATCATTAATGGATCTTGCAGATTTCCTTAGATATATAATTTTTTTAAAAAAAAATATTTAAATTGTATTTGAAATTAAATTTTGTAAGGAAGAGCAATAAAAATAATATTTAAATTATTTTTCCCTACAACAAGTATCAGACAAATATATATATATATATATATATTAAGAATTTGAGTTATACAAATCAAATTATATGTACTAATTAAAAAAAATGAGATTATGAATTAAATCGTAATTCTGAGAAAACTCAATATATATATACTTTAAAACTAATTATCATATTTTTCAAAGTTGCAGTGTTGTAGATTAATTTACATATGTTCGAAGTTGCTGTGTTTTAAACAAAAACATAGTAGAAATATATATACAAATGGTGGGGGGGTTTAAACCCCCCACCGATAGTGAAAACTAGTGGGTGTGGGGCGGGAGGTGGGTGGGGCTCTGCCCCTCCCCACACCCTCACTGTGTTATTTTCCCCACGGTCTAAATATAGGCCACACACTCTGCAAAACATCACCCGCCACCACGAACATCAGACTCCCCTCCCTACGCAAACCGCCACGTCTCCCCTGCGCCGAACTCCCTTTCACCACCCTTCCTCCATTCCCTCTGCCTTCCTCTTCATCGCCCTCTGCGGCCTCCAACAACCCTCCACCTGCTTCCCCTCCGCCGTGCTTCAGCCGATCTCCGCCTGCCACCATCTGCGGCATCCATATAACCGCCCTCTGCCATCCACCACGGCCTCCATTCTCCTATCTCTGTCGATCCACCATGGCTGCCGCTGCTCTACCATTCCCTACAGCATATCACAAACACAAAGAAAATTAGGGTTCTCCAACCGCAATAACATGAGTTTAATTTATGATATGACACTCTGATTTTTGAGTGGAGCATTATCTAACATGATAAATAAACACTAATATATATATATATATATATAAAGATTACACTTAAATAAGAATATATATATATATATATATTTATATATATTATTTGTTAATTAAAAAAAAAGGGGTTACACTTAAATATGAATATATATATATATATATGTAATGTTTTATATGTATAATTTATAATTAACCTTTTTACACAAATTTTTAGAGGGAGATTTAGAAAAATATAAAAAAAAAACTTTTATAACAAAAGGAATAATAAGACAATTAATTTTTGACATTAAAATATATAAATTCAATAGTTCGATCTGTAAAAGAAACTTGATTTCGGAGTTAAATTATTACCAAATGGTATACTATGGAAATGAGACAAATTTTATTTAAATGAATAGATAATTAAATAAATAAATAAACGATGGAATATAATAAAAGGAGAAATGCGAGCCAATATTGAAAAAAACTGAGAAAACTAATTAGAGGCCAACTAATTATCAAGTAAATTTAAACGCTAAAATTAAACCCGAACGTAAACGTAGTAAACATCATCAAGCAAATAGTTAGTCCAACATAGTGAATGCACACGTGTGTGAAATATTCCGTAAACAACATTATCGTTGATGCCTTAAAAGTATGCAACCGAGCACGCTTACGTGTGCGAGGGGGAATTCAGAGTAGTAAGGGGAAAATTTCTGATAGTTCGTATCATGACCACATGTTGCATGTTGACATGAGACACGTGTTTGCGTGTTGTGACCGCATGGGAAATGTAGGCATGATAGTTAAGACCCAAGGAAGGAAGAAGAACTTTCCCTCAACCATCTAGGTGGAAGGAAAGGTATTAGACCTCCTAATGGGAGAAATGCTCCTACCAAAATATGGAGACCCTGGAAATCCTGTCATGACTATTTACATCTCAAGGGTAGAAATTTCAAATGTTTTGGTTGATTTGGGAGCAGCAATAAATGTAATGACAATTCATACAAAGGACAAATTAGCCCTAATAGGTATCCAATCCACATCTAGAATCCTTCAACTTGCTGACCAGTCAATAGCTATTACAAAAGGGGTGATTACTGATGTTCCAGTTGTGATAGAATCATGGGAATTCCAAGTAAACTGCCTGATATTAGAGCCATGAAACCAGAGAAATACTTATCCATTGATATTAGGAAGACCATGGTTGGCTACAACAATAGCATCTATTGATTGTCAAACTGGAGATATAGTCATTTCTAATGGGATAGACTTGAAGAAAATATCTTTGTATCCTCTAGCTAAACCATCAATACATTATACAGAAAGAGTATGGGTAGATGAGCTAGATAACATGGAAAATAGTGCCTCAGTAGCTATGGTTACCATCAAAGAACATTTGGGTGAGATAGAAGAAGAAATCCACTATGATACAACTGAAGATATCACCCACATTCTAATCAATGAGGATATAATGAAGCTAGCCCAAGATGCAAGGAGAGAACTTCTCACTTCTACTCATTGTACCCTAGCAAATATTGTTCCTTGTGGAGAAACCTTTTACAGAGACTTAGCCACATTCCACATGGTGCTTCCACATTCTTGCTCCCTCAATACCTTGACTCCAGTATATGGATTGAATAAATCTATGGATCATATCACAAAATAGGTTATGATTTTACCTGGGAAAACACTGAATATCAATACCCGATTAGCAGAAAAATAGGAAGAACTTATCAAACTCCTAATTTCCCATCCAGTAGCTTTTGCTTGGGAATACCAAGATATGAAGGGCATCCCTCCTAAGATCTGTACTCATCATATAGACTTTAAAGATGTCAAACCTATTAGACAACTCCAAAGAAGACTAAATCCTGCTTTAAAAGACATTGTTAAGACTAAAATAGAAAAAATACGAAGAAATGTTCATATATCCAATCTCAGACAGTCAATGGGTATCACCCTTAGTAATAGTGCCTAAAAATAATGGCAAGTGGAGAGTGTGTATTGACTATAGAGATCTAAACAAAGCCACAAAGGACTACTTTCCCTTACCATTTATTGACCAAGTGCTGGACAACCTTGTAAGGAGGAAATATTTCTCTTTCCTAGATGGGTTTAGTGGATATAACCAAATCCAAGTAGCACCTAAAGATTAGGATAAAACCACTTTCACTTGTTCTTGGAGAACTTTTTCCTACAAAGTTCTTCCATTTGGATTATGTAATGCTCCAACTACATTTTGAAGGCTTGTTTTAGGCATTTTTGTTGAACTAGCTAATGAGTGCATGGAGGTCTATATGGATGAATTTACTGTGTATGGGGACAACTTTGATGAAGCTCTCATAAACTTGGAAAAGGTATTAACATGTTGTGAAAAAAGTCAACTATCCCTGAGCCATGAGAAGTGCTTTATGATGGTAGAGGAAGGAATTGTATTGGAAAATGACATTTTAGCAAATGGGATCAAAGTGGACCAAAACAAAATAGAAGTGATCAAACAGTTACCTTCACCCAAAAATTAGACAGATGTTAGAAGTTTTCTGGGTCATGCAGGCTACTATAGGAGATTCATAGAAAATTTCAACATAATAACTGCTCCTCTGTTTACCCTGCTTAACAAAGACATGGAATTTTTATGGACAGAGGCTTGTTAATTAGCATTTAAAACCCTTAAGGAGAAACTTATTGTCACACCTATTTTAAGAGGACCTAATTGGACTCTACCATTTCACATACAAACTAATGCTTCAAATGAGTCCATTGGAGCAATCTTAGGATAGAAGGAGGAAGGAGAAAGTATGCATGCCATCTATTACATCAGAAAAAACCTTACATCTATAGAAATAAACTATACCACAACTGAAAAAAAATTCTTGGCAGTCATATATGCTATAAACAAATTTAGGTATTATATCACTAGGTACAAAATATTTGTACATACTGATCATGCAGCCATCAAATACTTAATGAATAAGCTAGTAGTGAGTGCAAGGATAATCAAATGATTATTGCTATTACAGGAATTTGACATTACCATAGTTGATAATCCAAGAAAATTCAATTTGGTTGCTGGCTTTCTATCAAGATTGCATATAGGTGGAGAGAACCAGCCAGTGGAGGACAGATTTCCAGATGAACATCTTTTTGCTATCTCTTCTAGTGCAACCTGGTTTGCAAACATAGCTAATCTCTTAGCTATAGGCTTGTATCCATCCCATTTTACCTCAAAATAAAAGAAATGATTACTTAAGGAAAGATTATATTACAAATGGTTAAATGGTTTGCTATTTAATAGTGGTCTTAATTTTATTTTACGCAGTTGTCTAAAAGCTGATGAAATTTTTGATATCCTAGGGGGCATGTCATGATGAACCATCTGGTGGGCATTATTATTCACATAGAACCATCTACAAGATTCTAGGAGCTGGTTACTACTGGCCCTCTATTCATAAGGATACCAAGAAGTATGTGCAGCAGTGTGACCAATGCCAAAAGATGGGACAACCAACCTTCGCCCAGGAGATGTTACTGCATCCTCAAGTAATGATGGAGCCATTTAAACAGTGGGGTCTAGAATTTGTGGGACTAATTTCTCCACCATCATCAAGAAAAGAGTATATTCTGGTATGCAGAGACTATGTGACTAAATGGGCTGAAGTTCAGGTATTGCAATTTGCAAGAGAAGAGAAAGTTGTTGATTTCCTTTATAATAAGATTTTCTTAAGGTTTGGAGCCCCAAGATCCATAGTTTCAGATAGAGGACCTTAGTTTACTTCACAGGCAACCAAAGCATTCATAGATTTATATCAAGTTAAACACAAGAAATCTTCATGTTATCAACCCCAAGCCAATGGGCAAGTAGAAGTGACTAATAGAGAACTGGAGAACATACTGACAATGACAGTGGCCATGAATAGAAAGGACAGGGCTAGAAGATTACCTAAAGAAGTTTGGGCTTACAATACCACTTGGAAGTCCACAGCAAAACTCTCACCATATGAATTAGTTTATGGAAAGAAGCCCATTTTGTCTATAGAATTTGAGCTTTAAACACTTAAAACTGCATTAGATATTGGTCTACCATTATCTATAGCCCAACAGAATAGAATTCTTCAGTTCAATGAGTTAGATGAAATCCAGACAGAAGCCATTCAGCAAATAGAACTAGTTCAGTATCAAAGGAAGCAATGGCATGACCAACACATTAAGAGGAGGACATTTTAGCAAGGTGATTGGGTTCTCCTATATGATTCTAAGTTCAAGGAGTTCAAAGAGAAGCTACAAACTCATTGGATGGGTCCTTACTAGATAAAGGAAGTTTTTGAGAATGGAACAATGCTGCTGGAACCCATTGATGGAAGCACAGACACATTCTTAGTGAATGGCCACAGAATTAGACTCTATAAAAGACCATCCACTAAGGAAGAATTCATCAAAGATTTGTGCTTAGTTACAGGGGACACATCCTCTGTCATAGATTTGGACTGAAAAAAAGAGAGAGAAGAGAGAGAGAGAGAGAGAGAGAGAGAGAGAGAGAGAGAGAGAGAGAGAGAGAGAAGGTTGAAAACTAGCAAATGGTGGCCTTCTTAAAAAAAAGAAGAAAAAAGAGAAGGTTGAATACCAGCAAATGGCATCCTTCTTAAAAAAAAGAAAAAAAAAGAGGAGGATGGAAAACCAGTAAATGGCTATCTTTCTTGACCACGGGGATTGAAAACCAGCGAATGGCAGTTCCCTTCTTCCTGTCATATAAGAATAATCAAGCTACAGAGGTAATCAGGTGCCAAAAGTTACTTAAACACACCTCTGGTGCTCGCAAATAAGGAGCACCTCTGGCACTTCATGAACTTGGAGCACCTCTAGTGCTTGCAAACTAGGAGAACATCTAGTGCTCCCCCAATAAAGAGCCATTCTTGGATATAATAAATTGGGAGGGGACTGACCTCTCCAGGAAATAAAGTAGAGATGCCATTTGATGAGGTCATCATGACTCATCCTCCACTTTATGACAATGACAAACATGATGTCAGCATGCATATCATCAGCAATTGAGAAAAAGTCATTACTCTCGCATGTGCAGGTCCTCACAAATGATTACGCTGACATCACCTAAAACCATGGAATTTTTGAACCACTCAGTAGGAATGATTTCAAGCTATGTGACAATAGGGATGCTGATGCTATTTCAAACCTGTGCAGGTGCTGCTCACGTGCCTAGTCACATCAAGTCGCATCACAACTACAGTCTTGCAACCAAGTACATCGGGCTATCATCATTAAGATTCCTTCAAGTACTTCTCTTTAATTAATCATTAGTTAGTAACTATCTTGTTATTTCTATTTTTAGGTGATGTTATTATGACATGTTCCCCTGCCATTATTTCCCTTTTCACCTCATGCATGCCATAATATTTGCCACATTATTGACCTATCTATGTAGTGTCCCATTTGTTGGAAACAAGGTAGATAACTGAGAGGGGGGGTGAATCAGTTATCTTAAATATATTAAATTTCTTTTCTTCTTTAATATTAATGCAGCATCAAAACATAAGAGCATACATAATCATGAGAGCATAAATAAAATTAACACACATAACACAAGCACTTTTACGTGGAAAACCCTATTAAGGGAAAAACCACGGGATGACTAACCCAAAATTGTATTCTCTGTTAAAAGAATAAGAAGTACAAAATGGCACTTGCTAATCAGGGCTCAATGCCCAAGCACACTGCTCACAAGAGGCACACTGCCTACAAGAGACTCACTGTCTACAAGGTATATAGAAAGTTACCAGGTGTTTGAACTGATGAGAGGCATCCACATATGCTGAGGTTTGGTTCCAATTAGGCTCAATATACTGATCTAATGCACTTCATTCTTCCTCTGCTCTAATGCTGTTGTTCTGTCACATATCAGACTTGTATTGCTCCTTCCACACTTCTCTCTGCCTTTCCTCACACACTTTATCAACACACACACCACTTCATACTAAAATCCATCTGGTATATATATCTGCATCAAGGATTTCAACATCTTTCTAGTCGGCAATTGGAATACTTAAGATATTCACAAAACACTGATCTGTTAGCTAGATCCATGCTTAATATGTGATGCGTATCAAAGAAATAGACATAGAAGTCATCATTCATGTTGGCCAACCATGTATGATCTCTCAAATAGCTTGACCACCATCAATTTCTCATCCGGATTAAAGTCTGATGCTCTGCCGGTCAATTCTTCCTTAGTCTACTCTGCCTGTCAGGAACCCAACACTTAGGTGCTCATATCTTTTCACTTTTTCATCACTGAAGGCTTAATCTCTAGAATGTAGTAGTCATGGTACTCCTCTTGACTTGTCCAAGTCTACAACTTGCTGAGTTACACCATCTGAGAGATCTGGACCTGATTGTCAGACCTTGTTGCATGCTTTGTTCTTGTTCACCAGACCAAAACACTCTTCAATCTGACTTCTGGTATAGGCATACTATGTGCTGCAGATGTTAGGGATGGACTTTGTTGCCATCAATGATAACAATAATGAAGCCACACAGTGTCTCTTGCCAACAATCTCCCCCTTTGGCATTGATGGCAACACTTAGTGAAAAATGACTAAGTGTTGTAGAAAACTCCCCCTTGGTTGATGCTCTGTCTTGTGCACTATTTTACCGGAGCTCCCCCTTAGCTAGATTCCACATTTTTCACTACTCCTCACTCCCCCTTTGACATCAATGGCAAATGGTGGAATCCATACACCAAAATTTGCAAAAATTAACTTATACATAGCCGCATAAGTATATACACATGTTATACTTACATATACTTAAGTATATCCGTAAAGGTGGTCTTCAACTGTACAACTTCTGTCACACAACTCTTCTTCATCCTGTCTAAAATTGAAATGTGGCCACTCAACAAAAATGCAAAAGCTTCTCCCCTTCTTAAGTCTGCTGGATCACTGGTATGGGCTGTGGTTTGAGCATCAGTTAAGGCCTCATGCATGGCCTCTAACTTAGGGATAATTATCCCTCTTAGTTCACTCATCCTACTTATTATATTCTTCCTCTCCTTTTCAAGCCTCTTTATTTCATTTATAATGGCGATGGCTTGGCACTCTTGATTCATTATAGATGTGGTGAGGGGATCAAAATTCTAAGATAAAATTGACAGTTTATCTTCTTGTTCTTTTATCTTGTTTTCAATATCCTCTGTCACTTTAGACTAGGATAGACAAAATTTATATATTTCTCCACCATATTTAAGAGCATTTTCTAGGCTCTTTATGCTAATATCTAGGGTCCTCCTATCATTAGTTATGAGTCCCTACACTTTAGTGAATCTCTTTTCAGACTTTCTCTTCTGCTGATTTCTCCAAAGAATCAAAATGGGTGCTAACAGAATTAACTAGAGATTTCAAGTTACGGGATGGAGAGGCCAAAAGATCCTTTTGGAAGGATGCCATGATCTTCTCTAGCATCTCAGATGCAATCTCTATCAGCTCACAGTCTTCCATGTGAGACTTCAGAAGCTTTTCTTTTGCTTTAGCTTAGGCAAAAGATGCTATCTTCATTGTCTGGACCGAAGAGAGGGAATCAAAATATAGTGGTACTTGAAATAATTCCGGTTCATCTATCTCTAACATTTCTTTGGTCATGAAGCTCTTTAGTACCTCAGTAGTGTCTCTTTCCAGAGACAGTCTTCTTTCCTTTTACCACCTTAGAACTATCATCTGGGATCTTCTCTATTTGATCTTCTTCTCTTCCCTTTACCTCTTCTTCTTGACTAAATTTCTCTTCTTTTCTTCCTTCTCCTTCAGTTCCTAAGTCGGTAGGGGGATCCGAAGTAGAGATGTTAACTTCTTCATGGACTTCCTCTTCTAAAATAGAGGAATCCAAGTCCGTAGACTTTTCTTCAGCTGTCTCTTTTGACTCTTCGATATTTTTCTCAGTAGATTCTTCTTTTGATGCACTTAATCCTTCGACATCCATAGTAGAGGGTTCTTCATCTATTTCCTCTATAATAGGAAGATTGAATTTCTAGAAGGCATTCTGGAGGATGTTTTCTATTTCTTTTGGCACCTGATCAGTCTCTTTAAGAAAAAGTTTGTTCATTCTGGCTTAGCTCTAGAACTCATCCTTACAGTTCTTAAAGATCATGGTCATTTGTTTTGGAGTAATGTAAGGATAGAGCTGAATTGCAATATGTTCCTTGATTTCTAAATCCTTTTCCTTGGCATTCTCTTTTCTGAGTTCAAGTACCTTCTCTAGACTTTTGGGAATTAGAGAAATGATTTCAATGAATGCTTTATTATAAATGTTAAGGTACTGAACTGTAGCTTCCTCCAAAATTATTTTGTCAGTATCATTGTAATCATCATAAAATTCAATGTCTAGTTGTAGGTTCCCGTCCATTGTGACTGCCTTGATGATATCATCAATAGAAAGATTGTGCCTTTCAACAAATTCTTCTACCTCTTCTTTATTTTTGTCGGCAGAGGATTCCTCGGAAGTTTTCTTTTCCTTCTTCATTTTCTTAATCCCCTCATCAGTCTCTATTTCTTCATCATCCTTTTGGCTTATGTATGACCTTGTGGCCTTTGTCATCATTCTCTTCTCTCCCTTTTCGGATGTCTTGGCTTCTAGTTTTGAGGCTTTTAGGCTCTTAGAGGTGGCAGGTGCAAAGCTCTTGGAGGATCTAGTCTGGGAGGAGGCTTGTACCGGAACACTTTCCTTTTCTGCTTCTTGTTTCTCTTTCTCAACTCTTTCTATTTTCTCTCTATTTGCATCAATAGCCTCCTTTGATATGCCATATCTTTTGGCAACTTCTTCAACTTCCCTTCTCACTTTTCTTTTCATCTCTGGTCTTCTTAGTTCAACATGTATTTTCACACTTAATTCTTGAAAGGTTCCAAACCTTTCTGCCTCAGGGTCCTTAGGTTGAATCAGTAGGTGTTGGACATGTAGCTCTAAGATTTTCTCATCTACCTCATAGCCCATTGGCATAATCTAGATTGTTCTGAACTCCACTATCTCCATTAGACATTGATTAGTGTCTACAATGAAACACACTGTATCCTTGTATTTTTCAACTATAGATTGGGGGATTCTTTCTCTAGCCTGCATCATACTTTGGAAGTTCTTGAAGTATCCCTAGAGTGTTGTACTTTGAGCCTTGGCATCACCAAGCCCATACATATAATCTCTGATTTGTATGGCAACTGGCCTATCATTTTGCCATACCCAACCACTTGATCCAGGTAGCTCATTCATATAGTAAAAGAAGAGACAGAGTATTAGGCCACCATACTTGAATGAGTTCTTCTTATCCTTCTTGATCTTCTGCAAGTTTTCTAATAGTTGGTTTAGAAGAAGATCACATAGGTCATAATCAGCATTTTCCCTTAACATCTGATATGCTGTATAAATTGCAGTTCTGGACACAGAGTTCTCCCTACTGGAATGATATATTTTATAGCCAATTATCATAGAGGCAAATTTTATATCCGAATCTGTGATATCTTCTATTGTCATTGTTCTTTTGTCAAACTTTGATCTGGTAGCTTCACTGTCTAGTTTTTGATAGATTTGAGTGCTGGCAACCCACCGGATGAGTGTAACCCAGTTATTGCCCTAATTGAATCTTTTGTTATTTTGAAGGGCTTCATCAACCACATGAAGTTGTCATTAATTCTACTAAGAACATACCGGACCCATTCATCTTCTGCAAAATAGGGAAAGTGGATGCAATGTCCAAAATGCTTATCCCGGATGGCCTTGTATTGAGGTTTGAGTTCAAAAGTTTAATCTATTAGTTGTTTATGGTAGATATCCATCAGCTTTAATTCTCTAAATTCCTCAATATTGGCATGGATGTATACCCTAACATCTTCTACATGTAGAACCCCATGCAGAATGCTAGAAAAGGTGCCTAAGGGATCAACTTCTAGGGATTTGTAGGGGTGTTTCTTGAACTTTGGACACAGCCTATCAGTGATCTTAACAATCATAGGAGTAGCCATCTTTGCAAAATATTTAGAGAGAGATATTCATAAATCAAAATACCTTTTTATGCTTCTAGGGTTCACAATATGCGCCGGAAAAGATCACTGGTTGAATCAGATTCTGCGGTTGATCTTTGAGAAGGTTGTAACAATCTTGATGCAGAGATCTTCCTTTCCTTTTCTCAAATGCAATTGTGCAAATGATGAATAAAAGAACCCTTTTATCTCTACACAAACCCTAATTTCCTCTTGCAATAAATGCTCAACTTAAGTTATTATGGTTGCCTTGTTCTAAGAGAGATCTTTCTAAATTAGTGAGGTGCACTTAGAATTATTTTTAGTGATAATTGACAATGTATCTCCTTTCCTCCATTCACGCCATTTACCTGCAGATCGAGATATTTCAATTTTGAATCATACCGGATATAACTATGAAAATCCTACTTTTACTGGATGGCTATCAAACCGGATCAATCTTGGCTGATTAAACTCTTCAAAACTTCTTGCAGATCATTCATATTTTTACTGAGGGTTATTTGGATATTTCTACGAGAACCCTTTAATCCGCAACATTCCATGTGCCAAATTTAGGCACCAAATGACTGCGTGGGGGAATTTATTTTCCTTTGTGACTCCCCTCGAGCTAGAGCTCATCTGTTTAGTTTCTCGAAGGAATAGGCAAGTTGGTGACTTCGGGCATGGCGACTTGGCCCCCCAAAGAATCCATCCCATCCCGTCCCATCCTGTCCCGACTTGGGCGATTTGGTGAGTTCGGCCATGGCAACTTGGCGACCTGGTTGACTTGGCCACCCATAGGATGGCATCGAGTAAAGAGGTGAGTAGAAAAGTGTAATGCCCAACATTTTCTGTACTCTTCTTCACCTAAATCTTGTTCATCTCTCTTTGAACTTCATCTGCATTCACTTTGCCTTTTCCTTTATCTTGATTTTGATTATGATGCACCGGACCCCTTTATCTTGATTCTTTCTTCTATAGAATTTGGCAATCTGACCAGATCTATTGCAATTGTAGCAAACAAAATTTCTTTGTATATTTGACTGATATCCTCTTGATCTACAATGATTAGCCATATGTCCCATTCTATTGCATGTAAAGCATCTTCCATTGAATGAATTGTTTATTTGCATATTTCTGCATTCATGAGATTTGTGACCATACCTTTTGCAGTAGAAACACTATCCAGAGAATGATGAATTAGTCTGATTAATTCTTCTTCTGCACTAAGTTTCTTTATGACTGAAGTTGCTGCAAATGTAGCAGTATCCATTGAAGGATGGATATCTTTGAGCATTTGGTTGCCTTACCGGAGGTCTTCTAGGCCCGTTCCTTGGATTTCCTAATCCAGAGTTCTTCTGACTAGATCCAGAGATTTCACCTTTCTCATATCCCAAACCATGCTTGTCATCTACCCTCTTTTGGCTTTCAAGAACTTCAAGTTTAGCAGAGCTTATCTTGAATTTATCTTTGTATTCATTTGTTGTTTGAAGATCCCTTTTAAGAGTGTCTATCTGATTCTCAAGTTGTTCTTCATTATCTCTAGCTTCTTCAAGATCAGATTCCAGATGCCTGATTATTCTATCCATTTTGTGGTAGTCTTCTGACTTCTCCTTGAGAGATTGTTTTAGATTATCTTCAATTTTTCTTTTCTCTTCAATTTCTTGGGTGAATCTCATGACCCCTGATTCCATTTCATGTCTTACCATAATGACCTCTTTTGATAGTTTCTCACATAACTTGTTTTTCTCATTTAGATCTTCATTAGTATCATTGGCTTCACTTTGCCTTGCTAATTGTTGAAGTAGTTCCTTTCTCCTTTTCACAAAGATACTCAATTTTTCTTTTAGCTCATTTATAAAATCATCAACTTGTTTGAGTCTTTCTCTCAAGTTATTGACTTCAGAGTGAGATTGCTCAAGATCATCTAGGGAAGACTGAAGTTGTTCCTTCATACCATACATATCCATTGAGATTCCCAGATCTTCCTCAAGGTGTTAGGCTCTGCTTAGAGGAACTTAGCTCTGATACCAATTGTTGGAAACAAGGTAGATAACTGAGAGGGGGGGTGAATCAGTTATCTTAAATATCTTAACTTTCTTTTCTTCTTTAATATTAATGCAACATCAAAACATAAGAGCATACATAATCATGAGAGCAGAAACAAAATTAACACACATAACACAAGGATTTTTATGTGGAAAACCCTGTTAAGGGAAAAACCACGGGGTGACTAACCCAAGATTGTATTCTTTGTTAAAAGAATAAGAAGTACAAAATGACACTTGCTAATTAGGGCTCACTGCCCGAGCACACTGGTCACAAAAGGCATACTGCTTATAAGAGACTCACTATCTACAAGGTATATAGAAAGAAACCAGCTGTTTGAACTGATGAGAGGCATCCACATATGCTAAGGTTCAGTTCTAGTTAGGCTCAATATACTGATCTAATGCACTTCATTCTTCCTCTACTCTAATGTTGCTTCCACACTTCTCTCTGTCTTTCCTTGCACACTCTATCAACACACACACCACTTCATACCGAAATCCATCTAGTATATATATTCTTATCAAGGATTTCAACATCTTTCTAGTTAGCAATTGGAATACTTAAGATATTTACAAAACACTAATTTGTTAGTTGAATCCATGCTTAATATGTGATGCGTATCAAAGACATAGGCAAAGAAGTCATCATTCATGTCAGCCAATCATGTATGATCTCTCAAATAGCTTGACCACCATCAATTTCTCATCTGGATTAAAGTCAGATGCTCTGCTGGTTAGTTCTTCCTTAATCTACTCTGCCTGTCAGGAACCCAACACTTAGGTGCTCATATCTTTTCACTCTTTCATCACCGAAGTCTCAATCTCTGGAATGTAGCAGTCATGGTACTCCTCTTGACTTGTCCAAGTCCATAACTTGTTGAGTTACACCATCTGAGAGATCCGGATCTGATTGTTGGACCTTGTTGCATGCTCTGTTCTTGTTCACCGGACCAAAACACTCTTCAATCTGACTTTCGATATAGGCATACTATGTGCTACGGATGTGTGGGATAGACTTTGTTGCCATCAATGACAATAATAATGAAGCCACACAGTGTCTCTTGCAAACACCATTACTCTACTACAATTATGACTGCATAAGAACACTAACCAATTTCAAGCTCCTTTCCCATAATTCAAGCAATGAAACAAATTGACATAACAACCCTCATTCAAGATTGCAAAATTCTCTAAAAAAAATCCAAGTCTATTAACAAAGTCCTTTGGACCCTATGGAGTTAAAAGAGGAAAGACAGACCACAGAGAGAAGAGGATAGAATTCTAACTACAGAGGGTGGAATAGGACTGAGAGATGGGGATTAATAAGAAATTAGAGCCAGAAAGTATAATAGATCTTTTGCAGGATGATGTTGTGGTAGACATTCTTAGCAATGCAGGGTGTTTGGAGTTCTTGGAGAAATTTGAAGGAGGAAATTGTTGATGAATTTCTATGAAATCTAAGAGATAATCAAACAACTGTTAGAGGGGTTCAATTCAATCTCTCTGCTACCACCATCAATCATATCTCTGGATTGCTAGAACAAGGTGAGAGGTTTTACCATCTGAAAACCCTATATGTTGATTTAATTGGAAATTTCTCTCTAGGAGGTGAACTTGCAATACAATTGCATTTAAACAAGAATGAGGTTAAAGGAACTGTTAGGTCTTCACTTCCAAACCCATGGCAATCTATAGCATTATGGTTGATGAAATACTTTACATGTGATGGCCAATTTTTCTTAGTTCTAGGACCAATAATGAAAATGTTGATTTTTCTGAGGCATGGAAATGCCCACCCAGAATTTAGCATAAACATTCCAAATTTTCTATGCTCTTCCATTAGAGAAACTACAGAAAAGTACCAATAGGGAAAAGATCCTATGAAACACCATGGCCTCATTTTTCTGGTAGTAAAACATCACTTTATGTCCCAAGCTTATGGGGAAGCACTATGGAAGACATTTTTAGATAACAAACACCAAGACAGATAACCAGAGAGGGCATAGGAAGTAGACGAGGCTTCCTCTACCCAACAAGAAGAGGAGGAAAAGCCTTCAACTTCCTCTCCAGCTATTGAGAAAGGTAAAGGTCTAAAGATCTCACTAGAGGCAACCTCATCTGCTACCCTTGTTTCTGATAGAAAGAGAAAAGGGAAGGAAGTTAGAGAACTTGCTCTTGAACAAAATCCATATATGACTCACTCAGCAAGGTAGAAGATGACCTTGGCTGAGGATTCTATTCCAACAGAACCAATAGGGGAAAGGCCAGGTCATAAGACAAAAAGAACTCCAAAGAAAATTGACTCAAGCATACACTACTAGGCTAAAAAAGCTTCTCATGACTTAGATGAAATCCCTCTAATGAGAAAGAAGAAATGGAGAGAAGTTTCCCCTGAACCATCTATTCATCTAGGTTCTCACAGTCCAACTTCACAACATTCTCTTTCTCTGGAGACAGAACAAAAAGAAACTTTTACTATTTCCTCTAATTCTGAGGATGATATACCTACTCCAGAGGCACCTGCTCCACCTATGCTATGGAAAAGAAAAAAGAAAAGGTAGCTTACCCAAGATGAAAAAGATACTACTCTTCTAGCTAAAGTTCTTTTGGGTTTTAGAACTTCTAAGGAAAAAGCTAGACCTTCATCAGTACCAGCAATTGTAGAGAAGACTCAAGAAGAAACTTAGGATAGGGAGGCTATAGGGGAAGGTGAAGTAGATCAAATGCATGCAGCTGGTAGTGAAGATCCAATAGCTATGGAAAACCCTAATGTAGAGAAAATAGAAAAAGAAACAGGAACTTATTCTCACCCCTCTAATCAAGAGGATATTGAAATTTCAAAAGAACAACAAATGTTAGAAGAGATTGATAATCTGAAAATTATATTATGGGGGAAGAACCAAATTATTATTGACCTCAAGAAGGTCATGAAAGAAAAAGAAATGGAGCAAACACAGGTGATTGAAGGGTTGCAGGTAGAGCTCCAGAATAAACAACAAATAATTTAGGAAAAAGATGTAGAATTGAGAGACCAAGAGACCAAGGCAGCCCAAAGCATCAAGGAAAAGGAGGCAGAGATAGTACAAGATATTTTTGATCTTACCAAGGCTAGAGACAATAGTCTCACAATAATTGCAGCATTGGTTGAGAAAGTACAAAGTCAAGATAAACAATTAACCTAGGCCAACAATAAAATAGATGATCAAGAAGAGTATATTCATGAGTTAATTGGCCCAGAGGCAACCATGGAATAGGAAGTGTAAATAGATCCATATGTGGGTCCAATCCCAATAGATATTCTCAAAGCCTTGTTCCATTGGGAAAGGAGATGTAGAGAATATGAGGCTTCTAAGCCCATGCTGCAATTACAGAGGAAAGTTACTGCCATGTCAAAAAGAGTAGAAACCCTAGAAGAAAAAGTCATTCAGATAGCTTCCATTTCATTTGAAATCCTATCTTGCAAGCCCCCAAGTGGAAGTTATGCTCTATTCTTACAAGAGAGAGTCCTGCAAAGAAAACTATCTTTAGTTCTATCTAATCTTACTAAGAACATAGAAACAGGAGAGGGGTTCATGGAAGCATACATGAGAAGTTTTGATGAAGACAAAATTTTTCTATGTGAGTTATATTTGCATGGTTCCTGTGTAGACGATATGACCTTCATCATCAACTATTTTGTAGGGGAATGTCAACTTTAGGTGTTTATGTCACTGATGAGGAATCATCATATTTGGAATGAGAGAATGGAGGCTTATCTCAAGAAGGATATAAAAACAAGTCTTTTCATCAGAAAAGAATGTCCGAACCCCCATGCTTTTAAGATCCAATTTAGGGCATATGTCTACCACCCGAAAAGTAAAAGCAAGATTTTTCCATTGTATCTGAAACATCTACAGGAATGTTCCATTGATTTTGGTCTTTTCACGAATAGTTCAGCTAATCAAGTACTTTTTGTGGCAAGGAAAAGGTGGAATATCTTAACTTCAGAGCAGAAAATGAGAGAAGTGGTCACCCATGCTAACTTGAGACTATTGATGAAGAAGGCTAGGGAAGTGTCTAAAATGATGGATAAATACCAGATGGAGTGGATAGGTGGCCATTTCAGACCTTCCCTCATCATTGAACCACTACCTATTTGGACTAAGCAAATGGAAGATGACAAGTTTCAAGAATGGATGAATCAGGTTGATTTGTTCAGAGGAAATGGTAATACCTACCACACCACTTGGACTACTTATGCATATGACTACAACTTGACTAATAAGATATTCCACCAGAATAAGTCTAGATTGTGAGAAGCAAGAGGACCTACTAATCCCTAAGTACAGGGGGATGATGAGTGCCAGGTAGCACCCATGAAATACACCTTTTTACCTCTTTTTTTTCCCTTCTTATTCCATTGTCTTGATGGCTGCACCTAAAAAGGCTAACAAGATTGTTCTAATGATGATTAATAAGAAATGAATTACTTAGAATCATGACTTCTTATTAAGGGACTAATGTGCACTAAATTAATGGAAATATGCAGAAAATCTTCTCTTTTTGAATCAATAGGTGCAGGTGTTCAGGTAGACAATTTTGTGCATCTCTGGAGGCAGTCCTAATGATCTCCAGAGTTGACGTCAGAATGCCATGACTGGTCTCCAGTGTTGTTCCAATTTGAATGGAAGGATTTTGTGATAAGGAGGTGAATCATCTCCAGAGCTAGAATGAAGTCATAAGCATCTCCGGAGCTGAACAAAAAGGTCACAATCATATCTCCGGAGCTATAGACAGAAACATACATCTCTGGTGCCTCTTTAGAATAATGCATATTTACAGTACATCTGTCGGTCAAACACTTCCAGTAGTGATCAGGATGCTCCTGATGTTACTCAAATCATCACCTGAGTAATTAAGGGTAGACCATAGTTAACTGTTGGAAGTTTTATCTCTTTTTTATTTTGCACAAGTTATTGATAAACTAATCTAAATACCTATATTTTAGGGCCTCACTGCACAAGTGTATTTAAAACTAAGACTCAAATTTAATGTTGACTTCTATTCCACTAAATCTATTTTAATTGAATGGATATTTATTTTGTAGTTAGACAGTTAGTAGAATAAAGAGATTGATGTTATCTCATAGATGAACTAGGAGTTAGGGTAAGTGATATCTCATCACTAATTAGATATAAACTTATAGAAGCAGTAGCAGAAGAGGACATCAATTAATTTCTAATTTTTGTAATCTTATTTTGACATAAAACATTTTCTGAATACAAAGTTGATGGAATTAGATTGGAATTGAATTGTGACATTATCTTCTTGTGCTTATTGTTTACTTCAGTCTTCAGCCCTAAGGGTGTGGAGCAAGGGCCCACTCTCACCACCAAGGCAGAAGGCTAGTACTATTGTTTTTGTTATTCTAGATTCTGTTTAAGGAGATGGTTACAATTTTCGTAGATAAATGCATGTTTTAGTTGAAAGGAATAATATAGATTTACTTTAAGCAATTCATTGTTTAGTTTTGCTTTCAATATTCTTGGAATTCATTTCATAGCAGATAGATCAATAGTATTATTTTCTTTAATTAGTAAAGATCATTAGAGTTAGTTAGATAAAACTGGCAACTATTGGATTCCTAATTGTAGATAGCCAAGGACACAACCTTGGATTTGACACTTGAAATATGATTAAATGATAAGGTACAATGACCCTTGTCAATGTGTTTGTGGGAATATTTGGCGATTGTAAAGTACATGTCACCTCCAAGGGTCATGGGCTTTGTGAGAGCTTGTGTTCCCTTGTGTGTTTTCTTCCTACCTTAACGTGCTTGATATCGGTATGCGATATCAACCACCTTAAGTTGGGGGTATATATAAGGTAAGATGTTTGTTCTAGATGCTAGTAAAGTGTGTTTGAACAATCTTGAAATCTATTTTGTATACCTCCTTTTCACCGTAAGGCATCTCTGTGATGTGGGTGAAGTTGTATACTTTTGAACTCATACCTCCCTTTCATTGTAAGGTGTCTCTGTGATGCAGGTGGAGTCGTATGTCATGCTTCCTTTTCACCATAAGGCATCTCTATGATGTAGGTGGGGTTTCATTTTCAAAAAAATTCTCATTGCGAGGTAGGGAGTGGTTCTGTGACTAACTCAACCCTTAAGCAAGTTTTTGGTGATTGTTGTGGTGAAGCACAATCGTCGGTGTGTGCCTGTAATGTGCCTGAGATGGTGCTGAACCTAGAAATAGGAACACTCCATCACTTGTCTGTCGTGTTTTCAAAGTGTGTGTTTGGTGTGCTTACTTTATGTGGCATGTTTTTTGCCCCATATGCAGTTTAAAGACCTATGCAATGAGTACATCCTACATTTTAGGAGGTTTTTCTTGTCTTGCATGTGTGTTTCCCCATATATATAGTTTAAAGACCTGTGCGATGAGTAGATCCTGCATTATGGGATGTTTGTTTACTTTCCTGTACTTGCATCTACATCTCATATATATGAGAAAAAGAAAAGAAAAGAAATCATTCCTATTTTCTATGCATTAATGTGTTTTCTATGCATTTACTATAATCTCTGTGTTTTACGTGCCTGTCATTGTCTTCAAGGTATCTGGTGTGTCTTCTCTGTGCTTGGTGTGTTTGTTGTGCTTGTTGACCATACTTTAATGCATTTATTGGCCTCATGTTTATACATACATTATAGTGGGGGCTAAATGTAATGTCATAAAATGTCCCCTTGGGGAATTTTCCCTCAAAAGGTTTAGCTCCCAGGTCTTTTATCTATATTTAGGACATATTACATCATATTTCAACATCCCGATGAGAAAACCTCTAAGTGTCTTTGTAAATAGGACCTAGGGGGGCCACTTGAGATAATCCTTGCCCAAAATAGGGCGGAGGACTTGGGTGTCTATGCCCTAGTCCTCCCCTATTTTGGGGCAATCCCAAATTTTGAGTGTCAGATTATGACTGTTATTTGGGTCCTATGCCGACACGGTAAGTTTGAATTATGAAATTCTTAGCGAGAGTGTTTGTAGTTGCATATAAAAGTATGTTTAGGCATTCATTTGTAAACTAGATGGCTATTGTCAACTTTGTGCATTCTAAAGGTGATTCAAGGCTTTTATTGTATTGCAAGAGCATATTTGTGTTGTCTATGTGTTTGTATTTGCATATTTGAGCATCCATCTCCTCATAGCATGAAGAACTTCTTCCTCTCATGAGATCTTCACTACAAGGTGATATCATTTATTTTTGTAAGCATTTATCATTTGGTTTGTGCCTCTGGCTCCCAACACACACACTCTCAATCTGACAACAATGTTTAGAAGAATTGAATGTCTCTCCGAGGCTTAACTAAGGCAAGCCTCTAAACACCACAACCTCCTCCCAAAGTGTTCATGATTGTAGGTTATAGGTTGGAGTTGCAGACAAAGTGAAGTTGCAGGAGGGTACAACAGAGTGTTGGAATTATAGATTAGTGAAGAAAAGGACACCCTGGAGTAGGGTGCCTGCTCTTTAGTCCTTAAAGTTTCGCAATGGAAAAATCTTTGTGGTAGCAGGAATAGGTTGCAGACTAATCTTCTAGATCAAGACAAAAACCTAGGCCTTGGACTTGTGTGCCCACTCTTTAGTCCCTAACTTTTTCGTCTTTGAACCCTAAAATTAGGTGTACAGTTATTTGTCATTTTACATCTTTCTGTAGCAGATATTTGTCTGTTTACTGTCATATTTGCATAATTAGAGGTTTAAGGTATAATTGAGCATAAGAGAAGGAAATTAACAATCAAATCATCACAAATCCAATTTTTCCACATCTCATAGTGACCTAGGGTATGATAGTACATTGCAGCTCGACCCTAGGTCCTTGAATGTAAGGGTGAAAGGAGGATATACACCAAAACTACCAAAACCAAACATCCAAATTTTAACCTTTACACTTTGCATGTGAGTTTTCTTGGACTATCTAAAGTTTAGGTTGGTGAAAGGCTCTTTATTATGAAATGGGATGGGAATGGGTCATAGTGGTGGATCATTTTATTATGGCAAATGAGGGGGGTTTATTATGGGATGTGTGGAGAATCTTAGTTTTCATTTTATTTTTAGTTTTTTAGATGGAGATGCATGATATGGGATTGCATAAATATCAGTAATGTGCATACAAAGATCTAATACTTATCTAGGTGTTTAGGGGAAAATTGGATTTGTTAATGTTTTAGTGCTTTGATGTTTAAATCCTCCTTTCCACTATATATTCAAGGATCTAGGGTCGAGTGATGAGCACTATCATACCCTAGGTCACTGTGAGATGTAGGGAAAATTGGATTAGGGAATTTATTTAACAATTTTCCTTCTCTTATGCTCAATTGACCATTAAAACCCTAATTATGCAAATTCAGCAACAAATTGATGGATAACAGAAAAAGCTCTTAAAGATAGGAGTAAAACACCAAATCACAGACTACCTGTTTTCAGGGTACCGAGGTGAAACAGTCAGGGACAGTAGAGCAGGCACCCAAGTCCAAGGTACCAGTTTCTTTGTAGGATTTGAACCTCCATCCGACATTGATTAGCCCTATAACTTCTATTTCTGGCAATTTGTCTGTGGAGGACACTAGAGCAAGCACCCAAGTCCTAGAAATGTTCCTGTGTCTTGCTTTTCTTTAGATCCTAAATCCTTGATGCTTTATAATCCTTCTTGCAACTTCATTTTTCCCAAATGCGACACCTATAACCTACAATCACAAGATTTGGTTTAGGGGTTGTGGTTTTTATAGGCTTGCCTTAGTCAAGCCCTAGATGACACTTAAGTCTCTGAACACCGTTGTCAAATAAAGAGTGTGTGCCTTTGTGAGGCAAAGGTAAAAACCAAAGGAATCAATGATGAAAACACAATATAATGTCACCTTGTAGTGAAGCTCTGGGAGGAAGATGCTCTTCACTCCATGAGGAAATTGATGCTCAAATCTGCAAATGCAAACACATAAACCACACAAGTCTACTCTTGCAACACAATGAAAGCCTTGAATCACCTTGAGAACACTTGAACATCACAATTGCCATCTTGTTTACAAATGAATGCCTAAACATGCTTATATATGCAACTACAAGCACTCCTGCCAAGATGTTGAAAATCAAAACTTATCGTGTCGGCAAAAGGACCAAATAACTGTCATAAACCAACACTTAAATTTTAGGCCTAACCCAAAATAGGGTAGGACTAGGGCATGGGTGCCCAAGTCCTCCCCCACTATTTTGGGCAGGGTTAAGGTCAAGGGGTCCTCCTAGGTCCACTTTGCCATGAAACCTAGGCCTCATTCCATCGGGATGCCAAAATATGAACTAAGATGTCCTAAATGCATTCTAAAGACCCGAGAGCTAAACCTTATGAGGGAAAAGCCCCCAAGGGGACATTTTCTAATGTTACATTTAGCCCCCACTTTAATGTATGTATAAACTCAAGGCCAATACATGCATTAAATTAAGGTCACAAACACAACAAACATGCCAAGCATGGAGAAGACAGGGTAATCACATAGAAGTCAGTAACATGCACACAAAAGATGGAGAAGATAGTTATAGTCATGCAGAACATGGAGAATATAGTCAATGCATAGAAGACACATTAATGCATGGAAAATAGACATGATATCTTTTCTTTTCTTTTTCTCATATATATGAAATACAAATGCAAGTACTGGAAAGTAAACAAACCTCCCATAATATAGGATGCACTACCTTAGGGTACAGGTCTATGTATATATGGGGCAACACACACGTAAAACACACAAAACCTCCCAAAATGCAAGAAGCACTACTTGAGAGCGCTGGTTCCTACATATGGGGAAACAAACACACCACACAAAACAAGTAGACTAAAGCACACACACTTGAAGACATGAAGAAAGCATGATAGACAAGTGATGGAGTGTACCTATTTCTAGGTCCAACACCATCTCAGGCACATTACAGGCACAGACTGATGATTGGGCTTCACCACAACAATTGCCAAAAACATGCTTAAAGGTTAAGTTAGTCATAGAACCACTCCTCGCCTCCATAGAGGACTTTTGAAAATGATAGGATGATGCAATATGCTCTGAGAAGTACACCATCCCCACCTCCATAGAGGACTTAAGAAAAAGGATATGCTCGATATCCTGCCACTATATAGGGCTTACATGATTGATTGATTGATTGCAAACAAACTCAGGATGCACGATGCACTACCCTGGGGTACAAGTCTCTACATCTAAGGTAAAATAGATTGCTAACATCTATAGCAGATAGCTTACCTTATATATGCCCCCACCTTAAGGTGGTTGATATCAGTTATTGATATCAAGCATGTTAAGGTAGGAAGAAAACACACAAGGGAACACTGACTTTTGCAAAGCCCATGCCCTCTGGAGGTGACATGTACTTTACGATCATCAAATGTTCCCACAAACACATCCCTGCAAGAAACATGTTAGTGTCTACAAGATCATGGTAAACAACAACATCAATGCATATGATTAACCACATAAAGAGCCAAGGTTATACAACGAATCTGAAGTTTGAGGATAACTGTGGGGCTATATCACGAAGCTCTTTGAATCGAGTACCACCAAGGCTAGATTCAAAGATGACCAAAGGTGCATAGAGCAGTAGTATTGTTAAGGTTTGTAAATGTGATAAACATCATAAAATTCACTACACAGAAAGCATGAGTGATTCCACTAGCCAAGTGTCAGATAAGATATACAACCCCATCATCATATTACGAACTAAGTCCATTTTTTTATTGCTCTCAAAAGGGACACTAGGTCCACATTAGTATAAATGTTTGTCATCATCCGCCTACTTGGTGGAAACATCAAAGGAAGGGAAACAATAAATAAGAGAGGAGAAACAAGTGTTTTAGGGACAGTCACGTAGGAGGGTGCCTCTAGATCACCAACCACAATGCTATGTCTGTAAGACACAACACACAACAATGAAATCAGAGAGGAAATTTAGAAGAATGATGATACAAATAGAAGGTCACAACAAAGGCGGTCTCCTGGTATACCAAACCTTACAGGAGAATATGAGGTCATCCCAAGAGGCCTAAACAACACATAACACATCTAGGGGGAAGCACATCATGAGAGAAATAAAGGGTTAGAGATACTTACCTGTAGGGCCCCTGTCGGGCTAGAGATTGTCTATAAGCAAATCATCATAGTCATCTTCCCACTCCCTAATTTTGGAGGATAACGGGGCATATGGTACCATAGCCAAATTCATATCTTGTTCATCATGTTGTTCATTGTTAGGATCATTTGTGTTTGGTTGAATGTTGGGATCAATGTTTTCTTGTTGAGAGGTAAGGTTTATAGCATATTCTTGTCTTCTTCTTTTTTCTCTTGCTTTTCTATTTCTCTTTCTTTGACCACTTATCTCTTGTAAGATAGGACCTTTCTCTTTCATAGGTTTTTACAAATTAGAAGATGAAGCACCAGGATCAAACCTCATTTATTGCAGTGGAACATTTTTTTCTTGACAATGACCTAATCCTTCTAAGGATTTCGGGGGAGGAACCTCAGCATAGGGACCTTATCCTTTCGGTCTAAAGTTCTCTTCACATGCAGGTTGTTTATCTTTTGTCATTTCATGTATAGAAGGACTGGGCATTTCTTTTTTATCCCAAAAGTAATTCAACTTGTAATGTGTTTTCTAAACCAAAGGTTTATACTTGTTGCGAGGGACAGTGATTATACGACCATCCAGAGGGAATTTCAGATAGTGGTGTATTGTTGAAGGGATAACTTGCATTTCTTTTAGCCAAGGATGTCCCAATTTAATGTTAAAGAGGTCACAAATAGGGACAACATGAAAACATTGTTCGACATGTTTTCCAGGTAATGTTACTAACAATGATATCTTACCCGAAGGCTTGATAAATGTTCCCTTATGTGTCCTAATCATCATGCTCAAAAGATCATAAGAACCTTGCATTAGTTGATGTGAAAAGAGGAACTCTTTGGTGGAACATTAATCAGGAAATTAGGGTCAATAAGAGTTCCATTGACTAGGTTTCCCATTATTTTCACAGTGATGTAAAGAGGTCCTTCATAATCACCGATTGTTCTATCATGAGGTGTAAAAACAATTTCAGGTTCAGGTGCTTTAATTTTCATGTAGAATATAGGAAGGAACCTATTGTTGCTGTTGTGATTAGGGGCTGTGTTTATATGCTCAAACCAATGCAAAATTATATTTTGAAAGCTTTTCAAAATTGGTACAAAAGACAAGAGCAAAAATACCCCAGAATGCTTGATTTTTCGATACTTTTTTGATGCAAATGAATAAACCAAAAGGGTGTTGTAAAGATTTCAGTCAAAGGTAGCAAGTTATATGTCTGATATCATTAGAAAATAGAAATATGATCACTCTCAACACACTCTTGATGCAAATCCAAGATAATGCCAAGTCAAAATATAGTGAAAATATGTCAAAATAGGCACTTTTATCATCAAAACTCAATGCAACAGTGCATAACAAAGGGTGTTGTGAGAAAAATGATGATGGAAAGAAAATAATATCAGTAATAACAGCCACTTGGTGCCAAAATATCCAACACAACATGCTTTTAGTGCCACTTAAGTTAAAAACCCTAGTGAAAATATAGCAAAATATGCAATTTTCACAGTTTTTCAATTCCATGACCTAGAAAAGGAGGTGTTGTAAGGAATTTTAGGAGGTACAGAAAATAATATCAATAATATCAGTCACCTCAATCCATAAAATTTATCACAACATGCTTGGAGTGCAAACTAGGTCAAACCCTAGGGCAAAAATGGTCAAAATGTATAGTTTTTCACTGAATTTTCAATACAAGAGCCCGTTAAAAGGGTGTTGTGAAGATTTTTATGAGGGGAAGCAAATGATTATCCTAATAATAGATAATTAATGCAAAAATAATCTTCACAACACACCTATGGTGCAAGTTTGAAGGGTTGATAAGGCCAAATTTAGTGAAAATCATTGTTTTTGAAGCCCTAGGTTTGAGATCTTGACACAAAATGCTATGTGAATGTTTTAAGGTATGATTTATGATGAAAATTGAATACTCTTAGATCTTAAAATGATTTTCAAGCTTAAACATGCAAAATGCCCATGCAAATTTAATGAAAATGCGTCAAAATTGTTAGTTTCTTGTTGAAATTTTCTATGCAAAAATGCAAATATTTTAAATCTAAATACAAATTTACACTAAAATAAAATAATACAGCCAAATTTTAATTTGAATGAGCCTCTAAAATCAGTAGAAATATATGAAAAAGCATTTTTCCTACTACCCCTAGATTTTGGAATTACGAGGTTATATGAAAATTGTCAAAATTTCTACAAAAAACCTAACAAATTAATGATGAAAATGCAAAGAAAAATTTTGGATTTTTGTATTTTCTATATTTTATATCAGATATGATTAAAAAATCATGAATTAGTAAAATTTAGAAAGAATTGATGCAATTTAGTAAGCCAAACAATGCAATTCTTTTGTATTTTTCAAATTTTTTGAATTTTTCTCAATGTAATAAAATGAATGACTATATGAATGAATGAAATCAATCCAAATCTAAAGACACACACTCAAAAAGTTGTTGTTTAAGTCCATGAACATGGGTTCACCAAAATGTTTAGGGGAAAATTGGATTTGTTAATGTTTTAGTGCTTTGATGTTGAAATCCTTCTTTCCACTATACATTCAAGGATTTAGGGTTGAGTGGTGAGCACTATCATACCCTAGGTCACTGTGAGATGTAGAAAAACTTGGATTAGGGAATTTAATTATCAATTTTCCTTCTCTTATGCTCAGTTGACCATTAAAACCCTAATTATATAAATACAACAATAAATTGACGAATAATAGAAAAAGCTCTTACAGACAAGAGAAAAATACCAAATCACATAGTACCTATTTTGGGGGTTTTGAGGTAGAATAGTCAAGGACATTGGAGTGGGTGCCCAATTCCAAGGTACTAGTTTCTTTGTGACATCTGGACCTCTTTATGACACTGATCAGCCCTATAACTTCTATTTTTGGTAATTTGTTTGCGGAGGACACTAGAGCGAGCACCCAAGTCCTGGAAATGCTCCTAGGTCCTACTTTTCTTTAGATCTTGAATCCTTGATGCCTATTAATCCTTCCTACAACTTCACTTTTCAGAAATGGGACACCTGTAACTTGCAATCGCAAGATTTGGTTTGGGTGTTGTGGTGTTTAGAGGCTTGCCTCAGTTAAGCCCTGAAGGACACTTATGTCTCTGAACACTGTTGTCAAATAAAGAGTGCATGCCCTTGTGAGGCAGAGGCAAAAACCAATGGAATCAATGATGAAAACACAATATAATGTCACCTTGTAGTGAAGCTCTCATGGGAGGAAGATGCTCTTCACTCCATGAGGAAATTGATGCTCAAATATACAAACACAAACAGATAAACCACACAAGTCTGCTCTTGCAACACAATGAAAGCCTTGAATCACCTTGAGAACACTTGAACATCACAATTGCCATCTAGTTTACAAATGAATGCCTAATCATGCTTATATATGCATCTACAAGCACTCCCACCAAGATTTTGAAAATCAAAAGTTACCGTGTCGGCAAAAGTACCAAATAATGGTCATAAACTAACACTTAAATTTTGGGCCTGACCCAAAATATGGCAAGACTAGGGCATGGGTGCCCAAGTCCTCCCCCCTATTTTGGGCAAGGTTAAGGTCAAGGGGTCCTCCTAGGTCCACTTCTCCATGAAACCTAGGCCTCATTTCATCAGGATGCCAAAATATGAACTAAGATGTCCTAAATGCATGCTAAAAACCCGAGAGCTAAACCTTATTAGGGAAAAGCCCCAAGGGGACATTTTTTGATGTTACATTAGGTTTAGGGGCTTGCCCCTAGTATGGTATGATGGAAATGGATGGTAAATGGATGCAGGGAATAACGTTAATGTATAAAAAGTCAATCCATGATAGGATAGGGAATATGGAAGGATGAATGGAAATATGGAATATGGAAATGGACAAGAATCTAGTAGATGGTGGATGTGGCCACTACACATGTCAAGGGGTCCTCCTAGGTCCACTTCTCCATGAAACCTAGGCCTCGTTTCATCAGGATGCCAAAATATGAACAAAGATGTCCTAAATGCATGCTAAAAACCCGAGAGCTAAACCTTATTAGGGAAAAGCCCCAAGAGGACATTTTTTGATGTTACATTAGGTTTAGGGGCTTGCCCCTAGTATGGTATGATGGAAATGGATGGTAAATGGATGCAGGGAATAACGTTAATGTATAAAAAGTCAATCCATGATAGGATAGGGAATATGGAAGGATGAATGGAAATATGGAATATGGAAATGGACAAGAATCTAGTAGATGGTGGATGTGGCCACTACACATGTCACATATAAATAGGTTTTCACCATAGTACTTATCCAAGGCACCAGCAAATTGGTTTTCACCATTGGACAACTTTGTTGAAACTTGGTTTTTTGGAATTTTTTTATTTTATTGTATTTTTATTGATTTTTTAATTTTTTTTTATTATTGTTTGCCAAATGGGATACCTAAAGGGTGAAGAATAAAACTTTCTAAGGTGTATGATGTTCATTGGCACATTGAAAGGATGGCCCTCTAGTGCCACTAGTTGATAAGCTCCTAATCCATAGTAGGCAATGATGACAAAAGGTCCTAGCCAATTAAGCTCAAATTTTCATTTTTTTCTCGATATTGCAAGTGTCTCTGATTTTCTTTCAACACAAGGTCACCAACTCCAAAGAGATGGGTCTTTATCTTATTGTAGTTGCATTGGAGACAATTCTAACAATCTTGGAAATGATTCAAAGCATTCAGGCATCACTCATCTAGAAGTTCTATCTCATGTAATTTTGCAACACAATACTCCTCATCAATGAGTTTTTTCAAAGATATTCTTAAAGTGGGGATATCAACCTTGGTTAGAAAAATGGCTTATGATTGAAAGACAAGTGAGTATGGAGTGGTTCTAGCAGGTGTATGGATGCTAGTGTAGTAGGGCCATAGGATGGGATTAAGTTGGAGCTACCAATCACGACCAGCTTCATTGATTATCTTTTTTTGGATTTTTATTTATGGTTCCATTTTCCTTGACTTGACCATTACATTGGGGATAGTACGGGGTGGAAAAATCATGTTGGATATGGAATTTCTAGTAAAGTATCATGTCCTACATGCTAAAAATAATGATGAATAAGTACCAATCTATCATCGACATAAAGGAAGCCTTGAGAAATCAGATGAAAAAATTGAAATGGCGAGTACATTATATGGAATGATTACTAATACTAGGAGATCCAATAAGAGAACTACTACTGATATATGCTAGGAAAAGACAAACAAACTACGATGTGACAAGCAATGATCATATGATGGCATCAATTATAATAACCAAAGACAAAGTGAATAAGACAAGAGAGATTGAGTGGATCCTACATCGAAAAGAGACAAAAGCATATAAAAGACAAGAATGATGAATAAGACAAAACCACTAGAGATAAGTTGGCACCTCTAGACAAATGCGATTAAGGAAATAATTAATAGTTTGAAAGCTGATTTGTGAAAGAGTGCTAACTCAAAGGTGGCGACTTGTCCACCCCAACACCTATTGGGAGATATAAAACAACTAAGGAAGAGGATCAATGTGATATGGGATAACACATTCAAGCATTCAAATACACATATTAGTGATTGAGGATAGCAAATAAGAAGTTTTAATAACATTTAAATTAGACATTCACCTCTCATCTCAGCCACACATTTCATTCATGTTTGTATTTGCATAAATAAGGCATTCGATTCAGCAACAAGCCATCCCTAGGGTATTCATACTGCAGTCCATTTACCAACAAAACACTTATACCATAGTGAGGACAATGGAAGCACTTCTAATAGAAAGCATTCGTTAAGGACATATATATATATGTATAACAGAAATAGGGAATCCACTACACTAAGGTATGTCACTTGTCTCAAAATGATGTGTCTCATAACAATGAATCTTATAATCCTACCATGATAAATGTAAAGAAAAGAATGTTATGATGATATAATGGATAAGGTCCAAGCCCTATAAGGAATAATGTATGCATGTTGTCATAGTAATAAAAATGATATATGTATATGAGGAAACCAATGTATTATATTTAACCATCATATGAGATGGTACAATGACAATTTCCCATATGAGGGACAATGTGATCAACATGATTATCTCGTGATCCATGGGATGAAGAGATCATAAGGACAAGTTTTTTAAAAGTATGATCTCTAATCTTACTCATGATACCCAAGGGAGCTGTCCAATATTGCATCATCATTAATCTTATCACCCTACGAGAACGTCTAGATTGTTAGGGAAGGGCAGTTTAGTGATCTAGCACCTAGGTGGCTCTCAAGTGGGTGAAGTATTGCCGGGTGTGGGATGAAGCCCCTTGAGCCAAGGGTGAAGTATCTCCTGGTGTAGCGTGAAGCCCTTGGGCTTATATTTGCATAGACAATGAATGATTATTGTTATTGTTATAGCTTACATGGTAGGTGACTCTCAAGTGGGTGAAGTATCGCTGAGTGTAGCGTGAAGCCCCTTGAGCCAAGTGGTGAAGTATTGTCGGGTGTAGAATGAAGCCCTTGGGCCTACGACAGTGAGGTCTTGTTATACGAGTGCCCTAATGAATTGATGATCTCTTCTCTATAGTTTATAGATTACATTAGATTAACCATCAGGCATGAGGCATAACTCTCCCAAGGTATATCATAAGATCTCTATGTGATAAGAATGAGAAAATGTGAATTGTATATATGTGAATATGCTTTAATATTGATCATGATTATGTGGTTACTAACCTTAATGAGGTTTATAATATTATAATTGAATTATTGGTTACTAAAGTTCTCTTTAAGAAGTTATATTGTCTGGAAGGTAAATAAATTTTGAGCTTCCTAAAAGGGCACATTACAAGTGGTATCAGAGCAGCCATACTGCTATCCTATGAAAGAAATTAATGCAATTATACACAAGGGGAAACCCCACACAAAACAACAAAAACATGGACAATGATTTGAGGACCTTCATGGAAATGACCACCAAGGCTATGATGGACCAAAATGAAAAGACAATCAAAGCCATGATGGATCAAAACAAGACTATGATGGAACAACATGAAAGAACAACTCAAATACTTCTACAAGCACTACAAAACATGGGAAGTGCCATCAACAACCTAAGAAATCACTCCACGAATGGACAAGAAATGGGATCCAACCATTCTTAAAATAACAACGCAACTTCACATTCAAGGGTTCCAAAACCATCTTTCTTACCTGAGGAAGAAGCACCAATGGAGGAGACCAGCCCACACTCCATGAGAATAGATGATATTGCTAGAGAATATACAAGCTTAGAGCCCAAGGTGTAGAGGGTGGTATCATTCAATGATTATAGCAATTCAAACAGAAATGAAGATTCAAGATGAGAAAGAAGGCCCATGAACAAAGTCTTGAAACACAAGGCTAACAAGGTAAACATACCAAGCTTTGATGGGTTAAACAAAATCTCCATGCATGCTTGGCTACAAAAGCTAAGTGACTACTTCCATTTAAGCCTGATGACCGAAAAGGATGCCTTACAATTTGCCATCCTACACTTGGAAGAATTAGTATATGAATGGTGGCACCATGGGAAACATACACATGGTCATCAAGACATAATGTCTTATGAGGAATTCTCCCAAAAAGTCATCAAGGGATTTGATTGAAGACATCCACAAGAAGACTTTAGGGAATTGACACACTTGAATAAGGTAGTGGCTGATGCATTATCCTGAAGGCCATACCTATGTAATAAGTCTCATGGTGGGCTAAACATTAGAACCATTCAAAATATCAATAAGGCTCTATTGTCCAAGATTATTTGGAATTTCTTAAACAGGGATACTAACTGGGGTCTTATTGTAAAGGTTAAATATTTAAGGGACATTGATAGATATTCTTTCCTTAATCAGGAGGGCCTTCCTCAAGGATCTATTATTTGGAATAAAATTATTAAATCTAGAAGTCTTATCAACAAGGGTATCAAATGACTAAAATCGTGGACCTCTCCAGTCAGCAGCTCTTCCTTGGGGTTGGCGAAGAATTAGTCCCTTACCAGGGTGGTTTTGATAGAGCCAAGTTGCCGGAGCCATGGGACGCTATGTGTTTTATCCTCATGAAGTACTTCACCCTCGAAGGGCACTTTACTAGGTTTTATAACTACCATCTCCCCCTGTTAAATCATTTCTGTCGCAATGCTAAAATTAGTTTTCCATTTTATTTTCTTTCCTCCCTGGAGCATTCTGTCCTTAGGGTTCAGGCAAAATTGGCTAAAAACACTACTATGAAGCCTATCCCTCTTCACCAGGGCCTCATTCTCTATTTGTATAATCATCATCATGCCCTCGAACCCTCCAAAACCATTCCCGCTAATAGTGGGGATGGGGAGCCCTCCTCAAACCCTAAGAATATTCCTGATGTTGTTGAACCTGGGCCCTCCCCTATTCCTATCAAAACTATTGAAGTCTCCTCTTGCACTCCTGTAGAAAATCTTGTTAATATCCCAGGCCCTACTGCCTCTAAGAAGGGTAAAAAGTGGAAGGTTGTTGGTGATTTGAGCACTGGGAAGGTAGTGGTTGGGACCCCCAAAACCCTTAGTAGGACCCCAGTGGGACAGAGAAAGGATTCTTTGGTGAAGATTTGTAGGGAGGGGCTTTCCTTTGGTGTTCAACAGTCGAGGCGTATTGCAAGAAAACCGGCTCCTTCAGCGAAGCTCATTGACTATTCTGAGAGCGGCTCGAATGAATCCACCCAGGGAGAGGATGACAAGGATGTGGAGATTCGGGACATTTTTGGTGATGATGAAGACAAGCAGGAGATGCATTATATAGGGGCTACCATGGAGGATGCTGCTGACTCTGCTGGAAATGCTGACACAGCAGATGCCATGTTTGTGGAAGAGGCTAAGGATGCTATGGAGACTGATGATGGTCTGGGGGCTGATCTTGCTGGTCTGCGCGATCGCATTGTGAAGCTGGAGTAGAATTTCTACATTGTGCTTAGGACTTCTATACTCCTCAACCTCTCTGTACTGAAGAATCTGGGGGTTACTATTAATACTGACAGTGATGATCTAGCCAAAAAATTGGATGATATTATTAAATCTATGGTCTAGAAAGGAGAGCTGTTGTCTCCTTCGTCTTTGTTGTTATACTACTGATACTCTGTTTCTCAGTTTTTTAACTTTCATCTTAGCAGCTAGTTTTGCTGGTTTTGTTGGTATTTTGTTATGGCTGTATACGCTATTTCTGGACTAAGGCACTGTTGATTCTTGCTGCCTTCAGGCCTCTCTATTTTTTGTAAGGGTTCGGCCCCTTGTTTAGCCACCTTATATTATCAAAAACAAGGGTATCAAATGGAAACTTGGTGATGGATCTCTTATAAATTTTTGGGAAGATCCTTGGTTAGGTGATGGTCCTCTTTCTAAATAGATGGGCAATGAAGTTATTAGTGTTCTTGCCAAATAATTTTTTGGCAACAAAGTTAGTCATTATATTCATCAAGATCAAGGGGTTAAAAGTTGGAAAAATATGCTAGAATGTTGTACCAATAATCCGAATCTCCTTCACAGGGCTAATAAAATACATCAAATTCTTCTTAATACCAGGATTCCTCTTTTCTCTAGAAACGATCAACTTTTTTGGTCTGCTGACAAAAAAGGGTTTTTTTCAGTCAAATCTGTTGATCGAGGAGGACTTTAAAGATGATGTCTGGAGGAAGGTCTATAATTGTAAACTCCTTCCAAAGGTAAACTTTTTTTGGTGGATTATTGTTCATAATAAGATTTTGACGCAGGACAATCTTCAATGAAGGGGTTTGCCACTAGTTAATAGATATGTTATGTGCTTGAAAGAAGAATAATCTGTCTCTCATCTTATATTGCATTGTGAATTTGCAACTAAGATATGGAGTAAAGTCTTTTTCAATTTTTGTTTAGAATGGGTCTGCAATAAGAAAATAAAAGATCTCATTCTTAATTAGATCCCTCCTCTATCCCATCCTTGGCTAGTTGAATTATGAACTCAATCTCTTCCTTTTGTTGCTTGGTTCCTTTGGAAAGAAAGAAATAATAGAATTTTTAGAGAAACTACTCAAAATTCTTCACAGGTTTTCTATTCTTTTTCTAAAGCTTTCCTGGAGAATGTTTCTAATTCCAGCATCAAAATTGCTGATAAACCTCTTACTCAACACGAAGCCCTTGTGGCTTTCAACTGGGGGATTATTAATCAAATTCTATCTTTTGATGATTCCAAATGCATTAAAAGATTAAACACTATTTGGACTCCCCCTGACCTAGGTTGGTTCAAATTGAGTTTTGATGGAGCTATTAAGTCAAATGGAAAGGCCAGTGGTGGAGGAATTATAAGGAATGATAGAGGAGCTCTAATTGCTTCTTATGTTGGAGGAATTGGTAACCAGACTAATAACTTTGCTGAAGCCTCTGCTCTTTTATGGGGTCTCAAGTTGGCTATAGCAATTGGTATCCACCATCTTCATGTTTAGGGTGATTCCAAAATTATTATTGAGGCTATGTCTAAAGCCTCGGAGTGTGGTTGGAAACTTAAGGATATAGTGTTTGATATTCAAACTCTTTCATAGGCTATTCCTGTCATTTCTTTCTCTCATATTTATAGAGAGGGAAATATTGTTGTTGACGGCCTAACAAATTTTGGTTAGCAATTTCAAAACTGGCATTGTTGGTGCCAACTCCATAATATCCCGCATCAGATTAAGGATATAATTAAAAAAGAACAAGTTACTGTATGATGATTACTCATCATTTCACTTGACTTATCTATGTGGCCAGTTCTTTAATTCAGGGCATGTTGATTAGACACTCTATAGATGATGAGAATGAGATTGGACAGCTTTACATGCATGTGAAGGATAGCTGATTAATAAGGAAAGATTATGTAAGGACCTCAAGTTATTGTCATAATGATATCCCTAATTCTAATCGTGTCCTCTTTGCCTTTTGTACTCATTGCACTATGATCAAAGTCTCTTGATTTTCCCACAGCATTGATAGAAGTTTTCTGGATAATAACTCTGCCTGTCCCTTCTCCAGGCTCATTCAGTTTTATTGGTTTTCTATCATGGGTAGCAACAGGATTAGAACTAAACCTAACAATTGCAGAGAATTCAAAGAGAATGCCTTGGTCTGGCATTACTGTAAAGAAGGAGGAGTCACCCCATTCCTTGAATGTTTGAATGGACATGACAAAAACCTATCTATTCAATTTGCTTAGTCATGGGATGATCGCAAGGTGCAAATTGGGAATGTCAGTTTTGTGGTGTCAGAGAATGAAATTGCTATGGCTATGAGTCTTTCTTCAAAAGGTATGAAGATACAAAAAAAGTCTAGGCTTTTAGATGCTCATAATAAAAAATTGTTTCTTAGTGAAGGTGAGGAGCTAGTACCTTACTAGGGTGGTTTTGAGAGAGCTCGTATTCCTGAACTGTGGGTTGACATGTTCTATATGGTGATGAAGTATTTCACCCTTGAGGGCCATTTTACCAAGTTTTATCACTATCATCTCCCATTGTTGAATCATTTTAGAAGGAATGCCACCATTACTTTTCCTTTTTATTTCCTGTTTTCTCTTGATCACTTTGTTCAACATGTTAGAAAGACTTTGCTGAAGAATCCTGGTGAGACGCCTATTCCCTTACATCAAGGGCTCATTTACAGAGTATACCAGTTTCATTTAGCTCTATCTCCTCCTTCTCTTCAACCCTCTGGTTAGGATACCCCTACTGACTCGGTGAAAACTGGTCTTACTACTCCTAAATGGCTTCCTAAAGGTGATCCTTATTCTGGGACTTCTAAGTCATTTACCAAAAATGTTCAAAACCCTCCCTCCAGATTCCAATTGAAATCTAAGAGACGTTTGTTAGAGGTTGACACAGAGTCTAACCTTTTGAAAGAAGATTTTGGGGTTTCTAGGACCCAGAGTGAGCACAATCAGGGTAGAGAGGGACCCTCATGAAATTTCAAAAAAGTTAAACTGGAAGGTAAATTTGTTGTTGTTAGGCAGTCTGGTCACATTGCTGGAAAAAGGGCTCCCAAGCTGAAGCTGACTAACTATTCTGAAATCAATTCTGAAACCTCTACCCATGGGGAGGAAGATCCTAAAGAATCTTGTGATGTTCAAAAGATTGATATTGAAGATTTTAGTGGTGAAGAAGAAATTGATGGGTAGGACATTCCTGTGGAAACCTTTGATACAAAAGATAATATTGGGGTCCATAATTTTGTCCCCACTAGTGACTATGTGGATGCGGGAGATATTTCTACTTAGGTGTAGGTGACTGATACTGTTGATAACACTGGGAAGGATGCCCACTTTGTTCCCTTTATTGTTTATGTTGATCCTAATTTGTTTCAAGAGGAAGGTAAGAATGCTCAAGATGTAGGGAGGAAGACAATATTGAGGAATTAAATGGTGTTGATGATCTGTCTCAACTAAAGGAGTGGGTGGAGTTCATGGAAAAAATGTAGGAGTCCAGAACAACACTGAGAAGGGGGGTGAATCAGTGTTGTGTAAATTTTCAAACCTTTTTGCAAACTTTAACTTTCAAGACACACAAAGAGAAAGATATCATTGATTTGTCAAACACATAAGCATATGATTGAGAATGAAGAAAGAGAACAAAACCTCTTAAGCAAAGTATTAACATACACACATATAGATAAAAGCAATATGAGACATAACACAAATTTGCAACGAGTGGAAAACCCTCCTGGGGTAGAAAAACCACTCCAAAACTGCCTCACTGGCTTAACTTTAAAAAATTCTTACAAAGCCTCACTAGCTGAATATTATGTCTCACTGACAATTGAGAGGTCTCACTAAACTACAAGCATCACTGGCATACTGTGCCTCACTGGCAACAATGTTTAGAAGCACTAGCTTCAAGGAGCACCAACCCCTAATACAAAACAAGCTGAAAATAAGAATTTAGACGGTTTCTTTGTTTCAATACAAAACATTTCTTCTCTCTCATGTGTCTGTCAAATGGCCATTCTATTCAAGATCAATCCTTCATCTAGATATGCTCAACAACACTACTATACTATGTTTCATCAATGTTTGTTTATATATATTATCAATGCACCTGAAAACCATTGTATACAAATTTGATGTCCTTTCACCTTCAAAACATATTTTCGTTATCCTCTTATCAAAACCTTTCATCTTCTCTGAAAGAAAATATTGATTCTGATTGAAAACTTCATTCATTGAATTCACCATCACATTTCCAAAACTAAACATAATTCCCTGCCCAAGAAAATGTTTCTTCATACCTGCAATACACAAAAATACATCTCATAGAAAAATTCCACACCAAAAACTTCTTTCATTCTTCAAGATCATCTCACATCTACTTAAACCACACCTCCATTAAAATCTCTCTTCACACCCAATAAACTTACACCATTCAATATATCTTCAAACCGGTTCAACTTCCAACACCTGCTTTTCATCTCATGCATATCATATTCTTTTCAAAAAGAAAAAAAAAACAAAACAAGTTCTCGAAGATCACATTCTTTTCATATTCTACTCTTCAAGAAACTTTCCAAATTTCACTCTTTCTTTCACAAAAAAATTCTAACTTCAATGCCCCTTCAACTTCGGTGAAAGATGTGGAGATTAGCATGTTTTATTACCTTTTTAAACAATAGTGGGCATCAAATTTAATAGGTTTAATGGACCGTTTGAAGATACTTTCTAATTTAAACTCAGCCCTATCTATAGTGTCCGCCATTCAGAGATTTAAATTTGAATTGTTGGATGTGAAACCTTTTAAAACAACTTGTGTCCACCATTTGTGCTAGGGCATTGGGGTCAAAGTGACTGACCACAACACGACTAAGGCTGCCTTCAACCGGTCACTGTTTAAACAGAACCTGCTACCACCGATCACTGCAAGATTATAACATAAAGTGCAAAAATGATGACGAGCAGTCTATGGTTACTTAAAATAAGCGTTGAGCACATTGTTTAAGACTTGATAGGTGTTAAGCACTAAACACAATTACCACTACAAAGACTCTAAACATCAACATATCTTTAGCACAGGAAAATGAACCATACTTCATCAAATCTGTAAAATGTGATGCCACTGTCATGATACCAATTAGGTGAAGTTAACATTAACCCTTGTCATGTGATATAAGCCCAAGAACCTTGCCCTCATTCAACACTGATAATATGCAGTGAATGCCACTGATTAATATGACAGACCATCATATGAGATGCCACTGATTAAGCAATTGTAATCCATTGAGATGACCAAGTCATAGCAACTTCACTCAAGATCAAAACTAAGAGATCACTACCATACTAATCCACTGAAAGATCTGAGAGATCACCACCATGTCATTGAAAGACTTAAAAACCATATCACTGAAAGACCTGAAAACCATGTCACTAAAAGACCTCCTATATTAAAAATTGCACCATCCTTGAGGATTTATCCATGAAGTATTTGCACAAGATCAAAAGCATTCTGCATCCTTGAAACATTCTCTACAAGACCACTCATCAACCAACCTTTTTGACATCAGTGACAACCAGTCACCATCAATCTCCCCCTTTGTCATTGATGGTAAAACCACTTGATGCAATTTTACTTTCCCCCCCTTTTTGACATCTTGATGAAAAAGACTATTATCTCCCCCTAAGAAAATAACTCATATAAATCATGAGAAAGATATCAATCAACTGTTTACACATTTCTTGGATCACAAACACTATCACTAACCTTGTTATCTTTCATACCAACCAAGAAATTGAAAAATCACTTACCCAACCTTTGATACCACTAGCCTCTAAAAATTTAAGGCACTAATCATATTTACAATTTGCTATTATTCTAAAAGCTCTGTTCTTACACATCTGCATACTGCACAACTTTTCAACTTGTGAGTAATAAGAAACCATGAAGCAAAGGACCTGAAAGAAACATCATGTAAGGCACACCAACCAAAGCATCAAACCACTGTTAACTGCCATAGACTACACTATATCACTTCTTATCACAACACAAATATGTAGATGAAGATGAAACACTGACAGTAATGAGATCCTTGATTACTTCCTTTAACAAACTCTTGAAGACATCACTCTTCTTCAACAATCACCAACACTTTTTGACCTGAAATAACAAATCTCCAAGATCTCCCAAAGCATAAAGCATGATGTATGATCATAAAAAATGAATCCTTTGATATGACTTATCTGAACTTGAACTTCATGCAAAGATACCATAATCACATCAATACTTATGATGAACAATAATGCAGGTTTAACAAACAAAAATCTGATAACCCCATGAAGACTACTCTTTACAAAATTCACAACTCAAGATGAGATGACAACCACTCAAGAGAGAACCTTGCTAAGATTTCCATGACAATAAATCTACAACAATCAATCACTTTACTTTTGCACATATTTCTTCATATGATAAAGAATGAAGACCTTTCTCAAAGGAATGAAGATTATCTAAAATGAAGACTATCTTGATGAAGATCATCCTGCAGATGACACTTTTACAACTTCATGTCAAATCTGATATAAACATAACCACTATCAATACCTTTGCAAAAATAAATGAATTGACTTCTTTCATTTGCAACTTCCTTAGCCCACATAAGCAAACATCTGAAGATAACTTCATGAATATACCCAAGATCCAGTATTCAAATCAGCCCATCAATTTTGCATACCAACGAACCAACTGCATCAACTGTCACATACTGAAGATCAACTTAGTTAGCAATATTATCATAGAATTCATTTGACAAGAATTAATATGACAAGATCATCATTCAAATGATCTCCTTCCTAAAACTTCTTGGGGATAATTGATAGATCAAGAACAACTCCCCCTCACATTATGCCATGTGTTATGAAACTAATGAAATAACTTGTGCAAGATGCACAAGTTTAGATTTTATCTTCTCTTTGCATTGTTTTTGCTTCCAGATTTTTATAGGCTCTTTCTTTTGCTCAATTTTCTTCTTCCAAATCTTTTCAACCTTATTCTTTTTCAAATCTATCAAACCAGATGATGCTATTCCTCCATACATTCTGCAACTATATGCTTTGTGACCAGGAGAGTGAGACTTGAAACATACAACACTAGTATTTCTTATTGAAGCAAATTGATTTCTTCTACAATTAATTGCCTTGTGTCCAAAGTGATTACAAGTATAACAATAACCATTAAATGAATAGTTATACCTGTACATGTATGCTTGTCTTATAGGAGCAATTCTTCTTCTTTGATTATTCACTTTTCTTTTAGGAGCAGTAGGCTGATCAATTTTTCTTCTAGGAATCTCTCTAACATTAGAGGACTTATTCTTTTCATAACCAAGTCTAGCAGTATCTTCATGTAGTTTTTGTTTATCAAGCAACTCATGTAACTTGCTGGTGCTCTCATCAAATTTGAGATTCTTTTCCAACTACTTTCTAACATCCTCAAGTTCTTTACTTAAAGAAACTATTTGTCCTTCAAGCTTTAGACATTCAACCTTTTTAGCCTCCAAATCAGATTTTGCTTCATTAGCTATCCTCTTAGTTTTCTCAACTTCCATCTTCAAACTATCAACCAATTTGTCTGATTCACATGCTTGATTCTTCAAGTCTACAATTAGGTTTCTAGCATCTTCAAGGTCTATAAGAGCTTTGTCTTTTAAGTCTCTTTCTTGTTGCATCTGCAATTTTAATTTCTGGTTCTCCTTTTTATATCTCTTGAGTTCACTCAAAGCATATATAAGCTCTCCTTCTATGTCAATTTCACATTCTTGTTCTTCATCACTTATAATCTGATCTTCTTCAAAATCTGATTGAGTCTCATCTCCTTCATGTGAAAGTTTTTCATCATTGTCACTCTTCTTAGATAATAAGTTGTCTTCTTTTTCAAGTGCATTATCATGATATATTTTTATCAACTTCTTCCACATATCCTGTGCTGTTTCACAGTGCATAACTTCACAAGATACATCATTAGGTAGAGTAGACAATATAGCTTTCTTTGCAATATAATTACATTTAAGAGCTTCTTTGTCATTTGCAGTAACACAATATCCATTCTCAACTGACATCAAAACACCATATCCTAAGGAGGATAAATAAATCTACATTCTCATACACCAAATTGAGAAATTTAAACCATCAAACAAAGGAGCATCTAAAATCTTTTCTTCTAATACAATACTTGACTCAACTTGTGAGACATATCTATCAACATCTGAATTTGATAAAGATGGGGACTTTTGTGTCTTTTGGCCAGAATGATTTTTGACATTTTTCATGCTCTTATTTCTTCTACACTTACCCATTGAACTCCACACACAAGACCTACCCAAGCTGATTAAGCTTCAAAAGGGAACCTAGGCTCTGATACCAATTGTAGGAGTCCAGGACAACACTGAGAGGGGGGGTGAATTAGTGTTGTGTAAATTTTCAAACCTTTTTGCAAACTTTAACTTTCAAGACACACAAAGAGAAAGATATCATTGATTTGTCAAACACATAAGCACATGACTGAGAATGAAGAAAGAGAACAAAACCTCTTAAGCAAAGTATTAACATACACACATATAGATAAAAGTAATATGAGACATAACACAAATTTGCAACAAGTGGAAAACCCTCTTGGGGTAGAAAAACCACTCCAAAACTGCCTCACTAGCTTAACTTTAAAAACTTCTTACAAAGCCTCACTGGCTGAATATTATGTCTCATTGATAATTGAGAGGTCTCACTGACCTACAAGCCTCACTGGCATACTGTGCCTCACTGGCAACAATGTTTAGAAGCACCAGCTTCAAGGAGCACCAACCCCTAATACAGAACAAGCTGAAAACAAGAATTCAAAGGGTTTCTCTATTTCAATACAAAACATTTCTTCTCTCTCATGTGTCTATCAAATGGCCATTCTATTCAAAATCAATCCTTCATACAGATATGCTCAACAACACTACTATACTATGTTTCATCAATGTCTATTTATATATATTATCAATGCACCTGAAAACCATTGTATACAAATTTGATGTCCTTTCACCTTCAAAACATATTTTCATTATCCTCTTATCAAAACCTTTCATCTTCTCTAAAAGAAAATATTGATTCTGATTGAAAACTTCATTCATTTAATTCACCATCACATTTCCAAAACTAAACATAATTCCCTATCCAATAAAATGTTTCTTCATACCTACAATACACAAAAATACATCTCATAGAAAAATTCCACACCAAAAACTTCTTTCATTCTTCAAGATCATCTCACATCTGCTTAAACCACACCTCCATTAAAATCTCTCTTCACACCCAATAAACTTACACCATTCAATATATCTTCAAATCGGTTCAACTTCCAACACCTGCTTTTCATCTCATGCATATCATATTCTTTTCAAAAAGAAAAACAAAACAAAACAACTTCTCAAAGATCACATTCTTTTCATATTCTACTCTTCAAGAAACTTTCCAAATTTCACTCTTTCTTTCACAAAAAATTCTAACTTCAATGCCCCTTCAACTTCGGCGAAAGATGTGGAGATTAGCATGTTTTGTTGCCTTTTTAAACAATAGTGGGCATCAAATTTAACAGGTTTAATGGACCGTTTGAAGATACTTTCTAATTTAAACTCAACCCTCTGATCTGCAGTGCCCGCCATTCAGAGATTTAAATTTGAATCATTGGATGTGAAACCTTTTAAAACAAATTGTGTCCACCGTTTGTGCTAGGACATCGGGGTCAAAGTGACTGACCACACCACGACTAAAGATTCCTTCAACTGGTCACTATTTAAATAGAACCTGCTACCACTGGTCACTACAAAATTATAACATAAAGTGCAAAAATGATGACGGGCAGTCTATGGTTACTTAAAATAAGTGTTGAGCACATTGTTTAAGACTTGATAGGTGTTAAGCACTAAACACAATTACCACTGCAAAGACTCTAAACATCAACATATCTTTAGCACAGAAAAATGAACCATACTTCATCAGATCTATAAAATGTGATGCCACTGTCATGATACCAATTAGGTGAAGTTAATATTAACCCTTGTCATGTGATACAAGCCCAAGAACCTTGCCCTCATTCAACACTGATAATATGCAGTGAATGCCACTGATTAATATGATAGACCATCATATGAGATGCCACTAATTAAGCAATTGTAATCCACTGAGATGACCAAGTCATAGCAAATTCACTCAAGATCAAAACTGAGAGATCACTACCATACTAACCCACTGAAAGATTTGAGAGATCACCACCATGTCATTGAAAGACCTAAAAACCATATCACTGAAAGACCTAAAAACCATGTCACTGAAAGACCTCCTGAATTAAAAACTGCACCATCCTTGATGATTTATCCATGAAGTATTTGCACAAGATCAAAAGCATTCTGCATCCCTGAAACATTCTCTGCAAGACCACTCATCAACCAACCTTTTTGACATCAATGACAACCAGTCACCATCAAAAAAGAGTCTTGTCTCTTGGTAATTTCATTACTAGTATGTTATGTAGGACTGTTATCGCCAATCTCTCCCTACTGAGGGAACATGAAGTTCTTATTCATGTTGTTGATAATGACAGGGTTAAAGAATTTGACAAAATGCTGGAGTTTCTTTCTAAGGGAGAGGAGGACATCCCTTCCTAGTTTTTCTATGCTTTCTGTTAGCTGGCTTTTTGCTGTTAGTATCTTTTTACTATATTTTGGCTATATGTATGTTGTTAGTGGTGGTTCTGGCTCATTTTGTTTTTTGAGACTTTTTTGCCGTTTTTGGGTTTTGTTTTGTAAGGGATCAGCCCCTAGTTTTCCGCCTTATACTATCAAAAAATATGTCAAGTATATCGCCAGATTAGAAAAGTAACATCATAGCTGAATATGTCAAAGATTCCTGCACTAATGGTGTCTTGGAAGGAAACATAAGAGATGAAGAATACATCATGAAAGATGGCCTCATCTTCTACAAGAATAGGATATACTTGGCAGCCAGTTTCAAGATGAAGGAAAAAATAATGGAGTTTCATAACAAACACTTGTAGGGCACCAAGGGTACTTCAAGACATACAAGAAAATAAGGGAAAGGTTTGCAAGGAAAGGGCTTAATAAAGATATACTTAAGAATTTTCAAGAATGCATCATATGTCAAAAGAACAAGATAGAGCGTTCACATCCAACAGGACTACGACAACCATTACCTATACCCGAGCAAAAGTGGAGTAGTATTTCAATGGATTTTATCACCAACCTTCCTAAAGTTCAATGAAGGGATTGCATATATGTTGTGGTTGATATACTCACTAAGTATTCTAAATTTATGGCCATCTCTTCTAAATACAAAGCCCTGCAAGTGGTGGAAGTATTCTTCAAGGAAGTTTTTAGATTGCGTGGATTGCCAAAAAACATAGTCAGTGCCTTGGATAGCTAATTTTGGAGTCTATTCTAGAAAGAACTATTTTGCTTGGAAGGCATAGAGCTTACACACAGAATGAGTTATCACCTTGAAACCAATGGGCAAATCGAGATTGTGAATAAGTGGATCGAAGGTTATCTAAGGAATTATGTGACGGGGTAGAAAAAGGCATGGATAAAATGGTTACATCTTGGAGACTATTGTTACAACACAACTCACCATATGTCAATCCAAATGAGTCCATTTAAAGCACTATATGGTTATGATGTAGTTTCCTTTGGGAGTTTGATCCTCCAAGAGAGACGAGTACCCAAGGCTGAGGACTTCATCCAACAAAATGAGGATATCATGAAAGTTCTGAAAGATAACTTACAACATGCCCAGAATCAACAAAAGATATATGCCGACTGGAAGCATGTGGAAAGGATGTTTGAAGTTGGAGACATGGTGTTCCTAAGATTGCATCCATACAAACAATCTTCCATCAAAGATAGTGGTACCAAGAAGCTTAAACCCTGATTCTCTGGACCCTATAAGGTACTAAGGAAAGTTGGTGAAGTAGCATATGAACTAGACATTCCCATGAATAGAAAGATCCATAATGTATTCCAAGTCTTCCGGATTAAGAAAGTGCTTGGTCAAACAATCATTCCATGTGGAGAACTACATCCTCTCGATGATGGAGGACAACTAATCCTCAAACCCGAAGAAGTATTAAGAAAGAGAGAAAGAAAGTTAAGAAATAGAACTATTGTGTAATATCTCATCAAGTGGAAGGGATTTCTAATAGATGATGCTACATGCGAAGGAGCGGAAGTCATGAATCACTCAAACATGCAAATTGCTTGAGGACAAGCAATCTATAGGGGAGGCCTATCATGTCTCATAAATCAACTTTCACTCATTCCAATTAAAGATTTGAATGAACAGTCACCTACATGCTAAAAACAATGATGAATAAGCATCAATCAATCATCGACATAAAGGAATCCTTGAGAAATCAGATGAAGAAATTCAAAGGGTGAGTATATTATATGAAATGATTGCTAAGACTAGGAGATCCAATAAGAGAACCACCACTGATATATGCTATGCAAAGACAAACAAACTACTATGTGACAAGTGGAAATCATATGATGGCATCAATTATAATAAGACAAAGTGAATAAGATAGGAGAGATCGAGTGGATCCTACATGGAAAAAAGACAAAAGAATATTAAAGACAAGAATGATGAATAAGATAAAACCACTAGAGACAAGTTGGTGCCTCTAGACAAATGTGATTAAGGAAATAATTAATAGTTTGAAAGCCGATTTGTGAAAGGGTGCTAACTCAAGAGTGGTGACTTGTCCACCCTATCACCTATTGGGAGATATAAAACAACTAAGGAAGAGGATTGATGGGATATGGGATAACACATTCAAGAATTCAAATACACATACTAGTGATTGACGACAGTAGATAAGAAGTTTTAATATCATTTAAATCAGACGTTCATCTCTCATCTCAGCCACACATTTCATTCATATTTGTATCTTCATAAACAAGTCATTCGATTTAGCAGCAAGCCATACCTAGGGTATTCATACCGTAGTCCATTTACCAACAAAATACTTATACTATAGTGAGGACAACGAAAGCACTTATAATAGCAAGCATTCGTTAAAGAAAAAATATATATATAACAGATCTAACAAATCCACTACACTAAGGTATGTCACTTGTCTCAAAATGATGTGTCTCATAACAATGAATCTTATAATCCTACCATGATAAATGTAAAAAAAAGAATGTTATGATGATATAATGGATAAGGTCCAATTCCTATAAGGAATAATGTATGCATGTTTTCATAGTAATAAAAATGATATATGTATATGTGGAAACCAATGTATTATATTTAACCATCATATGAGATGGTACAATGACAAATTCCTATATGAGGGACAATGTGATCAACATGATTATCTCATGATCCATGGGCTAACAAGATCATAAGGATATGTTTCTTAAAGGTATGATCTCTAATCTTACTCATGATACCCAATGGAGGAGTCCAAGATTGCCCTATCGTTAATCTTATCACCCGACGAGAACATCTAGATTGTTAGGGAAGGGTGGTTTAGTGATCTAACGCCAAGGTGACACTCAAGTGGGTGAAGTATTGTCGGGTGTAGTGTGAAGCCCTTGGGCCTATGGTTGTGTAGACAATGAATGATTATTGTTATTCTTATAGCTTACATTGTAGGTGACTCTCAAGTGGGTGAAGTATCGTCAGGTGTAGCATGAATCCCCTTGAGCCAAGTGGTGAATTATTGTCAGATATAGTATGAAGCCCTTGGGCCTACAGTAGTGAGGTCTTGTTATTCCAGTGTCCTAATGAATTGATGATCATCTCTACGGGTTATGGATTAGATTAGATTAACCATCAGTCCTAATGAGGCATAACTCTCCTGAGGTATATCATGAGATCTCTATGTGATAAGAATGAGAAAATGTGAATCGTATATATGTTAATATGCTTTAATATTGATCATTATTATGTGGTTACTATTGTGTGGTTACACAACATGCCCCATTTTGACTTGGCAAAATAGGGACCCAACTTTTCGGCTTGGCTTGTGTCGTCTGCTTCTTGGCAGTTTGGTAAAAAGTAAGTCATGTGCACGATCATGCAGAGTCAGGATGAGGTAAGTCCCCAATATGAGGTCAGTTTGTCAAAATTCGCATTTCATGTCTATGACCTCATATTCTGAAAGAGCATTAAATTCCATACAGGTTTGCCTTTTACATCACCCAGATATTCCTCAGGATGTGAAAGTTATGAACAGTCAAAGTTTTGGTCAAACTTGATATTCGCAAGAGGAGGATCATATTTTATAACCTCAGTCATGTTGTTGAAGATCATCATCATATTTGAAACATCCCCCGATAAGTCATCTGGCTAAAATATCCGGACGTCAACTTTAAGTGGTAGTAAATCTTCTGGTCAAGTGGTCTTTTGTATCGCAAGCGTCATGTTTTCGAATGTAACCCGATATTTCTTAATATCCTCTTGACGTGAAATATCACCCCTACCAAATATCCTGATGAAGTCATCAAAGCCCGTTAAATGAAGAAACAAACTTGATGATGACATCATCATCACATTCACATCTCGACAGGATATTTTCTAAACATGATCATGTTCGCCTAACATGACGATGACATCATGATGCCTTTCCGATACTAAGAGCGAATATCAGGATGACATCATCGCGATATTCTGAAAGAGAGATAAGTAAGTTTGTCTCGTCATCATCATATTTGAAACATCACCCGATACATCGAAATATCCTCCTGAGGTAACATACATAACCAAAGGGTACTTTTGTCACCCGAATCTTGTCGAGATAACTATTCCAATTTGGTGGAGGAGGATGATATTGAAACTCAACCCGATATTCACGAATATCATCCTACCTTCACGATATCCTATCATATGGATATCCCCCCACTCCCATTGCCGCCATTATCATTTAATGCTCGCAGACATGGTAGGTGGTTCCCGCCAACCCCAGAACCCAATGAAACATCTGGCGAGATCCTATGTTTTCATACGAATAATCAAGGAATGCAATCTAAGTTGTTTGAGTTGCCCTAAATTTACCCTAATTGCGAGGTTAAAAGGTAATTCAACCATCATTTTCACATTTACCTTGTGATAAAATTGTTTTACAGAGCACCAGCTTCTGCATCCTCATACAGGTGATTGTTGCACGATTTGAGTTTACAGACAGAAGGAAGGAAGTGATCATCAGCTGAATTCAGAACGTCACTAGCAATCTACTAGTATAAAAGAGAAATCTGCATAATTAGGTAAGTAAATAAAACCCTCATCATGTTGTTCTGTTCTGGTATGATGATGTAAGTTCTGGTTTATGCACCCATATGATTAAGTAATGTTAAAATGATATAGTAGACATAGTGATTTATGAAGTCAATGGCAATATGCATACATGGGTATACCTGTTGTGAGATGGAATTTTGTTAATTGCAGGTATCCATGGCTGACAAATAGTTTGTTAAGTGTCAAGAGGAAATTAGTAAGCCCATGTTCTCTTCTCAGAGGGGGGTCCTGTTTAAATATGGAGCAATTACATATACCCATCAAGGAAGCACCAATTTGGAGGCCTGGTCAGCTAAGCTGAATGATGGAAATGATAAGAGTCTGGTGTTGGATGCAGTGTTCGTATCAGGGATGTGGAACGCTGCCGGTTTTCCATACTCCATGGAATCTCCAGAGCTGGTCATAGAATGTGCCCGAAACTATAATCCTCAGACAAGGCAAGTGGTGAAGCATGGGAGGATATATGTAGACCTCTCCATCAAGGGTCTCTCCCAGACATTTGGATTACCACTGGGCAATAAAGTTAAGAGTGTGGACCTGAAGAAGGCAGAAAAAGAGTATGAGGCCAACAAGAAATCAGCCAGGAAGAACATGTATCAATGGCGGGCTGAGAACAACACATATCCTGCGGCAGCCAAACTTCCTGTTCTCCTGTTCAAGTATGATTTCAGTGAGGAGTACCAATACATGATTGCACTCCTGAATAGAGTAACAGGTCAGCCTGATGCTGGTAGTTTCAGAGATTGGATGTATGGGATAATCATGATGTGTCTGTATTCAGACATCAAGTCACTATGGGGGCAAATAATAAGTGATGCTCTGCATGAGCAGCTGATGAACTTGGGAGGTTCAAATTGTGCATTTTATAGGTCATCTTACATTGTTTATTCTTGTGCTTACAGAGGCACTTTTGATGCCTTAGTTACAGATGGAAAGCTCACAGGCACAAATGTTGTGTATATCTGGGATCATCATCCCCAGCTGCAGAGAACCAACTACCTCAAAGATTACAAAGTGGTCAATGATGCATTCTCCATGCATCTGGTAAGGACCATGGAAGAAGATAGAACAAAGAGATTGAGCATGGAGGCTCAAGAAGTAGTCTACAGGCATGGGGCCTGGTACATACAGTTTGCAACCTTTTCTTATATAAGGGTTGAAGGTTTTGAGGGAAACACCCTGATGCTGCCGAGGTATCCTACTGATGCAGTAATACTAATGGAATTTATCAGGCAGGGCTCCACCATGATAAAAATGTACAAGGATGCCAAGAAGCTGCCACAAATTTTGTTCCCAGTCAGCATTGGCAGCTATATGTGCCCTGACTCAGATAATCTAAAGAAGGTGATGGTCACACTAAATAAAATGAATATGTAGCCTTTCCCACTAACTAGACCATATGATCCTTATGGCAGGATACAGAAGATACTAGGAAAGCCTATTCATCAGAGGCACCTAGAGGATTTTTGGGCCGACTGCGAAGATGAGGCAGAGGCCAGAAGAAGGAGTTATCAAAGGTTAACTCTGAACCAAATAAGAACCTTTGATTGCATCTCCATTCCCCAACAATTGAAGAAGGATGATGGCAGGATAATTGCAGATGAGTATGAATAGAAGAAGATATATAATGACACCATCTCTGCACCTGACCTCACCATGCAGGAAGACATATCCTTGGACCCATTCATTGCCAGGACCATACAACTAACTCAAGTTTGGGTTGATGAGCAGGTGGAGGCATTGAAAAAGAAAGGTGTTGCCATTATGGTGGACAACAAAAAGAAGGGATAGGATATCTCTGGGGATGAATATGATGACTTCCTAATTGAGAAGAGGAAGACCAAGGGAGATAGAATCCCTCCACCACAACAACAGAGCAAAAGACCCCCAAGGGGCAAGAAGGTGGATAAAGGACCAAAAGGGATTATAATTGAAAGGGCAGTATTTGCAGCTGAGGAGGCAGTCGGATCAGGATCAGGATCAGGATCAGAATCAGAATCCCCTTCGAAGAAAGAAAAGCCTAAGAAGAGTAAGACAGTAGAGGCTAGAATCACTGAGACCCTGGAAGTGGGTCAATCCTCAAAGAAACCTGGAGAAGAGGATATCCTCATGGATGAAGAGCCTAAAGAAGAAGAGGCTCCATTGATAATAAAAAGAAAGAGGAGAGCTCCACAGGTGCTGGTGTCCACCACACCTAAGAAACAAAGAACCTCCATGAGAGGTGGAATAAGCCAACCCCCTACACTAGTACAAGGGGCAGGTAGTGAAGTGCCAAAGGAACTTCAACATAATGTTCCACTTCCTACCATAGTCAAGTTCAAATCTGAACTTACAGAAGAACGAATGAAAGAAACCTCCCAGACACAAGCAGAAGGACATGTCTCGCTTGATGAGATAATAAATTTGTCTGATGATGAGGTGGTGCAGGATGTGGCTACATAGAAGATGGAAATGCTTGCTGCTGGTATAAGTATGACCCCTCACAAGCCTCCACCAGTTCAAACTGTATTAGAGGAGATGAAGCAAGTGGAAGAAGAGCAAGAAAAGAGCCCAGAGCAGGTAGCTCAAGAAATAGGGCTAGATACATTGATTACAGAGGTGACAAGTCTTGTAGTGGTAGACCTGACAGAGAAACAGGATGCAAGTCCTGAACAGCCAGCAGGATCACCTGATAAGGAGCACCTAGCAGAAGAAATAGAGATGGCAGAAATAGAAGGCCATACTCTTGAATTGGGCCAACAAGATCCACAGGATACATTAGCAGAACCTACTATAGTAGAGGTTCAAGAAATAAAGGCTGATGAAAAGAAGGAAGCACTAGAGGATCCTGCTGTTAAGACACAAGAGGTTGACAGTGCAGGCACGGAACAAATAATGGCCATAGAACAAATGCCAGCACCTCAAGCAGAATCCCTAGTATCTAGTGCATTAGATGAAAAACAAGGGGAAGAAATAAAAATAGATAAAGTAATGATGGAGAAAGATCATGATCAACATGATCTACATACAGATACACCACCGGGTTCCCCATACCAAGAAGATGCTCCTCTGGAGAAGGAGATTCCTCAATAGGAGGAGGTGCCACAAGATCAACAACCAAGCGAGCATCAGGAGGAAGAAATGAGAAAATCACCATCTCCACCACATCTGTTGATAGAAACAGGAGATATGGGTGAACATCATGATGATGCCAAGAAACATGATCAGGTGCCTCCGTGGTTAGCAAAAGAAGTAAATATTGAGGAAGAGCTTGAAATTTAGGAATTCGATGTCTCTACATTGTTCTCCATGGACATAATGAAACCCAAGAGGAAGGCCAGAATGACTTCAGCCATCAAAAGAGATCCGGCAACCGGGAGAAGGACCACACAAATTGCCATACTTGTGGTGGAGAAATAAAAAGGTAAAATCACTATAGATGAATTTCAAATTAGCACAGTAGATCTGGGTTTTACCAATGAAGACCAGGAGGGTCAAGAGGGCAAAGACATTATTGACTCTCTAATTCAAAAGGTGAAAAGAGAGAAGGAGAAGAATAAGCAACATAAAGAGCACATTACTCAGTTGCATGCCTACATCAAGGGGCTGACCAGTCCTGATGATACCACAACTAAACATGCAGTCCCATTGATTGCCATTTCTCAGGAGGAGGTAAATAAATTAGACCTCATGAAGCATGAGGTGTCAGTAATCAGAAAATGGATGTCATCCACATTGGATGATGTAGAGGAGATAGTAAAAGCCTCTCTGAAGAGGTGGAGTATTTTGAGTGACTCCAAAACTAAGGTGGATAAATTGCAGATGCAGACCGGGAAGAGGTCTTACAAACTAGAGAGAGTCCTGAGCTTTTTGGGAGAAATAAAGAGGATAAATCCTCAACTGCTTATCAGTAAGCAGGTACTGAATAGTAATACCACATTGTTGGTAGATATCTGGTACAAGGACGTTCAGTTTGAATGCAGAGTTCTCAAAAGATGCAATAATAAGCTGAGGGCGATCAGCATGAAGTTGCACGATTTAATGGGTGTTGAGGCAAAAATATTAGAAACATTGGAGGGAAAAGTAGAAGGAAAGATAGAAAATCAAGATGAAGACTGTGCTCTCAAAGCTCTGCACAGCAACTTCCAAGTAGAAGCAGATGGTCCACTTATCCACTTGACGGAAGAGGTCATAAATAAAGTAATGAGAATCAAAGTCAAGATGGAGAATTACAATGAGACATTGCAGGACAGGAAAAATAAGCTAGATAACAGCAGAGATAAGTATGAAGCACATAAGTACGCCATCATCAAGGCAAAGACTCAAGATGGTGGAGGGATAGATCAAGTTGTGCATTCATATGAGCAGATCCAGAATAGCATGCAGCCCCATATGCGGCATCATCATCATCAGGATAACGAAAGTTCAGGAAGTGAACATCATGATGATGATCCACATGAATCAGCTGAGGAACATGATGAAGATACATTGTAAAGGGGATATATGCATAAGCAATATAGATAGTTGCTAGTTGGCAACTTGTACCATTTTCCAAAGATTGACAAAGTCAAGAAAAATGATGACCGTGGATTTGTATTGAAAAATCAGGATCGTAGATCTTTTGTAACGGCTTCCTCACCTTATTCTATAAAAGGTGATGGAATGCCTTGTTGTAAATATTTGAAATTTAATTGAAATCTGTTTGCTAAAGTATTCAGGGCTCATTTCAAAGCTATTGTATATGTACATGTCTTTTGCATACTTAATAAAAGAGAAGAGTATTTCGATTACAAATCTTAGTAAATCTTGAGTAATCTATGTTTGAATTCTGGATATGTGCTTTGATTTGCTGCATCCCTTAGAGTGCTCATCATGTTGCATGTATTGTTTTCATTCATCATCCTCGGAAGTTTGCATCAACTATACCTAGCTGTGGAATATCCTGGTGAACATATGGTTTGATTTCTTCTCCTCATGACAGTATCGAGTATGTATGTGGATCAATAGCTAAAGGTTCAACTTTAAATTGTAGTATTCCTTTTAGTTTCTTTCAATTTCAGAGCATTTCACTATCACAATTGCAAATAACTGATAATCCTAAGCAAATAACACAAAATATGCAGACATCTCGTAGGTAATCACAAATATTTAGCATATTTGAACACAAAGCATGCACAATTGAAAATATCATGCAAAGTTTGAAGTATTTTTGCATCATTCCATCAAATAGCTGTATAATATGACTCCTCTGTAAGAATCTTTGCAGAAGTGGTGTCATGATGATGAACTTCCACGTAAGGCCCCAAAATGGAAACAGCAACTCACATTAACCTCTGAGTAACTTTAGACGATTATGACCTAATCACTGGAGACTTGCGATCATGAATTCTTTGAATTCATAGTATCTTTCAAGATGAATAAAGGTTAATGTGTACTTTTATTCTATGCTTGTTTGTGACTAACATCATGACCAACAGTTACTAACCCTAATTATGAGGTTTAGAATATTATAATTGAATTAATGGTTACTAATGTTCTCTTTAAGAAGTTATATTATGTGCGAGGTAAGGAAATTTTGAGCTTCCTAAAAGGGGACATTACACAAAGGCTATGGACATATTGGTTTATGAATTGTTTGCCATTGTCGATTACAATGGTGGAGGGAATACAATACTAGCATATGACGTAGTGGAGGATAAACTTTGTTATTTACTTAACGGTGATATATGTGAGGGGGATGACTTCGACCCACTTTGTAAAATATTTAGTGGTAGTGATACTGGACTTGTAGCCATTAGAAGATGAGGGGTGAAGTTTTATAACAAGGTGTAGCCCCCACTAAGAGAAGGGCCAAGAAGTAGTAATAGGCTAGAGCTCTTGTGATGGTGCCTAAATTAAGTCACCATGTTGCTGGCATTATAAGCACTTCTTGACCAACTTGTGAGCATCTTGTTCAATTGTATGCCAATAATACCCTATTTGTAAGAGTTTTTAGAAGGGTAGGTCCACTTGAACGAGCACCACAAATACCCTCATGTACCTCTCGCAAGGCAGTTTGGGATTCATCTGAGTTAAGGTACCTCAAGAGGGTACCGTCAATACTCTTTCTATATAATGTATTGCCAATGGGGGTAAAATGGGAGGATTAGAAAATAAAAGTGTGAATTGGGTGGAGGATAGGTTAGATGGAGGGATGTTGTCACGTAGATAAATGTAGACTTCTTGATACCAAGGTGATAGGCAACCAACAATTTCAAAAACAAGATCTAATTGCAGGACATCATAAGCAGGGATGATCAATTGCTAAATGAGAAACTCACACTACTGGCTATTATTCGGCATGTCTATGAGAGATCCAATGGTAGCCAGTGTCGACTGATTTATTTTTTAGTCATGGTACTTGCTCAAACTAAATCTTAGAAAAGCAGCCCTTAAAGTCATCTGCCATCCTTTTGTATGGGAGAATCTTTTCATCTTTAGTTTTATATTCATCGTTAACTTGCTTGATGACCAGTTGTGAATCACCATAGACATATAATGCTTCAATTATCCATTGGATAACCATTCAAAGTCCTGTGACGAGAGCTTCATATTCTACTGTATTATTGGTGCATGGGAATGCTATCTTATAGGACTTTGGGATATAGTCTCCTTATGGAACTCGGCAAATAGGATTTTGACTCTTGAACCATATTGTGTGTATGATCCATCAAAGTACATTTTCTAGTTCACAGCAACTATGAAAGAAAATATAGCTTCATCATGAAATTATGATAGGAGTGGATGATCAGCTAGGAGGGGTGCATTGACAAGCTGATCAGTCCTAACCTGACCCTTGATGGTTTTTTTATCCACATATTCTATGTCATATTCACTTAAGATCATTATCCATTTTGACATGTGTTTGACAAGAGGTACTTGAGTGGGTCAATTTTGGAAATGATCTTTGTTTTGTGACTAAGCATGTTTGCTCAATGGGTGTATAATTAAGCTTATAGCCCACTAGGGTCTGACTAATGTAATATATGGCTCTCCCTTTTCTTGTACCATCATGTTGAGCCAATAATGCCCCTACTATTGTTTAAGTGGTAGAGATGTACAATAACAAAGGTTGTCCTTCAATAGGTATCATTAATACAGGAGGTGTCGCAAAAAATTCTTTTATTTGATCAAAAGTTACTTGACAATTTGAATCCCAGTTGAATGTCATATTTATATGAAGGAGATGTTGGAATTGATGGAATTTATCTGTTAATTGTGCTATGAATCATCTACTTGATTGAAGTTTATTATGAAGGTTGTTTACTTGCTTCAAATTCTTTGGTGGAGGCATTTCTACTATATATATCACTTTTGTTTGATCTACCTCAATTCCTAGACATGACACAACGTAATCCAAGAACTTACTCAAGGTCACTCTGAAGACACATTTTTTGGATTTAGGTGCAACTAATATTCCTCAAGACAATCGAAGATTTTTGCTAAGACTTGAAGGCGGCCTTCTCTAGTTTTTGACTTTCCAAGGAGGTCATCAACATAATCCTCCATGATTTTATGCATCATGTCATGAAAAATGATAGTCATAGCTCTTTGATAGGTGGACCAAATGTTTTTAAGTCCAAATGGCATGAATTGCCAACAATAGATACCCCAAGGACATATGAAAGCAATTTTATGTAGATCCTCTTCAACAATTTGGATTCAATTCTATCCAAAAAAACCATCCATAAGGGATAACATCTCATGTCCTACAATTAGGTCTACTATGATGTTGATATTTGGTAATGGGAAGTCATCCTTAGGACATGCTTTATTTAGATCATAGAAATCTATAGAAATATAGATGCTCCCAGTGACCTTTGCTAATAGAACAATATTTGAAACCCATTCCAGATAATCAATTGGATGAATAAATTTGACTTCTAGTAGTTTTTGAGCTTATCCTTGACTAGAAGTGTGATCTAAGGGTGCATTTTTTGAAGCTTTTGTTTGACTATTTTGGCTCTGGGATAAACTAAAAGGTGATGCACCACATGTTAGGGGTCCAAAACAGACATGTCAGCATAAGTTGATGCAAAATTTATAGTTCTTTCTTTGAAAAATGCTGAAAATTCTGTTTGCTCTAATGGGGTTAATGATGCTGGTCTGAAAAGTGATTTTAGGTTTGTCCTCAGTTCCCAAGTTAATTTCTTGTTCTTCTTCCACCAAGATTGCAGATTTCTCCTGATAATATCTAGGTACACTGAGGAGATCAACTTCCTCATCCTCTAGCACCTTGGAGATGTTTTTGCGAGAAGATACATCCTTTATTTTTACTTTTTATCATCTGAAAGTACTACATTGTGGTTTTCACTAGGGGATGTGATTCTGTTTATGTTTTCCTTTTTGCAACTAAGGAACTTGATGGTATCCTTTGAGTATGCATTTGTATCTAGTTCAATAGTGCATCCTACTTTATGATCTCCTAGGGGTATGTGTTCTCCTAGTCCTATTAATTCTACAATGGCCTTGTCATTTTGGAAAGTATTGAGGATGGGAGGCCCTTGTTGGTCCCAATCTATTAGTTGGGGATAGATAAGTGGAAGGTCATTGCGTGAGGATGGAATCGATGAAAGGCTATATATGGTACAAATGGAGACTTCTTGAAATAGGTTGGTGATATGCTCAAAGGAGTCTTCATGGATTCTTTCACTGGTATCCTTAATGGCAAGAAAAGCTTTGGCTACTTCACTGAGTATATATTCAAGAACTCAAAAGGTACATGCTTAGATGTTCCATACCCTAGTCCTTGGTGACAATAATTTCATGTTGTTTTTATGGTTTCAATAGTTCATTTCTCATGTAGGCCTAAACCTTCACGTCCTTTATAACCCATATTTTGGATAATGTGAAGACCTTTTACATATTTCTCTAGGGGTAAGGAGATGAAATTATCTTCTTCATCTTTGTAGAGCCATGTTGACATGTCCTCAAGAACATCTTGACCCATAAAGTGCTTGCATTCAAAATTTCCTTTTATGACCATAGTGGCTATAGAATCAGAAGGTTTAGGCTTTCCATATAATTTTGGGGGAGGTGGGAGTTTCCCCACACAAAAGGAACCATGCAAGTCATATTCTCCACATCCTTTATCACTTATCTTGACCTTGACCTTAGGAATCGTGGGTTGTAAGTTGGAATATGAAGCAAGGGTGGATGGGTCAACATAGGATGGTGATGGTTTGACGACATCATTGATGGGACAATGGTTAAAGTTCTTGTAGCTTCCTTCCAAAATTTTTTAATATTGGTAGGGATGAGGATCAACATGTATGGTTCTTCTGTCCATTATGGGGGAATTTGAGACATTGGTGAAAAGTGGATAGGACAGCTTGCATGGTATGGATCCATGGGTGGCAAAAGAGAATGTTATAGGGGAGGTCAAGGTCAAGTACCTAACATGTGGCTTCCTATATATTTTGTCTGACTTGATTATGTAGCTTAACTATCCTTTTTGAATGGTGTTATGTGTCATTATATACTTTAATTGTGATGCTTTTATGCGATTCTACGACCTCATCAGAGTATCCCAAGTGCCTTATTAACTTAAGAATGCACATATTTAGGCTAGACCAACCATCTATTAGGACTCATTTAAAGGTATGTTTGTGGATGTGAACTTCAATGTGCAAGGCATCATTGTGGGATGAATTAGATGTGGGTAGATCTTTCTTTAAAAATGTAAGTGTTGTATGTGCCTAACTGGTGTTGTCATTGATGTGAACATATCTATGTTGTCATTGGTGTGAATCATTCTCTTACTTTGTTGTTTGATTTTATGGAGTGAGATGCTTTGTATTTACTTATGTAAGTGATCCTGATGATGAGGATATTGAGAAAATTAGCCCCTCTAGTGGAAACACTGAATTGCAGTGGAAATAGTGCATTACATGTAGTAGAACAGTCCAGAAGAATGCTCAACATTACATGTAGAATGAATATCTTTTCTTGGGGATTGGAAGTTACTTAGAAGCCTGTCTGAAGATGTTATATTCCAAGCTTGAGCCTCTAGAATGAAGATTTGAGTAAGATATGTTCACCAGTATGAAAGCTGCTTTTCCTGTATGTTTGGTAGTGATAGGGATAAAGTGTTATGCTCCGCATTCCTCTGCATTCCTCTGCATTGAAGTATTTTAGTCTACAGTCCTAGAATTAAGTCTATGATGATGTTAAGTACCTTCAACTTTAATGGTTTGTGATTTGGTGGTCCTCAAGCTATCTTTTACTTATGACAGTGGCTGACAGTGTTGTTCCCGTGCTTCAGTTTGAAGAATCTTATTGACAAAATGATTAGAGATTGTACAGTTGTTCCTTGTGATTACAATGTGCTTGTGGATGTGTCCTGGTCATGTTCCTACTCTTTGATTGGTCTGCAAAGTAAAAATTGGATCAAAATGAACAATATGCTTAGAAGACTTAGTGCTCTCATCAGTCTTGGCTAACTTGGTAAATTTCACTATTTGTGGAGATGCATCGAAGCTTGTAGAAGTGTGTTGTGGCATGGAGGATTGTGATTGAGTCCTAGTTAAGGCATGGCATGATCTACATACATCTTTACATCTTTTCCTTAGCTAAATTTTCATTAGGTCTAGACCTATTTTATGCATGTTTTTAATGCTGACCTTGGAGATTGTTCCAATGGTTGATGAATGTAATGCCGACCTTGATGTACATTCCAAGGTTGATGAGTTGTATAAAAGCATGTAATGAAGTTACAAAAAGGTATGTGTTATGAATATGAAGAGATAAGTGTGAAAGTATAAAAGAGCAGAGAAGAGGAGTCATATTGTACTTCAATGGAACTAAACCTTGGCATACAGTAGATGTTATTCAATCAGTTCACCATTTTGGCAATAAGCCACCCATCGGTAGTGAGCCATTCTTTGCAGTGAGCATTTTTGGGTAGTAAGCCCTGTAGGCAATGAGCTTCTATTTTTTGGTATTGCTATAACTCATATATTTCTGCAGGCTAACACCCACTGTGGTTTTTCCCTTTTAGGGTTTTCCACCTAAAAATCTGCTGTCTACTGTGTTGGATGTGTGATTGCAATTAAGTTTATGGTTCATGCTTTCATGGTTAAATCTAATTATGAATAATTAAGTTGTGATGGTTTGATATTCATTTGAAGCTATGTTTTTGGGACAACTAATTCACCCACCCCCTTTCTTAGTTGTCTGGTGTATTCCAACAATTGGTATCAGAGCCGGTTCCTCAAAAGAAAGCCTAACAGCTTGAGGAAGATCTAGGGTGTCTTATAAGAAGGAAGCTCTATAGTTTGATGGGACAAATTATGCTTTTTGGAAGGTACAAATGAAAAGCCATCTCCTTTGTCTTGGTTATAAAGTGTGGAAGGCTACAAAATCAAAGTATACCATGCCTCAAAATGGTTGGACAACTGAAGATGAAATCAAAGAATATGAGTTGAATATAAGAGCCAGAGATGCCTTGTTAAATGCCTTGATTGACACTTAGTTGATAAAAGTCATGGACCTAAAAATTGCAAATGAGGTTTGGGAGAAGTTGAAGAATCTGTATGAAGGATATGATTCTGTAAAGGAGTCTAAACTTTAGGGCCTAAAAGCTAAATATGAAAGTTTGAAGATGAACGAAGATGAAAACATTACAACATTCATGCAAAGGGTTGATGAACTTGTCCATTGGTGATAAGGAAGTTGTGATGAAAATTATTAGATCACTACCAAAGTCCTACAACCACAAGGTAGCTACTATTGAAGAATTTATGACTATGAAAACTATTGATAGAGATTAGCTGCTTGGAAGGCTTACAACCTTTGAGATGAGCGAATTTGGTGATGCCCTACCAAAAGTTGAATCAAATTTTAAAGCCAGTACTTTAGAGAAGATTTCTAGAGCTGAGAAATACAAGGTGGATGCTGACTTTGATGAAATTGAAGCCAACTTTGTTGATAGATTGCAAAGAGGCTCCGGTAAGTTCAAAGGTAAATTACCTTTCAAATGTTTTTCTTGTGATAAAGTAGTTCATTATGCTTCTAGATGTCCTGAAAGAATTGAAAGAAATAAGAAAGAAGGCCTAGAGTTCCAAAGAAATGCTACTATGTCAAAGATTTTGATGATGAAGGTGTGACTGATGATGCTAGTACTAGTGCAAATGAATGCCTATTTATTGCTATTAGAGAAGATCTCATGTCTACTAATTCTACTAGCTATGTGAAGGAAGAAAAACCAGTGGAAGAAGGTGCTTTGGCTATTTAGGTTGAGAAAGATAAGAATGAATGGATTATTGATAGTGGATGGTCACATCACATGACCGGTGACAAAAGTATGTTTGTAAGTTTGGAAAAGTATGATGGAGGACTAGTTAGGGTTGGAGATAATGCAGCTAGTAAGATTTGTGGAAAAGGATCTATTTCATTTGATGGAAAGCATAATATTGACAATGTCCTATATGTGAAGGGTTTCAAGCATAATAGTTTGAGTGTTGGTCAGATGTGTGACAAAGGATAAGATCTAAGATTCAAAGACAATTGGTGCAAGATCATAGAAATCTCCAGAACTGTGATTGCTACCAGTAAAAAGATAAAATGTAACATCTATCAATTTAGAAGAAATAATGATTACTATCTAATGGCCAAGGTAGATGAAAGTTGGTTGTGGCATAGAAGGATGTGTCATATAAACTTTGATAATCTGGTAAAAATAAGTTCAGGTCAGACTATGACAGATTTACCAAAACTTGAGAAGTGCTCCAATGCAATTTGTAAGGAATGTCAGTTGGGAAAGTAGATAAGGACAAGTTTCAAGAGCAAAGAACAATTTTTTGCCACTTTGCTGGATGTAGTGCATACAGATCTTTGTGGTCCTACAAGAGTGAGAAGTCTACAAGGTGACAGGTACTTCATGTTCCTTATTGATGATTATTCTAGAATGACTTGGGTTACTTTTCTAAGAGACAAATTAGAAGCCCTAGAGAAGTTTGAATCTTTCAAGGTAATGGTTGAGAATGAAATAGAGTTGAAGATTGAATCCTTGAGGTCTGATAGAGGAGGTGAGTTCACATCAAATGAATTCAACATTTCTATGAAGAGCATGGGATAAAGAGATAGATGTCTGCACCTAGGACTCTTCAGTAAAATGGAGTTGTGGAAAGGAAAAATAGGACTATTCAAGAGGCTACTAGGACAATGATGAAGGAAGCAAATCTATCTAAAGTGTTTTGGAAAGAGGCAATTCATACTACTATCTACATTCAAAACAGAGTTCAAGTAAGGTAATGGTACTCAAACTCCCTATGAATTGTGGTATGAAAGGATTCCTACAGTAAAATATTTCAAAATATTTGGAAGCATATGCTATATTAGGAGAGATGAAGATCTAGGAAAGTTTTATGCAAGATGTGATGAAGGAATATTCCTTGGATACTTTACCAAGAGTAAGGCTTACTGGTGCTACAACAAAAGGCTCAAAAGGATCATTGAGAGTGCAAATGTGAAGGTGGATGAAGACAAGGAAAGAATATCAAACCTAAGTTGCTATGAACCAAATGAACCTATGAGTATAGTGAATGAAGAGAAAGATGAGCAAGAAGATGGTCAAGATGAAGAACAAGCTCTGGAAAGTGTTGTCAAGACTCCCAAGTATGTAAGAATCAATCATTTTGAGGATCAGATTATAGGTGACAAAAACAAAGGTATGTTGACAAGGAAAAGAGCTGTAGAAGAACAAGTGAATTACTATTTTCTTTCAAAGGTTGAACCAAAAATTGTGAATGAAGCCTGCAATGATGAAAGCTAGATAAAAGCCATGGAAGAAGAACTAATGCAGATAGAAAAGAATGATACTAGGGAATTAGTTCCTAGACCTGCTAACAAAAATGTTCTTGTAACTAGATGGATTTTCAGGAATAAGCTCAATGAGAACGGAGAGGTTGTAAGGAATAAGGAAAGGCTTGTGTGCAAGGGATATGATTAGATTGAAGGAATAGATTTTGAAGATACTTTTGCTTCAATAGCTTAGATTGAAGCAATTAGAATATTTCTGGCATTTGCAACCCACAAAGATTTTAAAGTGTATCAGATGGATGTGAAGTCTACTTTTCTGAATGATGAATTGGAAGAGGAAGTTTACATTGAGCAACTGGAAGGATTTAAGTTATCACACCAAGCTAATGTTGTGTGCAAGTTGAAGAAAGCTTTGTATGGACTCAAGTAAGCTCCTAAAGCCTGGTATGCAAGGTTGGATAAGTACTTATTGCAGTTAGGGTTCAATAAAGGTACTGCTTATAGTAATCTTTATTTCAAGATTAATGGTGATCAAATTTTGATTGTTGAATTCTTTATTGATGATATCATCTTTGGAGGCAACGAATGTATGTGTATGAAATTTGCTGGTGAAATGCAAAAAGAGTTTGAGATGTCCATGTTTGGTGAGATGAATTTCTTTCTAGGTCTGCAATTAAATCAATCATATAAAGGAATCTTCATATCTTAGTCTAAGTATGTGAAAGAGTTGTTGAATAAGTATGGGATAGAAGACTCTAAACCAGTGTGTACTCCCATGGTAACTAGCTACAAGTTGAGAAAATATGATAAATCACCTAAGGCTAATTAGAAAAAACATAGATCCATGATTGGAGGATTGCTTTATCTAACTCAAACTAGACCTGATATTATGCATTCAGTTTGTCTTGTTGCAAGGTTTCAAGATCATCCAAAAGAATCACATGTAATGGTAGTTAAGAGAATCCTAAGGTATTTAAAAGGTACTCCGGATCATGGCTTATGGTATCCAAAGGACAATGTTTTCACTCTTAGTGCTTATACAGATGCAGACTAGGTTGGAGATATTGGTGACAGAAAGAGTACAAGTGGAGGTGCTTTCTTTTTGGGAAATAGATTGGTTTTATGGCTAAGAAAGAAACAAGATTCAATCTCTTTGTCAACTGCAGAAGCAGATTATATTGTAGCAGCATGTTGTTGCACTCAAGTGTTATAGATGAAGTAGACTTTTAATGATATAAGAGTTGTGTATGAAGATCTAATTGCAATTTTTTGTGACAATACAAGTGCCATAAATATTTCAAAGAATCTATTGATGCACTCAAGAACAAAGCACATATCAATAAGGTGTCACGTTTTGAGAGAGAAGGTGACAGAGAATGAAGTAAAGTTGGAATATGTGTCCATAAAGGATCAGATTGCAGACATTTTCACTAAGCCTCTACCTAAACATACCTTTGAGTATCTCAAAGAAAAGTTAGGGGTCATTACCCCTCCTATCCTGGACTAAAATGCATAGGAATGAATCAATCTAGTGGTGTTCAAAGTGTCATTCTTTGATCTAGATTGATGTTTTGAGGGATACCTCTTGGAAGGAGTAGCTAGATGTTTCTAATAAAGTAAGTGTTGATAATAGAGAAAGCTCAATGGATCAGGGAAGCAACATGCAAGTATGTGCCCTTTGCCATTGATGTCAAAGGGGGAGAGAAATCATGTGAAAAACTCAGGGGGAGAAAGAGTGGAGATGTATAAAAAGAAAGGGGGATATCTTGTGTTGATGATCATTAAGTTTTTCACATCATATGTTTCCATCAATGACAAAGGGGGAGATTGTTGCAAGTATGTGCCTAACCGGTGTTGTCATTGATGTCAACATATTAATGTTGTTATTGGTGTCAATTGTTCTCTTACTTTGTTGCTTTCTTTTATGGAGTCAGGTGCTTTGTATTTAATTTTGTAAGTGATCATGATGATGAGGATATTGAGAAAATTAGCCCCTCCAGTGTGAATAGTGAATTGTAGGGGAAATAGTGCATTACATGCAGAAGAACAACCCAAAAGAATGCTCTGCATTTCCTGTAGAATGAATATTTTTGCCTGCAGATTGGAAGTTACTTAGAAGTTTGTCTAAAGATGTTATATTCCAAGCTTGAGCCTCTGGAATGAAGATTTGAGTAATTTATGTTCACCAGTGTGAAAACTACTTTTCCTATATGTTTGGTGGTGACAGGGAGAAAGTGTTATGCTTCGCATTTCTCTGCATTGAAGTATTTTGGTCTGTGGTTCTGGAATTAAGTCTATGATGATGTTAAGTACCTTCAACTTCAATGGTTCATGATCTGATGGTCCACAAGCTATCTTTTACTTATGACAGTGGCTGACAGTGTTGTTCTTGTGCTCCAGTTTGATTGTGCGGTTGTTCCTGGTGATTACAATGTGCTTGTGGATGTCTCCTGATCATGGTCCTACTCTTTGATTGGTCCACAATGTTGGGATAAGGTGACATTAACCTTGTAAATCCCAATATTGTATTTATTCCATTTATTATATGTAATTTGTAATTATACATGAGGAGATCTACTAGTTTCACTAGTAGGGGTAATTTTTGAGTAACCAGAGGTAATTACAGAGTGATTTTTACTATTGGCAAATGTAAAAACTCAAAGTAAATGAGGGTAGGCATGCCCCCTTGGAGAATATACTATTTTTTGCATGTATGACAACTGTCATAATGTTTGGTACGTGAATCCATGACAACTGCAAGTTGTCATAAGATTTTGAGATTCTATGATGCATACGACAGATATGTTAGTTGTATATTTGCTATATTTAGCCCAAGGTTCCTATCTTGGAAAGATACTCTTTTGTGGAATATATGTTGGTTATGATATATTATAAGATGATGTAAGAGGCCAAATTTAGTCTTCGGCCCCCAAACTTTGCATGGTTGTTTTTGGACAAGTGTAGGATGCTTGTAAGATGGTAATTAATGTTTACAGGTTGGAGAATCTTAGGAGAGAGAAGGTCAACACCTAGAATGGAGTGGAAAACATTTCTATAAGTATTTGCCATGTATTTGTTGCTGCAATACAGATTTTAGGTACTCAAGTGCTACCAGAATGCTGTCAGATTGAAGAATTCTGGAGAGAGTTGTGTAGTTGATGTATTGTACAATCTTGTTGAGATTAATACAAACTTATGCCTCTTTTCTGGTGAAATTTTTTACCCTCAAGGGTTTGCTCCATGTAAACACTATGTCTTGTGTTGAGTTCTCCATGTTTGACATCTTTTCTGTAGTGGGTTTTATGTTTTGTTACAATCTCCATTGTTAAAGCACACTTAAAGAATGTTGAAATTTATTCGAGTCAGATTTCTATTAAAGTAGTGTTGCTTTCATTTCTAACATTTGGTATTAGAGCCTGGCCAACTTTGACTCTTGGGTGGTAGTGTGGAAGCTAATGAGATTATTATTTGTCCTATTTATTTCACCATTCCTTATGATTTAATCCATGTTCATGATGTTATAATATCATTCCTAAGATATTTATGAACTTTACCTCGATTCCCTGAAGCGTTAACTATTATTAATGATGATTTATAAACATTTGTATGTTTTAGTTAGTTGATGCTAAATTATGATGATATATTATGATGAATGATAATTATTAAATGTCAAGTATTTGTAGAAGGATTAAAATGTCATTTGTTGAAGGAATGAGTCATTCATGCAGCTGAAAAGAATTGAAACAAGTTGACAGTTGTCAACTTCTTGTTGTTGTTGGAAAAGTGGCATGCAGAAAAAGTCAAGAAGGTAGTTGTAGTAAAACATGCATATCTTCCTCATTTCTTAATGAAATTTAGATTTTCAAAATGATTTGGAAATATGAAAAGAAGGAGCATGAAAAATAGAAAGTATTTGAAGAGATACACAATAATAAAGGAGCATGAAATGACGGAATTTGACTGAGTAAAAAGTGGCGACTAAGAAGGCAGAGATTTAATCCAACCTCCACCATTTGTTATAGTCTAAGTTTTAACTTGAAATAAAGTTGGATATGGAATGCCATGTATTTATACACATCAAAAAATCTCTAACAAATCAGTTTGATCATAAAAGAGTTCAAACAAACTCTTTTCCAATCAACTAGATGAAAAGTTGTAATAGGACTCTATTGTCCAGTCATTGTATTTGTGTCATTTGAAGAATAATCATTTTCCTTGTTTGAAGGAATGATTGGACACCTATTAGATGTTTGTTAGCCTATATATTTGAGTATGTAATCAAGAAAAAGATATATGGAAGATAATATATAAGGAGATAATTTAGTTTATTACTTTTAGTTAATAGTTTAGCAGTCACCTACAACCATTGCTGAAGTATGCACAACAACTACTATGTAGAAAGGTTTCTTTTCAGCATTAAATATGTTTTGTTTTAAGTTATTAAATTTTAGTTATTCTTTCACACAATGATGATAGATTAAGAGTCTCTCATGGTGCATATACAATGCAAACCCATCATAAGCTTATGCTCCTTGGTTGATAATTTAATGTCAGAGTACAACATCAAGTGGACTATTCAGATAGGTTACCCCTGAATTATGTTAAGTCTACAAAGCATTAGGTTTCCTCTACATAAGTTGTAGCTGCAGTGGGAGATTTGGTTGTGTTTGTTTTACAGATCTTGTGTTGTTATTATGGTTGCATCCATGGTTACATCAACCTCTCGATTATACATTGAGAAGTTCAACGGAATGGGGTATGAGTTGGGGAAGCTAAAAATGGAAGATTTTTTGGAAGAAATAAACCAATGGTTGGTTGTTCAAAAAGAAAAGAAACCTGACGATGTCTCTCAAGATGAGTGGGATAGACTGGATAAGAAGGCATTGGGAACCATCTGGTTGTGTCTTTCAAACTCTGTCTTGTTGAATGTCACAAAGGAGGAGACTGCACAAAAGTTGTGGAATCAGTTGGGTGAGATCTATCAAGCTAAGAGTATGGTAAATAAACTTTATTTAAAAAGAAAATTGTTTTCCATGAAAATGCGAGACGGTGAATCAGTTGCAGAGCATTTAAATTCTTTTAATTTGTTATTGAGTCAGCTTGATTCAGTAGATGGTGAGGTTACTGAGGAAGATAAATGTATCTTACTTCTTTGTTCTTTACCTAAGTCTTGGGAGAATGTTATCCTTGCTATCACTGCTAACCTTGCAGATTCAAAGTTGGATGCTCTTCTTTCAGTGCTACTATCACAGGGTTTTGAGGAAGAAGAGTTCAGATAGCTCAAGGGATGCTCTCAGTGATAGGGGAAGGTCTAAGGAAAGGGGACCTAAAGGAGATTAGAAAGGGGCTAAGGGAAAGTCCAAGGGCTAGTCTAAAACTCCTGGTAAAGGGAACAGAGTTAAGTGTTGGAACTATGGTAAAAGGGGAAATGTGAAAAAGGAGTGAAGAAACGCAAAGAAATAGTGGGAGAGTGCTTCGGATAAGTTCTCAAATGTAGGTGAAGAAGTTTTATTTTTTACATGTAATCTTGTTTATAATGATCACTGGTTGGTTGACTCGGGATGCTCATTTTATATGACCCTGCATAAGGAATGGTTCTCCACATATGAAGAATATGATAGAGGTAATATCTACTTTGGTGACAACTCTTCATATTTGATTGTCGAGAAAGGAAAGGTATTGTTGTATTTCAGTGATGGGAGGATTAAAACCCTCCCAGGTGTTTTGCATGTTCCTAGATTAGCTAGAAATCTGATTTTAGTTTCAAAGTTGAATGATTTGGGAATGCATGTGACATTTGACAAGCATGGCTACAGATTGGTGAGAGGGAACTTGGTGGTAGTGAAAGGGAAGAGATTTGGGAACTTGTTTAAGCTTGAAGCTACTACAGTTTGTAATGCCTCCTATGTATCTAAGGCCACTACTGAAAATACATGTATGTTGTGGCACCATAGATTGGGCCACACAAGTAATAATGTATTAAAAACTATTAAAAATAAAGAATTGTTGGACGGTTTCTCTTATTCTAATGAGCACTTTGATTTCTATAAGCATTGTGTGTTTGGTAAACAAAATAGAAAATCATTTCCTCCAGGAAGCAATAGAGCAAAAGAGAAGTTAGAGATTATTCATAAAGATGTGTTTTGACCTATGGATAATGAATCTATTGGAAAATCTCATTATTTTGTCACCTTCATTGATGATGTATCCTGATTTACATGGATTGATTTTATGAAACATAAATCTGAAGTTTTCACTAAGCTTAAGGAATTCAAAGTCTTAGTAGAGAACCAATCAGGTTTAAAGATAAAAATATTAAGATCTGACAATGGAGGGGAGTATTGTTCTAAGGAATTTGATGAGTTTTGCAAGCATATAGGTATAATCAGACAAAAGACAACTCCATATACACGACAGTAGAATGGTGTTAAAAAAAGGATGAATCGAACAATTATGGAAAGGGCTAGAAGTATGCTTAGTGATGCACAGTTGGACAAATGCTTTTGGGCAGAGGCTATGTGTACTGCTTGCCACTTGATAAATAGATCTCCTTGTAGGGCTCTTGATTTGACACCTTATGAAGTGTGGACAACTAAGAAACCTTTTGTTTCACATTTAAGGGTTTTTGGCTGTGAGGCTTTTGTTCATGTGCCTAAGGAAAAGCGATCTAAGTTAGATCCAAAGGCTAAAAAGTGTACATTCATTGGATATGGTGATAATGTGAAAGGTTATAAGCTTTGGAATCCACTAGCCCACAAGACTATCTTTTCTAGAGATGTTATTTTTAGGGAACTTAGAGCTATTTTTGAACCTGAGTAGAAAAAAGAAAAAGAAGAAAAGTTAAATAAGGTGTACTTTGATTTAGAGTAGCAAGATGAACCACATGAAGAACAGAATGATGGATTGGGGGTGAAGAAGAAGAAGAAGAAGATTCAAGTAGTTCTGATGAAGATGAGTCTATTGTTACAAAAGAAGTTGGTGTAGATGATCATGCAGAAGAATGAGTAGAGTCTCTTACTCCACCCTTGAGGAGATCCACAAGACAATGGAATCTAGTTGACAGGTATAGCCCACCAGATTTCTATTACGTATATGCTTTATTGAGTACTAATGATGAACCTAGATCCTACATGGAAGCTATTTCTGTAGATGATAGTGAGTCTTGGTAGTTAGCCATGCAGGAGGAGATGATAGATTTAGACTTTTGTAACACCTAGGATCTTGTTCATTTTCCCAAAGGAAGAAAGACCATAGGTTGCAAGTGGGTCTTCAAGAAGTTTGGAGTAGATGGGTCATTGGAGAAGTACAAGGCTAGAGTGGTAGCCAAGGGCTACTCCTAGAGAGAGGGAGTTGATTCTGGTGAGATATTCTCTCCTATTGCTAAATTGACTTCTATTAGACTTCTCTTATCCATTGTTGTAGCTTATGATTGGGAGACTGAGCAAATGGATGTTAAGACTGTGTTCTTGTATGGAGATCTTGAGGAATAAATTTATATGCAACAGCCTACAAGTTTTGAGGTAAAAGGAAAAGAACATTAGGTTTTGGAGGCTAAAGAGGTCTCTTTGTGCTTTGAAACAGTGCCCTAGAATGTGATATCAAAAGTTTGATTCATTTGTGTTGAAATTGGGTTTTGTTAGAAGTGAGGAGGATCATTGTGTTTACATTCATTGTGTTGATGATTCTATACAGGTTATTTCTTTGTATGTTGATGACATGTTTTTCATCAATACTAAGGGTATGGTTAGTGAGCTTAAAGCTCAACTTTTAGGTGCATTTGAGATGAAGGATCTTGGTGCTCCAAGGTATATTTTAGGAATGGAGATTAGGAGGGACAAAGTTAATAGAAATCTTTGGTTGTCACAAAGTAAGTATGTGAATACTATTTTGCAGAGGTTTAGTTTGCAGGACTGTAATCCACTTAGAGTTCCATTACCCATTGGTACTAAGCTTTCATTAGATATGTGTCCAAAGATTGAGGATGATCTTGAGGATATGTCTAATGTGCCATATGCTAGTGTTGTAGGGAGTTTGATGTATGCAATGGTTTGTACTAGACCAGATATTGCCCAAGCAGTGGGAGTTTTGAGCAGATTTATGTCTAACCCTAGTAGACAACATTGGAACTATGCGAAAAGGGTATTTAAATATCTTGTAGGTACTCTTGATTATTGTTTGGTTTATCCTGGTATTGATAGTGTTGACAAATCTTTGGACATACAAGGTTTTGTTGATGCAGATTGGTCAAGTGATTTAGACAGTCAGAGGTCCACTAATGGCTATGTGTTTACTCTGTTTGGAGGAGTAGTGAGTTGGATGAGTAAGAGGCAGCCCATAGTTGCTTTGTCCACCACATAAGTAGAGTATATGGATACTACTCATGTATCTAAGGAGGCAATTTGGTTGAAGAGACTATGTACAGATATTGGTTTTGATTGCAAGATCATTCAAATTAGTTGTGATTGCCAGAGTGCTATCTATTTGGCCAAGAATCCCATGTATCATGCTCGGACTAAGCATGTTGATGTTCAGTATCAATTTGTTCGAGAGTTGGTTGCAAATGGAAAGATTGAGTTGAAGAAGATAGACATTCAGGAGAATGTTGCATATTCATTTACCAAGCCTATGATAATAGAGAAGTTCGTATGGTGCAGAGAGGCCATGGGCCTTGTTTCTAGTGCCTGATTATTTTCAATAGATTTCCGATGGGTTGATTTATAATGTATAATGTCAAGTTGGAGAATGTTGGAATAAGGTGCCATTAACCTTGTAAATCCCAATATTATATTTATTCCATTTATTATATGTAATTTGTAATTATCCATGAGGAGATGTACTAGTTTCACTGGCAGGGGTAATTTCAGAGTAACCGAAGGTAATTAGGGAGTGACTTTTACTATTGGAAAATGCAAAAATCAAAGTAAATGAGGGTAGGCATGCTCCCTTGGAGAATATACTATTTTTGGCATGTATGACAACTTTCATAATGTTTGGTAAGTGAATCTATGGCAGCTACAAGTTGTCATAAGATTCTGAGATTCTATGACGCATATGACAGATATGTTAGTTTTATATTTTCTATATTTAGACAAATGTTCCTATCTTGGAAAGATACTCTTTTGTGGAATCTATGATAGTTATGATGTGTCATAAGATGCTGTAAGAGGCCAGATTTAGTCTTGGGCCCCCAGGGTTTGCATGGCTATTTTTGGACAAGTGTAAGATGCTTGTAAGATGGTAATTAATGTTTACAAGTTGGAATCTTACGAGAGAGAAGGTGAATGCCTATAATGGATTGGAAAACATTTCTATAAGTATTTTCCATGTATTTTTTGCTACAATACAAATTTTAGGTATTCAGGTGTTGTCAGAATGCTGTTGGATTGAAGACTTCTGGAGAGAGTTGTGTAGTTGATGTATTATACAATATTGTTGAGATTAATACAAACTTGTGCCTCTTTCTTGGTGGAGTTTTTTTACCCTCAAGGGTTTTCTCCACATAAATAGTATGTCTTGTGTTGAGTTCTTCATGTTTGACATCTTTTCTGTAGTGGGTTTTATGTTTTGTTAAAATCTCCATTGTTAAAGCACACTTAAAGATTGTTGAAATTTATTTGAATCAAAATTCTATTAAAGTAGTGCTTCTTTCATTTCTAAAACACAAAGTGAAAATTGGATCGTGAATGACGAATATTCTTAGTAGATCTAGTGCTCTCATCAGTCTTGACTGACTTGGTAAATTTCACTATTTGTAGAGATGCATCAAAGCTTGTAGAAGAGTGTTGTGGCATGGAGGATTGTGATTGAGTCCCAGCTAGGGCATGGTGTGATCTACATACATCTTTACATATTTTCCTTAGCTAAATTTGTATTAGGTCTAGACCTATTTTATGTATGTTTGTTATGCCAACCTTGGAGATTGTTCCAATGGTTGATGAATGTAATGCCAACCTTGATGTACATTCCAAGGTCGATGAGTTGTATAAAAGAATGTAATGAAGTTGTGAAAAGGTATGTGTGTTATAAATATGAAGATATAAGTGCAAAAGTGTAAAAGAGCAGAGAAGAGTCATATTGTGCTTCAATAGAACTAAACCCTAGCATGGAGTAGATGTTATTCAATCAGTTCACCATTTTGGTAGTGAGCCGCCCATCGACAGTGAGCCATCTTTAGGCAATGAGCCATTCATTGCCTCTATTTTTTGGTATTGCTATAACTCATATATTTCTGTGGGCTAACACCCACTGGGGTTTTTCCCTTTTAGGGTTTTGCATGTAAAAATCTAGTGTCTACTATGTTGGATGTGTGATTGTAATTAAGTTTATGGTTTCATGCTTTCATGGTTAAATCTGATTATGAATAGTTAAGCTGTGATGGTTTGATATTCATTTGAAGCTATGTTTTTGGGACAACTGATTCACCCCTCCCCTCTTAGTTGTCTTGTGTATTCCAATAGTAAGGTGGTGTAGTGAGGAAAGATATCCCACCATGGCTTAGAATTGGTGTACTTTAGGGTCATTAGGGACACAATTCTCTTGCAAGGCTTTATCAAGGACTTCTTTATGGATAGGTGAAGCACGGAGCAACTCCAAAATAGAAATTTAGGTAGGATTTTTTCCAAGGTGATCAAGGATATTGTATTTGGCATAAGATGTGGATGAGGATTAGGCTCCTTGAATGGTTACACATCCACAATGGTATTAGAAGATTTGTATTTTATGGTAATGGTGGCTACATGATGGGGACATTCTTTTATAAAACCCATAATGGAGCCATAAGAAGAAGAAGATTCATTAACATTGTTTGTGTTGGTTGGATTGGAAGACTTCCCTTTACAATGATCAGGAAGAGGGTCATTCTATGCATGAAATTTTTCATTAGGTGATTGATTAGGGGAATCATTAGCAAAAAAATCATCTCTATCAATTTAAGGTCTTGTATGCAATTCTTTAATCTCATACAATCCGATCGATGTTATGTGGCCCTTGACCATATGGTATTCACAATAGTTTTTTTCATTAAACCATGAGGGTTTTAATTGAGTGTTAGTTTAGGGCACAAAACAGATTCAATAGGTTCCCCCAATGGGGTAAATTTTCTTCTAGATGCATTGATTTGCTTCGGTTGGTCCTTGGGTATGT